>OY293411.1:10441355-11641355 GCA_958502065.1 Chrysolina americana | reverse complement strand
CAACAAATATGGCATAAGTCAGACACTATTCTTAATAAGGAAAATATAAGGTACGGTACATGAGCGCTTGCTGATAAGTCAAAATAAGGGCGACTTTAAAACTGCTCTAACTAAATTGCGTCCGATAACTCTCTATTGTGCGACTTTCAGGGCCGGTTTTTCAATGTACTTTAACTTCGAGCTAAATTTAACTCATGGTTAGAATGTGAGTCGATTCCTTCATTTAGCAAATGTCATATTCATTCTAACCACGAGTCAAATTTAACCGAGAGTCAAAGTACGCTAACACGACATTGATAAACTGGCCCTCAATACATTTTCAGAAGAGAACAAAATGATACAGAACCTCAGAGTAATAAAAGACAGAGAGGACTTTTCCATTCTTGTTTTGAAGTATGCAGTTTCGTGTATGCCCGCTCATTTCATTCGAATTAATATGTCATTCTTTGTTTGGCGACATGTTTCTAGTACGTCAACAAGAAATAAGACTTCAACAATAATTGTAATTACTGATATAAAAATTTGTGAAGTTTGTGGACTGAATCAGTCTCTGGGATGTGATAAAACATTCCATAGGTGAGTTTGAACAATGACAAATTCTGTTTCAACCATAGTCGTCACCAGGATATTTCTGTATATCTTTTTTTATCGAATCTGACTATTTAGCACAAAATTTCTTGTCTGGTAGAAGAACATGCACCATTTCTATAATGATGAATAATGAATTAGATTTCCTGTAAGAACTATTTGAACAGAATGATACATTTTCAACCGAATTGATTTATAAAAACATCTCTCCGATTATTAACTAAACCAGCCGCCACTGTTTTATGGTCCAACTCACTCCCAATGTAAACAAACTCTCCATGTCTTACCACCCGCCGACCCCCTCTCCAAAAATTTGTACAAAAAAGGATAGTCCGATACTGATTTCCAAAACATGTATTGTTTTGGTATAGGCATGGCATCTTCATGTCTTTTATTACTCTGAGCACAGAACAGGTACTTTTGGAATTCTTTTCGTAGAATTGTGAAATTTTCAGAATAGATAGATACATCAAAAATGAATAAAATGTCCTAGAAAGAGTCATTTCAAGTGATATACACAAGAAAGCAAATGTTTCAGATTGAGAACATGCGAAGAGGTAAAGCCAAAACCATGCTTTTCACTCGCATGAATAGATATTCAAAATATACTCACATCCAAAGGTCTTTTGAATGATTCGAAAGATCTCTCAGATCTTTCCGAACATACACTCGATGTCTCTGATTCATCGGATTGATTGTCGATAGAACGCATATTCCTCCTGGGACTACTCCTGAAGTGATCTGTGGTAGAACTATTCTGAAATAAATTATTGTTCAATTAAAAGTTTATAGTATTTTGATACTGAACTGACCCATGAGTAGTATCACCAAAGAAACCAAAAAATACAATTTGAATTAATGTTATTTTAATTATTCCATATTTATTAGAACCGAGTTTTTGAGCACTTTGAATGAAATCCATAAAAAGGTGTTACTCCGTGATATGTTTTCTATATCATTCTGAAATAATAATAATGATAATAATAATGATAATAATAATGAATAAGCAGGGAAGGCCAACCATCATCCAAGGCCTTGGTGAGTTACGACACCACTTTCCTGAGCTACCGGTGCAAAACCGGACCGGCAGCCATGGCGCACCCTGGAGGGAATGCTCATTCCTTCTGATGTCGGCCGTGGGTATACTGGGTTAACCCCCCGGTATACCCCACTACTCGGTTCATGATGGACGAGAAAGAGGCCCCCACAACCGACCCCCTCGGATTAGGGGTCATAGGCAAGGTGGTGGGGCCCAGAACGATGGATTGCCACTATATAACGACCGCAATGAAAACGGACGCTTTGAGTGGACGGATGGACTAAGGAACAGTCTTCTGCATTGCTACGAGAGCAGTGAGCCCGCCCGAAGAGGATACATGGCGAGAATGCATGCTTTGTGGTGTGAAATACACCCAGAGCATGCTGCCTTTTCCGCACACAACCTAAGGGATTATGTATCCCACCTTCGGGTTTGAGGCTATGTTAGAGCCCCTCCTCAGCCGGTTAACGCAGTGGCAGAAGTGGCAGATATGCCACGCGTCGATCTGGCTGTAGAGGAGGCCCGCATCATACCACCAACGGAAGGCATCAGAACCCGCAGGGCGCTGGATAACACCAAGCCCCTGAAGCCACAACAACTGGCTCGGGTGGATGCGGAGATTCACGATGTCCTTTCAGAAGAGGTTGACATCTGGCAGATCAACTCTGCCGTGTATGACGCCGCTCAGGCCCTGTCCCAAACGGAGAGGAGGGATACCAACCCTCTGATTGGGAGGCATGAGCGACGCATTCACAAGATGGAAGCTAAGATCAGGTCAGCGAGACAACACGCGTCTCGTATCCAGTGTGTGGCGGACTACGTGGCGGCCAATAGGCCCTTCACGCCCGCAGTGCGGCGAATTACCGCAAATTTAAGACGAGCTCACCACACACTAAATCAAGGCGTGCTGTTAACCATCAAACAGCACTGTCTTGATAGGATACGAATGCTGGTGGCTGCAAAAAAGTCACTAGTGAGGCGGGCGAGAAGCATCGCGGAAAACATGAAGTTCCGCGATAAACCTTCTCGCCTATTCCAAGAGCCTCCACGTGTTGTGGAAAACCCGCCGGCGGCTGATCGGGTAGAAACCTTCTGGAAGGGTATTTACGAATTTCCGCAACCACTCAACGTAGATACTCCAGCCCTAGCGCAGTTCGAAGCTTTCTGCAGGAGGCTTCGTCAGTCTGAGCTCAATGAACTGCGCAATCCGATAACCCCGGAAGAAGTTCGACGGGCCCTCAAAGGCTCGAAGAATTTTGCTGCTCCAGGTCCTGATGGCCTGAATAACTATTGGTGGAAAAAAATTCCAAGTACCCACCACCATCTAGCAAGAGTTTTCAACTCATGGCTAGATGGGGAGCAGCAGATTCCGGATTGGTTTGTCGAGGGGCGAACCGTGCTAATCCCCAAAAACGGAGATTTATCTGATCCGAAGAACTACAGACCGATAACATGCTTGAACGCATGTTATAAGATGTTTACACGCATCTTGTACATGCGAATACTCTCCGCAGTTGAGCCGGTGTATGAACGGATATATGAGCAAAGAGGGTCAAAAAAGGGGGTCGCTGGCTGCAAGGAGAACCTGCTGATCGACAGATGCATCACGCAGGACTCCGTGCAGTATAAGCGTAACCTTTCAATGGCCTGGATCGATTATCGCAAGGCATTTGATACAACATCGCATGAACTCATCATGCATTTGCTCAGATGCCTTGCGGTACCCGATCAAATAGTGAGATGCATTGAACAGCTGATGCCGCTCTGGAGGACTCGATTTACCATAACATCTGGTCAAGTCAGAGTCCAAACAGAGCAGGTTATCTTTAGAAGGGGCGTGTTTCAGGGAGACTCCCTTAGCCCTCTTCTCTTCTGCATCTCACTACTGCCATTGTCCGTTGCACTACGGAAAACCCGCGGATACAACTGCGGCACCCCCAGTAACCGGAGGCATAAGGTCACCCATTTGTTTTACATGGATGACCTTAAACTTTATGCCTCCGGAGAAAAGGACCTTCACCAGTCCTTAAGGGTGGTGCAAGAGTACACGCATGCTATCGGAATGGAGTTTGGGATAGACAAATGTGCCACGGTTCATCTCAAAAGAGGACGATGCGAGGAATTTGGAGAGGACGTTCAGCTCGTAGACGGAAGCATACTACATCATCTGGATGCCGGAGAGACGTATACCTACCTAGGGGTGGAACAACGCCACACCCAAGAGGTAGCTACTGTCAAAAACTCTCTCCGTGGCAAGTATCAGCACAAACTCCGACAGATCTTCAGAACTGTCGGGGAAGAACAAAGTTGCTGCAACTAATATGCTTGCCGTTCCGATTCTACTTTACTCCTTTGGAGTAATGAAATGGACTCAGGAAGAGCTGCGACAACTCGACGTAAAAACTCGCAAAATGATGCATCTTCATAGAAGCTTGCATCCTAAATCGTCTGTTCCACGGTTATACTTCCCCAGACAACGGGGAGGCCGTGGACTTTTGAGTTTGGAGTGTCTACATAACAGAATGGTACTGGATGGAGCCTGTAAAGTCATCAGGAGTTCAGATCCCCTTCTCTGCTTAGTATGTGATCATGAAATAGCAGGGATTGGAGCATTTCTTTTCAAGGCAGCAACCCGTGCAGCCGATGAACTCGGTCTCGTATTCGACACTGAACGGACAAACCCAAACTCAATCACCGAGTTGGAACCCGTTCAGCAAAAAGCCCACGTAAAAGCTGCGGAGTGTGAGAGGCTCCTGCAGCTACATAAGGATAAGCCGATGCATGGGGTCTTCTTCAAGAACATTGAAGACCTAGGCTTATCCAGAGACCTGACCTTCTCGTTTCTCAGGTCAAGTGGGCTGAAGTCGGAGACCGAGGGATTCATAATGGCCTGCCAGGATGGTGTCTTCAACACTCTCGTCTACCGCAGTCGCGTGATGGGTATAGAGGTCCCTGACACTAGATGCAGAGCGTGTCGTGGGGCAGCTGAGACCATAATGCATTTGCTGTCAGCTTGTCCAGCTTATGCGGTCTCAGCCTATATCCACAGACATAACGCGGCCCTACGAGTGTTGTACTACCATCTACGACACTCGTACGGTGTAGACGAGACACCGGTGTTGCCTTATGTTCCGGGGGATATTGAGTCCGTGGTGGAGAATGAGAAGTGCCGAATCTATTGGAACTATTCATTCCCCACCCTCAGGCAAATACAAGCCAATAAGCCTGATGTAGTCCTCCTCGACCATCAAAGTAGGACGATTTTCGTCATTGAGTTTTCAGCTCCTGGCGAAACGAACATCGTCCGAAAAGAGGAGGAAAAACGGACTAAATATCGAGATCTTCTCTTTGAACACCGCAGGCTTTACCCAAACCATTCTGTCAAGATGGTGGTTCTGATAATAGGGGTCCTTGGTGGAATGATCATACCGGCTTGCTGTGACTTGGCAGAAATCCTAGCCGGGCGAATGCAGAAGGCCGTAATTCTTGGTTCACTCCGCCTACTCAGGGCACATGATTCTCGGACCCAGTTATCACTTACCCCATGGACGTGGGGAGTGTTTACTGGGGTTACTGACACACCAGCGCGCCCTCCGGAAGTGTCGGGGCTCCGGAGACAGGGCCTGACTGGGTAATTCCTAACGGATTAAAAAAAAAAAATAATAATAATAATAATAATAATACTTCAGTCATGGGTTGAACTACCTTAAAAGTTTGAAATTTAATGTTTCGGCATTCGTTTTGTACCCACTTTAAAAGAGTGTTGATTATCTACTACTTCCTGTTCTCAAGGTGGGGCTGATGAGGTGTCAAGGTCTCAATCTTCCTACTCTCTGATCTCAATATTTTTGAATGTACTTTATTTTATGCATAGAATGAGTTCAATAAAAGTATGCCCACCATGGGGATATCCGAAACGGTAATAGACACAGTTTCGATTAAATAGAGAAAAAAGATGCATAACAGAAAGGCCATTCTTAAACCAACATAAATATTAAATTCCCAAAACAACGTCAATATTACTCAAAGACAGGATCTAACTAAAAACTAACTAAGTGTGAATTTGGGGCAAGTGTGAGTTTTCTCGCTATCTTCGCTAAACCGGGCGACAGCCCAATGCCGTCTATTGACGAATAGCCTACACTTATAATGAATCCATAACCATCATATAAAATACAAAAGAGATCTTGTGAAATCCAAATATTTTCCCCAATTTTCTAACCTACAATTTATCAACCCGAACGACTATAACAAGTTTATTTCAAGCTTTGAGTGTATTGTTAAAATCTAAGGTAAGAATCCATTTTATACACTTTTCTTCTGCCTAAACAATGAATCTGACTATAGATTGTCGTTTTTTCATGAAGTTGTTTTTTTTACATTTTTTCATTGCATGTCACACTCACCCCGAAATTAAATGTTATTGGGGATAGTGTGACCTATCTGTCGGGGTAAGTGTGGACCTGTTTCATTTGGCCAATCTAAACAGTAATATTTTCTCAGCTATAGTACGATATTATATACGGAAATCTCATAGAGCCAAACAATATACCTGGCCAGATGTGGAAGACATTGATACACTTTCTGAGGATGAAATAACAACTGTGCTTCCATCACCACTCGTCAGAAGATGGGAATCAATGAAATTCTCATTCGATTTTTCAGATTTCTACCTGTAAATATTTTTTTTTCAACAAATGTTCACTTTCACGATTATTTTTTGTTTTTTTCCAATGGGGCATTTCAAATTCAATATTAAAAAGTTCCTAACTATGTTTTGAATAAAGATATCTCGAAACAAATAAATTGTGGTGAAAGTTCCTTCACTGCTTACTCACACCTGCCCCAAAGAGAGATTTACTTGCATTGATATATTTAAATTTGGCCAGAATCACACTTGCCCCAAATTTCCGGGGAAGTGTGACCTATGGAGATGTATATCTGAATATATAAATAAAATTCATAGAATACGGTTTTTGACAGTTTTCTGTGGCGTATTACAAAGACTGATCTTCGAAGTAAATACATGCAAAATTTCATTGTTAATATTAGTTCTGGTTCATCAGATGGACTAAATGCAATGCGAACTAATGAAAATCATGGTCACACTTACCCGAGCTTACTATATTGACTGATCACATTTTCTGTACGGTTAGTTATGTTAGTTTCAGGATTAGTTTTTTTATTCCTTTAAAAAGCATGTAATATTTCTTGGGAAAATAAAGTTGATTGATTTCAAAAATATATATATATATATTAATTACTTTTTATTATATTTGAAACTATGTATTTGTCATTTTTAAACAAACAAATTAATAAATGAATTATAAAGCATTTCTGATAGCATTTCCATAATTTCGGTTTTCTAACAAATATTTATCAGAATGACTGTGTAAACAGTAACTCTTTCTATTAGCGTTTCAGATATACTCACGGTGTAGATCTTTATCTTGGATTCATTGTGTTCAACTGAAGATTTTCATAAATTATGCTAGCAAAATCTTGAAATAAACATTTCTTCAACTTACAAATACATCGGCTAATGCATTCTCAGCTTCCCTACTCTGTTGCAAGATCTTCTGCGCCAGAACCGGTCTCGAAGCAGGACTCATTGGTGGTCTCTCGTTACTCCTCCTGTACCTGCTTAAACTAGCACCTCTATTCGGACTGGTTTCTCTGGATGCATCCCTGGAACCTTGCGTCGATCTGGGTATACCGGAAGACAACCGTCTTGGTCTAGGAGATTCTTGGTCCCCTCCTCTATGGTAGATATACGCTAAACGAGAACTGGGAGATCCAGAACGACTAGTAGCTGAAAAATTCAACGGGACATTTTTCCACGGCGAGACAATTAAAACCGACACTCACGTTGAGACTGCGAATTCCGATTTCTAGTCCTTGCCATTCTTTCGGGAGATTGGGTCACAACGTCTGGAGATTTTCTGGGTCGGGCTAGATACAACTGACTGATTAATCTCTCGATAGTTGATGAAACAGAAAATGTTTCAGTGGCAATCAATACTTGAAACATTTGTTTTAATGTTGATAAGTTGTTGAACAAAGCAAAAAGTGACACAACAGCAGAACTATAATTTTGGATAATTATAATAGCTCTGAAATCTGCTTAATTGACCTGACAGAAAAAAACAGACTTCAAAACAAAACTGAAAATATCACGAAACGGGAATTAGTTTTGAACGCATCAGATTCGTGCTCATACATTGTTCTGATGTATTTTTCAATGTTCGGCGGCGCTCTATAATAGCCCAAATAGTAGTAATTTTTCGACAAACATCTATTGTGTTCCGTTAGTGACGTTTTCCATTTTGCTCTAGTCTAGTTCTTTAAACAGACGTGATCAGAATCCAGGGCTATTCCAATTACACAAAAGTAAACTTTGTTGACTGCTATTATGACATGCATATGATAAAGAGAGTTAAACTAAAAACTGTTAAGTACCTTGTTGAGCTACCTCTCCCTCTAATGTCATACATGAAAAAAAGCAACACATTAGCTATGGATACACTAAATATACTAGTAGAAGCATTAAAAGAATTGCAAGAGAAAATAAGGTCAACATTTCAAGTGGACCGAAATATCAACCAGTTTCTCTCTCTATGCAGAATCGAAGATCATTTCAATATATAAATTCATTGGTGGTTTAGAACTGGATAACACATTCCTACAAAGTTGAATATAGAAGGTATAATAGAAAACAAAAAGTCCCAGTGAAAAAACAGGTTCAGTACGGTATATTTAATAAAATTCATAATGGGAAAAACTTTTAATAATTTATCTTGTGAATAAAATTTTGTATTAAAGATGGATAAATGGTATTGTAAAATTGGCTCCTGGGTTTAGCTTTCAAGAAATTTCAAAGTAAAGTTGTTTCTAGTCCAATTTTAGACATTTTTCTCAAATATAAATGCTCCATTTGTAAAATGGTATAGACGATTCCCAAATCTACAGGTACTCACTCAGTAGCGTAAATAAAACATACTGATTGATATACATTGCTTTGAGAAAACTAAACTTGTTAATATATTGAATCCAAGTCGACATTCACCAAATAAATCATATTGAAACAATCTAATTCGACTAATTTTCATACAAAAAGCACAAATTTCAATAAATGGAATTATATACAGTGACCGGCAGATTCGTGGATACAATCAAGTCTTCTGACTGAAGCCAAAATTGGGGTGTTGGCTTCTTGTTCAATGTTTTTTTAGTCTTTCATACAAGTGTAGAACATATCTGCATTTGGCTAAACCTTACTGACGATGACCAACACTTCTAATATTGGTGTTAACCAAGGACTAACCGACAAGCTAGCTTATTTTTGAATATTTCTTCTCATTATTCCATATTCATGCATATGGCTATGACTCTCTATATGATGCTGACCCAAAATTACAAGGTCTTCCAACTGAAGCCACAAAAATGCATTAGCGTTACACATTTTTGCATTTGGCAAAAACTGATTATGACCATCAAGTCCAAAACTGGTACAGTTGCTTTTCTACTTCTACAGATTCCACTATCATTTCCATATCATTATTTTATTAAATACAAAACAAATATTAGGAAATATTGTAAGAAACTCCTTGAGTTTCGTCAAATTAATTATCTAGAAAATTGTAATTATTAGATATTAGTCTTAACAAAAATTAATTTCGAATATGGGGTGTTTCATTGATGAGAATTCGGCCGGGGTTTCTAAACTGTATCATCTTCAGGCTCTGAAATACCAAAAGCAAGAACATCAATCTATTTATGTTACATTTTTTTGGTATGCATTTAGAACTTCATGAAACATTTATATTCAAAACTTCTTCTGTTTGGAGTATGTATTTTCTACAAATGAAAAAATTATATCAAAATGGAAAACCTCCAAAAAATGAGACAAGCAGATACAATAAGAAACCACGATATTAACATTTGAGTGGCTTTCATTGTTCATAATAATAAATATTTATAAACACGACATAATACTCAAATGCATACAGGGTGGTCCAAATAATGACATCCAAAATAAACATCTGGATTCCTCATACCCAGGGGAATTCGAAGTAATTTGTTTGGTAATCTTTTATAATGTTCTGCTGGTAAGCTTGAAGAATTCATATATTTTTCAGATTCTTTTTTTAATATAGATAATCTTTTATGAATTGTAAAAATTTTTGATCGTCTTGAATATTACTTTCACCTAGAAAATAATAAATTAACAGTCATGCAAGTACTCAAAAAAGTTTCAAAAGTAAAAAAGTTTAGTAGGATAGACTCCAACTTTAATTAAATATACCAAAAGGAGTTTCCATTAGTTCTAGCTGACTTTGTCTCCAAGATCAGCATCTAAACGTAATTTTTTAAAAAAGATGCACTGTGTGTACAAGGTTGATCGAATGGCCTACTCGTTCGCCAGACGTCAACCCAATTGACGTTTTTAGTTTTGAGTTAGAAGATATCCAGACGCTTGCATGAAACATTAAATTTTATGAAATAAAAACGCTTCTCATCCCTTAAAAAAAATATCTGCTAGTCACTGTATTCTATTTTACTGGAAAAACACACTGTTATTGAATTAATTCACTAATTTCAATGAAAGAACTACCATGCTGTTATGATGCACAAATGAAACTTACGAAGACTGGCGGTGCCAGATTGTATTTTAGTTCTAGCCAAAGCAGAATACTGTGCTCTAGTTTTGGCTCTTTGTGCTGCCTGCAAGTCAATGGCAGAATTACTTCTGAATCCTTTCCGAGCAGTATCTAAAAGAGACAAGTTGTTTTACCGCCGATCAAATATGCTGCATGTCCAGAATTCAGGAGCAAACTAAATCACGATTTACCACTGTTTTCTTCAATGTAATCAACAGTGTCCATGGGCACAATTTCGAAATAGTGACCGTTTTAGGAAATATTGGAAAATAGTCAGATGCAAATATATTTTCAATTTCAATAGTGACCCAATAATGAGTAATACAAAAATTATTTAGGTATCACACTTTGTAGATAAGACCATCAAATGCAGCCTAAACCTTCTCGACTTTTTCACAAATTTCAATATGTTGTAGTCCTGTTTTATAGATTGTAGATTTTCTATTATTTGTATCCACTAAGCAGTTAATATTGCAGTACATAAAATTGTCCGATTCATCTATACCCCGTATACTCTGAATGAAATCATAATGTCAACGGTGAATTTCTGGAAGGATTCTTTTTTTTCAGAAATTCTATCAATATTTACACAATCTTCCATAAGCAACCTATTTGATATTTTTATAAAACTGGGTGCATACAAAAATCGGTTATACTTAGCTGCAACATTTGAATTTAATCTTGAAAAGATCATTTTGATTAAGAGTTCATCTTTTTACATGATTCAGTTCAAGAAACACAACCATAGGTAAATATTTACTTCAATTGACGAGTATGAATCAGACATTTCTTAGTACATTTGTTAAAATCATATAAGTTATAACTTCTGTTATATTTTTACTTTACAGTATTAACTGTTAATTGCTGACAAGTATTATGTAAACCTGTGTAATTGAGCATGAGCAAACTTTGCCAAGAAGAATTTTATTCTAATGCTGTATATTCTTCTGTATATTATCGAGATCCAATAAAATTGCCTTTCAACTTGTAAGGAAAAACCTCGCACAGCCATCTTAATTCTCCGAGCCGTGGTGAGAATATCGGCAACACCGCACGGTAATCAATTTAACGTCCGACTCATTTCTTCGTCAATGTCAATTTCTCGAGGAATTTGGAAAACTAGGAAAAACACCTAAGAAATTTAATTTGTAAAAGAACGCCGATTAATGTGGTTGTTTCATTTTCTTCATCACAAACTGGAATCGCAATTTATTCAATTTCTTAGAAACGGGAAATCTGTCATGTTCGGTTTTTCCATGTCCTAAAACTCACATTTTAAAAGTAAATTTTTCTGATAATTTTCAAAATCACAAATATCTCTGATGTTTTTCAGATTTTTCATTTGAAGTCTGACTGATGAAAATAATATGTTATTAGAAGGTACATAATATGTAAAGTATATTATACAGAATATGCCAAACCTATTGAATCCCAACTCATTATTACCAAGGCAAACTTGGATCTGCATCTCATTCAACATTATAATTTGCGCTGTTATTCTCAGTTCACTCTCATCATCAGAAAATAAAATATCCGACTGAAAACCAAATATATAGAATATAAAGTTTATTATCAGTATGATGAACTTTCCAATTATCAAATTTAGATTTTCGGCATATTCCCTAACTAATTGATCGTAACTATCGATATCTAATTTTCAAAATATAAATATTTATGACGTCTGTCATCGGAGTTTAGTTCTCAATAATGATGTAGGTTTTGAAAAATATTTTGGAAAATTCGGAAAAATTGAAGGATCCATGGTTTTTTTCAACTTTGGACGTTAAAGCAAAAAAAAATTTATTGATCCATCAGGTTTCATATATGATAATGATATCAGTATCAATGAATCGCACATGCAACTGACCTTGGAGAGGGGCTCCAATTTTTACGAGGTATTGCAGAAATCCACTTCTTTCGCAATTCCTCGTCTTTCGGGAAATAACATCTCAGATATGTTTTTATTTTTTTTCGAGAATTGTAATTCGACAGAACAACGAATAGGCATATTGTCATAAGTAAAGTAGAAATTTCCTCCAAGAGCAAAACATGGAATACGTAAATATCCTCAGAATCACATTTGAGTTTAACACTATTTTTGATGGGCTTTGAACACCCTTTCATTAATAAATCGAACACTAGATTTTCACCAATATTTGGTAATTCATTCCACATAAATCGTACGTTAATTTATCAATTAGAATATCTTCTTAACTTTCGTTAACAGTAACTATTCGATAATAAATGACTAAAGTCGTCGGTAAGACGCGATTACAGTGTTGTCAAATTTCTTCACCATAGCTCGGAGAATTAAGGCGGCTGTGCTAAAAGCTAGTCAGTATTTGAAGATACTGATGGATTTATCTTCTTTATAAATATAGAATTAGTCTATATAGTTATAGTCTTGAATATGGACTTTTCAACATATTGAAATTTTGAAAACGTGGAAAGATGAGAATGCATTTGAATTTTATCGAATCCTAAAAAAAAGTATACGGCTGAAATATTGAAATCTTTATAATTATTTTGATCTATGACATAATATATAGCAAATGTAAACAAAAAATATATATCACATAGGGACACAAACTAAAGGGCTACTACATACTTTCTCTAGATAGTACAGGTATACTGCTACGTTGTCTATAGCTACGCGGTAGCGATGGGGCCCTGTGAAGGCCACTACTGGTGCCACATAAGTTCTCTGTACTGCCTGAAGTGTCCGAATATTAGCAGCATAACAAAAGATTTTTATCTGTTACAAAAAAGTAACAATACAATGCAGTTTTTCTTGAATGTGGTGCGGAATAATTATCAACAAAAAGGAATAATTTATTCAATATCCCATGAAATCCTACTTTTTTAACAAAAACAATGATCGAATGGATGTACGATGTGATGACTAAACTATCGCATTTGATGATTGGAACCTAACTCATGCGATATAGGTAATAATATAAATAAAATGATTCCAAAAATTAATATGTACATAAAAAACATTATTCAATTGCCACTATGGTACAGTTTGTACATAATATAATAAAAAAACGACAAAGTTAGTAAATAAATAAGTCATACATATAACTGGACAAAAACAATTAATACAAATATAATCATAAATAAAATAAAAAAGAAGAAAAATAAAAAAGTTATAGCTCAACACAAATAAACAGCTAGAAACTCCTTATAACCATATTAATATCTTTGCAGAAGCAATTGTTTCACTCTGCTGTGAAACACTGTCAAAGAAAATTTGCTTTATTTGTTTCTGCAGTTTATTGTAGCAATTCATCTTCTTGTGTAAATGAAACTTTTGATATTTTATGGTCCTATAATTTAGAATCCATCCAACCATGTCAACAAGTTGTTTTGAAATAAAAAAGAACTGCGTCACACACTCTAGATGAATCAACGAATAAAAATATTCATTAAATTTTGATGCAACAACATGCCATTTATCTATAGGTAAAAATATTTATCACAAATTACCAGTTTCTTTGAAAAATAATAGTTTTTTAGGATTCAAAATTAAAATCAAACAATGGCTAATTGAGAATTCTGAAAATTTGGAAAATTATTTGTATGTGAAATAATTTTATTATCATCATTTTAATAAATGTACTAACCTAATTTTTGGTTTTATATATTCAAAATATGATCAATTATTCATTTTACTATTTTTCTTTCTTTGTATGTATATATTACGATTTTTCAGTATTTTTATATATTATCATATATAATTATTCTTTTAATTAATTTCACATGACCACGGACAAGTTTTTAACTTATTTGATCACGTTTCCATGAAAAATGTATTCCTTATTATTATATTTGAAACATTGTATTTGTCATTTTCAAATAAATAAATACCATTGGAAATTAAATTTAAATAAAAATATTTAAAATATTATATGTACAGTTGAAGTAAACGACGAAATAGTATATTCAAACAGTTCCCTTAAAAAATAGCACTGAAGCTTAGTACTTATAACTTGAGACCTTTACAGCTCTATCCTAGCTAAATAAATGATATATCTCTCTCAATAGTTCACGTCGAGTAGTTTACAGGGTTCATTTTCAGGAATTATTTTATGGCTTTTGCTGCCGTGCTAATCATAGAAGGCGCATCTACAGTTTTCACGTATTCGAACAAATCATGTTTTCCTTTTAAGTTCGGGTCAATTTTTGCAGATGACAGTTTTCATAACCTCATAATATCAGCTAATTCTCAACTACGACATTCAATTCTAGTAGGCTAGGTGTAAAACGATGCAGAGCAACCCAAAACTGACCTAACCTCAATTTTGAAAAATGTGTCAGATACGCTCTTCTTGATTAGCACGGTAATTTGAGAGTGCCGCTAACTCAAATATTGCAATATATCGTTTATTTGAACTATTAAAAGATTTATGGTGCTATGCATTGATAATATCATCAAATTAATTGAAAGTACCCATTATACTACTACCATAAGAATAAATTCAGGATATATATAAAAAGGTTCATTGTCTAAAGAGATTTTGCAAAAGTTTTATACTGAGAATTTTTTAAATCCATAATTCAAAACATGAACATGTTATGGTTTACATATCAAACACGTTTTAATTAATATTTATTTTAGTCAAAATCAAAATATACTTTATTATCAAAATGAATAAAACCTCAGACAAATCTTCATTACTTTAATGTTAAAATTAATAACCGTAAACTGCAACGATGATAATCCCTTCCAGCAACACATCAGTCCGTTAAGAGGGAATACCACCACTATATGCGCTCCGGGGAAACTTTACAACATACATTTAAAAAAACAGATTCATGCACAGCAATCATACACTAAGGACCCATTCATCTCTACCACTCCAGGCTCAGTTCTATGGGAATAAGTTCTTCATCAGAGATGAAAATATACACATAAAATCAGAAAATGTCATTCAAAGTGTGGATGATATGCAAACAATGAATAGCATTCAGAATAACATTTCCTGAGCTACTAGTGCTAGAATGATAGAAATGAAGGTGCAATCCTTATCACTGTCAAAAATATACTGAAAACTCCTGTAACAAGCGACAATAAAACCATTAATTTCCAAACATTTTCCAACAGTTTGGAAAAGTCGGAAATGACACATGATATCAAACAAGGGGATATGTATGTTTAAAATATTTATTAACTCATACTATGGTGAAACAGATATAACAATTGTAAAATTAAATCTAGAGGCGTTCAACAAAATTAATACTAGAGCTAGATAGCAATAATAAAGTCAACGTCACAACCTTTGTAAACTCCGCAAGGGTTACTGAAAAGTTCAGTTCCGAATTTTGAACTCATAACTGGTTGAACGGTCTTCTCTTGGGAAACAGTTTTGTTCTCCCACATGCTCTCCGGTTTGGTTATCAGGAAGACAGATGGTTCTGAATATGGAGATTCTGGGGATTCTATCATGGACAGAGGTTACATGAAGCCTGCTTCATCAAGCAAACAAGGTGGTTCGGAGAAGGAAGAAGAAAGTTCCACTAATGGACAACAGAGTAATATAATTCCTAATGATGTAATTTGGTATGTGTGGGTGAAAGAGAATGATCTTGAAGTGTAGGTATAAGCCCCTTAAACCACATGAGTATATTCCAGGACTACAGAAGTGAATATGAGGAGTCCTTGTACCAGAAATTGAAAAAAGTAACTAATTTTTGATTAATTGTCATACAAATTTATTGACAAGATTTCTGTGATTTTCGGACGAGATATTTACTTATGTTTGTAAACTACCAAACCTCCAAACTTACGTCATTTCTACTGAACTCGCATGAACAAAGTTGGCATCACCGGGAATTATAATTATAATTGAAAAGCTTATAATGAGGCTAATGTAGAGTACATTCGTATTCAACCAATTTAATACAGAGGCGTATAAGGCCGATTGTCTGTCGACAGATTTGATTTTTGTCCGTGATATACGGCAGTTTTGAGATTTTTTGGCTGGCAGATATGGACAATAGTATATCAATCGTAAAAACAGAATGATCGCTGTAGAATAATTGATTTCAATGGTTCATGATCGAAAAAGTTCTGGGATATAATCAGTAGTAATATCCCTAGGACATTGATAATAGACGAGATAATTTTATGACAATAGAAAGCTTGAGAAATTTGTAATGAATTTATGAGTCATTTTTCAATGCCGAGCGATATTCGGCGGAAACGTTTTTGACAAAAAAATGTATAACTCAATACAACAAAACATTTATTTATTTAGCAAAAGTACAGTTAGTGAAAGTGCAATTATTAAAATTCAACTTAACATTAGATTCGTTTGGTGTTCTCTACTTCAGAAAATATATTACCACGCATAATATTCATGATCTTGTTGTGGTGTTCTTGATTGAGATTTAAGGATAGTTTTATAGAATTTTGATTGCTATGACCAGTAATTTTCAGCAATTGTTGTTCTACTACACCACTTTTTGACAATTCGCTAACAGCAATTGACCTATTTGAGTGATTTGTTATCTTTTTGTCCTTTGCATTTAAGCCAATGGGGAATGCCATGTTTGATAAAAGTTTTTTGGAAATTGAATATATTAGAAGAAAACATTGAAATAATGACACCACTGAATTATTTTCTTCAGGCGATGCTTTGCTATTAAACAATAAACAATTTCTACTACATGTGACGCAACGGTGCCTACTGAATTTGCGGTTCGAGTTCGTTCGCGTACGCACATAGAATAATTAATCTAAATAATTAATTTAAACACAATTTTTGTTGGATTTCTAATGAAATTGGCACAGTTTGTGTAAAACATCATAATATTGCTATATCAATCTAAATTTTTCCGCGGAAACATCTGGGCCCGTATTCTTGACGGTGATAGAGTAGAACAATCGATTTCCTGTTTCACACCAATGTACATAAAATATGCATGTGTGTCTCTTTTATTTGTCCCAAATTTAAGGCGAACGATTCAAGAATCGATACCCTGAGATAATTTTTTCGACAAAAACATTTCCAAGTGGTCACTTCATCACTTCAAGAATACTCCCTTATAAACGACGATTCATGGAGTTTCATTTGCCAATCTAAATACCTGGTAATCAACTATAAACAACAAATTTCATAAGAATGAAGGACTTTCATTGACTGAATGGAACTCATGAAATTACGAAGGAGTGCAAATTTTCAACTGATTATTCTTATATTTGCCAAATAAAATAACAGCTCTTGTCAAGCCAAATGTAAGGTTAAATTTTCAGTGAAGTAACACTGATGGAATACATCTTTTTGGCATGCAACGTTGCCAAATGTGGTTTTACTACATATTACGTCACAATTTGATTTTTCGCTTTTTTTAACAAAGATCATGAAAAAAATTATAAAATAAAAAATACGTATC
Source organism: Chrysolina americana (assembly GCA_958502065.1). Classification (NCBI taxonomy): domain Eukaryota; kingdom Metazoa; phylum Arthropoda; class Insecta; order Coleoptera; family Chrysomelidae; genus Chrysolina; species Chrysolina americana. The sequence continues at coordinate 11,623,670 of OY293411.1, read as the reverse complement.
CCTTATTTTTGGAAAAGCTATAAATTCATGACAAAATCAAAATGTAGTGGCATTGCCCATTGCCTCAGCAGCAGATTTAGTCCATCCATTAGTCCATTTGGTTATAACAGTCGTGGTGAGGTAATATTGTCGCCTCGTTTTGAGTATTTTCATCCCATAGCAATATTATTTTGTTAACTTCAGACAAATTTAACGAAAGTGAACTGGACAGTGCTGGATTTACTTGTAGTTTCTTCTTGACTGCATCGCGGCCATCTCGGGCTGGTTTGAATTCTATATAATTTTCTTTTTTCTTTAGATTTTTATAGTGGCATCGATTGCTAAAATCATTAGCCACTATGTGTTCTGGGTAGGATGTGTTGGTTAACTCCATACTCCACCTTAGGAGCAGCACTGTTAATTTGAACTCAACAGTGAATTGTGCAGGCTCATCCCAGTCAAGCCACGAGATTTTAACAATTTAATCGGTGAAATTAAATTGAAAAAGTCCCAGCTTCGACTGCGGCTTGAACCCGGGACCTTTAACCCCGAAACCAGACGCCATACCACTCGCGCCAATGATGATATTATAGTCATTGTATTAGTACTCTTCTTGCAAAAGTTTGCGCGAAACGTTCCACATTGTTTTCACCGTTGCTTCTTATTCGGTACCGTCTTTCTTTCTCATATTGACCGCCCAATCTTTTAGTATCAACGCCAATTCGTCTAAGCTTCTATGTTCATTTAATAATAATAACGTTTATTATTCCCAAGAAACAATATGTTTATAATAGGGAACCTTAAGAACCATTGTTAATAGATACATTTATAGTAAAAAAGCAGTAAAAGCAGAATATTTATGAGGAGAAATGAATAATGTATAAGAATATTTAGAGAACGAATTATAATTTTATGTTAATAAATATTTCTTCAATTTACTTTTGAATGCTGTTAAACTTTTTGCGAGTTTGAGAAACTCACAAATTAATATATTGAGTTATACCATTATGATAAATAGATCTTTTGCCAATATCTGTTTTAACCTGAATGAGGGATAAGTCATTAGCTCGTCTAGTTGAATGGTTATGATTAATTTGATTAACTGTTATTTTTAAATTGGAATGCTTTAGTTTATTTTTGACAGAAAAAAACAACAAAAATAATTTTTATTTATATAAGGAGGTAATATCAAAAAAAAAATTTGGGTTTATAAAGATTTATAGTTGGTTCACAATAGTCTAAATAGAAAATACATTTTATTGCTTTGTTCTGGAGAATTTTAAGTGGTTTGAGAATACATGTTTTGGCAGTTCCCCATAATGAAATTAAATATTGTAATTTTGAGTAAATCAATGAAAAATAAATGCAGAAAACCTCCATAAATGTTCCCCAAATATATTTGTGACTGTACGTGGTATTTTTAGGAATTATTTCTTTGATTCGCGCATCTACACTTCGAACATTCGCGTTGCCAAAACGTGACATTTTGAAATTTATTTGGAATTAATTTGTCAAACTCAATCGTGTTGTCACAGTACTAGATAATCGCACTGAATGCATTCATCAGTGTTATGTTCTCATGATTGGGTGAAATTGTTTCATATGACATAAAGTAACAAAATTTGAATGGTTGTTAGAATTGTCAAAATAATTTTAGCAAGAGGTATTAAGCCCATCTCTCTCAACAAAAATGGAATTCACACGTTCACTTTTCTCATCCTCTAAAAATATACAAGTGGCAATGGGATTTTTGATTTACAACAGCAATTTTCACATTTTTAATTGCAAACTAATATCAGCCATGAACGCGTGAAAGTGACTACAAAGTCTGCAAAACAAGTCGGTCGATTTGGTCGGCCGAATACGCCAGTGTTTTACACATCATTACAATACAATCTGATCATAGCCTGATGCTACGAATGTTATGAAACTCACGTAAATGTTCAACTCAAACAGGTAAGTTATTCGGACAGCCTATTATGTTTTTTTTTTTCATTATATTTGTTACTAATGAACTTATGCTATTAAACTGGAATAATCCTCCACATCGGCTAAAACTATTGGAAAAGCAATGACGGTAAGTAATACAAGGTTGCATCTACCATAGAACTTGCTGAATGTGAGCATAAAAGTATATAGAGCTCCACTACTTTGAACAGAATTCAGTCAAAAATAAGGTGCCTCAACTTCAACCAGCAACCCCAGTGAATCACCATTCTTGTAATATTTTAGAAAAATGATCCACTTCCTCACAGTCCCTTTGGTTATCAACAAACATAATTTCGAAGATGGCGAAGATGGTTGACTACTTACTACCTCCAAACACATGTCAAACTGTTTCCTGTCGGGAACAGAGAGGTTTCCACAACCACTGTCACTATTCTCGAAGATATAAGTAGTTCTGCATGTGAATTTGAAATGGGGTCATAAATTTGGTGAATCTGTATTCTGTATGGTGGACATATTTACATGATCGCTGCACACTATACTATTTTTCAGTTCTTTTACATAGATGTATGACAAAGGACATGGCACTGGATACATGTATTGTTGGGGGCTCGATAGATTTTTTTGATTTTTGGATATATCATTCTACAGGTCAAAACGAGCAACTTTCTTCATTAGACTTTTTTATTGGCTCTACAGGGTGAGCTACAAAAATGGGTTTATTGTCTAACGTTAATTATGGAAAATATTTTCTACAAATGGATTTTTCTTGATTTTTGAGTATATCATGTGAAAAATATCAATTTCCTTTGATTATATCAATTGTGGTGTACATTACTACAGGACGAGGCAGAAAACGAGATTTTTCTGAAACGTTTATTGACTTCTCGCCCAATTTTGTCACTGAACAAGTTTCAGAAAAATCGCGTTTTCTGCCTCGTCCTCTAGTAATGTACACCATAATTGATATAATCAAAGGAAATTGATATTTTTCACATGATATTATACTCAAAAATCAAGAAAAATCCATTCGCAGAAAATATTTTCCATAATTATCGTTAAGACAATCAACCCATTTTTGTAGCTCACCCTGTAGAGCCAGAAAAAAGTCTACTGAAGAAAGTTGCTTGTTTTGACCTATAGAATGATATATCCGATCCAGTGCCATGTCCTTTAGTGTTTGTTATATTTTCTAACGAAATGTGAATCATGAGTTGGTATTTTACGACAGCAAAGCACCACTGAAATATTGACATACCTGTTGTACTTGGAGCTGTCGACCTGACATACTGCCGAGGTGTTTTGAATCCACTGGCGATGTTATTGTTTGAAGAACTGGCAGACATTGACTCGCCCTGTAGCACTCTCCGGTAACTTGGTTCGAGAGACTGAAGCAGAGCCTCAGCCTGATCAGGAAAGTGTTCTCTAAAGCCTTTGAACGCCCTAGAAGACAAAATATGAACTGATTCCCATTCAAAACGAAATAATAGAAACAGCATGAGGGCCCATTGATAAAATATCCATCCTTAATACCCAATTAAAATGTGATGATAAATGATACTATGACTCACAGCACATGTATCTAATCATTAATCAATACTCTGAAAATTCCATATTTCGCAATGACAAAATAAAAAGTGGGCAAAACTTTTTTCCAAAGAACCGCGCCTCCTTCTTATGAAAAATGGCTTTCAGTGGAATTTTCTGAATTTTTGTTGTTTATTATAACTTCCCCCATCAAAGGTGTCCATGGGTATCTTCAAAGAAATCTGCCGAGTAGTTTTCGAGATACAGGGTGTTGAAGTTGGAAATAACATTTTTTCTCGTAATTCTTCACATTTACGGGATATGTCGGACGATTTTTTTGAGAATATCATGCCAGAAATAAAAATTAAATCTAGAAATTAAAAATATTAAATCTATATAATCCGTCTGATGCTCACAACTCAGACCTAACTAATATTGACGAAACGCTGACTATCCAGATATACAGGCAGTTTCTTTTATCATGTAGTTAGTATTTCTCAATTTTTTAAACCTTTATCTGGCGAGTTACTAGGAACTGTTTCTACATAATTGTATTGCTGAGTAATTTTCACTTATACAGGCCGTTTCTTTATCATGTGGTAACATTGCTATATTCTAAACCGTAATAGATACAAAGACGATTAAATGGGAAAAAATGTAAGTATTGTGGTGAGCAGTACATTGGTCAGAGAAAATCTACGGGGACTCTCGCCCTTCCCGACTTATACAGGGAAAACTAAAAATGCTGTTTTCGGTTATTTACGAATAGAATGGTTATTTCAGAAAATATATAAAAATGAAAGAGGAGAGTTTTATTGTATTCAAAATGTACTAGAACTACGTAATGATAAATTTATAATTAAACGTAATTAAAAATTGTTGTTACTGATGATGCTAGTTATTTTATATGAAATGTTATAAAAATGTCGAGTGTGATATACCACTGAATTGTGATTTTATCGCTCTATCAATATTTGTGATGAAATAGACAGGTCCGTACTTGAAAAATAGTTGATGATGGCGGTGTTGACACGAAACGTTTGATTAAAAATTTATCGTTACGTAGTTCTAGTACATTTTGAATACAATAAAACTTTCTTTTTTAATTTTTTTATATTTTCTGAAATAACAATTCTATTCGTAAAAAACCGAAAACAGCATTTTCAGTTTTCCCTGTATAAGTTGGGAAGGGCAAGAATCCCCGTAAATTTTCTATGACCAATTTACTGCTCACCACAATAGTTACCTTTTTTCCCATTTAATCGTCTTTGTATCTATTACGGTTTAGAATATAGCAATGTTACCACATGATAAAAGAAACGGCCTGTATAGTTTTCTTCAATTCAAGACCTCATATCCAAAAAAAAAACATCACTCATCAAAACAAAGACGATAAAAACTCATATTATTAAGAAAAGAGACCTGAGTTTTATTTGTAGAATTGATAATTATTGTGACTTACTTTCTAGAACTAACTCTTGCTTCAGGATCAGCATCTGCAATTCCATTTTTGAGAGCTTCCTGAAAAGAGGCAACATGTCTTTCCAACGGATGTTTGGGCCACTGAGTCAACATAAGTTCCATCAATTCACAACAAGCTCTTCGGATGTCTTTACTTTTCGATTTGTGGGCATTGCTGGTTATGGCTGATATCATTCTAGAACTGTGAGTATTTTGTATGATAAATTTTACTGTTATCAATCCAGACGTTGCCATAACCTGAAAAAAAGCAAAACTCATTCAAACCTGAATTTACCCACCCTGGTGCAACAATACATTTCTCGAATTGTGAAATCCTGTCAAGACAAGATCCATAGTCAATGTCGCGGTGATCTAAATGAGATAGTACCAGAGATTCACATAGCTTTTTTCATCCCGATCTAGTGATACTCTGTGGCCATAAATCATTTTCAAAGTACGAGGGTGGTTTGACAAGACCGTGCAAAAATAAAAACTACTATTAACGTATTTGGGGTAAATCTTTTTTATTTTTCAACAGTCTCTTTTTAGGTGTACACACTTCGTCTAACGATGTCCTAGCTTGTTTATCCCTTCCTAATAATAGGATTTGTCCATATCTACAAAATATCCATTACCTCCTCGTTTGAATAAAATCTTTGTCCCGCCAGCTATTTCTTCAAACTGGGGAACAAATAGTAGTCCGAGGGAGCCAAATCTGGAGAATAGGGGAGATGTGAAATGAGTTGGAATCCTATTTCCATAAATTTGGCGATCACAACTGCTGAGGTGTGTGCTGGTGCGTTGTCGTAATGTTTTACCCTTTTCCAGAAAGTCGATGAGGATTATCCCTTGCGAATCCCAAAAGACAGTCCTGCCGAACGAACGTTCTTCTCCTTTTTTGGTGCAGATTCCTCCTTGGTAAACATTGTTTAGATTGTGTTTGGTCTCAGGAGTATAATAATGTATCCATGTTTTATCCACAGTGACGAAACGACGCTTAAAGTCCTCCGGATTCTTCTGGAACAGCTGCAAACCATCCTGGCAACACTTCACACGAGTCCGTTTTTGGTCAAGCGTGAGCTTTCTCATGTCCAAATGTTTTTTCAAAATATTGTGTACCCGTTCAGTCGAGATGCCTACAGAACTAGCAATCTTACGCATTATAACTCTTCTGTCATCCATCACCATATCATGGATTTTATCAATGATACCTGGAGTCGTAACCTCCACATGCCGTCCAGAACGTTCCGGGTCAGTTGTGCCCATGTGTCCAGTCCGAAAGTTTCGAAACCACTTATAAACGGTTCTAATCGAAGGTGAAGAGTCGCCATAATGTTTTTCAAGCTTCTCTTCAGTCTCCTGAGGTGTTTTGCCGTTCATAAAGTAATGTTTAATTACCACACGAAATTCTTTTTCGTTCATTTCTTAAAACTCACTCGACTTCCTTCATTTACACGAATGCCACGCACAAAGAAATAAACCAATATGGCTGAAACTTGGGGTGCGTTCATTCAAGAGATGAACCAACCTCGTATAGTTGGCTAATTGTAACCTTTTTTTGAGACATGTTGCTTGAGTTTGAGTCTACTAAGACAGACTTTTTCCATGTTCAAGGAACGGAATTTTTTCGAAACTTATTTGCAGTTGTAAAGTATCCAGTATAAAGTCGCGACTGGTATCTTTTCTAAAAAGCAGTGCATACGACTTACTTGGATTTATTTTTGATGAATGTTCATCAGAAGTATTGTACAAAGAATTTAGATCATGATTTATTCTTGGACCAACTCAATTAAATTATCACCTGTAAATGAATAATACGTTTTGCCAACACTTTAGCTTCATCACAGTGAATGTTGATTCATTTTGAATGCAGTTGTTTAAGTACTTGTGAGTAGGACTTTATAATAATTTATTATTCCCAAGTAACAATAATATGTTCATAATAGGCAACTTTGAGAACCAATGTTAATAAATACATTCATAGTAAAAAAGCAGTATAAGCAGAATATTTGTGAGGAGAAATGAATATTGTATAAGAATATTCAGAACTAAGAATTACATTTAATTGGATTTTAATTTTGGGACCAAAATATGCTCCATTTAATCCTTAAAAAATCACCCCCGTAAAACAAATTCTAACTGATCATCCAATATATTCTGGAAGATTTAATTTGTAGAATATAAAAATTATTGAAAAATGCAATTTTTTGGTTATAATTAGTATGGACTCTGATAGCGATATTCCAGTATTTCATTAACATCTATCGTAAAAAAAATAGAGATGAAATACGTTTTTATCGTTCGTGAGATTGCCTCGTTCGCTCGAGGACATACTCTCACCTTCCATGTCTTGTTGAAAAATATACCATTTTCTTTCTTCTATTTCCATTTCAACGTTGATGTATTTTAATTTGATGTGGAGATGTACTTTTAAATGTTTATTTCATACATATTTTTTTTAAAACAAAACATTTTAAATGAAAGAAACCATACCATCAATTTTTTCACAAAAAATGTTTTTTAAAAAAAGCGGTTTGCAAAATTATCGAACCCCCACGCAAGGGACACTTTAAATAAATTATCAACAACATTTTGCTTCAAAAGTAATATCCAAATATTCAATGATAGATATTCCCTGCGAAAATAAATTCAATAGCCTATTTTGGAAAAAAAAACAGGATCGTTACGAACTGAAAAGGAATATAACATCAAAAAACAGTATCGTCACTTACTTTGGCAGAGTTTTGTATCAGGTTGATCAGAGGCTGGAGCAAAATTTCTGCAGTCTTGTCAAATTTGTTTCCCAAAGTCTGGGACAAATATGTTATTGTAATACACGCCTCTCGCACAACTTGCGATCTCAGATCTTTGAGGGTTCCCTGAAGGGCTATTTCGATATTTCTGATACCCACGTTGAATTCCTCGAAATTCGTCGCCCCAGCTAAGACCAGGGATCTGATTTTTTTCAACTGAAAAAGATAATTGATGAAATAAATTGCTTTCAAGAACTGAAAGTAGACTCACAGCATCAACACGTTTGTTCCAATCTTTATTGCCATCTGAAATGATATCCTGAATGGCTTTTAGATTTTCGGTCACTTCCCTGGCGGTAAAAATCTGTATTTTGGGGCACTCTTCGAAGGCTCTTATGAATGACTCCTCATCTACTGCACCGGCTGTAAATATATAATGATCACATTTTAATTTCTTATACCCGAATTGAAGTATTGCATTTCTATAACGAATACAAAGCATTTTGATATTTTCAAAACAGAAATGGGTACTTGGTTTACTGACAAGAATAGACACATTCTTGAGTATAATAAAACTCATATTTTTCTAGGAAAACGTTAATTTTTGAGGTGCCCTAAGAATACCGAGTATTGACTTGAAAATATAGTGAATTATATAAAATAAAGATCAGTGTAAAGTAAGAAAAGGAAAATGTATAAATACATAAAAAAATAAATAAATAATAAAATTCATAGGATAATTTTTCTGATTTTCAAATGTACATATCTAAAATACATCAAGAAGTATGAATAAGACACATTGATGAAAAATATCACATCGAAAAAGGTATATTCATGTTAAGATAAAAACAGATTCCAAAAATAATCGATTTACTCATTAGAAATCTTCGATAATTTTTTATTTTTATGTAATTTCGTATGACTAACTCAAAAATATTTATTCTCCATTTCTGGTGCCTGTGTTACTATTATCAAAAGCTTCATTGTGCTTTTTATACATAGTTGTGAAGAAGTGTGATCAGTATACTAGAAACTATAAGGTGTTCTATGAAGTGAAACATTATAGAGAGCGTGTTTTGATTGGGTTAGACTACCACTGATTTATCGGAGCATTGACAATTCAAATAAACTTTTATTCAATAGCGAGATAAAACTCAACAAAATGAAGATATGGCAGTTTATTCAATCCAAAACACAGTAGGTCTACCATTCATCCACAGTTACAATTAAAGATTAAGGGGAAAATGAAAAAAATCAATTATAATAAGGGTTGAAAGCCGTAGCAATTTATTAAATTATGGGCCAATTGCTGTATTTGATGAAATTTGTTCCCTGAAATAGACTTGCCAACAATGCTGTCGTCCTTAGCAAAAATGCCATATCTGCTATCTGCTATCTTGCTTAGAATTCTGATCCGACCTTCATACGAAGAAAATTCTCAAACTTTTGTACATACGGCAAAATGTTAGAAGGTTTTCCAACCTACAGAATCTTCATAATTTTTGCTGATACGGCACTTTTGCTAAGCACGGCAGAATAATAGTGATGACTAAAGCACTTTTTAAAGCATCAGTTTATTTTATTAAAAAAAGGCATTTACATTTTTTTATATCTCCTATCACTAAGAAATACGGTGAACCAGGATATTTGATTTCCATATGATGTTGAAAAAGAAACTTTGCATTTGATTTATTGAATTTGAACTTATCATTCACCCGAATTTCTTTCAATGATTTGTTATTAGGATACATTTCACAATTTGGCAATGCATTTCATATGTATTATTTAATAGTTAATAAAGAGTTAAGGTAAAAAAGTATTCTTTATACATTTTTACTTATCAAGTTTTGTGATAAAATTTAAATAGTATATATTAATACTAAAATATTTTTCCAAATGAAACAAAACGAAAAACTATTATCACAGCATTAATAACAATTCGAATAATAAATATGTAGGAACATATCTAAATATCAACCTCGCTAATTAGTGAATATTGACAATCGCAGAAAAACATTTCAATAATGTCACAACCAAAATCCAATGTGTAGGTGAGAGTGAGAACACCCACTCCTAGGATTTTGGATACTCTAGCCACAACACAAACACATTTTCAGTAGGAAAAGTGGAACAGTGTGGAAATAATACATAAAATTACTCAGGAAAACATTTGCTAAAGGAACAAACTACTGAAAATTCACCAAAGAAACAATAAACAGACAACACATAAGAAAATTTAGAAAGTGCAGAGGTGGCCGAAAATACCCAAGAAAACGAAGTAATTACCACCACCAAATTATCATTTCCCAACTTACTTGAAGGTGTAGTAGGTTTTCTTATGGAACCAACTCGGCTGAAAACTTTTCATGCAGAAATTAATGCAATTACATCCAAGAAAATTATTGAAAATAATAAAAACACAAGCAATTCAAAGAATCGAAGGCTGAAATTGTATAACTGTATATCTGAGATGCAACATTTCAGCGCGAAGACACCTACCAGAGTTAGCACTGCTTGGCGTGGCTGCAGTCCTTTGCTTCATGGCGCTCCCAAGTGTCGGTTTCTTCACTGGAACTATTGGTTTGGACATAACGGCTCTGTCGATTTCATCAGATGACACTGAAAAAACAAAAAACTCTGGATTCAACGTAACATTACTTTTCACTTCTATAAGTGATAAGATTAATACACATTTCAATTAAGAGTATATCAGTGATTATATAAATTTAATGAATAATATAATCCAATATACAGAGTTATTCAAATGTGCAGACCCCTCATTTTCTTCGGTTGAAATAGAATTTATTTGTAAAACCGCGAATGAGACTATGGAATTTGAATAAGGTACAGTTTCGTACTCTTTATAGTTCTTTGACAAAGTTCAGCAAAGCTCTTCTTTTTATTTCAAGTTTTTCTTGGAGATGGCCGTCAGAGTGACAGAAACACACTCTTTATTTTTTTGATTCAGCGGCCTCAAATCTGATAGCTTTTTGGCATCCAGTGACTTTCATATTTGTTGAAGGTATAGAAAATGATATTAGTTATTTTGCAGAAGTTTGGAAGATGTACAGAAATGATATTATCGAAGAAGACCACTTCAGACTGATATCAATGGACTTAACGAGTGGTGTTTCGTGAACAAACTCTCCTGAATATCTTGAAATTTAAAACAATGACATATACTCTGAAAGCAATATCCATAAATAATTTCTATGCAATGGGCATTGACAAATTAGAGAGAACTAATCAAAGATCTAGTGAATACACTGTTTGCTAATTTACAGAGTACAGATAGTTTTGAAATATAATAGTATATTTTTCAACAAGAGATGAAAATACTGTTTTTTTCGCAAGGTGAGAGTTTTTCATTCAGTTGTAGAAATTAGAAGCAAGATATATAAAAAATAAAGGCAAACACTTTTCCAGTTTCACTTCAAGAATATCATTCTGCTCGCGTGGATAAAATGTAATGTTATGGAGCACTCGAATATAGTTTAATCAGTACTCAGGGTAAATAATTTTTAACAAGTAAATTTTTCTGGAAAAAGGATTTTGATGATTTTAACCAGTGAATAACTTTATTGTCAAAATAGGGTTAGGGTATGGAATGGCTGAATTTCCTATTAATAAAGAACAGTTTAGTGAGGAGACATTGTTGAAATTGATAATCAGAACAACTGCTGGCGAAAGGCTGGATTATTTAAAATCCATTTTCATTTTACGAAATGAATAAAAGTACGCAACTTTTGTAGCAAACTTATATTTTTCGATCATATATAAGTTATTATTATTCAATCAAGTTCCAGAATATGCAAAACTAGTTTCCTCCAAAAAATAAAAACTAAACAGTTTTCCATATATTGCCAACTTAAATGTACGACATACTTCATATGGATTTTCCTGTTGAACCTATTAGTACGCGAGCCCTCGTACAAAATCGGAAGTGATAACCAGCAAGTTGTTTTGAATACTGTTTAAGTGTGACGAGTCTGACAAGATGTCGCAGAGAGAAAACCTTGAAAGTGGTGAGTTTTCCATTGTCGCCAAATCGACATCTTTGGAGCGTCGGACTGCTGAAGATCCTTATTAATTTTGTCGGACAAGTGCCATTGAAAATCTCCTTTAATTATTGTATTCTCCTAGAAAAATCAGACAAGGTACTTCTAGGTTGTCCCCCACTCTAAACGTGTCGATATCACTACTAAGGTTGGCGACAGGCAGCAATCTGATTTTTCTAGGAAAATAAAATAAATTAATGAGATTTTCAATGGCATTGGATCTTCAGCAGTCCGACGCTCCATAGATGTCGATTTGACGACAAAGGAAAACTTACCACTTTCAAGGTTTCCTCTCTGCGACATCTTGTCAGATTTGACACACTCAAACAGTATAAAAACATTACAACTTGTTACAGATTTTGTAAGAAGGTTCGCGTACTATATTGAAATATTGGATACTTTTCAACTTACAATCTATACTCTTCGCAGCTGAGGGCAACAACTCACTCCTATTTTTTGCCTCATCAAATTTGGCAGACAGAGTTGGCCACTTCGACTGGGGGACGATATTCTTACGTTGGAGGTCCATCCGTAATTTTTCGCCAACATGCTTATACAGATCCACCAAAGTGTTGAAAGCAGTATCTCTCACTGATGCTGTAGGGTCCGAAAGTAAATTAACAATATCTGGAATAAATTTGCTGATGGTCAACGATTGGGCACCATGTCTGAAACAAAAACAATGTTAAAACAACAAACAAGATTAACTGAATGACATAAGTACAAATAATTATACAGTGTGTCCCAGCTAAAACTTGTCACCCCCCTAATATCCGAACTCATGAAAAAAATTGAAAATCGCTCAGACCCGTCGATTTTTATTTCAAGGGGGAACACTTTCACCAAATACACCATCATTGTGTTGTCAACCCCCTCAACCCCAGCACCTCCTACTTCAGAATTTTCAATGGGACTACTATACTTGTGATACATCATTTTGAAGGGAATTCAATCCCAAATACATCGGTGTACTGAAATTGAGGATCGATCAAGTGTTGTTGAAGTTTTCATGAAAACTAAGTTTTATCCAGATATTTTAATTTTTCATCACCTCAAATGTTAGCGTCGTAAGAAAGGTTCACTGTGGGTACGCCACTGTATTGAAAAATAATATGCTGTCAGAAATAATAGTTTCGAAGGTGAGACAGACGTTTTTATGAAAAAATAATTGCCCTCATGTGTTTTTGTATACGCATATCTTTGTTTACGACTTGGTAATTGATGTATTCGAGTCACTGCATTCAACAATTTGAAAACATTCGAAAATGGTTTATACTGTACAAGAGAGAATATCCATTGTAGCTGCGTATTTTGAAAATGGACGATGTGCTAGAGCTACGGCTCGAAGTTTCAATGAAAGTCATCCAGAAATCACCACATCATATCAGTACGTACTTCAATTGATGAATAAGTTCTTGGAGTCGGGATCAGTGCTGAATAAAAAACATGAACGAGAGAAGCCTATGAGAAATGAAGGGGTTGCTGTTGCAGTTGTAGGACATGCAGTGATGGACAACATTCAATCGTTAAGACAACTTGAGACTATTTCTGGAGTTTCGAAAAGCAGCGTACATCGAATTCTGAAAGACGCAAAATCCCATCCTTATAAAATGCAGAATGTACAAGAATTAAATGAAGATGATCCTGACAGACGTACAGAGTTTTGTGAAATCATGAGTCAATTATTGATTGGTGATAATAATTACCCCTACAATGTGTGCTTTTCTGACGAATCTTCTTTTTATTTAAATGGACATGTGAACAGGCACAACTGCAGATACTGGAGTGACGTAAATCCCCATTGGTACAGGGAAACTCATTCACAAACTCCCCAGAAATTGAATGTTTGGGCTGGTATTCTGGGAGACCATATTGTAGGTCCTTATTTTATTGATGGTAACCTCAACGGACAAACGTATCTTGAACTTCTTGATACAACTGTGAACCCCAGAATCACTCAGTTACTTGAAGACAATGATAGGTTACTTGACGGTCAGCTCACCTTTCAACAAGATGGAGCTCCTCCACATTTTGTTGCACCTGTACGTCAATTTTTAGATGACAATTTCACAGGGCGATGGATTGGAAGGCGAGGACCAATAGAATGGCCGGCTAGATCTCCTGATTTATCACCATTAGACTTCTTTTTATGGGGTCATTTGAAATCCAAAGTTTATATTACCCAGCCAACTTCTCTTGATGATCTACGCAGGAGAATTGTTGTGGAGTGTCGTGCAGTGACTCCAGAAATGTTGAGCAATGTGCGAAGAAATTTCGAAGATCGCTTATACTTCTGTATGGAACTGAATGGTTCACATCTTGAACCTTTCATACGATGATAACATGTTAGGTGATGAAAAATAAAAATATTTGGAAAAAATTTGAAAAAAACAACACTTGATCGATCCTCAATTTCAGTACACCGATGTATTTGGGATTGAATTCCCTTCAAAATGAAGTATCACAAGTATAGTAGTCCCATTGAAAATTCTGAAGTAGGGGGTGCTGGGGTTGAGGGGGTTGACAACACAATGATGGTGTATTTGGTGAAAGTGTTCCCCCTTGAAATACAAATCGACGGGTCTGAGCGATTTTCCATTTTTGTCATGAGTTCGGATATTAGGGGGGTGACAAGTTTTAGCTGGGACACACTGTATGCAACTGATTTAATTATTCGGAATATATGTATACACATGGAGCCATAGAAAATTTATAGGTGTCCCAAAACTATGGTGCCAAAATGAAGCTTCCCCTTAAAAAAATAAATAGGACATTCCTAATATTTTTGCACAAATATCATTTTTGGAGTGATACGGAGTTATGAAAGTGAAAAATAAAGAGTATTTATTTTTCATAACTAAGTATCTCTGTTTTCTGATATCACAGAACCCTTTCGGCTACAACTCTGCACTAAATAATAATTTCAAAGTAGTAGTGTAAATGGTGTCCAAAGTTTTATATGGATTATGTTCTGCATATACATGTGTGTTTCGCCGATTGAAAATACTTTTTCTGGTAAATGTTGTTTCTTCCACCCAATTACAGAAATCTTATTTTTTGTAGGACCAAATGAGTTTGATACAATTTCTGCACGTTCATTTCTGGCTGACCTTGTTCTTCCTGTCGATCTCATAATGATCATAGAAGACCCATTTTCACTCAACCTTCGATATATGGAACTGATTATCGTTTTAGTATATTATCGCTTAAATGAATTCTTCATATTTTCTCAAGGAAGCCCTTGAATTTCCAAGGCACATACCGTGGACAAAATGCATAGCTGCAAGCACGCTAAAGGAAAAATTTCGCATTTTGGAAATACCGTCTCTGATGAACTTCTCTTAACATTACAGGTTTTCCTTTTCGTGGAAACCAGAACAAAAAATCCCTAAAGCTAAGTTTATCGGGTTTAGCCCTGAAATGAAAAAACTGGCTCAATTTAAGTAGTTTTATCTCCTGAACACAAATCCAAAGAAAATTCGAGGGGCTCTCGATGCTTTTTGAGTTATCCCCTTCGGATACTTCAAAATCGACTATTTTCAAACATGAATTTTTCGATAAAAAAAAATCCACAAAATTCCTTTTTTATAGTACTTTTTTTCATCGTGTCGACAAAGAAAATGACGAATTATGTGCAATTTTTTATTGAGAAATTAGTTGAAAATAGTCAAAAAATAATTGAGAACCCACGAATCTTTTTCGGATTAATGTTCAGGAGACAAAACTACGTCAGTTAATCCACTTTTATTTATTTCAGGACGGAGCCTGATAAACTTACTCATAATAAAAAATCACGTATAAATCCGTCACTAGACGTCATCCGTTAGGTCATCGAAACATCGAAGCAATTTTTTTTAAACGGCATTCCATATTTTGCAATGCTTCCTTGGATTCAGTATCAAATTCAGAGATTAGCGTCTGAAAGAAACGTCGATATAAATGTTGGAGAATTTTGGGTGATTTTAATAACAGAAATTTTAGCTGTCACATGGTGAAGTTCCAGAACGAAACGGGCCCGTATCTTCGAAAATATAGTAGTGACCGCCAAAAATTAAACTAGGAGTTTTTTATTAGGTTTTCAATAAAAAATCACACAATAAGCCTTCTTCTTTTTGCCAACACTTTTTTTAGAAACTAATCTACCGAATTTCCCAATAACAAGCACCGAAAACAACCATTTTACACAAAAAATAGACTATTTCTAATCACAAACATAACTCCTCCTTTTTCTTAGTTATTTTCATTGTCACGGTAGGTTGGCTTCTTGGAATATGCGCCGCCGAGTATTCAAATTCAATTATGACCAAATATTTACTTCTACTCAATTTATATGTTCAATGGATTAATTTTCGCCAATGTTAGGATTAATAACAATTTTAGAAATAAAAACATAAATTAAGGGGAAGCAGTCTCCGGCATGTCTCTTAATTCTGGCTGCCGACGTTTGCGACCATGGATCTAATTTCTCAACGTAAAAGGGGACAAAACCTAACCTAACCTAACCTAACTAACCAACCAACCAAGTTGCTGATAATACGATCACTAATGTAGTAGTAGTATGAAAAAGCGAAATCAAGCAAATGCTCGCTGCGCTCGTATTCTATAAACAACCAGAAAAAAATATATATTCTTTTTTTGGCTGCCCACATTTTAGGCACAATTGAATATATAAAGTAAGGGGAAGTTAATGTTTGCTCGTATTTAAATTTGAATAGGAGGCCTCGCATATTCCAACCTACCGTGACAATGAAAATAACAAAGAAAAAGGAGGTTATGTTTGTGATCATGAAAAGTCGAAGTTTTGTGAAAAACGGTTGTTTTTGAGTGCTTGTAATTGTGAAATTTGGTAGATTAGCTTCTAAAGAAAGTGTCATCAATAAAAAGACATTTTGTGTGATTTTTCATTGAAAAATTTTTGTTAGAAAATGGGCCATTTTCAAGAATAAGAAGGGTATTAGTCGGAAAGTAATTGAGACTCCCTCAAATTTTCTTCGGAGCTATCAACATGATTTTTTTGAACATACGTACAAAAAATCCTAATGAAATTTTTGGCGGTCTCAACTAATTTCGGATATGGGCCTATTTTTTAGTGATGAATGGCATTTTTTGGACACATTTCTACCTCAGAAAAAACACTCAAAATTCTTTCCTTCTTTGAACTAACAATGTACACACCCTAATTCACCCGTTTCACACTATTTTTTTATTAAAAACGACAATGTTTATCCAAAAATTCAACCTTTTTTTAAAAACATCAAAACAACACATTTATGTAAAATGTTTAGTGAATTTATTTATGTCAAGTTGGTAACTTTGAACTTTGCATATTTGCACAGCCAAATTTCCTATGCATTTAATTTCAACATGAAAATGAAAATATTCATTCACTTTTTTCCAGAAACTAACTTGACATGAATAAAATTCACTAACCATTTTACCTAGATTTGTAGGTTCTGTGATCATAATAGAAGGATGAGTTTTTTTCCTAAAAAGTAGCGTTTTCAATAAAGAAAGAGTGTGAAACAGGTCAATTAGGGCGTGTACATTGTGTTAGTTTAAAGAAGGAAGAATTTTGAGTGTTTTTCCGCGGTAGAAATGTGTCCTAAAAAATGCCATTCATCGCTCAAAAATAGGCAAATATCTCCGAAATTAGTTGAGATTGCCAAAAATTTCGTTTGAAAAATTATGTTGATAGCTCGTGGCTATTAGTTAACGGAATTTTACCATGATAACATTCAAACTCACTCGTTCAAGGTGTTCACCAAACATCTCAGCACCTCTTCCCGGATCTTGGCGTTTTTGTGGGTGAAACCCGGCTGGAGTTTCTCCAAGAGCGTTTGCGGCGTCAAGACGTTCCTCTCCAACAGTTTGAGAATGAGCAGTTGCGACTTTTCGCGAACGGTGTCTTTGGCGTCGCCCAATCTGTCGAGCACGTTAGGCAGTACCGTTTGCAGGTAGGGCCTGAAATCCGTTCCCAATCTGTCTATCAAATACGTCAAAACTTCGATGCCATTACTCGAGACCTGAAACAATGGCAAAATTATATAAACGGATGTTTAAAACCCTCAAGCACTTTATTGCCAGGATGGTGTAATCACAATGACGTTATTGACAATAATACAATATATAAACTGATTTGACAGATCGCCGAGTCATCTATGCGGACGGTTAGACGAGAGAAATGAGTAATATACAGGGTCCTGCAACAAGGCCGCGATCTTCCAAATGTTCGAGATTGAAAAAAATCCCTTTGCTACGACGCTGTCTAGTGCAGACTATAAAAGTAACTCTTTTGCATAACAAATGAACCAGTGCCGATCGCAGTTATTATTTGCTCTTCTTGGAATTGTTCACTCGGAGGGAAAAGTTTGAAAATGTTTTATAAGGAATTTATCTAATCGTTGGAAGGTAGGTTGTATGCGAGCGCAGCGAACATCTGCTTTGATTTCTCTTTTTCATACCAATTAGTTATCCAATTACCAGCAACTTTGATAAATAGGTTAGATTAGGTCGTGTCCCCTTTTTCTACGATAAATAATTAGGACTGTGGCCTTCGGATTCGTGTTTAAGAGACAAAACTACGTGAGTTACGTATTTTTTATTTTAAGGCCCAGCTCGATAAACTCACCTCAACTTCGCTTACCGACTAGACCCGACGAAACCCGAACAATCTCAATCTCGATGCCAACATTGCTTGAACAAAAAATACCAGATATTCAGTATTCAACAATGAAATTCGAATGATTGTACGTTAATGACTCTCTTAAACGATATACTATTATCTAAAATCGACCTGTGATGTACCTACAGCTTGCCACACATTGTTAATAAAAACGTAAAAAATCTTCCTTATTTCAAATAGAACACCCTGTATGTTATCGATTCCTAAGAAGCGCCAAAAAAGGCTCTACAAACTTTGTTAAAAATTCCCTGTGGTTAAAATCAACTTTTTATCTTCCAAACGGGTAGTTATGGAGCGATATTTTAAAGAAGAGGTTGGACAAAAACTTCAAGGCAAATGAAGGAATAAGAAAGTGTTTTATTACGAGAAATATATTACAAACATTAAATCTCTTGATTGCAGTCGTCAAATATGGATTTTGCCGTAAAAAGGTCGTTCATTAAGAATATGGAACAAAATAAGAAGTTTCATTAGTCGAAAAAAAATATACCAATTGTGAAAGTAGGTAGATGACCGTCTAAAAACAGTGACGACAAAAAGAAAGGCGCATTTTGTGTGAATTTTAGTACAAAAATTCGTGTTTGAAAATAGACGATTTCCAATATTCAGCAGTAAAAGAATTGTGTTCAGGAGACAAAACTATATACGCAAGTTGATCAACTTTTTTATATTTTGAGGCGGAGCCTGATAAACTTACCTTCACCACTAAATGTTTATAGAACAATAAAACAAAAAATATCTCCTTCACTAAATTTAAATGAAGGTATGAATGGACTTTACACACAATTGACAAAAAATATATAATGATGAGAAAATCCCATTATTATGGAACATTATATTCCACAAGATCATGAACCACTAGCCGGATTGAATCAAGTGAATATTTTTTCAGTTTTAACCGTGTACCGATCTCTTTTATTTCGACAGGAATGAAATTATGGTGGTAGCAATCAACGAATAACTTCGCTGATCCACAGATTTTGAAGCAAGCGGTGCTTTGAATCGTTAGATTTGGGTTTTGTTTCGTAATATCGACACCCCCAACGAACAAAGACGTAACTCATATTTCAGGAGAGCCGAAATATTTAAGTCGAAATACAATATTTTTCGAGTAGATTTCTTCGTAACTACTAGGTCTAGAGATACGACTTTTTTCTCGTTTTATCGACTTAAATATTGAAAAAAAAAATCAGTATTTCGGCTCTCCTGAAATATGATTCTTTGTTCGTTGAGAGTGTCGATATCGTAATACTGTTTTTGTCTCGGATCATTACAATTTTTAATTTTTACATTTCTATTCCAAGCGGGATCAGATGAAAAATAAAAACCAATGAGGAAACTTATTTTAATTTTTGTTCTCACAGGTTTTTTGGCGAAAGTTGAATTGGTACTGACAGGTTGTCGATGCTTGAAAACAAAATACAACTTGTCATAGTTGCTCTACACAATTTTTCAAAAAATATACATATAAATTGCTTAACATATACTTCCAAAAAAACGGAAATGATATCTATTAGTTTTTCTATGGAAAGTATAAGTAACTTTAATGTCTAAATCAAAAACTATAACTGAATGTATACTTGTGAACATTTCGTTGAGATCTGGTATACATAAAGGATACACACTAGCTAGAATTGAATATACAGGCCGTTTCTTTTATAATGTGGTAACATTGCTATATTCTAAACCGTAATAGATATGGGAAAAAAGGTAACTATTGTGGTGAGCAGTAAATTGGTCATAGAAAATTTACGGGGATTCTCGCCCTTCCCGACTTATACAGGGAAAACTTAAAATGCTATTTTCGGCTTCTTACGAATAGAATTGTTATTTGAGAAAATATAAAAAAATTAAAAAGGAAAGTCTTATTGTATTCAAAATGTAATAGAACTACGTAACGATAAATTTTTAATCAAACGTTTCGTGTCAACACCGCCATCATCAACTATGTTTTTCAAATACGGACCTGTCTATTTCATCACAAATATTGATAGAGCGATACAATCACAATTCAGTGGTATATCACACTCGACATTTTTCGTTTCATATAAAATAACTAGCATCATCAGTGACAACAATTTTTAATTACGGTCCTGTCGTTAGTTTGTTTATGAATTTCACAGAATCCAACGCTTCGATATAAAAATTATCAGTGACGTTTTGAATGAATGTATCTATGAAAATTGTATTTATACTATAAAAATTCATAAAAGACTTCTGCAGTTTCAGAGACGAACGATAGCAATTTACCCCAGAAATAAACTTACTTAAGAGGAGAAGAAATCAAACAAACAGAAAAACAATTTATTTCATAATGAATTTGTGGAAGAAAATAAAACCAATACAGAAAAAGAATTCTACATTAAATGCTCGAATTGAGGACCTCTTTGTTGAATGCACATAAGTTGTCTGTCCATACAATTTCTGTGGCAATTTTCTAGCATGATGGTTGTAATGCTATTAAATGCATCTCTTATTTTCTGTTTGAGATGGTCGATATCGGTTCTAGGTGTCGAAAAAACTTTATTCTTCATGTATCGCCAGACAAAAAAATTACAAAGGAGTAAGGTCTGGGGATCGAGCTAGCCAGGCAATTGGTCCATTGTTTCCAATCCACTTTGTTGGGAATATTGCATCTAAATGTTCCCTTACTATTTGCTGCATTATGGGAAGGGGCACCGTCTTGTTGAAAATATTGAATTTCACGGCGGGTGCTTAATGGCAATTCATCCAAGTAGCCATCAAACTTATTGGATAAAAAATTTAAATACATTTCACCATTCAAATGCTCATCGCGATAGAAAGGACCTAGTATGTTTGCTCCCAAAATTCCCAACCAAACATTTATTCCGAACCTCTCCTGGAAATTGGTTTCTCTATGTAAATGTTCATTCGTATTATTCCACCTATAATGGATGTTTCTGTTAAACCAACCATTGTTGGTGAATTTTGATTCGTCCGTCCATATTATTTTTTTACAAATATTTCGAACTTCCCTATTTCTACGTCTTAACCATTTCGCAAATCGTACTCTCCTTCCGTATTTGTTCTTTTTCAAAATATTTCTGGTAGATTTTACAGATATCCCAAGTTCGTGGGCAATTTCTCGTAAAGAACAATCTTGATTAGAAATATTTTTGTAACTGACCAATCCTAGATTTAAAAAAAAAATACGTTATTTTTCACTTTTTAGTATTTATAAGGTAATATTTGCTTACCCAAAACATTTATTTGGTTCCTTATACTTCCAGTAACAACAAATTTTCTAGTTTTATTTCTGTCAAATGCACCACAGTCTCTCAAATTTCTTTCTAATCGTCTAAACATTTGAATGTTTGGAATGCGACGATTCGGGTATAGCTCACCATACATATTTCTTGCCAAAAGAGGATTTATATTTGATTTTGCATAAGTAAATAGAATATCAGTCCTTCCGTCATTCGAATACATCTTTAATATGTAACCGAGTGCTTAAATGTCTGACAGTTCTTAACAGATATCAACAACTCATTTATTTTTCCTGCCATAGAAATCAAGCAAAGCCTACGTGTTTAAATGGTAAAAGAAGTGAGATGCTATTTAATTGTACCAAATTAGACAACACTTGTATTTTGATCAAAAACTGATATTTTCATTACTTCCAGGATTGAGAATTATGAAAATAATCCGTGTAAAAATTTGATACAGGAGAAATCAGCCTTGAATCAAGGATTACTGTAATACAAAAATCCCCAAAAAGGAAAAATACGAATGTTCGTTGTGTTGGGGTATCTTCCTATCGAAAGTATTGGGTAATGACTGAAGTATCCTAATAGTTGAATGAGTTTTGAAGAAATCAAAACAATTTACAAAAGAACTAACGACAGGACCGTAATTAAAAATTGTTGTCACTGATGATACCAGTTATTTTATATGAAACGCTATAAAAATGTCAAGTGTGATATACCACTGAATTGTGATTTCATCGCTTTATCAATATTTGTGATGAAATAGGTCCGTATTTGAAAAAATAGTTGATGGTGGCCGTGTTGACACGAAACGTTTAATTAAAAATTTATCATTACGTAGTTCTAGTACATTTTGAATACAATAAAACTTTCCTCTTTCATTTCTTTATATTTTCTGAAATAATCATTCTATTCGTAAAAAACAGAAAGCAGCATTTTAAGTTTTCCCTGTATAAGTCGGGAAGGGCGAGAGTCCCCGTAGATTTTCTCTGACCAATGTACTGCTCACCACAATAGTTACATTTTTTCCCATTTAATCGTCTTTCTATCTATTACGGTTTAGAATATAGCAATCTTACCACATGATAAAAGAAACGGCCTGTATACCTTAAAAAACAATTTCATAGAGAAAACATCTGATTATGTTTTTATTTAGATCTAGTGGCTGAAAGGTAATCAACTACGTTTCGTATCAAATTTACATTAGTTGAAAGTGGACAAGGCGCTTGGAACTGTCGATGGGATTGAATGAAAAGGGCGGTAGGCAGTAACAAGATAACAACAATTAATCCTTCAAAATGAAGCAGGAATGAGAAAAGAGAATCTTCATCAGAGGATGCCGTAAAATGGTTTGAATTTTTGTAAAGTTCTGGCTATCACCTTCATTTGACAAAACCACCGAATATTTTGAGCAACAAAAATTATTTCCAGGTACTTAAAGTTCCAAACGGTGCTTGTTAAGAAGTTTAATCTCGATAGTTCATTCCTGAGTGGGTTAAAAAAATCGTGGAAACTACCTCAAAGTTCCTAAAATAGATTTTTTTTTTGGTCTACATTTGACTCTTCATCCGATAATTCTGATTTCGGGAATACTAAGAAGCATCGTTTCAACCTTTGTCTATAAGCTACCCTTAGCAGAAACTTGCTAGCATATTAGTTTCCCCAAACGAAAGTGAAGTGACACGTAGTATGAACTTAGTTTTGTTCCTTTTCTACTATAAAGGAGAAGGACCGTGAGATGGTGATTTTGAGATGTTCTGTATGAAGTGCTTGAAGCGACATCTGAATGAAAAAATGTAACAAATTGAATGTTATTGTTTTTAACTTACAAACTATTACCGAAAGACGCGACACACCCACCTTCACCAGGAAAATAAACTAAGCCAACAGATATTCGTGAAACATGTTATTAAATCCAACCATCGCATAACAAAACATCTTTTTTGCAAGTCTGAATCAAACTTACCAAGAAATAACCATCGCGCACAACTCGCAACTAAACACCCATTCAATGAAATACGATTCTTCAAAACAATCATCGGCGATCTGTGACTAAAACGTTTCACCTAGGAACCCACCCACAGAAGATATAAGAAAAGTCTCACAAGGTGGACAAACAATCGACACAAGTCACGTTTCTTGGAAATTTTTCAGTCAAGTTTCAGTGGAAATGAAATGCAAGTGGAGACTGGGAATCACTCTTCTGGTTGGCTTATATTTTCAGGTGTTTTCCAAAGATCTTATTAGAGACACTCTTTTTTTTCTCTTCGCGATTGATATTTTACTTACGTTTGTATTCAATGAAATATTGGCAGACGGTAAGTCAAAAGAAGGGTACCCCTGTATTCTTTCAACATTGTTGATACCTCTCTGGCACAATATATTCGAACTAGTTCGAATGTTTCAGATTTCTCTTCCCGGAGACTGTGCTGCTTGGGAGTGTTTTGTCTTGTTCCGTGCGGATGGCGCTTCGATCAACTTGGTTGTAGATCGTGGTGTTATCCGTGGGGAAATATTAGTTAAACAGTTAAACAATTATAATGTTGTCCGACCTACCCTGTCACTGATGAGAGGCAATAAACCTCGAAAACATGCATGTCTGCAGGTGGTCATTCCCAGCCAAATGAAGGATAATTTTCTGTTTAATTACGAGACAACAACTTGCAATTGGGTCTTCTTTGAAGAACGTTGTACAAATATCTGTCAGTTGTAGTTCAATGTCCGTCGTGGTATTAGCCAGGGAAGTAGTTGTTTTCTGACAGATGTTTGCCTTTATGTTCCACTTTGTGGAAACGCTTAGAGAGAAGGGTACCCCTGTATTCTTTCAACATTGTTGATACCTCTCTGGCACAATATATTCGAACTAGTTCGAATGTTTACTAACTCTGACTGTCTGTAATTGTAAACTGCAAACTGTAAAACCGTCCTCTCTGATTAAGCGTCGTGCATTAATACCCGCAACAGGTTTCTGTTGGATCAGTCTGGACACGCGGAGAGATGTCGCCATCATTTAGAATGTTCGGAACACTTGGTGACTCGTATAGATGTTTTTGGATGGCCCTTGTTTGGTACCGACGTTGGGTTAAATATGCACAGGGTGTGGTGATAATATATTTACTCTACATACAACTTGTACTCCAGTCATCCTGTAGAGCATTTGTCCTCGCATGTGCTTTGAAAAAATCCGACCCCGTACTATATTTGTATTTTTTTTTTCGAAAATAATTTTGAGGACAACTTTAGTCTACTTACTTATTTGTCAAGATTTCACCAATTCGACTAGCCATAACTCTCATATACTGTTATTCTTGTGACGTCTTACCACTTTGAACGTCAACACAACTTGCATAATGGTCGAAACTTCACCAATGCAATCAACAATAAAAAATGCATTTTGCTGATTCTATGGCCTCTTACTTCCCTCAACAGACAATGAAACTTGCGTATTGTCGAGACTTCATCAATCCAATCAACAATAAAATCTGCATATTGTTAATTCTATGGCGTACCATAGCTTGAACAAAAATACCATAGCAATCTTGTGAAACAACATAAGTTACTGCATGCACAGGGAAAACTAAAGTGATGATAACATCTGCGCCAAATAAGGAATTATTATAAGTATCAATAATAAAATGGGGGAATAACGGGAGAGAAATAAAAGATGGAAGTAAGGAAATCGTAAAGCTGCAATATGACTAATCAACAGAGGCCAAGTAGATCAGCGTGGATAAGTATCAATCTTGGGTTTTTGAAGCATGTGCTGGTGGATGAAACGAAACCTACGTTTATAGATTGTACAGATGAATATTAATGATGTATTGAATGAATGAAATGTTATTTACTGATTTGAAAAACATAGATTTTCCATATTTTTCATCTTTATCCTACTCATAAAACTCACCACATGAAACTATACCAAATGATGACAAATGATAACAATCCTAGAGAGTGATGATTCAATATAGTCTTCATACCTCATCGTCTGAACTGATTTTTCACTATTTTGATGATAATTATGATTCAAACATATTCTATTTCAAATCAGTAACCAGAGAATAAACTGTTCTCAAAATTACCGTACCCAATTCCGATTGTACAGATATTTAAGTATTATGTTTATATGACAATTAATTCAAAACAAAGTAATTTTCAGGGTATCAATTCCGAAACGTCACTTGTGCCGGCAGAAATTCCGTTGAACCTGTGGACAGGTCCCTGTGCGACTCCAATATAGAACCAGAAGCTAAAAGGCGCTGCAGCGAAATACCATGCCAAGCACAATGGATTCCATATCCATGGAAATAATGTTCGGCTCCATGCGGTGATGGAGGCGTTCAGGAGATAGACATCTTTTGTCAACAGATCGTGTCGAATGGTCAACCGACCCTGGCCGATGATTCTGAATGTTTGAAAGTACAGCCGAGGCCTCCTAAAGAGCAAAAATGCAACGTTGGGAAAGTATGCGCCAAATGGCACACTGGACCTTGGAAACCCGTAAGTTGTTAAACGAGTGTAATTTTTTGACTGATAATATTATTTTTTATTCGTTTTGGGTTTCACAATGAATCACACATTTGAATATTTGTAACTTTTAGTGTGGAAACAATTCGAAAACAAAAATTCGTAAATTTCTACTTACCGACAAAGTTGGCACGTCCAATAGCTTATAGCTCCTGATTATTTTTTCTATTATAATTCAGAAGTAGGCATTATAATTCTACGAGGAAACTAACTTTTCCTGTACAATCCCTTTAAAAATCATTTTGCTCAAGAATGAGCTGAAATAAAAAATACTCTAATTTCAAATATTCGCTAGAATAATTCCTGAGCAAATGGCACCAATTTAAAAAAAAATGTTGCACAAACTTCCCTGTAATTGACACTCATTGCTTGTGGAGAAATCGTACTATTCAACATTTTTTTTCTCGTAACATAACGTTCTACAAAGCTTATAAAACAAAAATAAATATCCCATTTAAGTAATGGAAATGTGAATAAAAAGTCAGTACTTAAATATGAGAATATGCCTGGCCAAAAATATTAAACTATATTGTTACGAGATTGATAAAAATCCCTTAGCTACGCTGCTGAGTCGACTTCGCAAGCGTTTTAATTTCGTCGATAATTAGTTCCTGGAATTAAGATGTTTTTCCTTACTGAATTTTCGGGACAACGGAACTATCGTGAATGGTCTAGTCTAGACGAACGGAGTATATAAGGCGGCACATTTCACTCGGAAAGGAAGTTTTTATGAAGAAGTCATAAGGAAGTGAAAAAGTTTTGGTACAGTTAATAAGTTGGAATATTTAGCTAGTTGAATAGATCTAAGTGTTTTATTAGTCAGTGAAGTAGTTGTATGTTTATAGTAAAGGTAATGAACAGTTTGGTAGTGTGCTCGGCGTACTATTTAGCAAATATCGTAACAGTGGTGTCCGAAGCGGGATATTAATGAAATACAGAAACTATTTATAAACTATTCATGGTGAATACGAGGAGTACATCGTACGATACGATGGAGGACATTGTGAAATTTATCCAAAATCAATTCGCGGATTTGGAAAGAAGGCGCCAGGAAGTAAAACAAGAAGAGAAAAAGCGGTGCCAGGAAGAAAAACAAGAACGAGAAGAGGCACTCCACAAAATTCTCGAAGAACAGAGAAAAGAGCGAGAAGATGAAAAACAGGAACAAGAAAAGGAAAAACGAGAAGAGGAAATGCGACGGTTGGTTGAAAAGAAAGAACGAGAAA
This sequence comes from Chrysolina americana, assembly GCA_958502065.1. NCBI lineage: Eukaryota > Metazoa > Arthropoda > Insecta > Coleoptera > Chrysomelidae > Chrysolina > Chrysolina americana. Next base: position 11,596,286 of record OY293411.1, on the reverse strand, counting down.
ATGAAAAACAAGAAGAGGAAATGCGACAGTTGGAAAAAAAAAGAGAAAAGGAAAAACAAGAACGTGAAAAGGAAAAACAGGAAGAGGAAATGCGACGGTTGGATGAAAAGAAAGAAAGAGAGTAGGCACTCCAGAAAATTCTCGTACAATAAAAGAATAAGCACTTCAGTTCACTGCTAAAATATTATTCACATACTGCTTACCAGAAAATATGAGTTCTCGGTAGATATGAGTTCCTTCAAATTTTCTACTGCAATAACACCTTCAAAACGAGTTTGGTTAAACATCGTTTTAACCTTATTTCTCCTTAACTCTGTAACTATCACTACTTAGTCTTTCTTGTATATTAAAACGGCTTTTGTATTTTTCACGTAATTTCTTACTGAATCCATCTGCAGTTAGACTAGTAATTCTAACCAACACCTCATCGACCACCTGGTACTCTGGCGCTTCTACTTTTTTCTTGTCAAAATAAGATTGCTTTCGTTCATTACATTTTTATGCATTTCCATTTGGATTTTCGGTCTAATTCGTCTATATCCATTGTTGCCAAGGCATCCAGAACTGTCACGTTCTACTTGGCCATTTGCACTTGACATCCCTGTTTTATTATGTCCTATACCTTTACGCTACAAACACCTTCAAAATTTTTTGAGCAAAATGCTCCATCGCCATCACCAATAACACGTAGAGGTATCCAATTATTATGAATATTGAAAGTTCATGAATAACTGGTGTCGCCTTGGTATTTCGTAGAAGTAAATTTCGTAAATGAATCGATATTTTAGGGCCATTTTTCAAGTGAATCCAAAAAAAAATCAAGTGGGGTCATATCGGGAGATCTAGCAAGCCGTTCAATTGTTTTAACTAGATATGCTCGTGCCACATGTCCAAAATGTGGAGAAGCCCCATTTTGTTTCAATCATATGTTTTGTCGGTAAATAGACCTCCATCAGATTAGTTATTAGGAAATATAGGAAATATTGTAAATCAGCGAAGTGGTCGTGGTGTTAGAGCGTTTACTTCCCATCCAGGCGGCTTGGGTTCGATCCCCACCATCTGCCATTGAGCTAAAGTGGTTCAGAATCCACTTGTACGTAAGCTGTAGGTCCCGGATCTTGCTTGCTCGCACAAGCTTGAGGGGTTTTCTCTTCAAGTATCTTTTTTTCGAGAACCTCTCGCCTAAAAATCTAAATATTCTGGAGTATTCTACTCGATGACACTTCATCATCACTTAATACGAGACGTGAAGGAAAACAGGAAGGAATAATCGTTACCTATCAAATGATGTACAATAAAAGTGTAAAACATTCTTGGATACGCACGTGGCTGAACTTCAACGATATGACATACGAACGCTGCAGCTCGGATCATTGGTAAAAATATTCATTCATCGTTGGAATTCTGAATACTTTAGCGAGCTCGCAGAGCTAAAACCAAATTTTAATCACTGTCAACACGCAAACGGTATAACTGAAGTTTGGTCAATACTCCCGGTAACTAACCGGCTGCTTGTCTATCACAGGTAAAAAAAGATAATGACGTTCAGCAGAAACATTCGGGTATATTGAAGCCGATTGTGCGATAAACAAATTAAACATATTCAGGCGAGAATTATTAATAAATAAAGCCTGAAAGAAAGCTTTGTTTTGTTTGGTACACATTTTTCTTGAGAAGACACGTACTGTTACAAACTCTTCAGTAGGATTTTGAAAATGAAATACATCATTCCAACATTTTGATATTCCTAAACTTCCGAATCCATCGAGACGCCTGTGGTCATGTACTCATCTAACTTGTATCATGACATCATCAATTGTTCTCCAAAACATTTTGGCCATCACTCGCTTGTTCCGGTCTTGAAAATATAATATGTGCGGTATGCTCTTTGAATCGCATTTTCATAACCCTTCTAATCTGACCAAACTTCGTCTGAAGAAGTTTAAGTATGGTAATTCGTTATCAAAAAGTTATGCATACTCAAGAAATTTTGTGTCATATACATCCCATAGTCAAACTTAGGGTTCAATTTCAAACAAGACAACCTCTACATGTTGGATTCGTAGTTATTGTCAATCATCAGTGAAGGCTAACAAAAAAAATACCCCCATTTTATATCTTCATGCAGAAGTCTTGATTCTGAACCATTTGTCACTATAAGTTGCTAAAGTTATTAGAAACCTTGAAGCTTATTGATGCTGACTTTGCAAAACGTACAAGTAAAATTCAAAAAAGTTTTGATTTTTGAAAAAATTTCAATGTTTTTAAAAGGTATACTTTTATCCAACTCAACGATTTTTATAAATACAAAAAAAAAATTGTAAATTAATCAGTGTAGTAATCTTACCATGGGGTTAACTTTAACGAAATGAGCATCTAGGAATTAAATTACTAATGTGGTGAAGGGAAAAACTTCTTTTGTTCTCATTGATTGACACCACAGGCGTCCAATACCCCATTTACTAAATTAATCAGTCTTAACGAATTTGTAAAAAGAAAAGACACTCCTTCCCAAATCGATTAAGATACACACGGTGTATTTTCTTAAGTGATTTTATTTATTACAGGTGATTATTTATTGACTTATCTTATAAAAAAAATCATATAAAGGTATATGCCCTATCTTGCTTCGTTCCAAGTTTTAATAAATAATCGGTTTTTCCTTAATTACATGAAACTTGGTGTGATTTTAGCAGAAACAAGGGGCCTCTTTTATTATATATATCTTATATTTATGATAAAAATCAACATACACCACTCATTTTCTCCGAGTTCGATATTTTAATTAGATTAAACAATTAAAAATACAAATTCTTTACAATATAGTAAATTTTAAATAACCAAACTTTACCGAATCACTAGAGTTAGTTAAATCCATTAATTGTCTAGTTATTTGTTATGTTCCATGGCCCATTGTTGCCAACTATTCCTATAAAAAATCAACAATATAGATATGCATTAAACTAAATGTAATTTCGGGAAAATTTGGAATATCTGAAAAGAAAAAGATCTTTCACATAACTTTGAAAAGTTCAGCTTTTTTAAATTAACGGTATTATAAAAATGTTGTATTTTAATTAAGTAATCTGAAACCTGGAAAAAAAAGTGGCGTAATATGAATTTAAACATACCTAAATCAAACAGATAATCTTCTGCGACTCAAAATTTGGAAGGCCATTTTGTGAAAAGACGACCCTTGTTACTGCTAACAAACACAAGGTTTCATCAAAATCGGCGAAGACTTTTGTGTAATCAATTTCTGAGAAATCACTTTTTATTTATAATTTTGACACCCTGTTACTCAGAAACTAGGCAAGTTATGACACACGTTTATATGAACTATTTTTCACATTATATAACAATAAAGAATCACCACCTTAAATCAATGACATCACTTCCATTAACCCCCCTAGAAACGTCTTCATCCCACCTCACCGCCATCTTCAATTTCCGAGCAGCAGTTACATGAACATTTGGAATGTAAACATTGCAAATGAAAAATGATACATTATTAACAGTATGGCGTCACTGGCTGGAAATTATTGCCCCCATTCGTTTGTAAATATGGACTTTTACATATATGGTAGCAAAAATGCAACGATTAGCGAGTTATTTAAAAGGTTAATTGGCAACAAGAATGTATGCACATTTTTCCTGAACGATAAATCTGCTACATATTAGAAGCGCACAATGAGGAAGTTCAAGATTTCAAACTCAGTGAAATTGTATCGGGTAAAAATTAAATTAATCAAAAAGTGTACTGCCCCAGTTTTTTTAACAAAATACTCACAATACGAGCTGTATATTTTTAGCCCGACTCCCGGTGTCCTAAGTCAAAATTTTGACCCAAAATTAAATAGAACTTTACTTTTTTCATTCCTTTCTTTTTTACGAATCCTCAGGTCACCAAGAACTGATTCAAAAACTTCTCTGAGAATAAGACAGATCCGGGAACTATGTGAGAGTGAATTCCGAACTACTGTTAGCTTCGTGGCACAAAGTGAGATTCGAACCCAGTCTGTGTGAGAGGCCAACGTTCTAGCACCGCTTCACTGTTATTTGAGAAAGGTTCAAATATTAATATTTCATTATGAAGAAATGGTTGCTTGTTGAACTTTAATTTTTAATGATGATGGTTGCATTCTCTCCCTGCATTGTTCCACCGGATTGTTATTTCAAAGCTACGGAGTTCATACTTGAGGATGTGGTGTACAAGTCGTGAACAAGAGTTTTTTTTATATCAGTTGTATACACATCGCCGCGATTGATTACGTCTGTGCGAAGAAAAACAATGTTTGTTATGTAGAAAACTACCGACTCCTCTAAATCCCACCACTTATTTCAATGTCTACATGACTATCTTCATATCAGGAATACTTTTTTTATCCACACCTGAAAACTCATTTTGTCATCAATATAAATCAGCTCAGATTCCAATGAGAGGAGTAATAAGTAATGAGGCTATTTTTTTGATAAAAATAGACTAACCAGAGTGTTTTATTTAATTTCAAGCATACATGAATTTCTATCAAACTGGTACGACTATTGTTGTTAATTCGTACTACGAAGAAATTTTCGTATGTAATACAAGTGTCGATAATTATAAAAATAAAAAATTACCTACTACGATTTTGAGGAACTGGACATTTTTGTAATCATCTGTGAAACGAGCTGTACTTGTTGAGATTGTTTTTTGAACGAAATTATGACCGAAATGTCAAAGTAGTTCTCGATGTTTAATTTTATAAAAAGATCATGCCGAACATCTTTCCCAGGGTTCGTTCATTCAAATAACGCCAAAGCTTTGGAACTTACTGCATATGAGAGTGTTCCTTGAGGCATACGCCCTGTAGAAATTCAAGAAGAACAATTCCTACCGAATTTCTCTCGATTCTCACGATGTTCTCTGAACATTATAATATTCTCCTTTTCATGAGAAGCAGAAGACAATGCAGAGTAGATTGGAATTCTTCTTCTTGAAAAGGTGGCCGCTCTGGGCATGATCAGGAACTATTTCGAACAATATGAGACTATTCGTAGTTATACGTAGCAGAATGATGGTTCTTCAGGCATTTCTGAAGTAATTTTTACAGTGCCATCCCCAAAATACGCACCATATTTGAAACTTCTTTATTATGGGTTTTTCAACAATATAAGTTATTCCTGATGAAACTTTGTACATCCCCTGAATCAAAACACGCACCCACAAAATATTGCAAAACATGCACCCACAAAATATTGCAAAACATGCGTAATATACGGGTCCCATTTGAAAAGTACCTACCATTTTGGAAAATATCGAAAAATGTTACTTGGAAAAGTTGTTCAGCATTAAAAATACATCTGAATTTGAGGTTTATTTTTTTCAATATTTTTTTAAATATATTCTTCAAAAAATCAAATTAACCTAAAACGACGATAAATAAACTACATTCTTTATACAACGTTTCATTATAAAAGAATGTAATGATATTTAGGTAAAATAAACTTCAAAATTTTGTATGCAAACTTCGTTTGAAATTACTCTAAATAATACAGTATAGTAACAAGAAAATTATGTTCAATAATATCGAGTGATAAACGATAAAAATAATATTATTATCTCAGCACAAATTGATTACATTTATTTTGTGGGGATTTTCATGTCTAAAATAATTGTTTTAAGTTGCTTTGGATACAAACAAATGTTTAATGTATTTGCTAAATATTATTGCGTAGTTGTTGTTATTACTCATTTTGTACTGTTTGATGATAAGTACTATTGAAATAATATTAATATGATAACAAAAGAAGAAAAAGTGGAGATCATTTTGTTGTGTAGTCAAAATACAGTAACACGTGTTTAAAATAAATTTAAAGAATCAGGCAGTATTAACAACGATTTTACAAAACCTCACATAGCTGCAAAAGTATCTACAGAGGTAGAAAGGGGAGTGTGTTCAACGGTTGTGGAAAAGACATCAATGATATACCTTTTACTACAATAATCTCGAAGAAAAATTAAATCAAAGCCTTTAAACAAAAATTTATAAATACAAAGAAGATTCACGGTTCCTAATAAAAATTTTATGGGCTGATCAACTTTACAGATACAAAAAAAATCTAATTTCACTATAGAATGCTGGGACCAATATTCAATTAAGGTAAATGTCTTATGTGGACTGTTAAACAATACTGTGAATGGCCCCTTATTCATTAACAATTTTGAATCAAATGCTGCGTAGACAAAGAGAAATAATTTATAGTGCATTCATATTTCAAATACGCTCCATGTAAACAGTGATCAATGCATGCTTGCAGCATGTTCACCTCGTGCTCGCCAATTCTCGCAACGCTATTGTTCGATAGAACATCAACCTGACACGACACCAAACGAAATGTTTTTGCAGAGATGTATTCAGCTTGGCTGCGTTACAATTATTGAAGCTGCGATTTGTTGGAAGTTGCAGCGGTGATTTATTTTCGTGTTTTTAATTACATTATTGATTATTATTTCAAATATTAATTTTGGTGTAAAGTTCTGGGTTGGTTTTGGATGATGTTGCTTTTTCAAATTCATTTCATTTGGTAAATAAGCTTAATTCGTCTCTGTTCTGGTTTGGTGTTCACGTGCTTTTGTTGACATTGTCCGTATTTGAAATATGAATGCACTATAGTATTATTGAGATGGAGCGACTGTACATTGTAGTGCAACCATACAATTTTTAAATAAAACATTTAATGGAAAATGTATTAGACGTTACTCATATTCCATGCCAGCATGCTCACCAGACTTAACCCCAATGGATTTCTTTTTATGAGGTTCACTAAAGAACAAAGTTTACAAACATCGTCCTTTTGGGGACGAAAAATGTTTGAAAACTGTGATTACCAATTATGTGACGGCCATGAAACCGAAGCACATTCATTAGTCAACAATGTAGTAAGAAGAACTGAACTATGCATGTTCCGGGATGGACATCATACTGAGATGTAAAGTAGTGACAGGTACACTTATTTGGCATCCACAATTATTTCTAGTATGAAAACCTCCACAAAATAAATGTAATCAATTTGTGCCAAGATTTTAATTTTTATTGATGTTTTATTACTTGATATTATTTTTTTATCCGCTAGGAATTTCCCAGTCAGACCCTGTCTACGAAGCTCTGACCCTTCCGGGGGGCGCACCGGATCATTTACCCCAATAAACACTCCCCACGTCGTGTGGTAGGTGACTAGTGGGTCCGAGAATCATGTGCCCTGAGCAGGCGGAGTGAACCAAGAATGATGGCCTTCGGCACTCGTCCGACTAAGATTTCTGCCATATTACGACAAGCCGGTATGATTTTTAAGTTTGAGATCAGAGTTTTTTTCCTCTGGGATGCTGGTCCTTTCGCCAACTACAGTTCAGCCTCTTGGGCAGAGTTACTATTTATTTATTACTCGATATAATTAAATATAATTTTCTTGTTATGATACCGTATTATTTTGGGTAATTTTAGGTGTTGTCAAATAATAAAAAAGTTAATTTTATTTAAAAAAATACCGTAGTTAATATAATAGTTGCGCAATTTGTATTATCAAATGCGTTTATAATAAATCGTTGCACAAAGGATCCCGTTTATTTATTTGAAGAAATTGGTAAAAAAATAAAACCTCACTCACATATATAGCCACGAGTTCAAATCCAGATGTATTTTTCAATGCTGAACACCTTTATCAAAATGAGGGTACTTTACCTTTTGGCTCAAAATCAAGTTTTCCAATGCGCCTCGTATATTACGCATGATTTGCTTTTGTACAACAATACTCGATGAGGAATAAACTCAATAATTCAAATATTTCCTTCGGAAATTTGCTTGGTGAAATATAAGACAATTCAAACCTTCAATCACAAAATAATCTCTGAGGGGACATTAAACTACCAATTATAATATCCTAAGAAAATTGTATGCCTCAATGGAATTTGATCATACTTGCGATTCCTATTGAACGCAGTAGTTTTTACACCTAGCATTTCCAAAGAAACGCTTGCCACGCCGTCTATTGCCATTTTTGACGGAGGGCGCCTCTTAAGAATGTGGAGTCGGGGACGTGGCACTTTAACATGACAGTATAATTCTGAATCTTTGATTCTAAAAGTCTAATAGTTAAAAAAATTGTAATTACAACTACACTAAGCGGTGGAAGATTCCACTGAAAGTCAGAGGTCAAACACAAAGAGCACTCACTCAATGCTGCTGCTGCTGCTGGCAATATTCGCCATATAAGGGAGCCCCACAAAGTAACCCAATTCACTTAGAGTAAATTAATACATAACATTCGAACATTGCAAACCAGTTATTACAGCCATTATTACTATGATACCAATGGAGAAAAAGGCGCGATGAAGGCTGGGCCGTCGTTCGATTTCAAGAACCATAATTGAACAATAACAATAATTGCAGTTAGTTAGCGAAAAGTATTGCATAATGGCGTCCTTGGCAATGTCAACTTCACTTGAGAGTGATGTCACGAACACAATGGTCCGATATTTATTATCTTATAACATTTGTTGAGGAGAAGGTATACAACTTTTTTATAATCATTATCATGTTGAATGTGCGCTCGCATGTTTTCCCAGCATAAAAATTTCCACATGCTACCAAGTATGCCTTACATTTACTACTCAATAGCAATAGCAAGGACCCACCGAAGTCATTTAATACCTTATACAGGGTGAAAACGATATCACTAGCACCGTTCTTTTGCACTTTTCAAAATATCAAAATTAAACTGAGTTCTACAAATTGAAAATGATGGCACTCACACAGAGTACTCAGTTTTTTTCTGGGCGGGTCCCAAATTTGTTTTTTTGAATGGCAACCAGTATTTCGGTTTCTACATGAGGAATAAAAGGTACTTTATATGAATCTTCTTTTCGAAAATATTGACGGTTTTCGAGATTTTTAGCATGACAGCTTTTTTTCCCAAAATTCGTCACTCATACTATTTGAAATTATGAAGTTGTGCCAAGTCCTATTGAAATGAGTTCTTGGTCAAATTATGTACGTTGATGACTCTCTCAAACGATATATGAAAAATCGACCTATGATATGCGAAAAATAGCTTGCCAAACATTGTAAATAAAAATGTGCAAAATCTTCCTTATTTCAAATAGAACACAATTGATTTTAACTGCACTTCTAAGTGCAAAATATAGTTTCAATTGATTCAAATTGTTTGTTATTTGTAAATTGGATTTATTTTATTTTTCAATAAATTTGTTGCTCTTAGACTTGAGTAATTTACTCGACGAGTGAGTTTCCAAACCAGAAAATCATCTATATCATAATAAAGTAAAACTATAAAAATATAAGCTATAACTATAAAATGTACTCCAAATCGACACAGATCGATCATTTCACGTGATCAAACAGTTATTGATAATACCACCAAAGTTTCAAAATCTTGAAAATTAAGTGAATTCGAAAATTGTTACCGAATGACAATCAGTCAGTTATGAAGTGTAAAAAACTCGAACCTGCTTTCTTAGAATTTGCAGAACACAATAACAATTCTTCCAAATGATCAGACAAAAATTATGAAAAATCTGCATGCAAACGACTTAATTTTTTATATGTTTTAGCTGGAGTCATCATAAGTAAAAGTCTATATTGGCCCAACTCGATCGTATGATTTTCCAGTATTGTATGCGACTGGACATTCCGTAGATTCGTGAAAAATTTTTTTTTCATAGTGCAGAAAAAACCCAGCTGTTTTTCTACAGGGTAGTCAATATTATACTCAATTCTTCAGAGAATGAATTCACCTACGAGCAGAGGCGGTCCTAGCCCTAAATTTTGGGGGGATCGCCGTTATAGGCTTAAAGTTTTTTAATGGGACGAATTACAACAGCTTATTATAATCCATATTCACGATTTTGAGGAAGGGTCATGACCCCCTTGACCCCTCTCTGGGACCGCCCATGCCTAAGAAGTACATTGAGTTCATCATTGATGATCAATCAGAATGGTTTGTTGATCGATCAAATTATAATAATGCTTTAAATACTTACTTACTTACTTAGAGTCTTTGGAAAAATTAAGGGTCCATATTATCTATACCTATCTAATTACTCTAAATTACGAATTTTATTAGTTTTGGGTGGAATTGGATAAATAAAAAACATTGGCATCTTATTTTGAATTGATATTCAACTTTTGTTCAACTGAGCGTTACTGAGATTCGTGAATGATTTTTCTATTCTCAATACAAATAAAATTCTTCAAAGGAAAGTAGGTCTGCAACCACTTTGTTTCCAAGATACAGCGTCTTGAAATTCTACTAAAAAAAAAAAACAGTTTTTCCCCAATATTTCTAAAACCGCTTCGTCTATATCTTTCAATTTTGGTAGGTGTACGCATTAAAATTATTTATTTAAAGGATATAGTTTATTTGTATCAGTGGCGTCCCTGTTAACATGCTCAGCAAAGTTTTGAATGAAAATATTGATACTCGGCTGGTTTTTCTCAAATAAATATTATTTTTATAATTGTCTTTCATCTTCTTTTTTTCCCGTCCGTTCTATATAAAAAATAAAATGCCTTGCTTGTAATTACGCGATTTTTCTCTTACGACTGAGACACAATAGAAGTTTTATGTTTTTAGTTTCAATTTTCATAATTTAAGATTTATTTTGGACCCGAATCTATAATTGCCATTATTATTCCACAACCAATCTTTGTTTTTAGAATTCAACCTTTATTGTTCAACTCTGCTTGCATCCTGTATTATTTCAAAAATTGATATCCTAAATCGCAAAACCTAAAACTTATTACATAAAACTGCAATTGTATCCTTCGGCTTCAGTCACAATTAATGCATTTTATTTTTTGAATAGAAAAGTATCTGCCGGATGAAAAAAAATCTAGATACCATTTTTATGAAATAATATCGTTTTGATAAATAAAACACAGTAACGTATCATTATTTTTTTTTAAATTTCATCACCCTGAAATAAAGCGGTTATGAACCTATGTTCCCTAAGGATAAACCCTAAGGATTATTGCCCTTTAGGATCAGCATTCAATCAAATATTCAGCCCTATGCTGTATAACTTCCGTTAAAAATAACGGAAGTGATACAGCATTGGGCTGATTGAAGGGATTGAATCAAATTTCGAGTCGATATCTTCAAGGGTTCAATTCTATTAGAAATATCCTTTGAACAGTGAAGAGGTCGTAGTATATCACATCTAATAACATCTAATGGGAAAAAAGTAATTAGTTTGAGTAATAGTGCAAGATCAAAAGGGGGCCAAATACGACAAGGTGGAAAAATGGGTAGGAGGAAGTATGGAGACTTCCAAGACAAACTGTAGTAGTTCTACAAAATTTTACACCCGGAAAGGTGGATAGGCCAAATATTGAGACGATCAAATTAGCTATTTATGTACCAAGTGCGTTATATAGATCCTAACGTCCGGAGGGTAACATTCACCCGAGGGCCTTTGGCCCAAGGGATGAATGTTGCCCGATGGGCGTTAGGGCCTAGTAACGCTCGTGGTGCATACAAGATTTAATTTTTCACGAAAAAATTATCTTAAACGACGTTATTTACTTTATAAATTTTTTATTTCTCACGAAAAAATTATCTTAAACGACGTTGTTTAATTCATAAATTTCTTCTTATAGTATTTACTGCGTTCAGGGGCCCGAATCTCAAATGTCCATTACCCTTTGTCGCATGCGCCAAAATATTTTCATTTCTTTTCAATGCACATTCGAGAAAGGTGATGGATATTTTTTGTCGCATACGACAAAGCATGGTAGACATTTGAGAATCGGGCCCCAGGGGACCGATTTCTATCTTTTTTCAATGCACATTTGAGAATTGGGCCCCTGGTCGGCAACTGAGCACAAGTGAGCTTCTATGCAATTGCCATGGAAACATTGAAGAGGTTGCTAAGGGTTGTTTATTTAATAAAATGACGCTGCATTTTTGTAAGACTTGACAAGCTTGTTAGTGGAGGAAACTAAAAACGGTTGTGTTCATAATAATTATGGAGATCCCACAGAATGTGACGCTCAAAGATAAAAAAGCGTTAGGAAATTTACTGCCTGTGAAATCCAAATACTTATACGAGGAGTATGACCATTTTTCGAAATGGATGTATGAAAACAGAGTGAATACCGTAAATGAAACTGTCTTAATGGCATACTTCCAGGAACTGGTGAGTTTATCTCAAGAAAAATATTCATATTTTTCATTTATTTTACATTATTTCAGTCTGAAAAATATAGTGCAAATAGTCTATGGACCAAATACTCACAACTGGAATCAACATTTATTGTTAAAGAAAACATTAATATATCAGCATTCAGTGAAAGTTAATTCAAAAGGATACATTCCTAAAAAATCGAAGGTGTTGGAAGGTGGACAAGTATTACTTTTCATAAAAAAAGCTCCAGATAATACTTTTCTTCTACATAAAGTTGTTCTGGTAATGGGCGTCTTTGGAGGCTCAAGACGTGATGAAATGGTCAAGATGACAATTGATAACATTGAAGACAGAGGAGCCGTTTTACTGATCAAGATACCAGAAACCAAGACCGGCACCTCAAAAAGTTTCATCTTTGTTGAAGAAAGCGAAATATGAGCCTTGAACTTAGTTGAAAAGTACATTGCACTACGACCAAAAGGATGTAAACAACGTAGGTTTTTTTCAACCTACAGAAATAATAAATGCATTGAGTTACCTGTAGGTAAAAATACTTTAGGAAGTGTTCCTTCTATCATAGCGAAATAACTAAATTTGGAAAACCCGAAAGGTTACACCGGACATTGTCTACGCCAAACGTCGTCAACGCTTTTTGTTCAAGGTGGTGCTTCCTTTGAAACACTAAAATAACATGGAAAATGGAAAAGTAGTACGGTAGCGGAGAGCTATATTGAAGAAATTACCTCCTCGAAGAACAAAATTGCTACAATGATAGCCCATCCATTTTCCGAAAAAGAAAATGTTTAACATTCCGAACGAAACCGAATGCATGTTCATCATCGGTCAACTCACAGAACTTCAAACTTGGTACTAATTTTTCAGGAACATTTGAAATTTGTAATTTCTATTTGAGAGAAAATAATTAGTCCCTTTTTTATGTACAGTTATAAATAAACCTTTTCTGAGTAATTAATTTATTGAACTACAGAAAAAAACATTTAGCGGGCGTTATGATTCATAATGCCCTCCATAACGCCCCGGGTGTTATGGGTCTGTTAATAGCAACCGTTGCCAAGGTATTATAAAGCAGTAATGGACAACTGAAAAATAAAATTTACAACGTCAACGAAATATGACTGACATATTACGTATTCTCGCGTAACTCCAAACAAATAAATATTCACTCTCTCTGAAATCTTACCTTCGGGTAATATCAAAATCCACCCGGTACCTGCAAACAGTCGTTGAATCATATAGCTCTTCCAATCCATTAATATCGTATCGAATTTTAACTTCTGATATGACGCCGACGCGACGATAGGATTTGAAAAAGCTCGTTTACAACTACTGTCTTCGTTGAGAAATATCATTCGATGCTGTACTAGCGTACTATAAATATACTTCTATTTGTATCCGCGGAACGGTACGATTTAAAAACAAGGTGCATTTCTCCCGCGTTACTTGGCAACATAGAAAAAAAAAAGTGTTAAGAATGCGAGAAGAGAAATTTTGCGCGCGACTTGAATCACGTGACTCAATATTACGACAGAAGGTGTGATTTTTTTTTGTACAACTCTCATTAAAAACTGACGTTTTCACATTATGTGTCAAAATTGTGGTAGATTAAATTAGATTAGTTTGGAGCTTTCGTGTTACAAGCCTCTTCACTGCGACATTTTCAGATCTATTGTGTGTGCCCTCAGAATCGTTTAGATTTCTCTATCTAGCCCTGTTTTTGTTACGAGACTCCATTGCTTGTTTTTAAAAATGTTGGCTGCGGTTGTCTAATAAACTCTTTGGTCTGTCTTATTCCTGGTGAATAGTTCCACCAATCTTGAGATTTCTGTTGGATTCATGATTTGGTGTTTGTTTTAAGTACAGTTTTTCCTATACCGCAGAACGGTTCTGGGCCATTCAGGGCCTTACTGGCCCCTTCACGGGCTATTGAATCGGTCTCAATTTGAATCGGCCTCTATAACCTCTGTGTGCTGGTACCCAGAGTAGGGTCAGTGTGTTCTGACTGCCCATATCATTCGGGGCTTCAATGCATCCCCAATCAAGTTTTTTTCTGAAAACTCATGCCTTATTAGCTCTTGAGCATAATGATGTATTGCGACGATTTCCGCTTGAAATATCGTCGCGTATATACCTAAGCTCAATGAGACTTTTATCTTCGGCTTGGTTCCATAAATGTAACCTTCATCAATTATATACTTATCACATTTATTTATCCAACAGAGTTGTTTTCCAACTCTTCGTTTAACTTGTTGTAGTCTCTCCCGTGCATGTTGCTTATGGATGCTTGTCCTCGTAAGCAACCTGCTCGTGACCGACGTGGCTTCGCCTTGAATGTATATGTGACATCAGATATGCTTGTCTATGCAATGCTCTGAGTCGTCGAACCACTCCTACCTGCTTGGTCTTTGGCCATCTTACCACCGAACGGTACGTTATCATGGGTCTGATAACTCTTACATACAGCCATGTAGCCCCTAATTTTTTCTGTAATTCTCCTGCACAGATTGAAGGCTACTGTACTTTTTTCTATAACTTTTTGTAGGTGTTGATGCCATGTTAACTTAAGATTTCTTTTTGCCCCTTAGACAAATGTAATTTTTATCCCGTTCAGTACAGGTGATTTAAGTCCTTCCAGTACTTCTTTGGTGTAAATAGAACTATTGTGGTTTCATGGGGTCTACTGTCAGCTCCTTCTCTTTACACTACCTGTCGATTATATCTAGAGCTGTCGGCATATCCTAAGCAATGAAATCCTCTGGATACTAGTCTTTCAATTAGTTCGCCCATTAGGATGGCCCAGAGTAGCGGCGAAAGCCCCCCTCCTTGAGAACATCTCCTGTTTGCTCTAGCTGTTAGTGTTATTTCGCCAATTGCTGATAGGATAACACTGTTTTTCAAGTTGACGTTTATCCACTGGCACAATAGGGGGGATACCCTTTTTTTTGCTGGAGCGTTTGCTAAAGACTCGGTGGATGCATTATTGAAGGCACTCTCGATGTCTATAAATGTTGTCTTGACTATATCTTTGTCTTCCAAGGACTTTGTTAATAGCCTGTTGAGATCGTTCAGTGCTAAGTCTGTTGACTTGCCTGGCTGATACGCATACTGGCGTTCGTTGAGTGGGCTTGTTTGTAGTACCTCATCTCTTATGTATCTATCTATGAGCCTTACCAACGTTTTGGGTGGGAAAGACATTAGACTTATGGAACGATATGCCTTGGGTGTCTTGTCGTCTATTCTCTTTCCAGAATGATCTAGAAAATTTTAAAATGAGTGCAATCTAAATCTAAATCTAAATATATATTTCCGAATGATCTGGAAAGTTCCAAAATGAATGCAATTGATTATGATCGATTTAGAATGTTCGACAAAGTTCTAGAGATCGCATTAATCGCATTTTAATATATTAGTTGATTTCAATATTTTTCTGTCAACCTCACTCCTGTTGGAATGGAATTGTTGATTAGAAGATATTTAATCAATGAACTAAACAGTAGTTAGATACACTCTTCCTTTGGTTATTAATATTATTAAACATTTATATTAACATTTGTATAATGGTTGAATCAGAGAAACTAAAAGAAGATACAGGAAAAGTCCATCTATACACTGGAAAAATAATGCATTAATGACAAATCAACCATCAATATGGGTCATTAATGATTGATTTCGTTTGCAATGAAGAACATTAAACAGGTATGTCAATACGAGGTCGACGAAAAACGTATTTTTTATCCTCATTTACTGAACATACAAAATACCCCTCTGCATATTTACTCTAAACCGACTATCATCCATCAATCAAACACGTTGTTAGGCGTATCAGATGAAAAAGTTGAAACTCAACGCCATAGTGAGAACTTAAATAGTTCAACAAGCGTGTATACGAAGATAATGATATCACTATCGTGGGAACCACATATGAATAAATGAGAAAAATGCACGATTAAAACAACTACGACCGACCTTTACAAGCAACCGACTTTCTAACTGTTCCAACGAAAGGTGCAAAATAGCATTTGTATCTATTCAGTATGTAAATTGTTAAGGGAAGCCAGCTCATTCTAGGGACAGGAGCGGACTAGCCGTTGGGAGATGAAATATTTCCCACTGGAACGTATTTTTGATATTACAACACCGTTGAGTTGCACATCTCAAAATGGATGATCAAACTTGATTATTATTATTATTCTATTGCCATTTCATACTTTTTAGCTTGAACTTGGATATAGTAAGCTCGGGTAAGTGTGACCGTGATTTTCTTTAGTTCGCATTGAATTTAGTCCATCTGATGAACCTGAACAATGAACTTTTGCAGGTATTTATTTCGAAGGTCAGTCTTTGCAATACGCCACAGAATACTGTTGAAAAACGTATTCTATGAATTTTATTTATATATTCAGATATACATCTCCATAGGTCACACTTCCCCGGAAATTTGGGGCAAGTGTGATTCTGGCCAAATTTAACGATATTAATGCACGTAAATCTCTCTTTGGGGCAGGTGTGAGTAAACAGTAAAGGAACTTTCACCACAATTTATTTGTTTCGAGATATCTTTATTCAAAACATAGTTAGGAACTTTTAAATATTGAATTTGCCCCATTGGAAAAAAAAACAAAAAATATTCGTGAAAGTGAACATTTGTTGAAAAGAAAAATTTACAGGTAGAAATCTGAAAAATTGAATGAAAATTTCATTGATCCCCATCTTCTGACGAGTGGTGATGGAAGCACAGTTGTTATTTCATCCTCAGAAAATGTATCAATGTCTTCTACATCTGACCAGCTATATTGTTTGGCTCTCTGAGATTTCCGTTTATAATTTCGTACTATAGCTGAAAAAATATTACTGTTTAGATTGGCCAAATGAACCAGGTTCCCACTTACCCCGAAAGATAGGTCACACTATCCCCAATAACATTTAATTTCGGGGTAAGTGTGACATGCAATGGAAAACTTCATGAAAAAACGGCAATCTACAGTCAGATTCATTGTTTAGGCAGAAGAAAAGTGTATAAAATGGATTCTTATCTTAGATTTTAATAATACACTCAAAGCTTGAAATAAACTCGTTATACTCGTTCGTGTTGATGAATTGTAGGTTAGAAAATTGGGGAAAATATTTTGATTTCACAAGATCTCTTTTGTATTTTATATTATGTTTATGGATTCATTATGAATGTAGCCTATTCGTCAATAGGTGGCATTGGGCTGTCGCCCGGTTTAGCGAAGATAGCGAGCAAACTCACACTTGTCCCAAATTCACACTTACCCGAGCTTACCTTGTCTCAATTTATTCTTGCACTTGTCTAAAATATTAGTAAACATACAAACAAGCTTCACAAGTGACTCATATGTTGTAAAAATAAAGTTTAACTTTCTTCAATAGCATATTCATGAATAAAAATAGAATTTAAAATTGAAATAACTACCACCTCTAACGTAATTATAGTAAACAAGTAAACATAGCTTCAAGCATCCAATGAATTATTATTGGGAAATAAAGACCTATTATAAATTGATGGATGTAGCTGTTACTACGTGGTACGAGATCATTATAAGAAAAAGAAAAGAAAATTTCTATGTTTTTATTCCACTTTAACTTGTAACACTTCGTAACTGCAGTTTCGTCCTATATGGACATTCTAAAATGTCCATAGGAGTAGTGGTATAAAAACATAGAAATTTTATTTTCTGTTTCTTATGAAGACCTATTACGATTATTGTCAGTTGTAATATAACAGGAGAGTGAGAATAAAGTGAAAAAAGAAAAAATCTGGAGAATTGTTTTCTACTTTATCGAACTCTCGTGTGGTATTCGATAGATTATTTTTTGATGCCCCAATCATAGACCTATTCTCTATACATAGGTATAACATTTTTATTTCAACAATTTACTTGAATCACTACAAACAGAATGAAGTTTAGAATTTGAAGTTCTCATCGTGAAATATATAATTATTATGGATGTTTTGTCCTTGGCTGGAGGATTCTGTAACATTGTTTTGTTCTGTTGGATTGAAAGCTATTGCTTTCTCTCTATCCCTAGGTTATCAATTGAAACTTTCCAAATTCGATACTCAAAATAGTATGCTTACATGCATTATCGTTGATTTTCTTAAAATTTATGTACTAAACCGTTTTTGAATAATTTTTCACTTTTCATGCAAACTGATGACAGACGTCAGATCAAAAGTATCAGTTGTCACATAATAAAAACAAAATACCACAAAAAATTCCCGCTGCAATTTTCGAGGTAGAAAATTTCCACTATAATAATGCTGTGATTGGACTGAACGTACATGAATGCTTTGAATTGATGGTTTCGATTGGTTGCAAGAATTGTTAAAAAAATAATCGTATAAAAACTGTCATACAATTTTAGATAAGTCGTAACAGACCTATTCATTTTGTTCAGTAATGAGAGAGACACATTTATGGTAAAAGCATTTGCTCACTTCAATGAATATCACCCGATATACTTCGAACATTACAACATACTGAAAATAGTGGATACAAAAAATTTCGAGAAGAAATATATGGACATTATCAACTATTGCAAAATTAATAGTGAACACCTTAAAATACCTTTTTATCTAAGGCTATAATTAACGACTAAATGGTCTATTTTCATAAACCCAGAATAAATTACTTTTTTATTACTTATTGTACTTGGACCCTGTTCACGTGTGATAATGTGGGTATGCTGCTTTGAAAACCAGAGAATATACAATATATAATTGATCATTCAGTACTTCAGTAGGTCATATTCGTCATGTTTATGTCTATGAATTTCCAACCATTGCTTTCTTGCATAGGGAACATGGGATTGCATTCCAAGGAATGGTTTGAAAATGATGAATTACTTTTTTATAGTCTGAAGGACCTTTCATGAACGGCATATCTTATTGAAAATGTTCGTCCACATTGTCCCACATAAACACTGTTACACTCTGGACACTCCAGATCAGAAACTCCAGATTTTCCCAGTTTATTTACTCTATTTTAAGCCTGAACGGTACTTCTAGATTTTTCTTCCTGAAAATTCTCTCAATATTGTTTTTTTTTTAATAATGGTGCGGGTGACAACTAACAGCGGTCGGATAGTCTAGTGGATTCTATTTTTAAATCATGTACCGTTTTTCAATTACATAAAAAACAAATACATTCCACACCAAATTATTCATTCAGAAATTGTATGTCATAACACCGTTGAAGCTCAAATCTAGAACTGACTTGATTATTTACTATTGTTATTACTGAGAAACTGGGGTTTATCATTTAACGTGCGATCCCTTTTCATTACCCAGTATAAGTCTGAATGCCAGATTATATACAACTCTTGCAAAATATTCACACTCAATATCATCGAGAGAAAAATAGTATATTCAGATTAAACTACGACCAATCACAGAAATTATACAGTGAGTTCTCCGTATCAAAAGAATTGAAAAACTGAGTAGAATTTGCAAAATTGAACACAAAAAAAAACGTTCAAAGGGTGGGAAAGCGCCAAACAGAGACAATCAGACTCAATATTCCTCCGTTTTTCTTTCTTCATTAAATGTGGGAGTGTAGCTGATAATTTGAAACTGAGTTTTAGCATGACTCTCAATAGAACATTGCAAAGTCAAAGTTTAAGTACCTAAATAAAGTTGATGTCGAAGAAACTGTCCGTGTACACAATCATATTGTTCTTTTGAGCACAAATTACATCGACCCCAATGTATCAATGCCTTTTGAACGATCGATAAACAAAAATACGTCTAAATAATTTCTCCGTAAGTATTAAAAATGACAGACCGCGTGAACAGCTGTAAAAAGAGTGGAAACATAGAAACTGAACATCTAGAGAGTCGAAACTATATGCGTTTGAATCGGTAGCGCATCTTAGGAGGTTGACAAACAAAAAATTATCAGGGTTCGCTTTGAAATTTCATAGATATTATGTTTCCACTAAGTATTTTATGTATATGGTCGATAAAACTAATTTGTTGAGAACGATACAGACAATATCCCGATGAACGGAACATAGAAGACAATAAATCAGGCCAATTAACCATTGTCATACCCCTTCAACGACAGGTCATGCCATATCTAAAAATATTCAAGTTGTGCTGTGCAGGTGACATCCTATACTTCGAAAAACATGAATGAATAGGTACGAATTTAATTTTCTGTGCCATCGATATTAAACGAGGAGAGGAAATTTAATTAAAATCGAATAACACAGGACTTCAACCTATAAAAGGTGGAGCAAGACTGTTCGATCGTCTACTTATTGCTCGAAAAAATATATCGGATCTCAAAAAGTTCATAATGAAACTCAGAGGCCGTTTGATTGATCCGAATATTCATTCAGTGAAAGACTTTTTAATTGTGATCGTACATAATGTTCATTTTATTTCCATTAGTAAAAATGCATGTTGTATGTTATATGATATATAATTATTATTTCACGCCAATCTACACTCAGTGCTCCCCAAGAAAGTTTCGTTTTTGAGGCGAGACTCGAGACGATATTTGGTTCCGGAGAGACTTTCATTCTCGTCTCGAGATGAAAAAATTAACCAAGAATGAAAAGAAAACTACAACCATTCCTTTTCGGATTTAGAGTCTGCTTTTTTGCGGAATTGATTCCTAACTTTTCACCAGCGCAAGTGGCTAACTTCTTCACAGATTATTCCACCTCCAAGGTTAAAATATGGCCGCTGGAGTTGGTGGCATGTCTGTGGGGTCTGCTGAAATCCCATTGGCTAGCGGTTGATATAACTGATTTCATTTCAGAGTTTTTTCCATCTCATTGAAATTATCTGTGTGTTTATGGATCTCATCACAACTACATAACTGTATTTTGAAGGGATAGAAGTATTATTATTATCAACACATTATGTAAGCAACCCCGGGCTAATTGATGGCAATTAATGATTTTCCCTTTTTTATTATTCACTCTATTTTCCAATGACTTCATGAACACATGTATACTTATAAGGTAGGTATCATTGACATTCTGCCCTTGAAAAATTATTGCATGGTACATTCGTAATGCAGGAGCATAAAACAACCTGACGACGCCAAAATTGTAAACAGTTTAAAACCGAAATGAAACCGAAGTCATAAGAAAAAAATTAATAGTTTTTCTTGTAGGTCAAATGTTCACGGCATCCACCGAGACGGCCAACGTAAAAAAATAATTGAAAATTTAAAAATAAACGTGCCCTATCAATGTCGTCCACGCCATAACCATCGAATGCAGAATATACCTACGAAGAATACAAAATAAATAATTCTCTGACGCAGACGACACCGTACTGGTTTTGTATACACCTACGTCAATAAATATACGCTGCGAAATATGAACTGATACCATTACTCTTTTGTATCGAACACCTACGGTTTATATAATACAGTTATTCATCAAATTTATATGATTTTCCGTTAGGAATGCACAAGGAAAAGTTTTGGCGAATTTGAATGTACTACATACTTTTTAAATTCAATGTTGAATTCACAGTTTTTTCATTTTTGAATATGTAGATACTCAATATAAGATCACATAATAATGAACGGAATACTCTCCGTAGTTGAGCCGGTGTATAAACGGATATATGAGCAAAGAGGGTCCAAGAAGGGATCGCTGGCTTGGCAGATGCATCACGCAGGACTCCGTGCAGTATAAGCGTAACCTTTATTTGGCCTGGATCGATTATCGCAAGGCATTTGATACAACATCGCATGAGCTCATCATGCATTTGTTCAGATGCCTTGCATTGAACAGCTGATGCCGCTCTGAAGGACTTGCTTCACCGTAATCTCTGGTCAAGTCAGTCCAAACAGAGCAGGTTTCTCTTCTGCATCTCACCATTGCCATTGACCGTTGCACAACAGAAAACCCGCGGATACAACTGCGGCACCCCCAGCAATCGGAGGCATAAGGTCACCCATCTGTTTTACATGGATGACCCCAAAGTATATGCCTCCGGAGAAAGGGATCTTCATTAGTTCTAAAGGGTGGTGCAAGAGTACACGCATGCTATCGGAATAGAGTTTGGGTTCGACAAATGTGCCACGGTTCATCTCAAAAGAGGACGATGAGAGGAATACGGAGAGGACGTTTAGCTCGTAGACGGAAGCATCCTACATCATCTGAATGCCGGAGAGACGTATTCTACCTAGGAGTGGAACAACGCCACACCCAAGGGATAACTACTGTTAAAAACTCTCTCCGCGGCAAGTATCAGCACAAACTCCGACAGATCTGGTCTTCAGAACTGTCGGGGAAGAAAAAAGTTGCTGCAACTAATATGCTTGCCGTTCCGATTCTACTTTACTCCTTTGGAGTAATGAAATGGACTCAGGAAGAGCTGCGACAACTCGACGTAAAAACTCGCAAAATGATGCATCTTCATAGAAGCTTGCATCCTAAATCGTCTGTTGCACGCTTATACTTCCCCAGACAACGGAAAGGCCGTGGACTTTTGAGTTTGGAGTGTCTACATAACAGAATGGTACTAGATGGAGCCTGTAAAATCATGAGGAATTAATATCCCCTTCTATGCTTAGTATGCAATCATGGAAAAAAAGGAGAAAATTGTCCGATTTTTAAATGAGCTCTTGATACCAAATATCTTATGATTAAAGTGGCAACCATTTTTTGATTATTTAGAAAGTGCCGTTGTGAAGTACTCTGCAAATTGAGCATGGTAATGGTAATGGTCAAAATGGATGGTGACTGATGCGCTGCGACCTAATTAGATCTTCTTCTGCTATTTCAAGATGTTCTCGTTCACAGCAGCCTTTCAAGCCCCAATTCCTTGAGGAATTTAAGGATTTTGAGGGGGTCTATTCGTGGTATTTCTCCCACAGTCAGCTGGTGTGATCCCAGTATATTCAATCTTTTGTGATGTACAGCAAAACACTCCATCAATATATGGTGTGGTGTTTCTGGAAGTTTCCCGCAGAATCTGCAGGTGCTGTCCTCCTCTAAGCCTAGCTTCCTTAGGTGTTCTTTAAGTCTGCAGTGCCCCGTAAGAAATCCCGTGATTGTCTTTAGACTAGTTTTGCTGAGGTTAATCAGTGTCTTCGATCTTGCTCGGTTGAAGTTACCGAGGAGATCTTTGGCCTGCTTTAGCCCTGGAAGTCTTTGCCAATAAGTTACTCTCATTGCTTCTTCAATTTTATTGTGTTCGTCTTGGAAGTAAGATTTTCCAAGTCCGCAAAATGTTTCTGGTCCGATCAGTGGCGTTGATGCCCCTTTTCGTGCCAGGGTATCTGCTTGTTCATTGCCCTCCACTCCGAGGTGCCCCGGTACCTAGAGGAGGATCACCTTGTTGTTCCTGCCTAGATCATTAAGTTTGTCTAGGCATTCCCAAACCATCATTGAGTTGATGTTATATGAGCTCAACGCTTCGATGGCTGCTTGATTATCGGAGATGATTGCGATTTCCTTGTTCCGGTATTTCCTGTCGAGGTTGAATTGAATGCACTTTTCTATGGCGTGAATTTCCGCTTGAAAAATTCTGGGGAACTGGCCCACGTGTTCGGAGTATTTGGTGCGAGGCCCAAAGACTCCTGCTCCAGTTCCATCGGGAGTTTTGGACCCGTCTGTGTACCATGTTATGGTATTCTTTCCCAGTGCTCCAATGGATTCTATTCTCCATCCACTCTTGGTATTTAATTCCGTTCGAAAGAATTTCTCGAAACTAAATTTCCTGGTAATTTCGTCAGTTGGGAGATCGGCAAGGTGTGCACTTTCGTTGGAGGTTGAGCCCCTTACGATGTGTGCTGTCCCTTTGAGTCCGACTTTAGCCAACCTGAGGTTTGCTCCCAAAGCAGTTCTCCTGACCATGATATGGAGAGGAGTGAGGTCCAGAATGATCTCTATTGCTGCTGTTGGAGTCGACCTCATTGCTCCTGTTATACAAAGACATGCCAGTCTTTGCACTTTCTCCAGGCTTTTCTTTGTTATGGCGAGTTCGGTTCTGCCGTGCCACACTACTGGTCCGTAGGAGATCATAGGCCTCACTATCATGGTGTACATCCATCGCAGTATTGATGGGTTACATGTTTTTCCTGCAATACTCCTGCACACCATCAGTGAAGATTTTGCCTTGTTAACGATCTTTTCTACGTGTCTGTTCCAGAGTAGTTTTGAGTCTAGGGTAAGCCCTAGATACTAAACCTCTTGCTTCCATTCTAAGTCTGCTCCGTCGAGGCGACCAGCTGAAACTTTGTTCTTCTAGTGAATGGTACCACCGTGGTTTTTGATGAGTTAATTCTCAACCCCCACAGAAAGGCACCATCTTCTGCTAGTCTCTAGCTCCCTTTCTATGAGATCGCAGAGGGTTCCTTAGAATTTGCCTTTAGCCATGATGACTATGTCGTCAGCATATTCAAGGCAAGTGACTCCGATCCCGGTTAGTGTTCCGAGTACCCCTCCTTGTGGGCATCCCCTGTTTGTGCTGATCCAAAAGCAGATATCGACCACTTTCGTTTCAGCAGTTCTTGTTGCCAGCATTTGGCACATCCATCTGGATGTGGTTCTGTCCACTCCCTTGTTCGTTAGGGCCCTATTTATTGCTTCATGAGAGGTGTTGTCGAATGCCCCCTCTATGTCTAAAAAGGCGCATAGGGCCATTTCTTCATGCTCGAGTGATCTCTGGATGCTTTCGGTAAGCACGTACAGAGCGGTTTCCGTTGATCTGCCCGCCCTGTAGGCATGCTGCCCGGGGTCTAATAGCACCCTCTCCAGTATCTCGGTTCTAATGTAGTTATCTACCATCTTCTCCAGTGTCTTCAGTAAGAAGAATGAGAGACAGATTGGTCTGAATGACTTCGGGAGGGTAGGGTCCTTCTTTCTTATATTACGCCCAACTTCTGTTATTCACCTTCGGTTTTTTCTGAATTACTCTCAACGACAAATGCACTGTTCAACCAGTTGGAATAAATACTTTTGGGAAGATGCCTTCCACTGTTGCTGAGTTTCTGAAATTACCAGATCCGCAGCAGTTCAAAGGCCAGTGTTCCCGAAGATCTTAAGCATTTCTATCTGGAGCAAGTTTGACTACAATAAAACGACATGGCGGTTGGAAGGATTATATTGAAAATAAAAATAAAATAGATTATTTGAACGCTTATAAATAATTTCTTAGTAGGTGTTCTGATTATTATAATATCTGATTGAAGTGTTTCTATTGGAGAGATTTATATTATTGAGTATCCATCATATCATCTGTCATTTTACTTTTAACACCAATGTATTTTGAACTGCTGTTAAAAGTGATTTTGACACATAATGTGAGAACGTCAATTTTTAATTCATATCTTACGAATTAAAAACCTAATTTTTAATGACAGTTGTACAAAAAATTATTTTTTCGAAAATCATCGATTTTCAATAACGCATATCCTGAAAACCGTCGGGAGTTTAATGAATATATGAAGCAACAATTGTATAGGAAATGAACTTTCATATAAAAATGTTTTCTGTACAGTATACACTGCTTTCGAAATATATGCGAAAAAACAAAACACGGGACTGTCCACCCCCTCAGATCACCATCTGAGGGCGGGGACTTTTAGTATGTTTACCTCCTAACTATTCCTATCATCCACTGACTGGATTGCATTTATATTCAAACAGAATTTCAAGAACAGCTCTTCCCGTTACCAATCAGCAAGTATAATATTCAAGAATTCCTATTTTGCCATCCAGCAACAAAAAACGGAATTGTTAACTCCAATTTTAAGCTTGAACACAATAATTCCTTGAGTCCTGGTGGATTGATTGTTTGCTTGACGAAAATATTTTCCCAATACTTTCTGGATCCGTCGCATGTCAAATATTCAAACAATGTCTGTTAAATGGCATGACTCCAATTCCAAATAATTTCAAACATGCCATCACGGCACCAATTTAAAAATCAGGAAATAGAAAACTTCGCTAATGAAAAACTTTGCAAACACTTCGTGTCTAAAAAATTCAGCACGATCTCGAAATTTGGACCTATTTGATAGAGTTCAATAGGTCTTCATACTAATAGTAGTAATATTTGAAATTTCATAATATGTACTCATTCAAAACTAATAAACGTCAACGTTTTAATTTGTTTCTATTGGTTATCAATTCCAGAAAACAGGGTAGCAGTAATAATTGCTTTTTGGTAATATAATGACTGAAGTATAAACTGTGTCTATCAAAAAATTTTCAAACGAGAGGTAATCAGTTAATGTAAAATTTAACGTCACGAATTATGAGCTACAGATATTTTCCCCTTCAAAAATCTTCTAACCAGAGTCGACGTTACTTCAAAGATTATTAGTCTCTCGGCATAAATTCGATTATCTCGCGGGTCAAAGGGCCCATCACCAACACATTATTCAATAACTTTTTAAATCGAGTTGCAGTTTGTAGATGAGTATTCGGTGCAGCGAAAAAGAAAACCAAACGCCAGATGAGATGTTGGATGACCTGCGAAAGCAAGAAAAACAAACCAGTTTCGAACGAGAATAGAACGTTTATTAACAACTTAAAAATACAAAAACATAAAATATTCAGATTTTTTATTTATTTACCAAGAAAATCAAAATTTGGTACCGTTCAAATAACATCGCAGGAAACGAGGAAAAGCAAGTAGCCTCAGGGAAGACTTACCGAGGCAGTGAGCACCATAAAGCTTTGCCGTTCGTTGGCACTAAACAGAAAACCAATTTTTTGAGAGGCAATTTTTTGCGATAGACCTCACAACTTTACCATGAAAGGCTTCTTACTGCCCATAGTAATACCAAGATCCAGAACGAGCAGGCCAAGCACCACCTTGAACAGAATAATAACAATATACGCTGACGAATCGAGCTGCCCCAATCAAAGAAACAAAAACTGAAGGAACCTACCTTGGTGGAATAGTCATATGGCAGAACCCGACCCAAAACACAAAATCTCTTCAATAGGACCAAGTGTAGTGAATACTGACAGAAAATCACCACATTAAAGTAAATACATACAGTTATACTGTTAGGAAACCAGGTGAGGACATCGACTCTACACCCGCAGCGTTGAGACAGAGTCATGGCAAAAAGTAGAGTCGATAACGCAATATGGGACATCCACCAGAACAGTACAGTACAGTACAGTAGGCCTACCAGAGAAGCCACACCACTGCCCAGACACATTTGCAGCAGTACACGGATACGATAGGCCATGAACATCTTTCAGTCTTTCAATTCTGCAGGAGTTAATGGATTCTTTCCTGCCCTGTGGTAAAATCCTACCACACATAGTGCGAGTTAACCGTAGTAGCTTCGAACTGGGATACATAACAGAACTATTGAAGAGGGCAAGAATCACCTTTATCCCTAAACTGGGTTAAAAAGGACCCCCGCTAACATGCATACCAAACGAGCAAGTCGGTGCAACTCACAGTTGAAATCCAGAATACACTGGAGAGTAAAGAAACCGTAGTTTAATCCTCTCGAAACATAGAAGGAGCTTTTGACAACACACCATATATACTTGCCAATCTTTATATTTTATTTCCATATATTGTAATGGTTTATAAATGTCTCTATGTTCTTTTTGCATCTAGATCAGATTGCTAGATATTAGTATTTTATTTATTTATTTCTTGAAAACATACAGGGATTAATGGTTAGACTAATTACATGTTTCCATTCAACTTGAACTATTACTAATAATTATTTATATACTATAACTGATTATTCTATCTATTCTATCTCATTGACAATAGGATGATTAAAAAAAAACAGGATAAATGTCATAAAATAATTTCAATCTGATGAACACTTATTAATGGATATTTCATTTATTAAGTAGTAGATGTGAGTGTGATTCATCAAATTGAATTCGCGTCTAATGGGGTCATACGATGAGTGGTCTGGAGACTTGCTATATTTTTCTTAGTATAAATATAAAATTAATTTGTTTTGGACAGTTTCTAGGAATTTTTTCAAAATAATTTTTCGCGGGTCCCAGACAATGGCAGCAAATTCCAAGCGACTTCGAACAAAAATGGAGTAGAGAGTTTTTATTGTTTCTATATTTCTGAATTCATATGTGAATCTTTTAACAAATCCCAACATTTCTTGGGCTTTTTGACTAGTTTTTGTTATATACCTTTCAAATGTTAAAGACGCTTTGAAAGTTACTCCCAAATCGACCGTTTCACGACACCTCTCCAATTCTTAATCGATTATGTGATAACGGTACCTCAGAACATTTTGTGACTTGTAAAAGCTAATCACAAAGCATTTACTCAAATTGAGGAATACTTTGTTTTTTTCACACCAATTATGAAAAGAACAGAGATCTATTTGTTAAAGGATAGAATCGTTTTGATTGGTAACTTTTCTGAAAATTTTACAGTCATCTGTATACAAAAGACAATCACATGATAAGCAGTCAGGAAGATCATTTATAAATAATAAAAAGAGTAGAGGGCCCAGGTTTGATCCTTGAGGTACACCAGACTTTGCATGAAAATTTTCCTTTTACGCGACAAACTGCGTTCTTTCATGAAAATAGTGAATAATATCAGTGAATTACTGAAAGAATACATGCGTAGTTTATCTATAAAAGTTCGGTGACCAACTTTGTCAAATGCCTTAGCAAAGTCCGTGTAAATTGTATCAACGTGTGCCCCCTATTTTTCCGTCGCTTCAGTGAGCTTGGTTAAAAAAGATACCAGGTTCATTTCAATTGATCTCTCACTGCAAAAGCCATGTTGCGATTCAGATATATTGTTTCGCACACGCCAAAAGATTTTATGATACAAGTCGTATTCAAAAATATACTTTGTCAATAAGATTCATTGTTAAATTGTTGTTAAAATTACTATATCCATCAACCGATTGCACCCCTACGTGCAACTCTCAGAAGTCAGAGACTTGTGCTGCTTAGGAGTGGCTTGTTCTTGATTCTCCGTGCGGATGGCGCTGCGATCAACTTTGTTGTGGGTTGTAGTTTCATCCGTAGGGAAATATCAGTTAAACAGTTAAACAACAATTATAATGTTGACCGACCTACCTTGTCACTGATGAGAGGCAAAACCTCGAAACATGCATTTCTGCAGGTGGTTGATTACAAGACAAGCAGTTGCAATTGGGCCTTCTTGGAAGAACGTTGCACAAATATCTGTCAGATGTAGTTCAATGTCCGTCGTGGTATTAACCAGGAAAGTGGTTGTTTTCTGACAGATGTTTGCCTTAATTTTTTCACTTGGTGGAAATGCTTGGAGAGAAGGGTACTCCGTATTCATTTCACATTATTATTATTTATTTTTGGGTTGTTGGAAGGGTTTTGAATGGATGCTACACATCACATTCCCTGAATCGTATACAATAAACGTGATTCGTACGGTACTCTGCCAAAATGCACGCTGAAAGTTCGAGGTTAGCGGTTCATTAACAATCAACTTACGTTATCCCATAACGACGTTGATTTCCCCGTTCAAAACATCTGCCCACCAGGTTATTTTTAGGTCGTTATGTCACGAAAATAAATTGATAAGATTGGTACTTCGGAATGAGACATAACAAACAACAATACATTAAAATCTAGCTCGCCCCATTTCGACAAGTTCCAATATCGATAGTTGGAAACGATTCACTTTATTTGAATGTACTCACTTATCTATATCTGTAAGGTAAAAAAATTACCTAAACAGACGGAAATTGAAAGTAGTATTCAACAAAAAAGACAATAATCGTACCTGTGAATAATGGAATTGATTATTACGATCATGTGCTTCAACGACTACATTATCAGAAATATAAGTATTTTTCTCTCGGTACAGTGAGAAGGCAAGCTACTATCAATCAATATCTATTCGTCACCCTTGGCGTACGTGGAAAATGAAAATAGTAACAAAAAAGTACAAAAAATTGCGGCATTTTGTATTTGCCTGGCTGGATGGGATGTCGCAATGCTATACAGGGTGAGTCAGAATAAGACCGACAAAATCCGACTACAGATTCCTCACCTGATTTCGAGGTGAAAAGTTCCTATCAAGGTATGTCCCAAAATGCATCCCCTCTGAGATACAGGGTGTCGAAAGTACGGAAAAAAAATAGATATATTTTTTTTCTCCAAAATTCCTGAAGCAAAATTTACCAAACTCGGTACACTCATCAAGATTTATCAACGTGATAATAATTGGAAGTTATAATTTTTTATTTTCGCAAACCAGTGGCGTAGTTACGTTGGTATGTGGAAATATTTTCCTTTTTATTTTCTTAGGAAAAGTGAATGGACAAGTGAGCGTTTGACATCAGTTAGGCTCATCGATACTCAATTTAAAAGTCATAACATTCCATGTACCTAATAGTGAAGGTTTCTGAGAAAATTGAGAAAAACTGAAGATATGTCCTGGAGTAGCAAAATTATTTCATGTGCAAAAATCGCACAATGCTACCCTGGCTCTTGTCAAGTTTTGACAAAAAAGAAGAATTTCATTTGTAGTAAGTAAATTTTCCAACATTGGAATTAAGAATAGATATCGTTTAAATTGTTTGATTTGCATCACTCACCTTGTAATTGCTGCTCTGCATCCAAGGTAACAGCCCGTCTACAAAAAGGCCTATATCCTGGCATACTACAGGATTCGACGGTTCGGCCAAAAACGTCAAAAGGTCCACACCAAGCTGTTGTCTAAACTTGGTGTCGGGCTTGGACAAGTGGACGAGGAACCCGTCCAAGTCCTTTGGACGAGGCTGCGCCATTTTGGCTGAACTGAAAAGAAATACAATGTTGACAAGTATGTTGAAACGGGTGTACGTCTGTATGGTGCACGACTTCAATAGAGAGTACATCTGGATCAACTACAAAAAATCACTTCCACCCTGAAAATATTGAAAGAATGTGCAAATGTTTCATAATTTTTATTTTCTCGAATATGTAGCTCCAGTGGAGGCTTTTTCACCTAAATTTATCGAAGAGTACATTGCTATCATTGAATTATTAAGAGAAGAACGTATGAGTCTTTCCCAGCTATTTTTGAAACGGCCAACCAGTCTATGAGGGCGGAAAACTATAATTTGCTGATACGAGGATGTATTGATATCTAGTTAGCCTAGACCAGTCCTCTGCATAAACAAAATATTGCGTTACCATAGCAACGAACAATAACTTATTAGAAGTGTCAGTGTAAAGTTTGACGTCAAAAAAGTAAACCAGAGTTACGCAATAAATTAAAAGAAAAAATATGTCCACCGAAATTATGAAAATCGAAAAATGGGAGTATCGAGCAATCATCAAGTACCTGTATTTAAAAGGGTTAAGAGGTAAGCAGATTTACAAAGATATGCTTAATACCCTTGGTGATCAATGTCCTTCGTATGCGACCGTGAAAAATTGGACTGCAAGCTTCAAAAGAGGTAAATTTTCCATTGAAGATGATGACCGATCGGGAAGGCCAGTTTCTGTGTCAGTCTCCGAAAATATCGATGCAGTTCATGACATGATTTTAGCAGACCGTCGAATTGGGCTAAAACAGATATCTGAAGCACTGAATATTTCATACGAACGCGTTCATCATATAGTTCACGTCAATTTGGACATGAGAAAAATTGCTGCAAAATGGATCCCCAAATGTTTGAATGTTGACCAAAAGCGTGCAAGGGTAGTAGCATCGCGTTCGATCTGTGCTCGATTTGAAAACGATGTTGACTTCTTAAACTAAATTGTTACTATGGATAAGTCTTGGGTACATTTCTACGATCCAGAAACAAAGCAACAATCGATGGATTGGCGACACTCCGGTTCTCCAAGACCTAAGTTTCGTGTTCAAAAATCTGCTGGAAAAGTTCTTGCTTCAGTTTTTTGGGATTGCCATGGAGTAATCATGATTGATTTTTTGGATAAGGGTAGAACAATAACTGGAGATTACTATTCGACATTACTGACCACTTTACGGGAAAAAAATCGTGATTTAGGTTTTGAATTACTAGAACACCCCCCTTATTCACCAGACTATCCGTCCGACTATCATCTCTTTCCTCAACTGAAAAAAAGTTTAAAAGGTCGTAAATTTTCTTCCAACGAGGAGTTAATAAAAGCTGTGGAGGTCTGGTTTGCAGAGCAAGAAGAAACATTTTTGTTGAAAGGTCTAGAGACGTTGCAGGTTCGCTGTTAGTAATAAATTTATCCAATGAAGAGGAGAGTATGTTGAGTTCTATAATAGGCTAAGAATTTTTCAATATATCCTCGTACGTCTGTATGGTGCACGACTTTAATTGAGAGTACATCTGGATGAACTATACAAAGTCACTTCCACCCTAAAAATATTGAAAGACTGTGCAAACGATTTTTGAAACGGCCGGCCAGTCTATGAAGGCGGATAACTATAATTTGCTGATATTCCAATACGTCCAATGTTGATTATTAACGTCTCGTATGTCTTGATGTGTTGAAAGATTTTTATTTTTTCACTTTTAACGCTGTTTTGATTGCAGCTGAACACTGAGAAGTTTGAGTACTACCAGGTGATTTATAGGTTTGTTGGTATGGTGTTACGTGTAATTGAATCGGTCATTTTGAAAAGGGGTCACATCCACTTTTTTGACATTTCAACTTTTTGCCGGTTTTACATTCAATACGCCTAGACGCATCCATTCCACACGAAAACGGGTTAGCTCCAGATATTCTAGCTGCCTTTACCCACCACAAAAAAATCAGTTTATTTGGAAAACGGGTCATGGAAATGACCCATTTTCAAAATAAATCGTGTTTTTCCATAGCCCACCGCATAAAGTTTTCGAATGATGCAATATGCATTGTACGCAGTAGGTGTTTAGAGCTGTTGAGACATTGTTTAAGGAAAAAGTATTATTCACACGAAGTCTTGGAAGAGAAGTTCCGAAAGAACAAAAGATTAGTTCTAATACTCGGTAGCGAGGTGGTTAGATGCCGGCCTTTGAAACTTCCACTTGCATTTGGCTAGGTTCGAATCCTGGGAAGGGAAAAATTTTTCTCAATTCAATCGGTTCGATAGGCAATGTGAATTGTATAGATGCCATTCCCGACGTCTGGTGCTAGCTTGAAGTGGGTATCGACCACCCGGGGTGGTGCTGTAGGGTTTCCGGGTTTTCCTACAGCTGAAAAGTGAATACACCACCAAAAATCAGTAATAATAATGCTATGACACTCTATGAGTGTTTATGGGGGAGTATTATTATATGATAGCTCATATTATGAATTCAGCTTCAACTCGGAACATGTGGGTGTAGTATTTGCCAAACCATACATTGCCAGCCTTGTAGAGAAACATTTTCTTCTTTCTAAAACTTTACAGCGGGGCAGTTCGTCAATAGTGATTCCAGATCCTCAAAATTTTCCCGCTTATCAAGGAAAACTCCCAATAAACATAAAGAAAATTGAAGACGAAAAAGCTTCAGCAAAATATTCCAGATAGGCTCAAGGCATTCTACAACAATATTTGTGAATGGTCTATCAGAAGAAACTGAAGAAAATTATTAAATTAAATTATTGCTCTAAAACATATTATATCACTCTAAGTTTTAAATAAACAATACCTTATATCACGGGTCATCTCTTTTCCTAAAAATGGCAACTTCTAAGCTCTTTTCAAACAAAAAACATAATTTTTTAATACTTACGATCTTCGAAATTCATTTTTAAAGTAAAAAACAAATTCCTAGATATTATTTACAAACAGTAAAAGGTTTTTTATCTCTCATGAAAAATTTTAAAAAGTAGATATGACCCCTTTTCAAAATGACGGATCCAATTATGCGTGTAATTTCGCGCTTTTTCTTTCTTCCAAATCGAGAGGTTTCCATACGTTTTTCATTTCCACGCTCGGTTGAAGGAAAGCGCCATTGGATATAAGCGATTTTCTTAAATTTTCGATTTAATTAATGATCCTAGCCTCGCCCAAATATTTCCATGATGTTCAGTACAGGCATGGAAAGTAATTCCCGATTTAGATTTCTCCTGACGTTGAGACCACTTTTTGTGTTCTGTTATTCTTAGATACGGGAAATGGTCTCTTAGTCTCTTTGATGAAAGGACATCCACATTAACATGGGACCTCGTTACAGTTTTTGCTGGATTGTATCATCTAGTATCGCCTTGGCGAGGAAACTGCACGAGGTGTTAAGGTTGTTCTTCGATCGTCTTAGTATGTTCAAGTTGTTTCAGCACTTCCCCTAAGAGTTTCTTGGTATAACCATATCAACGTATGACATTTTTAATATAGTCTATTTCCGTTTGCAATGACTCTTGGGTCATTGCAAATATAATCAATCACCTTTTCCACCAACGTTCTTCCGATCCTTCTGTAGAATTTGGATGTTTGGAACTGTAGTTGAAATAATGTCCTGGTGTGTGCTTTCTTTCTGTAAACAGAGATGCGGATGTCAGCGTCTGTTCCTTCAGCTTTCTCAACGAGAAAAGGCAGGATACTAACCACTATTGGTTTTCTTATCAATCGTGAACTTCAATGAATCATCTCTCATGTTGTTTATTCTTGAGAAGAGGCACTGAAGGTGTTGATCCTCCACCTCGTTCATATCTTGGTTTGGTTTTTTGTTCTACCTCTCTGATAGTCAATTCCTCGCACCCTATATTACTGATTACTGAAGAAGGAGACGATCTGAGGGAGTATAGGCAACATATTGAGCAGTTTCAATATCGCTTGAACAGAGACGTCACTTCTTTCATGAAGCTGGTTGCCTTCTTCTAGTTTCTTCTTGATGAAGCCAAGGGTTCTGTGTGGAAAATCTTTATACCAATGTCCCCATTCCCACTTCCAAATACAATGTGACACTGAAACTACTGCAGTGCTGTCCACACAATTCATACTTCCAAGAAGAGGACCGTTTCCTTTTCAGAGTCCAGTAATCGCAAAAATATACATGGAAGAAAAGAGAAGCGGAACACAATCCAAACTATAGCTAAGATAGTGGATGGCACCTTCATATAGAACCACGGAGAAGAACAACTTCAGAACTCTTCTCCTTAACTGAGGCATTCTTTGCCAATTGAGGACAGTTCTCTGTGTGAATCTGGTGGTTGTTTATGACCACTTCAAGCTGCACTTGGGAGTCGTATCTGATCGGCATGATATCTGTCTGTTTAGACTTAACTTCTAAGGAGATGTGTTCCAAAATAAAATCTTTAGATGCCCGATCAGATTTCCTGCTTTCAAGTTGTTGGTCTGATACAGTCTGAAGGCACTACTTGCTGCTTCTATCATTACACACAGGTGCAATGGCGTAAGGTTTAGCATTGCCTCGAGAGCTGCAGTAGGGCACGTAAATATTGATCCTGTGGTTCTCAGGCAAGCTAGCTCCTGCACTTTCTGCAGCTTGACTGTCAGACCCCATGGCTTACCGAAGACTCTGCAGTATGTCCAGCTTGCCGCTATAGCACTGGAAAGAATGTGGTTGATTTGGCTGTTCCATGTCAGTTTTTGGTAGATTATAACGTCCAGGTATTTCACTCCCTTGGAAAATGTTAGCTGGGTCCTATTCAGGGTTGGGGCTTCAAGTTCGTACTTTCGCCTACTGTTTTGCTAGGACTAACATTGAGTCCCTTCTTTGCGCACTAGCTCATACAAAACGAAATCTGAGAAGAAATAAAAAGAGGGCAGAAGAAGACATTTTTATTGATCCACCTGAAAATTGGATGCGCATTTCAATGAGTATTAGATAAAACCAATAAATCTATGAACGTCGAAGAGTATGCGTCAGCCAAGGCCGAATATCGCTCGTTGGCCTTCGTTGGGCCGATCTAAACGCACCTGACGATGGACGTCCGAAACATGCGTCATAATCTTACTACATCGTCTACAACCTTCAAACAAGCACAATCAATGTTAAATGAAACGAATAATTACGGCGACAAAGTAGAAATACCCTTATCTTCACACATTCCCACGAAGTGGAAAATATGAGGCAAGTATCTGACAGAATACAAGTACTTCTCCCAAAGGACATTGAATTACATCTGTCATCCATTTGTTCAATGCTCAAGGAGGACATGCTATTGGAAGCGCGATTTGTACTAAAACAATTGAATATTAGTCTATACATATTTTGATGCTTTTGCCTCTCATCGGTGCTAGGATAGGTAAGACAACGTTATAGCCGTTGGGTTCCATCAAATACATGATAATATCGAAAGAGCTTCATAGTCTTCCCTTACAATAAGGTAAATTTACCAATTATGGGTCAGTTACGTTTATGTCCATATCTATGCAAAATCGATTGGTTTCAATTTGTTTGTTGAAAACTGAGTTGACAGTGTGATAACTGTGAAGGAGAATTTCATCAAAATGAATACAAAAAAAACTCATACTCATTAAATATATTAGTAATGAAATTAATGTATTAATGGAGTAATCTTTATTCACAATACAAATTTCGCATAAAATAACAAAATGTCTCGTAAAATTAAAATCATAAAAGCTTCTTACACTAGGTAACCAAGTATTTTGGGATGATATGAAAATATTGCTTTTCCTTCACCCCAATTGTTTTATTAACAACGCATGTGAGCTTTCTATTCTTCATCGTCATATCAGGATCTGGGAGCAAACAAATTATTTCATGAAGATTAACAAAAACAAAAATGTTTGTAAACACCAGAGTCACATCATTTAAACCCTATACTTTTATTTCACCTTTCTCCTCATTAATTTTCTGTATGCAACAAAGATACAGAAGGAGGTTGATCTTCTTTTCCACCTAGAAAGCTCATCACCGTCCTCGTTAGCCAAACTTCCTTACTCTTGCAGACCAAAATGGGAATCTTCAGATGATGTTCATGCTACTGAAGGGGATTTGACTATTTTTGGCTCTTCTTTTGTCTTCTCTTTCTTTCCGTTTTTCCTCCTTTTCAGCTTCTCCAGCTCTATTCTTTTTCCCTGCTTTCTTTTCTAAAAATTGTTGCTTATTACTAAGCATTAATATTATGCTAGACACTGGAAAACCAGCTGTAGGGTCAATATCCACTCTACAAGGATAATCTCCTGAGGGAACTGATTTTTGTTGATGGTCCCAGTTTCTTTTTCACATCAGTATGTTTCTACGAATAAAAAAAAAAACTTTTCAAACACGCCTACTACAGATATACAGGTTCGGAAAGTTTTTATCTTGGGTTTCGTGGTTTCATGAGAGCGTAGAGAAAAGATTGCTGAATGTTGAGAGAGCATTACAATTTCTCCTCGACTCGCTCGAGGAAGGGATATCGACGTGGTCTGTTCATTTGTCGAGTGGGGCAACAGGAGGGACGCACAGCAGTGCGTCTCTCTTGATTATGTTGTATTACCATATCATTGCGTCCCTTGTTGCTC
Source organism: Chrysolina americana (assembly GCA_958502065.1). Taxonomy (NCBI): domain Eukaryota; kingdom Metazoa; phylum Arthropoda; class Insecta; order Coleoptera; family Chrysomelidae; genus Chrysolina; species Chrysolina americana. The sequence continues at coordinate 11,558,751 of OY293411.1, read as the reverse complement.
GTGTATATTCTGTCTATACCACAGATAAATTGTTTCCGATACTGTATATGCCAATACCAATGAAAGTTTTCACCTATCCTGTTCATCGTCGACGACCAAAAAAGACGATTGTTTTTATTTTTATGACTCGATTGTTCCTGAACGAACTAACCTGGTGACAGATTCGCCTTTTTGCAAGGCTGGAAAATCTGTTGTTCCACCCCTCTGTATTGTAAAATGAATCAAATATGGTCAAGTTTTTTCATTACTTTTTGTGTACTGGCCATTGTTATCGCATATAGGGGTATTTTTTCCGGGGGTATTCTTTCCGGAGGTTTTTTTCGGGGGGTTTTTTCCGTTTTTTTTTTCCTGGGGGTATTTTTTCCTGAGGTTTTTTCCGTTTTTTTTTTGCGATGTATTTTTACCGGGTTTTTTTTTCGTTTACCGTCCACAATTGGCACAAACAATGATGTAGTGCACCTAATTTGAACCACCCCTACAACACACTGAATAAGAATATTGATATGGAAATTTCCATATAAAACTTTCAAAATGTCTATGCATATAAGCTGATACCTACCATTGAAATTGAATCACCAAAATTTGTGAAGTGCTTACCTGTCAATTGTCAGACAAAGTTATGTATACATCGCTGTAAGAAAAGAAGCACTAAACAGTATAAATCTCTCATGTGGATTACAGTTGCTTAACTTAAAAACTTTTAGGAATTACATCGTCGTTTAATGGCTGACCATTGTTTTCAGATGTTTCTGAATAATTTATAGGTTTACGTTACTCTGTATTTTGGGCGCGAAATTCGGTGGTCCATAACAGGTGTATGGACCATAATAGGTACAATTACCTAGTTAGTCGCTCGTTGCACCAATCGTGGCAAAGCAAGAATCAGTCCCCGGTAGCACAGATTCCAGGAAGAGGAAATGCATTAAATCGATCAAAGTTCGAAGGAAAATATTTCTCATTCTGTGGAAATGTGTAGAGAGAGGGGTATTTCGGCCAAGTCGGTAAGTATTATTAGTTATATTATTTGAAACTCTCCAGCACAACTTCGAACTTTGTTTTCACTCAATAATACATAATGAAGAAGTAAACACAGCAATTAATAGCCATTTGCAAAGCAACAACATTGAAAATGTTTCCATTGAAATTTATAAAAACTTTAGATAATCCAATATCTCGACTTTTTTCACGTTTTACGTAATACGAAATAAACTGTCATGCTCTAGCACTTTTTACTCAAAGAAAAATCGTGTCATTACTTCATTTTTTGATGGGTCTTTTGACCTAATCGGTATCTGCGCAACGGAAAACAAACTTTCAAACACTTCATCACAACTTTTAACTCGACACTTTGACGGTCTCGGAAGCTTCAAGAATATCCCTATCTACTCGCGTTTATTTTTATCGCAACTAACTAGACCAGACGTGAGACTTCGAAAATGAGGAAGGATGCCCCTACCAAATCCGTTATTTTTTTTGTTTTGCCGTATAATTATCATTTCAGTGGTTCGTGCTAAGTGACAGGTCATTATTTCGAAAACTGAGGTCCTATTTTAGGAATCCTTAACGGATTCGAAAACTATAGATGAAAGTCGATATAGGTACCTACTGGTTTGTGAATATGTATGAACAATAGTATATTGTGCAACAAGTGCAGAAAAGTGCTAATTTCTCACGAGTTTGAAAAAGTTGCGGCACGAGCGCAAGTGAGTGCTGCAATTCAAACGAGTGAGAAATTGCATTTCTGCTCGTGTTACACACTATACTTTTTCTACAACACCCTTTTTGCTAAAAATAATACTATACTATAAGATGGAATGAAATGTCAGTGACTCATTCTTAGCTTTATGATGCCCAAGAGAAGCAAGGGAAGAGGGAGAGGATTTTAAGCCGCTCTCATTCTTGTTTTTTCTGAACTGAACGTCGCTGACTACTAATTCCGTTCTATAGTATAATTAAGTTTATTTCCAAACAAATATTTATTATAATAATTAATTACATATATTTAAGTTAATTATTAACTATTAGTTGTTAATGGTAATAACTGAGAAACAAATTCCAAAAAAATCACTCAAAAATTAATTCTTGGTATGATTAAAAAAAGTATTCATTTGTAGTATAATTCACTGTAAAATTGGAACAATTTTGAATTAAAATTCTAGGAGAGTTAGTTTTGGAAACATTTTCTGTAATATTCAAATTAGATGTAGACATTGAATGTGCATTACTCGCGAAATTTTCTACAATTTTAACAGAAGTTGAAGGCGAAAATGATGATGATAATGAAGGGTGTGATATCTGGTTCATATTTGTTGACACTATATTTGACATTTGTGGGTTAACTGAATGCATTATTTTATTTGAAATGTTCATTTTGGAGTGCAAAGAGTCATCAACATAACCTTCGGCTACGCTATTTGACCGCCAGCCACCATGGCGTTTCAGTGTTAACAGATCAGCTCCTGCGTCTGCTAACATGGTTGCCGATGTCCGCCGGAATGTGTGCCCTGTATACAAGTTTGGGTTCGGTAACTTTAAAAATGTTGCTATTTCTTGGGGCATTTTACCAAATTTGTTTATTCCTACCACTTGACGTATACATCTTCCTTTTTGATAATTCAAAAAGAAACGATTTTCAGTAAGATTAGAAGGACGCAAAGAAATATATTTTTTGCAAAGGTAAAAGGGCCCGGTAATTATGAAACTTCTCGGAACTTTTGTTTTTGTGTCCTGTAATTTTATTATCAGAGTTGAATGTAGGTCTTCTATGTCACTCATTTTTAGCTTCCATAATTCTCCTCTTCGACATGCACCACTAATTGCGATAACCATTGCAACCTACGATAATAAATATTAACGTTTTATTGTCAAATATGTAAATTTTTCTCTTAACATTACCTTTGTTAACAGGTATATATTGTCCGGGGCTTCTTTTATAAATATATTTATTTCCTCGGATGTCAGAGTCTGTGCTTTCGTCGCGAAATATCCGTCAGACTTTCTCGTTAAAAAAGCTCGTAATTTTGCATACGTTGATATGTCAATTCCGTGATTAATATTAATAGTCGATTTTAGCATTGAATATATTGACCAGAGAGTAGAGGCTTTTCTTGATTTGGATAGTTCTTCAAAATATGCCAACATTATATTTTCAGAAACACTTTTAGTTTTGTATTTTTCCTTCCAATCCATAAACTGTTTGTATGCATTTTCATATTTTCCTCTTGAAGTTGAAGGTAGTAAATTCAATGACATCGAATTAACTTGTTCTCTTAGTTCTGGCGGAGTATTTTCAATTTCAGAACTGTCGCTATCCATTTTAGTTCAATCTCATTAAAAAATGACGGGACAAGAATATTTTACGAATATTTTATGCTTGATTCGATAGATGTTGCTCCGTTGCCTAGCAATGGATAGTGTGCATGTGGGTATTTGAGAAAGCAGTAGTGATGTCTATAATTTTTGTTCAAAATATTATGAATTTGTACGACAATTTCCCTCATATTATATAAACCAATAGACTTTGTCTATTCATTCTTGAAGTTGCCTGATTGAATATCCCTTCAAAATGCAGAATTTTCAAAATATACTTTCACCTTGCTGTCACGAAAACTGTATTGCTTTGAAATTAGGTACTAAAAAATTTTGGCACAGAAATGTCACTTTGTGGCACAGAAATTTCACTTTGCGGCACACTAATGTCAAATTTCAATTATTGTGAGAAATAATCATGTTTGCGAACGTAAAACTATGCAGAAAAGCATGTTTTGGAGTGTGGTTGTAGAAAAACTATTTGGTGGAAAAAAGTAACTGACATTTTTGCAAAATAATATTTTTATCCAACACATGACAGTTATGACTGTCATTATCAATATCACTTTAGATAAGTACTCTAGCAAATAACACACTAGTGAGTAATGGATTATAACTCACGTTCATATTTAAAGTAGTATTCTATTTATTTATTACTATTACAAGCAGAACTCACATTGATATTGAAGTCATTGTAAAATTCGTTGGTTCTTTGGAACCAGACGCTCCCGTATTGGTACAGCCGCTGATAGTGCTGGAAGACGCCGACACATTAGAACCTTGTATTCTTTCTGCAATTTGTATTTTGTTATGCACCGATTCTTCTAGGTATCCTTCTGCTACCGTCGAGGATTTCCATCCTTCTTCAAGTATGGTGACAGTTCTCGATTTCTTGGTTTTAGTGTCTGGCAAAACTACGTGAAAATGTTTCCATTTGTCTTGAATATTTCCTATTTTTAAATTGACCGATTCATCGCATCTACAAGCACCGCTAACCCCCCATTATCGAAGCCACTTTCATCGACAAGTACTCGTCGTCTGGAGCTTCGATCAAAAACCTCTCTAATTCAAGTCGTTTTAATATCTTGGACAGGGGCGTAGCTAACACCCCCGTAACCCTCGCGGTGCGGGGGGCGCAAGCTTGACAGGAGCGCAAGGAAACCAGAAATACGTATATATAGGTATAATCATCAATCAGTTGATAAATTTGAGTTTATTAAAAATGTATGGGTTAGGGGGTAGGGGCGCAAGCAGGATCTTGCGGGGGGGCTCGCTGAAAGTTAGCTAGACAGGAACCTTTTCAAATAACGTGAACAGAATCATAAGAGACGACTTGGACTCTGGAACCTTCCAAAATTATTTCAGCCATTCAAAAGATTGGTGTACCTCGAACAGTTTATCCCTAAATGTTAATAAATGAAAAATTATGACCGACAATAGAATATTATTACCATTAAGTATTTGAATAGTATTCGAGAAATAGAAAAAAAACAAAGAAATTTCACCTAGTTTTTTGAAAATGTCTATATCTTACTCAGTATTTTGCCCTGTCCACGAATTCATATACATTTGATGATATTTTTTTTCAAGCATTAATTTTATTGAATCTGGTTTTAGTAAACAGATCAGACGCCATCCTTTTGAAACAGGAATTCTAAGGCCAGTGGGCCAATCCTCTTTGAATGTCTGCTATTTCAGTAGACAGGTTGAAAAAAGTGGGGTTAGGTGGAAAAAGGTCGGAAGTTAATGAAACTTCAGGAGGTTCTTCAGGGATGGTTAATCAACATTTTCTCAAGTTTTGGACCTCGAGGACCCTGTGCGAAAAAAGTAGGGGGGGAAAAAATGCAAAATTTTTAACCTCTCTCCGGTTTTTCCTCGATTACTTTTTTCTTTTACGTCCTACGGAAAAAACATATCGATACTTTGTTGTAGAGCGTAAAATTTTATACAATTTTTACTGGAGAAACATGTTTGTATGTGAATTCGCTACCGAGACATGGCACGTCAAAAAAAAGGTCATGTTTCAAAATTTGACAAGAAATGACAAAAAATGCAAAATTACAGCTTATTTCATCTGTTATACCCGAATTATGATGAAATATTGTAGTAAATATGGTTCTTAGTTGAAGTCACCAACTTTGGACACCCCACTCCTCCTTCTCCCACCCAGCCCCAATTCTCAAAAGCTAACTTTCTGATGAAAGCCAACCATACCTATTCACATCATTTTGGTATTGATATCAGTTACTTTTCGGGTCGATATCCCCCCGTTCCCCTACATAATTATCCCAGGACAGGAAGAAAAAAGACGTAGTCCTTTCGTGAAAAAAATTTATGTAATTAACAATATTAAGTTATTCTCAAGGCATATATTATATTGAGGAATAAAGATATTATAGCTGATCATAGTGGGTAGGTACTCACTTGTACTCATTACATTTCCTGCCGAGATTTCTTAGCCGCTGGTTCTGCTCGTAACAGCTCGTTGTCCTCCTGAGCGATAAGGCTATCAATGATGTCGCTGTCGTCGTTTTCGTCCAATATTTCTGGCGAGTCTTCCTCGATCAAATCAGTTGCGGGGGCGTTTTCGCAGGAGTGGCCTGTGCAGTGCTTGCACATTGCTGATCATCGGAGACCTGCTTTCTTGCTCCGCTGCTACAGCCTTTGCTGCACTTGCAGGAAACAATATGGAGGATGTCAACCGGCGCAGCATTTCTGGTTGTGGGGATTGGTAGTATCCCTCGTGTGGTTAGACTCCAGCCCCATACTGATGGGAGGAGATCATTGCCCAGCCAAGCCTGTACTTGCTGGTAAATACGGAGGGAGTGGTACTTGACAGCGTCCCTTGTTGGTGGTAGGAGGGCTAGTTGTAATTTAGCCTTCGTCACTGATCGTGTGAATAATTGGTACCTTAGGTCGTCGAGATTGTCTCTGTCAATGTTGCCTCCATAAACTGCTACCAGGAACTTTTCTCCAGCGTCGTTGATCTGCTGAGGAGTAGCGTTTGGTGTGAGAAACGGGGCCACTACTGCAGAGAGGGAGGTATTCTTCATGTAGGTACTGCAAATTTTCTTCTTCCCCAATCCAAACGGTGCTGAAGTGGTATCACAACCACTCACTGCGTGAAGGAAAAGTATGTCCTTGGGAGGAAAGGAACAGGAACTTGGCGAGTAGAGGACACTGGGATCGCTACCTCTTCCACTTTTTTGAAGGTAGATGTTTTTTGTGGACGTAGCTAATGATATCCAGATCTTCTTGGAATCAATGAATAATAGAGTCATGTTGAAAGAATAAAATGAAAAGTGATCTAATATGACCTAAAAAATCGAAAACAAATAGGTCTAGGTAGCGCAGGTAGAATAGACAAATTTCTGCCTTCTATGTTGAATATTGGCTCATCGTTTGCATTCCGCCGTTCCACAGGAGCAGTGTTCTAACATCTCTTGTTTTCCAGCTTTTTACTGCTGTAGCTGATCACACATTCCCCTCGGCCCGACACTCTCTTGTCCTTGGGAGGAACGACTTGACACCTGGTGGGCAAGCAGGGGTGGGGGTTATCTAAAGTTGGTGATTTCAAGTAGGAATTATAATAGCAACTACATTTCATCATAATTCTTGTATAACAGAAGAAATAGGGCGGAATTCTGCATTTTGTGACGAAATTTGAAAAATACCTATTCTTCGAAGCGCCATATCTCGGTAACAAATTGACACACAATCATGTTTGAGGCAACAAATTCGTAGGGAATTCGACGACCTACAAAAAAGTATAACGACGTTTTTGCTGTAGAACGTAAGGCAAAAAAGTTTTTCTATCTGAAACTACTTACCTGTCGACTGAACTATGCCTTCAACTTTTCTTTTTCAGGTCTTCCAAAACCTACTTTCACCCTTGTTGACCCATGTTTCATCGACGTTATCTTGCTATCTTTATTTTCGTGAGATATTTCTTTTCCATTCGAAAATTTCCAATTTTTCTATAAACAGACGCAACTCACGCCGACATGGAGGACTACTCTATCTTTGTAAAGCAGACTACAAAAATTAAACTCTTACAATGCAATCGATTTTGAATTCGGCCCGACTATAGCGGTAATATATACATGGTGAACTACCACCACTTACCGAAAATTTAAAGGAGTACTGGTCTGATGTTATGTGCGAAAGCACCTGTAAAATTTGAGAGCTCTCCATGATGATTTAAGCTTTTTTTTTGTACGACAACCTCTATAGAAACGCCACTGAAGTATGGAATTGTATAAACACAGCGCATGCTTTCACACACATAAGCATCTTGTAGTGTTATCTTGCTACGATCGCCTACTGCAGAATAGAATAGAATCACTGATGGTCGTTGTAAAGTTTGTTTATTTGTCTTGGTTGTACCTACACCCATTGCATAACGAATACCCACTGCTTGTGTTGATACGAAGAAAATCATCCTACGACATAACCCTAATTGTCCTATGAAAAGACATTTGATGAGAACCGTCAGTTTATCAAATAATGAGAGTTTGATGTTGACTATTGAAGTCATTTTCAACAGAAACGTGGAGATGAGAAGATTCCTCGTAAGAGAAGGCATTTTCGTGAATCACCCGGTATCATTGACCCAGCACCGCAACTTGATTATCCAACATCTCTGCATTCACGTTTTCTGCGAGCTTTAAAAACAGCTGGTAGGTATAACAGTAAAATATCAATAAGCCTGGGAGGAAGATCCGCGGGAACGAATTTCTTAGAGCCAAAGGTCCTTAATATCTAAAAAAAAAGAAATGCTTTGTGATGTTTTTTTTAAACAAGCCGAAAACGAACCAACTTCGAATCCACTTCTTAGGTTACTGACCTTGCCTTATTCATTTCAATATAATATGTAAGTACGAATGCGTTTTAGCAACTAAAAATAGAAATCAGAGGCTACAAAACTTTCGTTTCGGTTGTAGCTGTTTTGACGTCGGGATAAGCAACACGAATATACTTACTAATAATTATCTGTCGGCCGTTACGCAACGAATTTAATTGTTCACGATATGCTATTCATAGATACAAGCAATCTATGCACTAAATATCATCTCCTTTGCGATATAAACAAACTAAATACCGGGTGCAACAAGAGCACTGTACACGCCCCGTATCTCCGTTGGTTTTAAAGGTAAAATTCATTGAAATTTGGGATATCCCATATAAGGGGCAATTTTTGACCTACAAAATGATTTTTTTTCACTTCACAATTTATTTGAAAAAGTCAGTAGCGTATAATTTTTTCGATTAAAAGTATTGCAGAGAATGTTAAGAGGGGCGTCACTGGTAGAAATTAAAAAACCTCTACGCTGGAAAACTACTCTTATACTTACTTTGCCTATGCCAAAACTGAAAAAGAAATATTAAGAGATACTAGGGGAAAAACTAGGCAAAAACTGATTTTTTTGTTAAATTTCAACACCCCGTAATACCTCAAAAGATATGAAGAAATTGTTCATAACATATTTCAAGGGTTATTATCCCTTAGGATCAGCATTCAATCATGAAACCTTAGTTCAGTCGACAGGTAGTTTCAGATAGAAAAAGGTCGGAAGATAATGAAACTTTAAGATGTTGTTCAGGGATGATTGATTAACATTTTCTCAAGTTTTGGACCTCGAGGACCCTGTGCTAAATAAAAAAAGTAGGGGGGGGGAAACTGCAAATTTTTCGACCTTGGTGTCGTTTTACTTTTTTGTAGATCATCAAATTCCCTACGAATTTGTTGCCTCAAACATGTTTGTTGTCAATTTGTTACCGAGATATGGGGCTTCGAAGAATAGGTAGTTTTTCAAATTCCGCCACAAAATGCAGAATTCCACCCTATTTCATCTGTTATACAAGAATTATGATGAAATGTAGTTGCTATTATAATTCCTACTTGAAATCACCAACTTTAGATAACCCCCACCCTGCTTGCCCACCAGGTGTCAAGTCGTTCCTCCCAAGGACAAGAGAGTGTCGGGCCGAGGGGAGTATGTGATCAGCTACAGCAGTAAAAAGCTGGAAAACAATAGATGTTAGAACACTGCTCCTGTAGAACTGCGGAATGCAAACGATGAGCCAATATTCAACATAGAAGGCTGAAATTTGTCTATTCTACCTGCGCTACCTAGACCTATTTGTTTTCGATTTTTTAGGTCATATTAGATCACTTTTCATTTTATACTTTCAACATGACTCTATTATTCATTAATTCCAAGAAGAAATCGAAAAATAGTAATTATAGAATGGTATAAGTACCTCAGGTAGAATAGTCAAATCAAGTCATAAGAAAATTAAAATTGGGACAGAGAGTGTTTAACCAATCAGAGTATATATAAGATTAATTTAGATAATTAACAACAAACCTTCAGCTCTTGAAGTGAATAACTTTGTTAGCGAAAGGAGCATCGAGTGTTAGTGACAGTTTTGGTTTTTGGGTAATTTTCTGAGATGGCGTCTACATCTCGTGGACCAGACTTGTATTTTATTTGTAAAGGAGTAGTTGAAGCAGGTGAACTAACTGTGGTGAAAGCCAGAGGAGTTGCCAGACTTTTAGAGTCCAGTGTAAAAAGGAAATTTTCGGCAGATGAACAGTTTCTGCGTGAGTTGAGTGAAGTAAGAGTGTACCAAACAAGGTACAACAATGAGAAATTAATTGCTGCATTTACACGTCGTGTATGTGACACATCCGAAGCTCCTTCTCCTGCACCTACCCGACGGTCACAAGTTGCGAAATTCGACTTCACCAATGCGTGTTTTCTTTGTGAGGAAGCTATCACTGATGATTTCAGAGCTAAACAGGCAAAGTTGCCCTTGAAAAGGCGCAATGCTACAGCCAAAATTTCTATTAGAATCATCGAAAAGGCGAGGATGCGTGGAGACGACTGTGGGAATAAAATAGAAGAGCGCATTAGCCAGTTGCAGAATTTGGACACTGATTTAGTCGCCGTCAATGCTGAGTATCATCAAAAGTGCCTAGCAAGCTTTTACCATCCACCTAAGTCATTGCACAGAAAAGGATTCCGCCCATCGCCGAGTGTTGACGAAACCATGCAGGTGATATTTTCATACATCGACGAGAATAGTGATGAATGCCAGTTTTCCATTCAGCAGCTGATTGAGCTGATTGAGGAAGACCCCCGCAACTGATTTGATCGAGGAAGACTCACCATAAATATTGGACGAAAACGACGACAGCGACATTATTGACAGCCTGATCGCTCAGGATGACGACGAGCTGTTACGAGCAGAACCAGCGGCTAAGACATCTCGGCAAGAAATGTAATGAGTACAAATGAGTACCTACCCACTATGATTAGCTATAATATCTTCATTCCTCAATATAATATATGCCTTGAGAATAACTTAATATTGTTAATTACATAAATTTTTTTCACGAAAGGACTACGTCTTTTTTTCTTCCTGTCCTGGGATAATTATGTAGGGGAACGGGGGGATATCGATCCGAAAAGTAACTGATATCAATACCAAAATGATGTGAATAGGTATGATTGGCTTTCATCAGAAAGTTAGCTTTTGAGAATTGGGGTTGGCTGGGGGAAGGAGGAGTGGGGTGTCCTAAGTTGGTGACTTCAACTAAGAACTATAATTACTACACCATTTCATCATAATTCGGCTATAACAGATGAAATAAGCTGTAATTTTGCATTTTTTGTCAATTCTTAGCAAATTTTGAAACATGATCTTTTTTTGACGTGCCATATCTCGGTAGCGAATTCACATACAAACATGTTTCTTCAGTCAAAATTGTATAAAATTTTACGCTCTACAAAAAAGTATCGATATGTTTCTTCCGTAGAACGTAAGAGAAAAAAGTAATCGAGGAAAAACCGGAGAGAGGTCAAAAATTTTGCAGTTTCCCCCCCCCCCAACTTTTTTCGCACAGGGTCCTCGAGGTCCAAAACTTGAGAAAATGTTGATTAACCATCCCTGAAGAACCTCCTGAAGTTTCATTAACTTCCGACCTTTTTCCACCTAACCCCACTTTTTTCAACCTGTCGATTGAACTACCTCTTTTATATCCCATTTTAATTAAGGATTATTGATTAATGTACATTAATCTAGAATTTTCACAGGGAAGTATTCTTGTCTATATGTATAAGTATTATACACCGTCACAGACAGTTATGTACCTCAGATTTTCCGAAATGAAGCAAATTTTATTGCTGAAATATTAATTTTTAAAACAACTCCTAGGCTGATAGTGGGTAAATATTATTCTCAGAATTTATTTGAACGTAGTTTCATATTGAAAATCACCCAAAATAAAAAAAACAAATATGAAATATATTTTTCCATTTTTAGAAACTAGTACCTTTTTAAATACGGTAATTCCCATGATTTTGTACAAAACAGTTCCACTTCAGGATTACTTTTAGATTTTTTTCTTCAGAACCAGGTCATTATTTCATTTTGTTATGAGTGCTTCTGGACATATGAAATGAATATTTCTTCCTACACAGAATCAAGATCGGTCCAGATAAATAAACAATTCTGTTTACGAGCTTCCCACATCATTATTCAGAATGCACAGACTAACATTTCTGGTGGAATGTCAATGTTACCTTGTTTAAGTAGGTACCTACTACGAAAATAAAAAACAATAATACTCCAGTCACTTTAAGGATACCCCTCCTAAACCAAAAATCTGGAGTATCTGAATAAGAATGTATAGCAAAAACACTTTTATGTATGAACCGAACCTTACTGAAAAAAGTTGATAGAATGAAATATGTAGGTAATGAAAATTAATTTCCGGATTGAGTAACTACTTCACGCGACTGAACAAGTTGAATATTATTCAAAAAGAATGTAGCCAACCAAATTATCAAGTCCATCCATGAGAAAGAATTAATTTTCAATTCTAACAAAATGTACATGAGTAATCATAAGTTTATATTCAGACTCATAAGTTTATATCTAGAGTCAAAAGTTTTTTTTTTTTTTTGATAAATAGTTCTCAATTTCTTATGAATTCTGTTTGTTTTACAAAAGATGGCTGAAGTGAAACTGGACCCAGAGACCCCTGTAAAACATTGTTTATTGCTTAAAAAATATTGAAATTGGCCTGTAAAAGTATTTATACTGGAAAGTGTGTGTTTGGTCCAAAAAAAACGCTACAATATTACAACATACAAACTAGAAATGATAATTTCACGTTGTTCCCATCAATTCCCAGCTCCTTATTACAGAATGTTTGCCTTTGCCTATTCATTGGTAGCACATAATAGATTCAGGAAGGCTGTCAAGAAGTTACTGCTGGATACAGATATTACAATGTAAAAGAATTTTATGACATACATAGGAATTTTTCTGATATAAAATAAAGAACAGCTTGATTTTTTTATTGAAAAAGTCATTTGTTGAATTCCAGATAATTTTTACTGCATATTTTTTGTAATTACCTTAACTAATAGCTACAAGCTATCAACAAACTTTTTTTGGAACTTACGTAGTTTGGCGTTCTGAACAAAAAATTCAAATGAAATTTTTGGCGGTCTCAACTAATTTCGAAGATATGGGCCTATTTTTGAGTGATGACTGTGTACATTGTTTAAAGAAAGAATTTTGAGTGTTTTTCCGCGGTAGAAATATGTACTAAAAAATGCCAGTAATCACTCAAAATTAGGCCCATATCTCCGAAATTAGTTGAGCGATTTTGTCAAATGTCAGTTTTTCGAAAAAGAAAAGCTCGGGTGTTTTTTGGCAAGATAAATTAACGACCGAATATATGAATGAACAACCACAGTAATTATCTTTATTGATACAATTAAATTATTTAATTGAACAGTTATTAAATACACAATTGTTAAGTATAAATTGTTTGGTTTGGTGTACTGATTTCAAAATTTTCTTCTCTGGAATGTAATTTTTCTCACTCGAGGCTCGTAGGGAACTAATAAGATTTTCGTGATGTTCAGGATCAATTTGGAGGTAGGTTTCAATAGAAGATGATGATGAGTGTACCGTTATCTTTATAAGTTGTTGGTCACTTACTCCTGCTTTGGCTAACTGGGAAACTGTACTAGCACGGTTCGAATGATTAGTAGTTTTATTTTTTGTGATGTCGAGTTCAATTTTAGTTGCATAATATTTGGTCCAAGTAGAAATCGTATTAATACCCAGTGGAACATTTTTATAACAACCTTTGGAATTTTTATTTTTACAAAAGGGACTTGGAGTTGAAAAAAGTCGTTCAGATGTTAGGTTTTCATTTCTTTTATGTAACAGAAATTTTAACAATGCAACGGGACAAATACCTTCATCCATTTCATTTTTTGTTATCCAATTGCTGTCTGCCAATTTTTTCGACCCAACCTTTGTCGTCTTTGAAAATATTGTATTGTATTCAAATCTTCTTGTTGAAGTTCCATCTTGATTTTTTCCTTCTTTAAAATGGTAAATTTTACAGTTTGCAGCTTCTCCCCCCCTCCAAGCTAATTCATAAGAAGCTTCAGTATTTTTTGTGGATTGCGGGATTGTTTTTTCTATATTTTTTGTTATTTGTTGAGTCTAAACTTTCCCAAAACCACTTATGTTGTACTGTTTCAGTATCAACTATCAACAATACTTAAATAACTGACAGGGCAGACATTAAAGTGACGTAAGCATACTAGATGTAGAAGCTAAAGAGGAACAGGCGTTTTTATCGGTTTAAAAAAAATTATGCACCTTTTTTATCACTATCAAAATGACAAAACAGTCATCTCTAAATGACACATTTTATACAGGAGTTAATTTATCACAGTAAAAAATAATACATGCTGTCAAATTGACTCTGACATCATCATTATAGGAGTTGATTTATCACAGGATGTTTGGAAATTACTTTTATCTATGAAAATCGAGATGAAAAATTCTTTAAGCACTTTCTCAATAGCTTTTATGACTCATTAAATTCCGACTTACTTGGATTATAAAAATCATACCGGTAATTAGCAGGAAATTGAATCCTTGGGGAAAAAAAGAAGAACTAACCATGATTTATTTATTGCAGAATAGTAACTCACTGATGAGGACAACGTTGTTATCAAAAGGTGCATCTACGAATCAGATTGTGGTGAAGGAGAAACATTTGATCTCAATGTGCACACCAATATAAAAAAGAGGATCATAGTTCTGATTATAATCTCTGATATAAAACCTAGCACCTTTTAACTGAAGAAAATAATGACATGCTAGTGTTGTTTCAAAAAAAAGACAATTTGATACTGCTTTAAATTGCTATCACAGGTACATGGACACCTAAGATACTACCTTCCGAAGAGTCTCTAAATGTTACACTGTTTTTTTTAGGTCGCTAAAATGTTTCTCAATGAACTTCAATGAGAGTTATAGCTATGAAGGATATTTCGAGGAAGCTAGAAATTGAAAATACAAATTGAATGGATAATTTGACAGTTCCTGTACTCTTGCAATCATATTAGGTACTATTGGTGCTACGTTGACAAATTCATGATTGAATATTGATTGTTATCATTTGTTGGTGTGGGACAAGATGACTCTAATGTTGCCTGACCTACCCTAGCACTGATGAGAGGTAAGAACCTTGAAACATGTCATGTATGCAGATTATCTTTCCCAACCAGATGAAGGATAATATTCAATCCTCGAATACAATTGGCACCTGCCATAGTGTCTCCTCCTTGAGAAACATTGTACAAATAGATGTTCTATGTAATTCAATATCCCTATAAGAAAGCTGTTGTTTTCTGTCAGATATTTGCCTCATAATTTCTACTTAGTGGATGTGTGATTGTGTGGAGACAAGGATATTTCAACATCATCAAAATTGTTCTTTAAAACGACATGGTTGGTTTATTGAAATATCGAGGACAAATTTTGAACAAATAATATGGTGGTCTTCATCTTCCATAGTGTTATACCCTCTTGTTGAATGAATTGACTTGATTTAATTATCCAATAAATACATTTTGATATATTATTATAAGGTGTTCACTATATATAAAATAGGTCCATACTTTTATAAACATTTGTAAATAACAGCTGCCAAATTCTCACCAGTTTCCATATAACACTTTTATGAATTTCCTTGCTGAAAAAAGTAGATATAACTCAAACACTTGAAGTTGAATTGCAATAGCTTTCAACTAAGCCTTTTTGCAAGTTGTCATTTCGTTTTATTTTCGGTATAATAATGTACACGTATTCAATAGTTTAGGCAAAAAGGCCAGTGCCGAAAAGCCAGCTCCTGCAGTTTGTTTTTTCTCTAGCCCTGAACAAGAAATTAATGTTTCCTAATCCTGGAGATTTTCTTAAGTGAGGGATTTTTGTTAAATAGAAAGAACATTCATATACTTTCATTGTTTACATAGCTATTAACAGCAATAAGTTTTTTTTCCGGCATACTGAACGTACATCAACATCTTCAAATTCGATAGTTTACATGACTAATTATCTACAATCAGGTGTTTGCTGTGAAATGTCATTTTTCATATAAGGACTGTCCTTCAATACGAAAATATTAACCCACCTTTAATGGTAATGTAATTTTACATATACCCCCGTAGAGAAATAGCATGGTTCATATGGGAAAAAAACAAAAGTAATAAGGAAACAAAACTTTAAATAGATGAAAAACAAATTTGCAATGAGTAATCGACACACTCTTCTGGGAAAAGTGTTTTGCATTTCGAAAAAGTTATATCTATTAACTTACCAATTATATTAAAACCACTACCATGGACCACGAAATTTAAAAAATTTGACACTCTCACTAGCAAGTCAATTTAATTCACAACTTTTTCCTTACATCACAAAATTAACGTCATTCCACACAAATACAAGACGCGGCCATATTCTTTTCACTTCACACATGTTAGTTCAGTTGAAAACCAAGGCACATCGCATGCGATTGTGTCGACGGAGCCACAAGTACCCTGTTATACTTCTGCGGCCACCTATTTTTCGGAAGTTGAAGTTCAACCATCCACCTGTTGAGAAAAATTAGGATACTACTTTTGAACAATTTTAAAGCATGCACCCTCCAAACAAATGCAATCTTCCTAAACTGTTAAGTAATGTGTTTTTCTGAAATCGTTCAAGAATGCCCACTTTCTCGGAGCAACTTCAGGCCTCAAAATACGCTAATCTAGTATTTTAGTCCGTTGCTAAGAAACAAACTTTCCCGGTCCGTTTTCGGCACAAAACTGTACGGGAAAATACTTTTTCTGAAATCGTTCAAGAATGCCCACTTTCTCGGAGCAACTACAGTCCTCAAAATACGCTAATCTAATTTTTTAGTCCGTTGCTAAGCAACGAACTTTCCCGGACCGTTTTCGCCACTAAACTGTACGGGAAAGTCCAGTACAGAAAAAATAGTATGTGTACCTCGTAGTAAAAGCACATTCCCACACTTCAATGCTTGTCGACCTCGGCTTATCGCCTCGGCCAACAATTTACATTGTCGTCCGGGAATGTATTGCTTTTACTACTAGATACACAATATACTATTCTACTTTTGATACAAATAACAGTATCGTCAGCAAACTAATGTATTTTACTTTAACCTATAAATAGAACAAAAGTTGAAAACTATGCCGAGTACTATTTTCATACAATGCTGGTCTGAAATCCGCCCCCTACTAATTTTTGAACCACCTGGAATAGCACAAAGAAATTTGGAGGGCTCAAATAGGAGATAACAAAATGAGAGGGGCAAACCTATCAGAGACAATCTTACAGGAATTCTTTACGAAAATCTTTTAGAAACTGAAATTGAACCTCGAGGAAGAGTTTCAAAATCGTGAAATTATATTTCAGCACGATGGGGCACCTTCCCATTTCGACCGCATGGCTAGAGAGTTTCTTGATACAAACTTTCCTGGGCGATGGAAAGGTCGCAGAAGAAGCACAGAATGGCCACAAAGATGTCCGGATCTTACACCACTAGATTTTTTTCTTTGGGGGTATCCGAGGTTGAAAATGTACGTCACTGAATGCCAAACAATAGAAGAGTTGGAACGTAGAATAAAAGATACTTGTGAAGAAATAGATGAACAGACTTTCATCAACGTGAGAGAAGCTATTTATAATAGAGCACTTTATTGTCAAGATTTAGAAAGGGTTCACTTCGAATACTTGATGAAATAATTATTGGGGTTACATAAGTGTTATTCGAAAATAAATTATAATTATTTAGCGAACTAATTTGTTTTGATTATGAATTTGCCAGATTTTCCTTACGCCTCTTATCAGTCGAATTCCTAAAGATATTCAACTATAAATTAATTAATTAATATCGTTAAGTTAGCAAAATGTTTTACCGGAAGTGATCAAAATCCATACTACTTTTTGAATCTGAATGGTTTAAAAAAATTCGTTACTAAACAATCTCTTCTTTATACTCATTTCTATAGAACTTCATTATTTTAGATACTGAGACTTTGTCAAGCAATATAAGATAGTTTGTGAATTTAATAACTGAAATTTATTTTTTTTTTGCATTTACTCTTAAATTTCGATAAAGAAGTAGACAATTTTGATGTATATTTCCCATGAATATTAAATGATTGATTTTCAATTGTGCGGGTGTAGTAATCAAATTTAGACTAAAATATTCGTTGCAGCACATAACCACATAGTAGTATTATTGTCCATCAATTATCTGGGAAAATCTTTGATTCATGGTGAATAACACAAGTTCATATGAATTTTTAAAATCACAGAGATTGTATTTCCTTTTTGGAAGACTGTCCTTGGCATTAAAATGGAGAAATAAGTGCCAAAATTGTTCATCACATCAACTGAGTCTTCACATAAACAAATTTTTCAAAAAAAAAGTTATGATCATTATTCAAGAAAGAAACCCTCATTATTTAGGAAGAATTTAATATTTCTTGTTTCCACTTTTACAATTAATTATGCAAAGAATATTGAAAAAAAATCACATCTTAAATTATGTCTTATTCTACACAGATTTGATGAAGGTACCAATTGACCAATTCTCTTTTACTGATAGTGGTCCCTCTATTCTAACACCCTCATCTTTATCGATGATGCCCAACTGATATTTGGGGAAACTTCTGGCATCTCTGTAGAATAAAACCTCCAAGCATTTTTCGACGAGGGCTCTGGCCTCAGCTTGGTCAAGGACTGGCTTCTTATCCATTGCATCACGCAGCATTGGAAGAGCAATATGTGCCCCGTATCCAGTACAAATGGCCTTATCGACATAAGCTGTTCCTAATTTGTCGACGGTTCCAAGAAAGGGTTCACCATCCTAAACAGAATAAATAAATGAATTGAAATATATACTACGTACATCCAAAAAATATGAATGAATGCAATATGATCTAAAAAAATTTACATTTTTCAGTAGTAATAATAATATTTACATCAACACAGAAAAAGTCAAAAACCTTAAAATTTCAACTGAAAAACTCCTCGAAAGTGTAATGTTTTTTTAAGCAAATACTTTAATAATTTGTCTTTGAAACTACCATCCTTATGAGCAAAAGGACTTGATTTCCAGCATAGTATACCATATCGAATTTGATAATGGAGATTTACATAGTACAAAATTAGAAATAAATGTCAGTGCATAACAATTCTTAGGAAACTCATCACATAAAACATTTTTATGGGCTTTGCACATCAGCCTGTAATCAGTCATAATACCTGACATTTTCACACAGTCAATGGAGAATATTATATGATCATTATCACTGAGAATATCAAGTCTTCGTGGTTCGCTATTCTACTAATTTCATCACTACAATCTTATCAATATTTAACCTCAGTTGTATATAAATCCTGAATGAGATTAACTGATGAGTCATTGTGATTGTTTCTGAATATACTGGAGATTTACCCTAACACCAAACTACTATTTTCACACCTTGACATATGTTTCAGCCACCAAGTGACCATCTTTCGGAGGAAAGATTAAACTTAAAGTTTTCCTATTCATACCCATTATTCATAATTTCATTATGTTTACTCAATCATAAGCGTTCATGGGCATAATAGGTTTTAGTGAGATAATCATGGATGAGTGGAAGACATGGTTAAGTGGAAGAGCGATTAGCGATATAATCATGAAATTGAACTCTGCCATTTGAGGGTCATATTTAGTCATAGTATTTATATTATGTTATCTCTACTCAATAAAATCATTTATTTTTATTATTATAAAAGTACTTAATCAATAACTATTATGAAGAGTATAGGGCCTCAAAATGGATATGTATGGTACACTCCTAGCTATTTATCTCATCAATACGAACACACTGAACTTCGTCTTTCAAAAAACTCCTTTAAATACCAAGACTTCTGGGCCTCCTATAATATTTGGAGGAGTTTTGATTTTTCTTGTTCCAGTAAAATGTTCCCATAGAAATTATAGGCATTTTATATAGTTTGCTACCTACATCATCAATAACAGATGAGAGAAAGTTTATCGAGTCCATGTTTTCACAGATACATCTGCTATTTTATTCATATTTGATTTCACAACCCGTCATAACCTATATTTTGGGATATTGAAAATGCTGACTACTCACCTGAATTCCACCAATGACAAGATTATTCCAGAAGGGGTCAAATTTACTCCTTCGCTGATACATTATCCTTGTAAGCCAACAATACATTGACTTTGGTTTGAATTTCAAACCATCATCCAAACATTCTTCATCAACTCTGGAAATGAAAAATTCAATGTAGTCACTCATGAGCTCAAGAAAATTGTTGCTGAATTTTAATTTTTTTTATTTTATTTATTTCATATCCTCAAGTAGATTCAATTGTAGGATAAAATACTGCAGTCTAACCTCATATCTGTTGTTGGTAATATAATTTCCAAGCACTGTAATAATGGAACTCATTGAAATTGAACTACAACTTAATTGTATAAATTGTAAATGAGGGCTCCATGTCTTTTCACCAGACTAACAACTCTATCTTCATATTAATTGATGAAAAAATTATACTTACATCTTTTGATCTATGAATGATTTGACATACTGAAAATCAGCATAATCACCACCAGCACCTAGTATAATGTTAGGGTTGACTTCGATCACCCTGGGACAATTTCTGTATCGAGCTAAAGACCCATAGGAAGCTAATAGATCTCCTGCTATCAAAACTCCTTTATCGTATGCAATTGCAACGATAGACGTTGCCGTTGTAACTGGAGACCTACAAAAGAACAAGAGTTTAAATGCAATTCATGCAAAAAGTAAGGTTAACTTACTGAGAGTGGGTGAAATAATCATTAGGTTTTACTTGGTGTCCCGGAAAATTATAGAAAGCTCCTGGTGTCGGGCCATTTTGCCATAGAGGTGGTGCATCAGCTATCGGGTTAAACATGGTTCTGAAAGAAAAATAACTTTCAAATTTCGATTATTTTGAAGCTATGACAAGATGACTTTCAATTTACAAAGTTTAGCTACCTGCTGTCTGTTGTACTGTATGCCGTAGCCCTCTAATGTCAAATAAAAATACCGTCAATCGACAGGCTGTCCAACGAATTTTAAAAATGTGTCATTTGTCTAGTAGTTGTAGCTTTCTAGCTTTGTTTCGTTGGTATTAATAGTTTGTATTGAATTGCACAGGGCTGTATGGGCCCAAAATTGGAAACCAAATAATTTATTAGCCAATTGCGATCAATTATTGCTATATTACTAATAAAGAAATTATGTTTGTTTTGGTTCCTTCCATGACCGGTTTTGAACCAGCTCTCAGCAGTGGCACATTCAAGTTTAGGATGTTAATGTATCCTATATTTGTCAGAACTTTACTGAGCGACTATTTTGGACGGTTCTAGGACCGTTCTCGATTAGAACCCAAACAGGCCTATTGTAGTTCATAATAAAGTCAGACAGTAACAGTAACAGTAACTTCGGGCAAGATCGGGGATACGACATAACTCATTTTTGATAATTATATTATCAATATGATATTTTCAGCATCGATATCTATAACTATAATTGATATGGACTCTGATAGCGAAATTCCAGTATTTTATAAAGTCAAAGTCAAAATATACTTTATTGTCGGAAGTTATAAAACTTATTGACAAAGCTTTTTGGTTTTGGATTAGTATTAAAATCTATCGTAGAAAAACATCTATCATGGACAAACTTTCCTACTGAATTGATCACATTTGCGAATTTTGGTGTACATAAACTGAAAGTGAAATGTGAATATCGTTGTTGAGTATCAACAAAGTAAGATTCCATTATTTCTTTACTGTCTGGCACTGTAGGCCAAGCAATAGAGATATTGTCCTTGACAAAAATACTACCTGGAAGCCGCCTGTGCCATCCCGTGCAGGACAGTCCGTAGTTTATTCCCACTATGTCCTCAACTCAAAAATGTCATTTTTTAATTTGTTATAAACAATAAACAACAAAAAATCGCGTTTTTTTTAGTTTTTTTATTGTAAAATGGAAACTATTGAAGCAGTGTTAACGGTGCAAAAGGATGAACTGTAGAGAATTGAATTCCGAAGAGAATGACGGATCAAGCAATCCGATCGGATAATTAGAACCGGAGAAAAGCGGGAAAAACCGTTTTTTTTTGTTGTTAAATTTATAACTCAGCTATTTCTTAATATTAAGAGCTGAAATTTTGCACGATAGGAGCTATTGACGTGCGCCTTATGTGTACAAAACCTGGATTCAGTCGGATTAATACTTTTCGCACAATCCTCATTTGAATTTTCTTTGGAAATATTTTCGCGGAGAGCTGGATGCGTTTGAGGTCGTCCGATTGAAATTTAAAAAATAGATTTGGAAAGTAGACGTGAGCAGTAACAAAACGTCTATTCTGATTTTTCGATAAAACGCGTTAAAGTGTGTTAAAAACTAGTGAGAACATGTAAGCGATCGAGTGGTGGGGACTGTGCGA
This sequence comes from Chrysolina americana, assembly GCA_958502065.1. Taxonomy (NCBI): domain Eukaryota; kingdom Metazoa; phylum Arthropoda; class Insecta; order Coleoptera; family Chrysomelidae; genus Chrysolina; species Chrysolina americana. The sequence continues at coordinate 11,536,542 of OY293411.1, read as the reverse complement.
ATCGAGGAGAAACGTTAATAGTCCGGTGGAAACAGCGCCAAAATCGCCTATTTTAAAGTCTGACCCATTCTTGCGGTATATCAAAATGGGATGGATCTATGCAGGTCGATTCCTTATGTCTTTCCACATATGAAATGGAAATCTACGACACGCCAGCTTGGTCGTGACAAAAATTACATAGAAAAAACGAAAAAAATTGGGATATTCCAAAAATTAATTAAAAGAAGGCGCTATAACTTCTAGTATAATAGAGTTATTTGAAAAATTCTTTCACTGTTAGAAAGGCCTATTCACGTACTTTGGAATGAATCTCCAAAAATGTCTAAAGAAAATGAGCATTTTCCGAAAATGTGCTTTAATTTGTGCTGAGATAAAATTTTCAATAAAATATAAATGTTTCAACACGCTGAAAGTCACTCATGATTCATCCTACTAAAATTCTTTTTTCACCGAAAACTGCGCTATTTTCCAAGTAGCATTACATGTAAATTAAATATACATATTTTCTTGATTGGCTGCAGCCATTTGACGACGACGAAACATATCATCAGCGAAGCAATATTCGTAAACCACTGTCGCCTGGGACCGTATGGTAAGGTTTGAAAATAGAATAAAGTTCATTGAATTGAAGTTCCTAATTCTTGTGAAACATATTTGTACACAATTCATTATATATTTACACGGTGTTACAGAAAGTATTCACTATTCATTCACAAGAAATGTGCAATAAATTTTAATTTTATTCAAAACAGATTACTTATATAGACTACTTGATAAAAATATTCACAGATGATATCATAAGAATATCCAATATGAAATTGGCAATTGGGAAGACCATAAACGATATCTGGAGAATGTACGATTGTAGGATTTGAAGGTTTTCCAGATGTACATGTGAGACACGAGATGTCCGTAGAACTGCTCATTACTAATATCCTATACAATAGGAGTATTTGGATCAAGATTCCATCAAGAAACAACTACTTTCCTGGCTAATACTGCGACCAACATCGAATTACATCTGATAAAATTTCCTTGCAGAGTTCCTCAGTAAATAGGCTAAGGGGCTTCACCGACAAAATCCCATGTATTTTCTTATGTAGGTCCGTTCTGGCAATTTTGGTTCCTTTCAAGGTCAGGCGTCACTGCTTCGCGTTCATCGTGTGACGTAGTCGAGAGAGATCCAGTTGATTGATAACATTTTGGCAATAGAGCGTCAAAACTACACCGTTTCGTTTTTTCAAAACGCTTCGTTTTCAAAATAGCACACCGTTTCGTTTTTTCAAAACGCTACGTTTTCGGACCACCTATAGACCGATTTCGGGGTGTTGCCCCTCATCAGTATAGGGTAGGTCTAGTAGTCAATAGCTAATGACTGAAACGAATGATTTGATGTAAATCCCATTTCAGGGCCGTGAACGCGCCCGCACCGTGGATAAATCCAAACTGAGAGCGCCACTTTTATCACAAGTTATTCAATGTTTGTAGTGGCATTAGCCAGGAAGTAGTTATTTTTTGATAGATTTTCTACCCAAATACTGGTATTTTACAGGATATTAGCAATCTTGTGTCTCATATTATAAGCTCATTGGAACTACAGATTTTTTTATTTTGTTACAAGAAAATTCTTATCTTTCTCCGAAGTGGTTTTCCATAGACTTCCGTAGAAAGTTTTGATTTGGAGTTGGATCTACAATAAATCTTCTTTTTTTGATGATTTTCAATAACTGAACCAAGAGAGGCAAAGTCCAAACGTGGCTAGGTAACGAAAATCAGAAAGCCACTGACTGGGGGTGGACTGAACAAAATAATCGTTTGGTTCCCTTAAGAACCACTGATCCACCAATCCCTTAAACATTGCTTTTTCAGATTTCGTGTTCATGCAGCAAAAAAGGATGTTTTGATGCATCATGTACTTCTAAAAAACACAGCTTGAGGTGTTCGAATCTTTGTGCACACTGCCACGAAGATACGTGTTACAATTTACTAATAAATAATAATGATACAATTATGTCTGATGATGAATGTAGATCCGAGGATGAAAGCGATGATTTCATGTCAATAGACAATATTAATTTTAATAGAGAAGTAGCAGAATGCGATGAACCTGCCAAAAAAAGAAGGATTTTGTAATTGCGTTAAAATAAAAATGTACAGTTCTTATGTAAGAAAATTGATTACTTTGTTTTGTAATAAAAAAGCTGCTATCTATTCATACATTGTCTATAAATAAAGATATGTAGCAAAAAACATAGAATACCTACTTATTCTTTCATCACTCATGAAATCTGAGTCACAAATCGAATTCCTCAGGTTCAGATACCCCAAAATCAAGAAGAAGACCAATCAAATAGCTGCAGTACATGCCGAGATTAACAAATGCAAAGAATTATAAGCTGCGCGCAGCGCGCGCCTATTACCATATTATATCCGTTTCTCCTCAATTCGCACAGTTCCCCACAACTCGATCGCTCACGCGCGGTCTGTCGTTTTCCCTCATGTTCTCACTAGTTTTTAACACACTTAAACGCGTTTTATCGAAAAATCAGAATAGACGTTTTGTTACTACTCACGTCTTTCCAAATCTATTTTTTAAATTTCAATCGGACGACCTCACACGCATCCAGCTCTCCGCGAAAATATAAAAAAAAAAAAATATCAAATGAGGATTGTGCGAAAACTATTAATCCGACTGAATTCAGGTTTTGCACACATAAGGCGCACGTCAATAGCTACTATCGTGCAAAGTTTCAGCTCTTAATATTAAAAAATGGCAGAGTTATGAATTAAAGAAAAAAATACACAATTTTCCGGTTTTTCCCGCTTTTCTCCGGTTCTAATTATCCGATCGGATCGTTTTATCCGTCATTCTCTTCGGAATTCAATTCTCTACAGTTCTCCTTTTTGCACTGTTAACACTGCTTCAATAGTTTCCATTTTACAATAAAAAAACTAAAATAAACGTGATTTTTTGTTGTTTATTGTTTATAACAAATTAAAAAATGGCATTTTTGAGTTGGGGACATGGTGGGAATAAACTACGGACTGTCCTGCACGGTATGGCACAGGTGGCTTCCAGGTAGTATTTTTGTCCAAAAAGCAATTATTTGGGGCTGTATAGTTTCACTGATTTCCAGATGTGGCGATGAGCCGCCTTCACGCAGAGAACGAAAAAAATGTGGGAAAAAATGTGGAAGCAGCCTGTTCCACTTGGTTCAGGCATGCCAAACAAAGGCTCGACAGGAAAAGGGACCGAAGCAATTGACTTTTATTTTTATTTTTTACTTTGTTAATTTTTAATTTTGTACTTTGTTAATGTTGTGCCATAATGTTTTCATTTTTTGAAGATTTTTTTTATTTATATTTTTGTTGTATTTATTTTTTTCATATTGAAAATATATTTTCTGTTTCTATTTGTTGTTTTTGTCTGAAATATCGCATAGACGTCGATGTCTCTTGAATACTACAGTGAAGAAATCGCTGCTATGTCTTTGCGGCGTCTCAGAACTACATCGCAAAGACGTCTCAGAACTACATCGCATAGAGGTCGGCAGCATGCATCATGAGTGTGACAAAAGTGAGTCGCTGGGATGTCTGTGAGACGTAACGATGCGAGTCGCAGGTCACGAAGTGACATCGCAGCAATATCTTAGAGATGTATCTGTGTTGGCTGGGGAGACGCTGGAGATCTGAATTCCACGGATTTCAGTGATGGGATGCTGGAGGGGGAGACTGACAACAAATCCATATTTTTATTTAGAGTAGTAGTGTTCAAAAAAACACTTTCTTGCATAAGGCGTCTTCAGAAGAACTTTCCGTGACTTCAGGGTATATTACACCTTTTTCATCAAAAGCAAAAAAAAATCAGATAAAGTAGTTCATCCCAAAAATAAACACACCAAACTACTCACTCAACATAACAGAAAAATTGTCATTCGCCTCTTCCATACCCAATTTCATGACCAATGTGATGTTCTTCGATCTATAATAGCGGTTTAATTACTTGACGAATTTAGTCTTTCGCGCCATCCTTTGGCGAAACTTCTCTTTAATGAACATTATTCATCATAAAATCCAGAAAATAGAGTATGATGTCAGTTGAAGCAGCTCAGTGTTAATATTTTTTTAATCCATCATCCGAGTCAAAAATATGGAATTATTAGAACATTAACCAATGGAGCGGAAAGAATTTGTGAACCTGAAGTACTCATACATGAACTAGAGCATCTGAAAAACACTTTTATGGCTATCGGATACACAAAACGTGAAATCAGACAAGGGATGCAACCCACAGCACACAATAGAAAAGAGAACGTCCAGCCCATAGGTAAAGCATTCTTACCCTACATACCCAGGATAACTGACAGAATAGGCCGACTACTCAAGAAAGAGACCATCAAGACCATTTACAGACCCACGAGAAAAATACTGGAATATCTCAGATCGGCAAAAGACAAACGGGACCCACTCTCCACTTCAGGGGTTTATCGCATTCCTTGCACCTATGGAAGCGTGTATATAGGAACCACGAAGCGGTCCATTAATACAAGAATCTCCGAGCATAAAGCTAATTGTCGATTGGGACAAACTAATAAATCATCCGTCGTCGAACATACGCTTACAAAAACTGACCACCGCATAAAATTTGAAGAAACACAAGTCTTAGCAACTACTTCCTCTTACCATGCACGACTCGTTAGGGAGGCAATCGAGATCAGAAAGCATAAAAACAACTTTAACAAAATTGAAGACTCCATAAAATTGAACAATACCTGGATCCCAACCTTAGAAAGAACGAGATGTTTACCTGGCCCCTCGAACTTAATTACACAAAAAAATGTACCTGGTAACAATTATCAACTTACGATACCGGGAAACGTACCTGTGGACAAAATTACTTCATCCGTTAATGAGAAATCAGGTATATATAATCTGAGACCAAGAGTACCACTTCAGTGATAGTAGAATACTTACTCGTAATTTTCTGAAGAAGCCTACCGCACGTGTAGGCGAAACGTCAAAACCCAAGAAAAATGGATACACGACCGAAAAACCCAAAGGTCATACAGACATTGAGCGAGGGTCGTGAAAGCCTTAATCATTATATTAATATTTTTTGTTAATTTCTTTTCTTTCCTTGCTCCTTTGCTTTGTATACTCAATTCACATCAGTTATAGGACTATATATCTAACAAATCAATCCACAAGCATAGCATTCGTCCCAATTATTTACAGCTAACTAAAAAACAGATCCAACTAGCCCATAGATCAGTGGCTCCGATCAAGTAACATAACCTAGATGAGTAATACTCAAATAGAACTGAAGGTAACATCTTTTCATAATGTTATCACTCAAATCATGATATTATTGCCAAGTCGCAATAAGCACTTCAGCTAGATTTTATTTGGTCTGTACGGCAACGATGCATTTGAAATATCAAATCTCAAATATGACAGAACAACAAAAATCTCGGTTTGTCTTTGGCTTATTAGAGCGTTTTTTCGTGAATGAAGGGTAAATTCTGAGTAAATTTGAATTAAACTATCGTTAGTTTTTATTATTAAGCAATGGTGAAGCATTGTGAAATGTGTAAAAGACCATTTGAAGCTGGAAATCAAAATATGTCATTTGATAGGTAAGCTACCAGTGTCGTAACTATCGAGAAAGGGAAACCAAATTGGAAAATAGAAAAATGAATGAATTATGAAAAAAAAATGTTAATTAGAGTATCGGCTGTTCTCAAAATCCTGTGGAGATTATTCCATCATAATTTCAGGTTTCTATTCCGTATGGGGTTTCCATTATTTCTATTTTATTAAACCTCAATATTTCTGTTAACAACGCACGACACTGCCGTTGGGGGAAAATGACCCTAACACACAAATTTTAATGCGTGTGCGGCGAGTCACTCATCTAGGTTGTTATTTGATCGGAGATCAGTGGAAAATCAATTTTTGTAGTCCGACCCTGTCTCACATTTCAGAACGACAGAAAGGAACCACATGCAAAGCACGGAACCGATAAAAATCATCAACCTAACGATAAATTTGTGTCCAGTGTTGCACTTTGCACTTGCAATGTTTTGTTTTTGCATTTCTTCGTTTCATTTTGTGGTAGTTTTCTTGAAATTTTGTCGTATGACGTACTTGTGATAAATGTATAAGCATACAGCAGTGTTAAAAATGTCAAAATGATTTTCAACTTGTTATGGACAGGCTTGTGTAGCATATTTGGCTACTCTGCTTTCGTAGCTTTTCTGATATTGAAAAATTATCCATCAGCTGTACTGGGATTAATTTCAGGTGACTGAGCTTTTTTTTGACTACGAAATAGACCAGGTATATATAGGCATAGATTGGTAAATTATTATTTTCCTTCTAGCATCATTCAACTAATGCAAAAATTGGACTATGTGAAATGCAAATAAATGAAACTTTACTTTTATAATAATTGAACAAATGCCTATTATTGACTTTTTTGTATCCGCCCAATATGAATGATTCATTAACATGTATCAAGTAGATAGGTATTAAAGCATCATCCGACTGTTATAATGATAAACCTAGGTAGGTATACCAGCAAAGTTAAAAAATAGATTCTTGGACTAAGTTCTGATTGTTGAATACCTTATTGATAAAAATAAACATATAGGTATAACTGAATATTCTAAAGTTTTATCCCGACACCAAACTGCTATTTTTACACCTCTACAAGTATTTCAGTCACCAAGTGACCATCTTCCGGAGGAAAAATTTGAAAAAAAAAAGTTGAAATGGAGGCTTATTCAACATTTCACTTTGTAAAATTGAGAACTGGGTGTTGTTAACAATTACCTTTTAAACGTCAAATTCAAAAAAATCCTGAGGCAGTTTTAATGTTATACTGAATGACTTGTTTAATTGTTTTACACTTTGAGTTTCCCCAGTATTCAAGAACATCAGTCCATAAATTGGTACGAGATGAAAAAAAATCACGCCCAACGTGGGGCTCGAACCCACGACCCTGAGATTAAGAGTCTCATGCTCTACCGACTGAGCTAGCCGGGCTTATACATAGTTAAAGTTTAGACACATTTGAGTATCAGTGGTTGCCAGAGGACAGATATCAAGAAAACTGATATTTCATCTTGATATCTACCCCTACCCCCCCATTTTTTCAGGTAGGGTGCCATCATGAATTACGTAATTACTCAAATTGTCCATAATGTCGCCTTTTAACATATTCAAACATTTCAAACTCTTCATACCTACCTACATATATAACGCTCTTGTGCATTATACCCATAGGTGTACCCAAGGGGGTTGCAGGAGGGCCTGCACCCCCCCCCCCCTCGCGACCATAATTATTACTTACTGAAACCGCGTGTTTTAGATAATTTTGCTCGAAATATAATCGAATACAATGCGATCTTGTTGCATATTTGCTGGAAAAATTAGAAAAAAAAACAGTGGCGTATCATAATTGTGAATAAAACTTCAACACCCTGTATCTCAGAAATGAAGCAGTTGCGGACCTATCTTCATACGAAGAAATTTTCATTCAAGGATTGTCGCCTTTCAGGATCAGTATTCAATTATGAAATATCCAGTAAACCTAGAGGGTTTATTATGATTAGATTATATGATCAATTTTTCAATAATATCAACTAGTTTTTTCAGTCCTCCGTTTCTATTTATCCAATGACGAAAATCATCAATTCATTATATTTTTTTTCAGGAACAACAGATGCTGTTACGTTTTTCCTTATATTATTGAAGAGAAAAGGAACATTACAATTTTGGTATGACCGGAATGCATTGAGAACATTTTGTCGTTTGGGCATACTAGCAGCCACCATCGGTTTATTGAATTTGGGATATCATCTTACAATTCAAATTATGCATAAAATACGTAAGTTTTATCGAATAGTATCTAATTTTGCTCACATAATGGAAATTCCCCCCTCACAGCGCCCAACTTGTAAGACAACTTTTAGAGGTGTATTTTTATTGTTCTACTATAGCCACAACAACTGACCTTACATAACGCCTAATCATAGGTAGACAGATAAAGGCTTTTATTCATTACAAATTATTAACATCACAACAACACATAATAGATTAGTTACAAAATATAATACGTTAGTTACTTTATAATAAATAACCTAGAAACTAATTTTCTTTCATGAAAATTGACAGTTTTCAAAATTGATAGCATCTCCAAATTGAATTTTTCACGCAATTGAAAACTTCTCACTCAAGTTATCTTCTAAATACCCTCTTGCAACATTGCTCGATTCCCAACCACCAAGTTCTTGTGAATCTAATATGTCTCCACCTGCATTAACAAGAAAAGTTGCTGAAGATCTTATTATACAATGACCAGTCAGAGTTGGATTTTCGAATTTGAGATATGTAGCAATTTTCTCAGGTATTTTAGAAAAGAAATTAATAACGCAAGGCTGAACAGTGCATTTTCCGTTTCTGTATGATACGATTAATTTTCTGTGGAGTACGAGCTGGAAGTAATGCTATATATTTTTTAAATAATGTCACAGGATTAATGTGTCCGTCAGATATCACCGCAAAAAACCTTTCCTTATGGGTTTTTGAATCCGGAATTGCGATTACTAGCTTGCTCTCTATAATGTCAACATTTTTCATCCAATTCACTAACCTGCTCTTTCGTGAATATTTCGATTTTTTCGCTCTATATCTCACTTTTTTTGTAAATAAATCGTATCATAGTGCCATTCTTGTCTATATCTACTCTTTCCTTCAACTCCAAACAAGCTTGTAACATAGAATATTTAGTCCAAAAAGATGATGGGAGTATTCATTTGAGAGTTTCACAAAATAGGCTAGTAGAGGTAGTGGATTTTCTTAAGAGCTATGACTCATACCGTCGCAGAGAACCCGCACAGGCTATGCCTTTGGGTACACTCTATGAGTGTTTATGAGGGAGTATTATTATCATTATTTACAATATGTTTTGTTTCAGCGATGCTACCAGTAGCAGACAGTGAAGTAGTATCTATCGTATGGTCGTTCATTCTTATGAGAAGTGGAATTGTTCTGATGTACCATGCCATCGTTTATCAAAAAATAGAGGATGTCAGACTATTACCTGAACAAAATGAAGAAAGCAACCAAGAGGAGGAAACTAGGGAAGAAACAAATGAAGCCATCTCAAATGTGATAACTATTTCCTAATATCAATTAAAAAGAAATGTTTCATTAGATTAGAACACAACATTTTGTACCCATATTTCTCGAATAAACGTTTTTAAACACTTGTTCTAGTTTTCTCTTGATCTCTGTTTTACAATGGGGGTTTCCAGTCATTTTCAGGAAGAATATATTTCGATATAGTGCATTCATAAGTACCTTGTGTTCAGTTTTCGATTTTGTTTTTCATCAATTTATCCAGATAAAAATTATTGAAAACGCCAAAATTAACCACCGAATTCAAACGACCAGAAGAGGCGGGTACGTGACGTACTTACGCGAGAGATATTTATTGGTTCACTCGTGATGTTCGCCTTGCAGATGAAATAAATAATGATCCTGACGGCGTTGCCATGTCAGGAAAAAAATAAGATTTACCAGAATATACTATTTCGCTTCCTTAATAATATCATTGGTATTACATTGCTACGAGATTGATAAAAATCCCCTAGCTACGCCGCTGAGTCGACTCGCAAGGGTTTAGTCGATAATTAGTTCCTAGAAAAGTGTAGATGATTTTTGGTATTGAATATTCGGGATACCGGAACTGTCGCGAATGATCTGACCTACACGGCTTGAGTATAAAAAGCGACATTTCACACGGAAATGGGATGAAGTTTAGTTTATAAAGAAGCGATTAGAAGTTTTTGAAGAAGTTTATAAGTGTTTGGAATATTTAGCTAGTTGTATGGATCTAAGTGTTTTATTAGTCAGTGAAATAGTTGTATGTTTATAGTGAAGTTAGAAATAAACAGTCTAGTAGTGTGCTCGGCTTATTATTTAGTAATATCGTAACAATATGTACCTATCTGTCCCTCTGTTGGAAGTCTTCAAATATTACCTTGGTAGTTTGGAAAATAGCTGCTATATTCTCCGACAGACTATGTGGAACATGACAGCATACTTATATGATCTTTCCCAATCTTCGAGTATTTTCAAGTTCGCGGTAACTTCGAGAATAGCCATTAATAAATTACTAACAATTAAGTTCAATTTGTCATTATACGTAATTAATTTCTAGATTTTACAAAGACTTGGCAACTGCGGCGTCCCTCGGTCACTCTCGGCTTTGTCCGCGTAATCCCAAACTTCAGCCAATTGCATTACATGATGACAATGTCGTCACAGCCGAGGAGCTTTTGAAGTTATGCATACTGTAATTACTTATTCAATAAGTATTGATTAATGAATCAGTGTTTCATAATTTAGAGTGAATAAATGGTTAGGACTATGTTATAAATTCCCCTCCATTACGTCAAGTCAAAAAAGGTGCACATTTTAAGATACTGGAAACCCTCATTTTCCATATTTCACCAGAATGATAATTCCCCATTTTTCCATTGTTTAGCAGGAAGATCTGTTACATTTCCAGCTGGACGGTGCTCCACCTCATTATTTTATTCCTGTCCGATAGTGGTAAAACGGGAGATTTCTGGATAGATGGATTGGCAGAAGGGGAGCAGTTGAATGGCCTCAGAGATCACCGGATTCAACTCCCTTAGATTTCTTTCTTTCTTAAATCTGTTGTTTATAAAACACAACCTTCTGATATTGAACTTAAAAGACGAATTACAGCAGCATCAGTGGCGGATCTATGGGGGGGACTAACAGCGGCCATAAATTTAAAAAAAATCTCAAGAGAAATCATACTTTATATAGTTACAAAAAGATTAAAAAAGATTCGGATTGATTGATTGTCAATCAAGCCCCCCCCCCATGACAGCATCCTAGATCCGCCACTGAGCAGCATGCCAGTCAATTCCTAGTGAAGTTTTCCGTAATATTAGAAGGGAATTCGAAAACAGACTTTATAACTGTTTAGAGCAAAATGAACATTTCGAACAGTTTATTAGATAAGCGTAAGTAGATTTTAATGTTTACAATGTCTTTCTCGCAAATTAAATTTTATTTTGTAAAAGGAAAATAACCAACAAATAGAACATCTCACGCGTAATAAATTGATTCCTGTCATTCAAGGGTCGGAAGGGTGCCACCTACTCTTCTAACCATTTTTATTGAAAGGAGCCAATATGTATCTCAGAACAAATTCTAATTACATGTGTAAGTTTAGAACGCTCCTTTTCGGAAACTGCTCATCAAAAAATAAAAAGTCAGGGTTCAGGGTATCATTGGAAAAAGAATTGTCCGCTAATCAAAATGATGTGCCACTTGACCACCCCTTCCCATTTAAGATTCTAAGGGTAACATCTACCCCTCCTAGGGGATTGAACCACGAGGGCTACAAATATTCCTTGAAAGTTTCCCCATTGAAAATAAAATTGACTTGTTTTTTTCGATTCCTCATATTATTTACTGGAAGGAAGATATTGTTACGAGATTGATAAAAGCCCCCTAGCTGCGCCGCTGAGTCCACCGCGGACGCCTCATCCATAATTAGTTCCAAGAAGTGTTTATTTGGATGGATCGTTTTCTGTAATGCATGAATAGACTAGATAACGGAGCTGCCGCGTCATCGCTCAATTCCTGGAAATGTGTAGAAGTTCTCCGTTTTGAGTATTCTCGAATCTTCGCGTTTAATCCAGTCTACTCGATGAGCACCTATATAAACGGAGACGTTTGACTGGGAAGGAAGTTTTTTATGAAGAGAATTATTTAAGAAGATTAGAAAGTGATAATAAGCAGACGTGTTTGGAATATTTAGCTAGTTGTATTGTTTTATAGATAGATCTAAGTGTTTTATTAGCCAGTGAAGTGTTGTATGTTTGTTTATAGTGAAGTTAGAAAATAAACAGTTTAGTAGTGTGCTCGGCCTATTATTTAGCAAATACGTAACAGTGGTGTCCGAAGCGGGATATTAGTGAAAACAGAAACTATTTATAAACTATTTATGGTGAATACGAGGAGTACATCGTACGATACGATGGAGGACATTGTGAAATTTATCCAAAATCAATTTGCGGATTTGGAAAGAAGGCGCCAGGAGGAAAAACAAGAAGAGGAAAAGAAGACCTGACTCGGATACTTGTGAGCGAATTGTACGTCGGAAAGGGATCAACCAAGTGAGATTAATGGTTGACGACAATTGGACCACATCGAAAATGAGGAAGGACCAAGAAAGTGATCCAAACATTGCAGATTTTCTACGATGGAAGGAAAGCGGAGCGGAAAGATCCACTTGGAAGGAAATCTCCTTACGATCACCAGCTTTCAAGGCATTGTGGGCTCAATGGGATTCCCTGATTGTTGTGAATGGTCTATTGAAGAGAGCTTGGGAATCGGCCGACGGCAGAAAAGTGATTTCTCAATTGGTTGTGCCTAGGTCGAGGATAAGTGATGTCTTGGAGGAGATCCATGGCAGCAAATCAGGTGGACATTTTGGAGTGAATAAGACCATGGATAAAATAAGGCAGAGATTTTACTGGGTCCAATGTCGTGAAGATGTAGAGAGATGGTGCCGAAGATGTCTGAAGTGTGAAGCAAGCAAAGGTCCCAATACAAGATCGAGAGGAGAAATGAAACAATACAATGTAGGTGCTCCCTTCGAACGAATCGCTATCGATGTAGCAGGACCGTTTCCGATGACGAATGATGGCAACAAATACATCCTCGTTGCCATGGATTACTTTAGCAAATGGGTTGAAGCTTATGCCTTGCATAATCAAGAAGCATCCACAGTTGCAAGAACTCTGGTGGATATCATGTTTTCAAGGTTTGGAGTCCCAATGGAGCTTCATTCCGATCAAGGAAAAGATTTTGAATCAAATTTATTCAAGGAAGTTTGTGAATTGATGGGAATTAGCAAGACCAGAACAACGGCCCTCCACCCACAGTCTGATGGCATGGTTGAAAGGTTCAACAGGAGTATGGAAGAACATCTTTCCAAAGTAGTAGAGGAGCACCAAACGACATGGGATCGACATCTTCCACTATTCTTGATGGATTACAGGGCCTCTGTGCACGATTCCACAAAGCTCACTCCAGCCAGCATCATCTTCGGGAGAGGACTTCGGTTGCCCTGTGACTTGGTGTTCGGATCACCAAGTTCTGAAGAAAAAGAGGTACAGGATTATGCAGACGAACTGCGAGATAGCTTGAATGAGATCCACGAATTTGCAAGAAAAAGATTGAAGATAACTAGTGACAGAATGAAGGCTCGATACGATCTTAAGGCCAATACTGGTGGATTCAAAGAAGGAGATCGAGTGTGGCTATACAATCCTCGTCGTAAGAAAGGATTTTCTCCTAAATTAACACCATCTTGGGAAGGACCATATACGATAGTGAAAAGAATAAACGACGTGGTCTATAGAATTCAACGCAGCCCAAGAGCGAAAATGAAGGTCGTTCACCTAGAGAGACTCAAACGTTATAATGGAGACAACGACACATTGTTTGATCGGGACGATCAAAATTGAGAGGGGGATAATGTTACGAGATTGATAAAAGCCCCCTAACTGCGCCGCTGAGTCCATTTCGCGGACGCCTCATCCATAATTAGTTCCAAGAAGTGTTTATTTGGATGGATCGTTTTCTGTAATGCATGAATAGACTAGATAACGGAGCTGCCGCGTCATCGCTCAATTCCTGGAAATGTGTAGAAGTTCTCCGTTTTGAGTATTCTCGAATCTTCGCGTTTAATCCAGTCTACTCGATGAGCACCTATATAAACGGAGACGTTTGACTGGGAAGAAAGTTTTTATGAAGAGAATTATTTAAGAAGATTAGAAAGTGATAATAAGCAGAAGTGTTTGGAATATTTAGCTAGTTGTATTGTTGTATAGATAGATCTAAGTGTTTTATTAGCCAGTGAAGTGTTGTATGTTTGTTTATAGTGAAGTTAGAAAATAAACAGTTTAGTAGTGTGCTCGGCCTATTATTTAGCAAAACGTAACAATATTAAGGGTGAGAAGTATTCAAATCAACACCCTGTATATTTCAACTTGCTCAGTGGGATAATCTTCTTTTACTGGGCTCGGATAATTCAATCTTGCTTGTTCGTTTGTGGGCGATGACCTTATTTTCCTTGTACTTATGCATCAGGATGTCACCCAGCAGATCCTATGTAGGTGACCAGTTTTTTCAATTATAACAGTTTTTTTACATGCAATTATAGATTATACGATTTTGTATAATCTCAATAAATTCCGCCTGAAACCAAACCTGGCAATCCACTTCGTATAATTTCAGGATGCAGTGGATACTTGGAATTCCCCACTGCAAACAGTGCAAAACATTTGCGAACTTCACATCATTCGTCACGTAGTACTAGAGTGAACGTATTCACCCGCCGCTAAAATGACAACTTATCATCTAATACACGCTGGAGCTAGTTTTATAGTGAGTTTGGCTTCTTTCATTGCCTTCACTGTATTTAATAACAGTTTTGGTGCTTACCACGGAGCAATGGCAGGTAAATGTTTCCTCAATACTTTGCGTGAACAGGTAAGCTTTTGTTTTTGACTTTAATGAACTTGTTGACTAGGTCTTGTTTTAAATGAATCTCGCAGCAGCAGCAACCTTGAACATGAAATGATATCTACAGTGGAAGATATGTGAACATCTCAAAATAGAATTTCACGTCTGAAAGTGAAAGATGCGCATATCGACGACACTGAAGAAGGTGTAGGTTTAGTTAGGAGCAGTTGTAGTCGAGACACCGCAACTTAACAATGAGCAACATCAATTACGTTTGCAGGATCGCACTCAGTTGAAAAATATGAATCGATTCTTTCTCAAATTGACGATAGCGGATGGCGAATTGAATACACAGTTCACCTTCATTTCATTTCAAATTTTCTGTCTTACTAAGTTTTTATTTCCGAATGTGTCGTTACACTGTTATAAATCGCTAGGGTGTTAGGTAAGCGACGATATCTTTGGTTCAATTTGAAACTTACCCTCTCCCTTACACTGAAGCAAACAACCCTACGAAGTATTTTTTATATTGAAATTAAATTGAGTATAGTGTTGAATATGCTCTGGATCATCTGGATTTAGGCTTAGGGGACAGCCTCCTCGAATGCCAGAATGCTCAACCTTACAATTCACAGCTCTACTGGTTGTATTATTTCTATATTTTATAGAAAGCAACTCTTCAAATATAATGAAATACGGTAATACTTCTAAGATCAATTCATCATTTCAGTATACATCATTGAATTAGCATTATACAGCATTTACGTCTATTAACAAATACAATGAAATAACACATCTTTTCCCTTTCATAAAATTAGTAACTTTATTTTACAGGCTTCCTAACAATCCTACCTGATCTTGTAACATGAGCTTATGTGTTCGGGCCCCACACCTGACACCATGTATTAATTCTATATTTTATAGGAAGCAACCTTCAAATATAATGTAATACTTCTAAGATCAAATTCTTTATTCTCTATCTGTCACCGTGACAACTACCGTCATTTCAGTATACATCATTGATTTTGCATTTACGTCTATTAACAATGCTCTCGTGCTAGGAATCGCACATTAAAAGGTAAGACCTCGTTAATCCTTAGCTCGCACAAGTTTCGACTTCTGAGTGCTGTCGTTCGAAGGGGGATGAAAGCTGGTTAACGGAAAAAATAATTTTGAACAACAACAAAAACAAAATAAAAACAACAAATACAATGAAATAATAAAATGGTTTTCTTAAGTTCACCATCATCTCGAAGGCAAAGATATAGATCTGTAGGTTTGACAACGGCTTCTCAAATGCGTGAATTTTGTACAAGGGGTTGAAGGGGTAAGTATTAGTCAGCAAAATTCCACCAACCAGCCTTATTTAGCAAAGCAAAATGGTGGAAAATATAATAATACCAAATATGTAAAATAATACAAAAATTTGTAAATAAAACCAACTGCAAGAATTCATACACTCTGTATATGCAAATGAGCGCAAATAATTTCAAATAAGAAAAATAAATGGCCACCCTCTCATAAACATAAAAGATCGCTCTTTTGTTAAATTATAGTTCTAAACAACTCACCAAAATATGAATCTTTAATTATCTTGTCCATCACATCTCTCTCCAAATTGGAATTTTCATATTCTTCATTTTAGCCCCTTGTTCACTTTCAAAACGCACCCGATGATAAATCAATAGCCATATTTTTATTATGGCTAATTTTATATTTAAACTTTTATTATTATTCTCTCATGTTCGCCCTCATAACGCCCTTAAGATAAATAAACCTCCTTCATTTTGAAAATAACAAAACCCAATTGTAAGTAAGCAATTATTATTATTAATATACACATGAAACTAAGTTGAATACCTGACGCTTATATTGATATACTGTGAAACACCGCATATTCATCGCCAACAGATCAAACACGCCTCAAGTTTAAAACGAAATTATTAGATATTATTGTGAGACATGCAAAAATGTAAAAATATATAGTGAAGTTACTTACTTGATATACTTATACACACACATCGGCCTACGAAAAATTACACATTCGACAGTGGCATCAGCCTACACCCTCAACCCCAATTCTTCCTAAGACCGTGCAATATCGAATGACTTTATGAAATCTCAAAATATCAATCAGCCCTGGTTTCATCACACGAACCTCTCAAACCCTCGACTATCTCAGGTCATAATGTCGAAAGCTATTGGGTTCTCGGTAGCGAGGCGGCCTTCTAGTCTTCCGCTTGCATTTGGCCAGGTTCGAATCCTGGAAAACGAGAAAATTTTTCTCAATTTCATAGAAGTCGATAGGCAATGTAAGTTGTCTGGATTGCCGATCCCGACGTCTGGTGCTTTCTTGGAGTTCACGCCGACCACCCGGGGTGGTGCTGTAGGTTTTCCGGGTTTCCTACAGCCGAAAAGTGAATACATCACCAAAAATAAGTCGCCCCGGAGCGTCACGGCAAATAATAATAATATTATTATTAATAATACTCCATTACAAACCCAAAGCGAACTTTCATATTTTAAAACAATTTTGTTCCCTGGTTCAAGTTTTTTCTCATCTTACGCTGAGTTTAACATTTTCTCAAATTTTAAAGACCGTTTTATAATACAGGGTTCACTAAAAACATATAACAGTCCTCACTGTTACGGCACATTCGATGGAACATAAGATTGTATTCACAAGATGAAAGGAAATATCCAAGAAAGGGCACATGAAAGTACGTATCTACAATAAAAAAATGTATCAATAAGATTTAGGATTGCATGCATTTTTTCACATTTCCCACAACCCGCTTAGAAAGTGCACATAATAAATCAAGAAATTAATGCGCGAAAATAAATGCTAACACAGGCGTTACGTTATATTTTCCAAAAACACGTGTGTTTGAAAATACACTTAACACGTTGATTGCCATGTGAATCTGTTAGACCGAAACAAAAATATTCCGACGTACCAGCTCGGTCACATAGACCGAGATTGAGGCTGATACAACATACCATCTCGGTCTGTGAGACCGAGTCAATTGAACTGCCAGTGGAGCTGTCTGTCTTCATTACTGTTAATGATATCGCGGAGTCCGACCGAGACGACTTCGGTGACAATGTTAATCTGCTGTTTGATTACGAGACAAGTACTTGCAAACAACCTTGCAAAAATGATGCGTTGAACCAAAAAGTAAAAATTAATTTAAAGTAAATAAACTTTTTTTTTTACAAGCTCTATTTAAATGCGCTTATAAGAATAAAATGAACTTTTCCTCTAAAATTTCCACCATCAACTAATGATGTTATTACACGATTTATATGATCTAGAAGCTTGTCGTGAGATTTAACTGCGTAGATAAACAAGTGAATTGAATAACTTCTTAAGTACTGATTTGAATTTTAAAAATTTTCAAATACTAAGTATATTCGACTCCTTAAATGTCGCGTCAAGCTTTTATATCATATAAATTGTGTAATGCGGTAAAGGTAAGTTTGTCGGGTTCTGCCTTAAAATAAAAAAAGTGACTTAACTTACGTAGTTTTCTCTCCTGAAAAAGAATCCGAAGAAAAATTGGTGGGGATGCTTCACTACTTTTCGAGTTTTGCCCTTCTGAATCTTGAAAAAGGCACATTTTCAAACACAAATTTTCACATCTTTTTCGAGATAGTCAATGTCCAAGTTGGAAAATCACTCTTTATGCAACCAATAAAAAAAAGATGTGATAACGCAACTCATTATAACCATGGTTGTCGATGAATCAAATGTTCAAAGTGTCTACTACTAAACAACATGCTTTCATAACCAGATCATTGGAGGAAAGGAATACCAACGCCTCACTGATCAGATGAATACAATCAATGCTGAAAAACAGAATCATTGTGGCGACCCTTGGGAGATAGACAGTCAAGACGACAGCAGGAAAAGGTTGCCCCCAAGGGAGAGTTTTATCGCCTCTGCTGTGATTACTGGTTGTTGACGACCTGCTAGTAAAGCTTCACGAATCTGGTTTCACGGCTCAAGGATATGCCGATGACCTAGTCGTCACCATTAGGGGCAATCATGACGGAGTAATCTCCGATCACATGCAATTAGCCCTAAACACAATCAGAAGCTGGTGCGCTAAGGAAGTACTCAACGTCAATCCTAGCAAAACAGTGCTGGTTCCATTCACCAAGAGGCGAAAGTACCTACGAATGGAACCCAGCTAACATTTTCCAAAGAGGTGAAATATTTGGGAGTTATAGTAGAACAAAAACTGACTTGGAACAGCCAAATCAACCACATTCTTTCCAAAGCTTTAGCGGCAAGCTGGACATCACGCAAAGTTTTTGGTAAAACAAAAATGATTTATTGGTCATACCAAACAATCATCAAACCCATGGTCACCTACGCCTCACTGGTATGGTGGCCAAAAATTCAACAGATTTTGGCACAAGTCAAGCTGCAGAAAGTGCAGCGGCTAGCCTGTCTGGGTATCACAGGAGCAATATTTACGTGCTCAGCCTTAGAGGCAATGCTAAAGCTTCCGCCATTGCATCTATGTGTAATGAAAGAAGCAGCAAACAGTGCCTTCAGACTGAGCCAGACAAAAAACTTAAAAGCAAGAGATCTGATCGGACACTTAAAGATTTTGTAACACATTTTCCTAGAAGCCATGTCCATACCGACAGATTTCATGCCAGTTAGGTACGACTTCAAATTGCAGTTTGAAGTGGTCATAAACAGCCACCAAACTTGTACAGAGAACGGATTTCAAATGGGAAGGGATGCATCAGTGTGGTACACAGATGGATCTAAGATGGACGAAAGGGTTAGAGAGGGCGTTACAGGACTCTAAAAATCCCTTGGTAACACCCCAACCATCTTACAAGAAAAAGTACATGCTATAGAATTATGTGTCCAGGAATGCCTTGTTAGAGACATTCGAAGGGCAGAAATCTATATACTTTCGATAGCCAAGCAGCACTAAAAGCTCTGAGGTCATACACCTGTGAGTCTAAGTTGACTTGGGACTGTAAACAATCCCTAAGACAACTGGCAGTAAACAATCAGGTCACCCTGATGTGGGTGCCAGGTCACAGAAGAATTAAAAGCAACGAAGAAGCAGATTGTCTTGCCAAAGAAGGGGCAAACACACATTTTTTCGGCCCAGAACCCTTCTGTGGACTCTCCATAGCCCACTCAAAATAAGAGTTCCGACACTGGGAAATCGATGAAATGAAATCTCACTGGAATGAAGTGCCAGGACAAAGACAAGCGAATAGACTAGAGAGTATATCGCCAAAGAGAGCTAAACAGCTTCTCGAGTTGGACAAGAAAGACTTGAAGATGTTAACGGACCTCTGGATACTTCTTTCTGGGATACCACCTCAAACAGATGGGTAAATCAGAGTGTGATAGTTGCCGCTACTGAGAGAACTTCGCGGAAACTTCAGAACAGTTGCTTGCTTTGCGAATGCCCAGCGCTTTTCTGCAAGAGACTTAAGTTCTCCTTCCGCATCAGGAACTTAGCTACCAGGAAACTGATAAACTTCGCAAGAAGTCTCGGAATCCCGGGCGTCGAATATATCAAGGGTCACGCATAAAAGAACGTATAGGTCGAAGTGCTTGTAAGGCCGCACAGCCTGTACGACCCCCTTACAATCTACAATCTACCAAACAAGTATTTTGTTATTGACCGATTTCAGAATATTCAGATCATGTTCGTAAACACACTTTTGAGGTACTAGGTAGTCATGAACTGATATTTTGATTGCGGTTGTTTTCTTGTCCTTCCTTCATAACACTAAAATGATGATGTCATGACACGCTACAAATGTTTGAATGACTTAACGTAGTCGATACTTATTTCTACTTTTTTTTGTTCAACTGAGACCACAGACTACACAGACCTCATAAAATGAGACTGAAGAAAGGAAGTCCTCAAACCCTCACGTCTCAAATTCAATTGAATTTAAAGATCCCGTTTAAGAGACATCCAGAGGTTTCCAGACTTTCCTCCGCTCTGAAAGTATAATATTAAAATTTGAAATGTTTTCTTTCAGCAACCGCAGATGGTTTTTCTTTTGCCGTAATTTATTTTTATCGATGCGATATAGTCGAAGACGAAGAAAGACGTTCCACCACGGAAAATTGCATCAAGTCTCTGAGTATTTATGGTTTCTTGATACTTCTCTTGAATTTTGTGCAATTCATATTTCGTCTGATAATGCAATTGCGTAACGAACCAGGTGAGTATGTACTTGAAGTGAATCCTTCAATATATACAAAGTGTACCAGATATTCTGGGTAAAAAATAGCTACAGAATACAAACTAACCGAAAAACAATTTCTAGTGGAAGTAAATAGTGTCTTTTCGAATAGTGAATGAAGCTCGACCAGTCAGACAATATATTCGACACCTTTCAGGTAGCTACTCATTTTTTGGCAATGATTTTTTGGTCCCAACATATGCACAGTTATCTTTGATCCTTAACTTGAAATTCAAAACAAGATCCTGCAGTCTTGAACAAATTCATTTATTTTTTTAATTTGAAGCTTGAGTAACGAATAACAATGTTCTCAAGAGAATTCTCAACAGTATTTGGGTACATGTCAGTATGTAACATTTTGAAAAAATGGGAATGTTCCAAAAATTTTAAAGTCAGTACGATAGTCTCTGTCCCTAAAACTATTTCAATTTCATTCAATGAACACCTCACTAGCACTAGAAAAAGTGTTAGAACCAGCTGTTTACAACAGCCCTGAATCCTGTAATAAAAATGTGACATTCATCTGGACCCCAGGACATGTTGGAATAGAAGGGAATGAAATTGCTGATGAAGCAGCACAAAACGCCGCGAGAAATGGACAACCAGAAGACATCAGCATCCGCCCAGACGATGTGAGAAATCATTTCAAGAAAAGGATACTGAACCAATGGCAGGAGGAATGGTCGCGAACTAACAGACACTTGAAAAATATCAAACCTTCCGTAGAACCGTGCATTTCAAAAAACGCAGCAAGTAGACGGGAGCAAGTTGCTATAACGCGCTTGAGAATAGGCCATACCAACCTCACCCACATTCACCTGCTGAAAGGAGAACGACCGCCAGTATGCATTCGCTGCGACCAGCCTTTATCAGTTTCGCATATTCTCTTGGACTGCTCTGAATATACGAATATCCGACAACAACTTCCCATTCCCAACTCAATCAGAGACATTCTTCAGCCTATCAATGAAACGAAAACAATCGAATTCCTAAGACTTAACCAACTAGTTTCTAAAATCTGATAACCTGATGTGACAGAGGACAACAGCTTTATTGCTATCTTTCGACGAAACAGATATGTCTGAGGGCTAATGACCGTTGCAGCCAATTCAATAAAAAAATGCACTTGAATATAATCCACCAATTTGTTTCATGTACACACAGTTGATATTGCTGAGCCAACTCTTGTATTCCTATTTGTACTCTGACTGTCTGTAACTGCAAACTGTAAAACCAACTAACTCGCTGCTCGAAAGTCTTGTATTTATACCGGCAGTAGGTTTCTAGAAATTCTAGAAATGCCGAGAAACTATGCAAGAGGTCGTCGTTTAGAATACATCGGAACACTTGTTGATTCGAGATGGCTCTCGTGTATTCTTCGATGTGATGATGTCATGCGTGCATCAGGCTGAGCTTGATTATCCAAAAAAGTGTTCAGGTGTCCTTGTTCCGACTCCCGCACCTTTCATTGCCACTTCTTAAACATCGTTCATCCCGAAATATCATCCTTGGAGTATGTCCATACCTGCAAGATTCTCTATATCTGCACCTTGAAGTTCGATGGAAGTAACACTTCACAATTTTCAAGCTGGGTCGTGGGAGATGGTTACGGCACACAAAAATCTTGACGCCACTGGATCTGAATATATCTCCAACATACTCTTCATAACTCTCTAATCCAGCCCATCAATCCCACTGGACAATTTTGGGATTTGCCAGGTCCACAAGATTCTGATTCAGCATAGTATCTCTTAATCTGGTGAGGCTCTTCCAGACATCTTCATAGGACGGTCTATCTTGAGATTGCTTCTTGGTGACCGGGTACAAGATGTTTTTCTGGCTCTTTTTCAATTGCAACACCTCTCTAACTTCTGGGATCTGTTCCCGTAGTTCCTGGAGACGATCTATCACAGCGAAGCCTCTGGACTTGCTTGTGGATATCGTCCATCTTCTTTCGAAACAAGCTGACGTAATCCTTTCTCGCAGCGTCTTGTCCTAGTGGCGTCCAAAACTTCAGATCACAGAGAAGTCACAGCTCTCGACACATAATACTAGCAGAGGTTTAGCCGGTTGACTCATGTACTGCAGAACGATAGGTTAACAGGAACAAATGAAGGTACTGATCCCAGTCTCTTTGGTGGTCAGAGACTACCTTGAATAAGTGGCGGTTTATCGTCTTATTCATCTGCTCCACCACCAGACATCGGACTGTGGATGTATAGCCGTGGTTCTCGTCTTCCGGATATTCAGCATTTGACGGAATACCAAATAGACAGCTTCACTCCTTTACCAGGACGTCGGTGACGGTGATGGCTTCTTGATTGGGCAGGGCATAGGCTTCGACCCACTTGCTGCAGAGTTTACGTTGTCAGATTGTGAAAAAGGGCCAGCGATTCTACTGACACATTGGGGCCATAGGTTATGTTTGAAGCCATTACTGGTAGCACATACACTTTCTGC
The DNA here is from genome assembly GCA_958502065.1 of Chrysolina americana. Lineage (NCBI taxonomy): Eukaryota > Metazoa > Arthropoda > Insecta > Coleoptera > Chrysomelidae > Chrysolina > Chrysolina americana. Next base: position 11,513,259 of record OY293411.1, on the reverse strand, counting down.
ACCAGTCCTTGACATCAGCTTGGCTCAGTTTTTGTAGGGTCTTTGTCACTCCCAGATGTCCTCCAGTGACTCCATCATGGAGTTCTCGAAGCACTTCTTGTCTTCTGCTTCTGGGTACTACAGTCTGACGTCTTTCATCCCCACCATCCATGGACTCCAACACACGTTTCAGGACTTCATGGTGAGGGAGTTTCATTAGTTTCAGTAAGATTTAACAATGTGCGAATAACTTACTACCTGCCACGATGGTCTTTGGTTTCTCTCCTCCCAGCCGATAACTTCAACCAAGGTCTGGATACCTATCTTGGTCCTTATGGATCTTGTTGTTATCCCAGTTGTGTATATGACAGTATGCAGTGGTTCTACAAAGTGTTGTTTCTTTCTCTCCTGCTCATCGGCAATGTGAGAGTCATCTGAACATGACCTCCGCGACAGGGCATCTGCATTCTCATGGCTGGTCACCGCTTCGGTTTACTAGGGTCTTACTGAAGTAAACGATGACTTTCTCCTGTCCTTCCTGGATCTGAGACAGGACAACTCCAAGTCCCACGTTACTTGCGTCCTTATCCAAAATTAATTTTCCATTAGGAAGAGGAATCTTCGAAAGATTGAACCATTTCAGTGCTCGAATGGCATAACTTGTATAACATCAAATTTATACAAGTGTTTTACAATTTATTGTGTAAAATAATCCCATAAGTCGTTATCCAAGATCTAAAACGAAATTTCGAGATCTTGGTTGTAATTTGGAGATCTCCAAGTCCGAATTCCGGAATCTAAGTATCGAAATTCTGTGTTCTAGGCCAGAAAAAGCTTTGAAGCAAAAATAAAAATCGCAGTAGGCCTTCCTCGCTTTCATACAAAAACCGTTTGCTGGTTCATGAGGCATACACGACAGCAGTGTCAAAAAAGGAACAAAACTTTTGTAAGTCCTGACAGTGATATCGGCGTTCGTGCAGTTGGAAATTCACATGCATTGACACGCACTAAATTATAATTTTTATGCCGATTTAAAACACACTCCTGTATTCCTGTAAGCAATAACATTTTCTAGAAAAAGTCATTTGATCATTGTATATCTATCAGTTTCAGGGTTATATTTTTCGTGCGATAAGAGCGATGTTCTCACAGGATGCTGATTCAACATGCATATAGATAAGGATTGAATGGATTTCTCAAAAAATGTATGTGCAAAGAATAACACATTTCAATTTAAACAACTAAATCCTCCTTTATTTTGACCCACTTTAAACAGCCAGATTTATTGAAACTTAGTACACTTATCACGAACCCGTGACAATACGATAATTTGATGATTTTGTCTCATTATCCTGATCAGGATCGCCAGAATTAAATAATTTGCCTATCCTATTCTCTGTAGCAGGGGAGCCCAAGCGGGGATTTCGGGATTTACTGAAGCGCGGTAGATTAATATATACCTTGTACTCGGTTAAGTATCTCCAACAAATATGAACCTCATAAATAAGGCCGCACGTCCAGAATAAAGTATCAGATGAGTAAAACAAAAAATCATCAGAAATTCTCGAGCGCGTCAGATTAAGGTAGGGTGAGTTAATTACATGCTAAAAAGTGTATATTCTACTAATCTGACAATTTGAGAGTGACGTAAAGAAAGGGGGGCTACAAAGTTGTAAAAATAAAACGTCATCTCGACATTCTCGAGCGTGGCTAATTTTTTTTCATTTTGAAGGAAATAATTCAAGGATAATGAAAAATATATAATCTGACGATTTCCACAAGCCGAAATAACAAAAATTCGTCGATAAAGTCTAATGCGTGCAGCTGCGTAATGCCTATATTCCCCTCTCCGCGTTAAGTACTATTTCTCTCCCACTCTTTCTCTATCTATTTGGCTTGGCCAAACTTTTGAATATGATTTGAACCGATTCGTACCGGTAGATTTTGAGAAATCTCATAAAAACTGCAAGTTTTTTTTTCAAATGTGTTTTTTTGGAATAACTTTCAAATGGCTTCATCGATCTATTTCAAAAACTAATCGGCTCTTAATATCAAAAAACTACGTCGATCGCCTCCAGTCCGATCAGAATCGGTTGATTCGTTCGTGAGTTATTGTTGTCGAAAGAAAACCGAAAAAAGGGTTTTTTCGGAATCACCCAGAAACTTCTAGTTCGAACAATTCAAACTAAAAGATTCTTCATGGAGCTCGAAAAACTGCGTCGAATGCCGCCAACCGCGTGAAAGTTGGTTCATTTATTCAAAAGTTAATGCGGTTTGAAAATTCAAAAAATTGTATAAACTTCTATCAGACTGTTGAGTTCGGAGAGCTCATAATGACATAAAAATCATATTCTTGAGCTCGAAGAGCTCAAAAACGAAATAAGTGAAATGTTGAGTGCTTAGGTATGGAGTTAGCGGGAAGTTGCAGGGATGGCCTTTAGGTTAAACCGTTTTCTTAATTTTATATTTTGTCAGATTAGGCGAATCCCTCTAGATAATCGTCAGCTTAGGAGACAGCACATCTAGGACATAAAGATGAACCATATATATCTTAATCTGACGCGCTTGAGTATTTCAAAACGGCGATTTTTTTTCATATTATAATAATAGCCGCGAGTTTGCGTCACATCGACATTGTCAGATTATTGCATGGGAGATTTTTTTTAGGTTCACTTCCCCACTGATGAAAAAGGTATACATTACATAACAATTTTTTCTTCTTATCATCTAAGCTTTGCAACCCAATAGGTTTCTATGACGCTCGAGTAAATCCACATTTAGCATCGTAGGCTCCCCTACTACTGTGTGAGAGCCTTCGCCAGAATTAAAAACACGCGCATTGTGGATGGATAAAAAATTCGCCTGCTGCCATCCTTGGATGGGGTCGCTATTTTTTGTATGCTCCCTCTCCGGAGAACAATTTTTATAATAATAAATTGAGAACTAAAGAGTGAAAAATAAAATATAGTTTCAAAAAACTAAATAACACGCTTTTAAAAGACATTGAACTAAGAAGAAAAAATAATTGTTTATGTAGGCAGAAAATAATAATAAATGAAAAATATTAGTATCACTGTGAAAAAAGTGTGGGGTGCTCGATATACGAAAATATGAAATAAAGCGCCACACGCTTTTTTCACAGTGATACTAATATTTTTCATTTATTAATATTTGCCTATATAAACAATTATTCTTTACTTTTCAGTAAGCGTGTTTTTTGAACTATATTTCATTTCAACATGAATACCTTCCAAGAGGTCAACAGTGAAAAATGGCAACTGACGTTTGTCTTTCAGTAGCAGATGACTTTATGAACATTATGATTATTTCATTAAAATCAAAACTTCAAACAAAATTCTGTTTAAGAAGAACAGGTCGGGAGGTCGCTCAACAGACATAATATGCATTATTATGCAGTAATGCAGTAAAAAATCCTCATTGGTTGAGGACAATTGATTACCAACGACTATGGTCGCTTAATGTTCAGGAAGAAATTATTGGAAATCACGTAATTGGACAAAACCTCCTCGACAATGTGCTGACTGATGAAAAGTTTCCTCGAATGCTGTAAGAAGTGGTTTTGAACACCCGAAGGACCATGTGCTTTCACGATGGTGCTTGAGTGCATAACTCCTATGAATCCTATCCTCATCGTTGGATAGGCAGAGGAGGTGCTAATTACTGGCCCGCGCGATCCCCGGACCTTACTCCTACAGATTTCTTTCTTTGGGGGTACGTGAGGAAAGTGTTTTCAGAGATCGTCCGACAACTGCAGATGATATGAAAAACAGTATCACGAAATCCTTCCATTTAACTGATAAAGCAATGCTTGCTAGAGTTCATAGCCATTTGAAATTTGTCATTTAAAAAAAATCGTAATAGTCAATTGAACATCGACTTCGGGTTCACCAACATTTCAAAAGATGCGCTAAAACTCAAGACCCGGAAATAAGTTGGTTATCTTGAATCATTCTGAAGTTATGAATTTTTTTGTGATCGATACACGCTATTTTGACACATAAATTGACATAAGTAAAAAATTATTGCAGATAAGTCTATGGTCCTAGGGTGCAAAGATTTAAAATGTAACAAAATGGGAGGGCTGCTATCTGAAAAAAAAAAACAGAACTTAGTTGTACATTATGGGATTTCATGTATATAAATGAAAATATTTCCAGAACGTACTTCATTGTCTGACATATCGTTGGAAAAAAAAATTACTAGCTTGCATAGAAAAACAATTATGGACCACGCACGTACTTCTGGGACACCCAGTATTAAATTTTTTTTTGTCATGATTGAGTTGAGAAGCAGCTATAGCTAAAACTTCGCTTTTCCACCATTTTTTGTATTTCTGTTGATGAATAAAGCCGCTTCATTTATTTAATTTTTTTCAACGGGAATATCCCAGTCAGGCCTTGTCTACGGAGCCTCAATACAACCGGAGGGTGCGCTGGTATTTCATTAACCCCTGTCAACAGTCCCCACGTTCGTGGCGTGAGTGATTACTGGGTCCAAGAAACATGTGCCCCGAGTAAGCGGAGAGAACCAAGAATTACTGCCTTCTGCATTCTTCCGGCTTCCGGTTTTTTGCAAGACGGTATGATTTTTAAGTTTGAGAGCTGTGTGTCCATCATTCCACCAAGGACCTCATTAATCAGAAACACCATCACAACAGAATGGTTTGGGTAAAGCCTGCGGACTCCAAAGAGTAGATCTCGATATTAGGTCCGTTTTTTCTTGTCTTTTCGGACGACGTTCTTTTCGCCAGGAGATGAGAACACAATAACGGAAATCGTCCTACTTTTATGATCGAGGAGGACTACATCAGGCTTATTGGTTTGTATTTGCCTGAGGGTGGGGAACGGGTAGTTTGGCACTGCTCATTCTCTACAACGGACTCAGTATCCCCCGGAGCATAAGGGAACACCAGTCTATACCGTTCGAGTGTCATAACTTATGTAACAGGAAACAATGCGTTAATATCAATGGAACTATGAGCAGTTATCGAATTATAAAATATGGAGTACTTCAAGGTACTGTTTTGGGGCCAATTCTTTTCAATCTTTATATCAATGATCTTTTCGAACAAGATACGTGTGGGGAAGTTGTGAGTTTCGCAGACGACACTGCCGTTTTTTACGAAGGAACTGACTGGACCACTCTCAAAAATAGCATTGAAGTTGATTTTCAAAATATAATCAATTTCTTCAACGATAGAATGCTGACAATCAATTATAAAAAAACTAATTTTTTGTCGTTCACATCCTACTCTACAAATTTACCACCATATAAAGAACTGGAAGTACAATATGATGACGGAACACTTTTGAAAATAGAGTCTGTCGATAAGCTCAAGTACCTAGGTATACAGTGTGTTTCACTTCTCATGGAAACACCCTCGTATCTTCTATAATTTTTGACGAAATATCATGAAATTCTCAGGATCGATAGATACACTAGAGATGAACTCTCTGCACGAAAGGGGTCATCCTACGTGATATACACTGCTCACCAGCAGCGATGAAACCACCCATTTTTCCGGAAAGTAATATTAGGGAGCAAAATTGGTCAAAAATTCTTTCGGATTCGTGTTTAGGATCCCAAAATTACTACTAATACACTTGTCTCCTGAAAAAATTTCAGTTCTGAAAAATTCAATTTTTTTTCACTTACTTCACGTATGATGATCCTGAAAATTTCATGGTTCTACGTCATAAATTACGGAAGATACGGGGGCGTTTCCATGAGAAGTGAAACAAATTTGAATTTTTCAGGACTGAAAATTTTTCAAGAAACAGGTGTATTAGTAGTAATTCGGGGATCCTAAACACGAATCCGAAGGAATGTTTGGCCAATTTTGACCCCTAATATAAGTTTATGGAAAAATTAGTGGTTCCATCGCTATTTTCGTGCAGTGTATATCACGTAGGATGACGCCTTCTGTGCAGCGAGTTCATTTATAGTGAATCTATCAATCTTGAAAATTTCATGGTTCTACGTTGAAAATTACGGAAGATACGGAGGTGTTTCCATGAGAAGTGAAACACACTGTATATATAGATTCACATATGAAATGGGAAGATCAAGTTAATTATGTAATTGAAAAGTTGCGATTCATGGTCTATAAATTCAAAAACATATCTGACATAATTAATGTAAAATATCTGAAAATATTCTACTATGCTTTGGTCGAAAGTTATCTTTCCTATGGAGTCATTGCATGGGGAGGACCCTCAAAAACACTCATCAATAACCTACAGAAAATTCAAAAGTGCATTCCTAAAATGATGTATAAAATACCGCGAGAATATCCATCCTGTAGCCTGTATCGAGAAACGTCGATAATGAATGTAAGACAGATATTTGTTTTTGCGATCCTCTTGAGGCAGTATAGACATAAATCGTCGTTGGTACCTATTCAGCACCCTTCAACACTAGGCATAAAACCAACGCTGTGATACCAAGAACTGAAAAAACCATAGGACAGAAATGTTACACGTTTTTGGGACCAAAACTTTTCAATGAGCTACCGTCCGAACTCAGAACGATCAACTCATACGAAATGTTCAAGAAAAGGGTCAGAACTTGGCTGTTCGCTATTCTGTTGGAAACACTTGAAAACTTTATAGCTACAAGCAGAGTATGTTATAAACTTGCATGAGGTACTGCTGATAATATAGTATGAACAATTTATTATTGAAATGTGATTTTAGTGCCAAAATTTTTCTTAATCTGATATAAAATTTAATATTTTAGAATGGTATGTTGTCTAAAACTTTTACAATTTTAACAATACCCATGGTTTCATATTCAATTGTTTTGTCTTTTGGCGTGAATTTTAATTGTTTAGTCTTTTGGTTTGAATTTTAATGTTTCAGTCTTAATAATTTTTAGATTTATATATTTTAACATTCTAACAAAACTAGAGAAAATTTGTATTTTAATGATGTCCATGTTCAATGTTTCAACAAAGATTCATTTGATTTATATATTTTAAAAGAATTGGGGAACATCTGTATTTTAATGTTTGAACAATGGTTTCATGCCACGCGCGGATTCATTTCCTTGTGGTTTTCTGTGTTTATTCATTTTCGTTTTAATGATTTTTAAAGTGTTTATATTTCAACCCAGACTGTGAAAGTATATGTATGATGATGATGAATAAATTTATATTATTACATAAAAACACTCGTAGCGCCGCGTTATTTCTGTGTATATAGGCTGAGACCGCATAAGCTGGATAGGCTGACAGCAAATTCATTATGAACAGCTGCCCCACGACACGCTCAGCATCTAGTGTCAGGAACCTCTATACCCATCACGCGACTACGGTATACGAGGGTATTGAAGACACTATCCTGGCAGGCCATTATGAATCACTTGTTTTCCGACTTCAGCCCACTTGACCTGAGAAATGCAAAAATCAGGTTACTGGATAAGCCAAGGTCTTCAAAGTCCTTGAAGAAGACCCCAGCATTGGCTTATCCTTAGGTAGCTACAGAAGACTTTCACTCTCCGCAGCTTTGACGTGGGCTATTTGATGAGCGAGTTCCAAGTCGGTGATAGAGTTTGGGTTCGTCCGTTGAGTTTCGAATACGAGACCGAGTTCATCGGCTGCACGAGTTGCTGCCTTGAGGAGAAATGCTCTATCTGCTTTTTCATAATCGCATACTAAGCAGAAAGGGGATTTGAACTCCTGATGACTTTACAGGCTCCATCCAGTACCATTCTGTTATGTGGACACTTCAAACTCCCTGTTGTCTGGGGAAGTATAACTGTGGAACGGACGATTAAGGATGCAAGCTCCTATGGAAATGCATTATTTGCCGCAGTTGTATCCGCGGGTTTTCCGTAGTGCAACGGAAAATGGCAGTAGTGAGATGCAGAAGAGAAGGGGGCTGAAACAAGCCCTTTCTGAAGATGACCTGCTCTGTTTGGACTCAAACTTTACCAGATGTTATGTTAAAGCAAGTCCTCCAGAGCAGGCCGCTTTAGGTAAGCGAGGAGGCCAACCATCATCCAATGCCTTGGTTGCGACACCACTTTCCTGAGCAACCGGTGCAAAACCGAACCGGCACCCAAGGTGCACCCTGAAGGGAATGCTGGAATGCTCATTCCTTCTGATGTCGGCAGTGGATATACTAGGCTAACCCCATCGGAATAGGGGTCAAAGGCAAGGTGGTGGGACCCAAAACGATGGATTGCTACCTTACCTTACCGCAATGAAAATGGACGCTTTGAGTGGACGGATGAACTAAGGCTACGGTTACATTGGATGCGTACTCTGACGACCATCGAGTCGGACGTATTCATGCATAGTCGTGCGACCGAAACAAGCAACGGCTGACAAATTGAACCGGTTATATTCGACGAGGACTAGTCGTCAGTGTTTGCGCGTATATGCACGATCGATTTTAAAATTCAAACTTGTTTATTTTTTCGGCTACTTGTGTATGGGATCAAACAAATAAAGATGATCATAATTGAGATACGGCTCGTAAGATGTGGTTATCCAATTTCTCTGCAGGTTGAATACACTTTCGAAAATTGGGCAGTTTTTCAAGTCTTACGGAAAATTGAGACAATATATATTTGAACGCTTCAGGTATCATGCGAAAATGTCCGAAAAAACTGTGGTTGGCGTAACAACAGTGGCGTATCTAACTTTCAGCGAGCCCCCCCGCAGGAACCTGCTTGCGCCCCTACCCCCTAACCTAACCTAAACTAACAATCAGCGCAACGCCGTGTTATTAAATTGGCGACAAAAGAGAGAGGGCGGGAGTTTTTAAAGCAGGGTGTTTTCTTTTGGGCCCCATGCTACCGGTCATAAGATTGTGCATACTTATAAATAATGAACGTTTTCCCAAAATTTTGACTTCCAAACCATTCTGGAACATTTTCAAATAATTTCTTTTATATTAGAGTTCTGAAGGGAAAAAATGATAAAATGTACATTCTGGCAACAGAGCTTATGTGGGGGCCTTGGATTTCGATGTAATTGCAAGAGGCACCTGTTGCTCAATCGATAAAAAGCGTTCTGAACTAGGCCATGTTGCCACTTTACAATTGATAAAACTTATTACATAAAATTTCCCTATGAAAAAACATACCCTCCTTTAAATGTGAGGCAAAAATTTCTGGTTTCCTTGCGCCCCTGTCAAGCTTGCGCCCCCCCACGCCGCGGGGGTTGCGGGGGTGTTAGCTAAATAATACATGAAACTCGCCATTTTCTTCTCTATTTTTGAATAAAAAGTCATTTATCCATATTTTTCTTGAACTTCTCAACATCAAAGATGTAAAAAATTGTTCACCAATACATATTCTTCGTCTTAGGTCATATTGTTTGAACTGAAACTAGTCGCAATTAAACGTATGCAATGCGACCACCTAGATTGTACGACCATATTCGTCCGTTTTCGTCCAACTTGATGGTCGTCAAAGTACGCATCCAATGTAACCGTAGCCTAAGGCCGCTTCATTATTTTTATTATCATCTAACGATGTTACCTTTCAACAACAACAACATACTGATTATGCTTATACTGTATTCATACTCTTGTCATTTCCTTTTCAGCGATTTTTCCTATATCGAATAGTAATCTTTTCGACCTAATCGTATGTATGATTGGCTTCAAGAGTGGCATTTGCTTGATATACTACTGCCTATGGTTCAGGCGGAGAAGTGACGCAGAAAGGCAGCCATTATTGGTGGAGAATAATTGATTTATTCCGGTGCGGCAGCATAAACCTATGTTTAGGAATAGAAGAAGAACTAAGTTGTGCCTTTTAATATGCATAATATTATTGTTATGATACAGTCTTTAAAATAATTCAACTGAAGGTTGAAATGTATTATTTTGAGTTTATACCATATGCATGTTGTATATTACCCATGTATTTTATTGAATAAAAATATATTCAGAATGGTTTTTATGGTGTTGGGTTTAATCGTGTCTTCTATATACAGGGTGTAACATAAGTACGTTAAAATATTCAAGTGACGTATTCCTACATAAAGGCCTCCATTCAATTGGGCCCTATTTTCTCCCCTTAGGTACGTTTGAACAGAGATGCTTACCCAAATTTTTTGGAACACGAGCTTCCCCAGCTTATGGAAGATGTAACCAGTTGTCTCCGAAATCACTCTTGGTTCATGCACGAAAGAGCCCCTGCTCATTTTAGTCTGCTAGCAAGAAATTTCTTAGACGTAGCATATCCCCAACGATGGATAGGAAGAGGATCCACTCAGCTTTGGCCCTTGAGGTCACCGGACCTGAACCCGTTGATTTTTTCTTATGAGGACACCCAAAATCACTAGTTTATTGAAAACGAGGAAATGTTAAGGAATCGCATCATAGCTTGCTGCGAAACGATAAGAAACACTCTCGGCATTTTTCAACGGGTACGGAATTCTTTGATGAGGAGAGCAGAAGCTTGTATTACTGTTGGGGGTCGTCACTTTGAACAGTTGTTGTAATAGTTGTTCCGTTCAATTTTTATATGTTTAATTGCCTAACATAGTAGGTACCTACTTCTCCGAATTGTTTACAAACTCCGAACTGTAGCACTTTCTAATTGAAAAATTAAACCTGATTTTTTTTTTAATTTGGATTGATTAAGCAGTTTGAAAGAAGTCTGTGTTTAATGTTTGATGAAAATAACTGCAGTTGCAAATAACTTATGACGACAACCAACCATATTTTGGAAAATTTCAACAATCTATATCTCGAAAACAAATCATTTTTCGATAAATATTTCATAGGAGAAAAGTAGTTTATTTTGACGAGACCTACCACATACTTAGTTTTTGTAATGTTCTCAGCAACTTCACTTAGCGCCCTAGGAGCTAAGTAACATGCATCGGTATAGAAAATTGTAAATATCTCGAAAACGATCTCCTCCAGCGTTGTTGAGGAAGTGGGAATAAGGTTTTTTCATGAAAAGTACCAAAAGTTTAGTGTCAAAAATGTTAGGGCAATTTGAAATAAATAATGACAGCGTACGCAGCGCCCTCTAGATGTTACATGAAAATTAATACGAAATTATGATTTCTCACGTAAAAAAAACCCCGGGTACCAAATTTCGTGTGAATAACTTATTTTTTGCAAAAGCTATTTTCAAAAAGCGAGCAAAAAAATTCAATTTCAACACCCTGTATCTCCGAAACGAAGCATTTCCGGACACAAGTTTATATGGACTTAAATAGTCTCAGGAATTACTCTTGCCAAGGTCTGATTGTGGAATGGTTGAATCATACTGAAATTTCTCTTCATCAGGAGTGATCTGATGAAATTCTTGAGGTGTAGGTTGGTAAAATTTTTGAGGTCTTGATTGTGACAATTTTTGGGGTTTCGATTGATAACTTGAATGGGGTGATTTAATTTTACGTTTCAATTCTTGCTTCCACCGACAAAAGAATTCTTTTAAGGTTGGGTGATTGGTTTCTTAAGTTTTTTCTAAATGTGACTGAGATTTTGCTATATCAGATTTCAAAGTCTTATATTTTCTCTTCAAAGCCTTTCGATAGTTGTTCATGTAAATGACTATTCATGATGACTGACAATTTTATCTATTATACCCCAATCATTATGTTCATATATGAATAGAGGTATCGAAACCTTTCCTATATCTCCCCTCGTTTAGAGAACAAACTTCGTCGATAACCAGAAAATCAAATTTATCTTTCCAACAATGAGAGCGTTTTGAAATTCTGTAAGGACATATCTATAGTGACATTGAGCATCATATTTATCTGCTTCAGATTTATCAGGTCTTGTTGAAAAATTATACGCAAATTAAACGAATTGCTTGGAAACCCCCCACCATGCAAACCGGCAAATCTCCGCCCTCATAGTGGAAAGTCCACAAGACAGACTTCGATGGAATAGAAAGTTTGCTCTTACTTACTATTCAATGGTAGACAAACTTGTTTAGAACCAGGTCCGCGACACCGTATTGTCATTCAGGGCCTGTACTAGGCATCGCAAAGAGCCAAACATCTTCAGCCCTCAATGACTGGGCGGAAAAACTGAACGAACTTTGTAGGGATAATGCCGACTACAGGCAGTCGAAAGACTTTGTAACCAGTCCCAATAAGTAAAGGACAACATGGATCCTAGGCAGAAGTCGCCAAGCTCTACGTCTTCTAATAGGAATACTGCCATAGGACATAAACTAGACTGACTCCTAGCACTTATAGGTATAGAAGACAACCCCATCCGAAGGTCTAGAAAGTTTGAAAAGGAAGACTTAGGAGGAGTATTATATATATGTGGAGAACAGGGGATGACAAAAAGATTCCATGTGGGGCTTCTTGCCTGGCTGCGGCAGCGGCCTCCTCGCTTTTACTTGATCCCATCCCCGACATTCTTGGATTTTATGAGGTGCAGGGCTTATCCTTCAACTTGTGATTGAGTTTCACCAATACCTCGTATCAAGTATAGAGAATGGAGACTGCATCTACACTCTGGTGTTTTAAATCGGCCACTTAACTGTGACACACTTCAGCGGAGAGGAGGGTGCTCCAAAATCAAAACCAAAAAGGTTTAATGACAAAATTGGAAATGTCATTTCATTGTTTTGGACATAAATCTCTCTTCTTCTTGTTCTCCCGGTTGGTGATGGGAGGGATAGGGGAAGAAGGACGGCTAGAAGACAGCCGTTAGAAGGAGCTAGTGTACACCTCAGCTGGTGATTTTATATCTCTCAAAGCGCTTTGGGGATATCTGGCAGAACTTGCTGCGTTGCTCATGCCTGATGTTTACATCACATTCCATGTAGAAAGCAGTTTTCAAGGCTTGTTGTTTTATATCCGTCCCGGAAAATGCAAATAAAAAAATTGGATAGGTGGTGCCCCGATCTCCCCTATACTTAACTGTGTGAAACAAAAAGAGTAAAAAGTAAAATAAATAAATAAATAAAAATATATTTTCTAAAATTGTGCCTGACATTTCCACAAGTATCTACAGATCAAAACGTATATGCATGCCCTTCTTTCTTCGCCTCACATAGGCTGGGACGTTGGGGAATGAGATACGGACGCACATAAAGCCGCCTCCCCCTCCACCCCATTGCTGGGGAGGAGGGCGAGCGCTTGTGCCAAGTGGTGCCTAGGGCCCCCGATCAGGGGGCGCTGACAGCCTCCTCCGCTGGTGTTGACGGTAGGTCGAGCTGTGGAGCCTTGATGGGTCGTAAGTGACATAATAACACGCCTCCTGCGAAGCTTATGCGTGTCGTTCATTGCATTCCATTGGATACTTAACTTAAACTTAAAAAGGTTTTATTCAATTAAATTTTCAATTGACATCTACAATTTTTGATGTAAAACATATTGCGATTTCAACCGGGATCTTCTCTCAGATTCATGAGCAGGGCTTCCCAGTCGAGCCGGTGTTCTGGAATGCTCAGTTTTTCACCGTCCATTGTGTGGTGATTCGTATCAGGCCAACCTCCTGCATAGCTTATGTTGGCATTTGAAGTAAGTGTGTGATGAGAATGCAGTGTTCTGGTTTCGTGAGTGTGTGAAGGTTTATGAGGTGTATAGCAGGAAAAGCGAGAAAAAACCTGCTTTATGAAAATGATATTGTGCGGGGGAGGGGTACCTTCCCCGCACAGGTGTATTGCTCCCCCCCTGCCCAGTTTCCTAGGTCGGGGGTTCACATTTCACCCGAGCTTTATTTTGAGTGTAAAGTGTCTGTGTGATGATGTTGTGTAGTTGCCAGATTACCCTCCCCTCCGGCGGCCATCCCCGCACAGGGCACCGAGGGGCGACGAGGGGGGCCCACAAGGCGCCCCCCCCACCCCCCCCGAGGCCCCAAGCGGCGAGGCCACCTTCGGCGAGGCTCCTATCCTCATAATGAGGGTGCGGAGTTCTGTAATCTGGCTTTGGATGTTATTCAATGCCATGGCCAGCAGGAGATTGTCCTGCCACGCCCCACCACCACAGTGGAGGCATCTCGGTTGTGACTGGGGGCCCTGCTCGTGAATTGGTTCCTCGCTGAATGGAGCTTCCATTTTTCCCGGGCTGTTATGTAGTGCAGGCTTTGTGATGTAACCTGTTTCCCCCTGGCCTCTCGTGGGGGGAAACCTTTTCAGGTTATTTGGAGGCAGTGGTTCCTTGGTTGCTTTCCCCGGTCCTCCAGTTCGGGGATTTGGTTTCAAATTTGATGTTCTTGTCTCTATTTCCTTGATTTTAAAAATGTATGCAGGGCATTTCTTATAGTTGGCCGTGTGTTCCTGGCTGCAGTTTGCACATTTCGGTGGCAAGTCTCTAGTTTTCAGGCATGTTGTTGTCAGGTGGCCTTGGCCACATTTTAGGCATCTGGATGACCTATAGCAGTTTCCTGCTGCGTGTCCCCAGCGTTGGCAGTTTCGGCATTGCGTGACTGCATTTTCATTTTGCCTGTAGTCCCAAGTGATCCTCGTGCTGTTGAGCGTCTTGACCTGTCGTTGGAGGTCTCTTAGTTTATATTTGGCCGATGTCGTGACAATATACATTGGCCTTATTGTCTTTGACATCCTGAATACTTTATTTATTTCGATGTTGTGTTCCTCTTTCATTGCTTTCTTAATTTCCGCGCCATCCGGGGTGTGATCGAGACCCTTGATGACGAAGAGGTGTTCTTTGCGACTCTCCGGCGTGTATGTATGGAACTGAGCCCCCATTCCCATTGGATACTGCTATTGTCTAAGTTCGTGTGAGGATGGTTATTGCGAGCTTACCCCGGAAAAGGCTATAAGCAAAAAACCGGGAAACAAAAAGAGTAAAAAGTCTCCACGGCGGGGAATCGAACCCCGGTCTCCCGCGTGACAGGCGGGGATACTGACCACTATACTACCGAGGACTTGAAATTTTTATCATAAAATTTCGCTGAAATTAAAATATTGGTGGAGTATTTCGTAAAACAGAATTTTATAAAAAACTGAGAGAAAATTAGTTGCATATACCTACCTGAACCAAGCAAGATTGATGGAACTATTTTTTCGCAGTAGATGAATATCAAGAGACCATTTCCTCGAAGAAAAAAAATCAATTTTTAAATCCAGGTAGTCATTTACTTGGATTAATAGTGGCTTGTAAGGCAGTGGCAGATTTATCAGGGATCATAATATGTAGGTAAGTAACATTTATTTAGGGACCTCAGGCCCAGTATTTATTTTTCAATAAATCATTAAAATACATTTTTTCTCTGAATGGTCCATTTTATGTGAGTGTTCTTTTTCTAGCACTGTTGAATGCTCATTCAATTTAAATTTATACTTATTTATAGTGAAACACTATACTTGTTCAGATTTCATTTAGTTGAATATCAGAATGTTTCAGATTAAGCAGATGCCCAAGAGTGATTGAGAACATTTTTGGAATATTGTTGTCAAGATGGAGAGAATAAGATGCTATACCTATCTGTCAGAAATGCTTTAAGTGATTACTTCATAAGTGGTGGAGCTATATCATCTCAGAGGAAGATGAAGATAATATGACAAGAATAAAAGAAAATAGTATATTCTTCAACGAGCGTATAATGATAGCTATTATTTTCGAGGATAAAAATTCCGAAACGAGCCGAAGGCGAGTTTCGGAATTATCCGAGAAAATAATAGCTATTATACGCGAGTAAACGACTATACTTTCTCTACGACTATAGTCAGAGTTTTAATGAAATCTAAATATTATTTATGAAAATAATAGATACTTCATTCATTCATTCATTTTGGATTTCAGATTTATTTGATGAAATGAAATATATTTTACGTGAGTAGAATACCATACTTTCTCTACGACTATAACAAATACAGTTTCAATGGCAGTCTCGATGATTTTAATAATATGATAATGCAATTGACAGAAATATTTAATACTTAACGAACTTGAATAATAAGTATATATTATAAAGTAATATAAGGTAGAATAACAATTATACATGAATAATCGGTGTTCATTCATGAATGAATAAATGCCTTAATTGAAAATAATATAAAAAAACTTCCAAGAGTTGGGATTCGAACTCACGCCTATATAACTACCTTCGTTAAACAATTACTTCATGTAAAGTAAAGTAAAGTAAAGTAAAGTAAAGTAAAGTAAAGTAAAGTAAAGTAAAGTAAAGTAAAGTAAAGTAAAGTAAAGTAAAGTAAAGTAAAGTAAAGTAAAGTAAAGTAAAGTAAAGTAAAGTAAAGTAAAGTAAAGTAAAGTAAAGTAAAGTAAAGTAAAATTTTATTGCCTATAAATTACATATCTATTTGCTCGTATCTCATTTATTTCAACACCTCCACCGTTGGCTCTTCTCCCGGGGGGAAGGAAGGGGTCAAGGGGGGAGGGACTGCGTGCGTGCTCCACATCTTCCCAGTCCTGTTGCCAGAGTCGGGGGACGTGCACGGCGCCGAGTCACTCCTAGGGTCCTCGTGAAAGGGCGCTGGATGTGACCTTCGCGGATTTTATGCGATTTGGTCTGAAATCAACGAGATGACGGAAGTAATTGCAGTTTCCACGCCTCCTGCATTGCTAATGCGTGGGTTCTGGTATCACATTCTGTGCAGATACTGAATGGTGTTAAGGTTTCAGGCTGGTTGTTTTGTGTGCCTTACTCCGGAAAAGGCTATAAGCAAAAAACCGGATCGAGGTACTGGGCGTTCTAGATAGTTAACTTGGGTTCCCTATGGAACCGGTTGTTCCCAGCGGTCCTGGAAGAGGTCAAGCGATTGATAAATGACCCCGCCGTGTTTGCGGGGTTGGTTATCAAAGACTCTAAGCCTCGTGAGGTCTCTAGTTAGTGGACTTTTGGGTTGAAAGTACTTGTATAAAATTTATAAGATACATTTTTTATGTATGTCGGGATGGAATCGCCGCCGGCGCGCGCTCGCAACGCATCCAATCGGGTGTAGATGTCGCTGTTGGTGACTATCCGGAGTACCGTGTACTTGGACTGTCAAGTCTCTGGAACTGAGTCTTGTATAGGTTACAGAACGCCGGGCAGGCGTATAACAGTGCAGGACGAACAATTTGCTTGTACATTAGCACTTTGTTGTCCTGAGTTATCGGCGACGTCCTAGCGATCAGTGGGTATATGCGTTTTACTACCGCAGCAGCCCGCTGGATCGCCAGGGTTATGTGCGCGTTCATTGTTAGGCGCCTGTCCAGTTGCACTCCGAGATATCTCACAGGGCTTGACGTTTTGATGACTTGGCCGTCGATCATCAACCTACGATAGATATGCGTAAACTTGTATTTTCTCGTAAAGTTGATGACCTCGGTCTTTGTCGGGTTCCTTAAACAATTATTTCATGTACACCGCTTCTACCAACTGAGCTATAACAGGCACTCGAAAATTTGTGAATGAAATACCTACTAGAGAAACTCTGACCAAGAACTAAGAGAGTGTGGAACATTCAAGTAAAAATTGTTTGACATACCTTTGTTGCAAGATAGATTTCATCAGGAGCTTCATTGATAAATCTGTTTACTTCTTCTGGGCCGAATGTTTTTGACTTTTTTGGCTGATAACCTTCAGATTTTCGTTTCAACATCGTACGCAATTTTGAGTACCTCTCTATGTTGATATTGTTGTTCACGTTGAGTGTGCTTCTCAACATAGAATATATCTTCCACAACGTTGATGACTTATACTTCTCTGAGAGTTTCGTAAAATAGGCAAGAAGGACATTTTCTGAGAAAGAATGTGCCTGGTTCGAATTTCGCCAATCCATGAATTCCGCGTATGTCTTCGATTATTGGTTTCTTGATTTTTCCGGCAATAAGTTAATAGTTGCTCTTTTCGCAGTTTCCAATAACTCCGGTGGTGTACAACAGATCTCTTTTTCCTCACTATCATTGCTTTCCCAATCCACTCTATTCATTTTTATATTAGGTACTTGTCACGCAGATCAAAGTTAAAACTAAGAAAATAGTCAATCTGACATTCGCAGATGCCAATATCAATTGGCAAAAATTAAATAATAATAAATAGTTCAGTCGACAGGTTGAAAAAAGTGGGGTTAGGTGGAAACATGTTTGTATGTGAATTCGCTACCGAGATATGGCACGTCAAAAAAAGGCCATGTTCCAAAATTTGCTAAGAAATGACGAAAAATGCAAAATTACAGCTTACATCTGTTATACCCGAACTATGATGAAATGTTGCAGTAATTATGGTTGTTAGTTGAAGTCACCAACTTTGGAAACCCCACTACTCCTTCCCCCACCCAACCCCAATTCTCAAAAGCTAACTTTCTGATGAAAGCCAACCCATAACTATTCACATCATTTTGGTATTGATATCAGTTACTTTTCGGATCGATATCCCCCCGTTCCCCTACATAATTATCCCAAGACAGGAAGAAAAAAAGACGTGGTCCTTTCGTGAAAAAAATTAATGTAATTAACAATATTAAGTTATTCTCAAGGCATATATTATATTGAGGAATAAAGATATTATAGCTAATCATAGTGGGTAACAGCTCGTCGTCCTACTGAGCGATAAGGCTGTCAATGAAGTCGCTGTCGTCGTTTTCGTCCAATATTTCTGGTGAGTCTTCCTCGATCAAATCAGTTGCGGGGGCGTTTTCGCAGGAGTGGCCTGTGCAGTGCTTGCACATTGCTGAGCATAGGAGACCTGCTTTCTTGCTGCCGCAAGCTCCGCTGCTACAGCCTTTGCTGAACTTTCAGGAAACAATATGGAGGATTTCATCCGGCGCAGCATTTCTGGTTGCGGGGATTGGTAGTACCCCTCGTGTGGTTAGGCTCCAGCCCCATACTGATGGGAGGAGATCATTGCCCAACCATGCCTGTACTTGCTGGTAAGTGCGGAGGGAGTGGTACTTGGCAGCGTCTCTTGTTGGTGGTAGGCATGCTAGTTGTAATTTAGCCTTCGTCACTGATCGTGTGAATAATTGGTACCTTAGGTCGTCGAGATTGTCTCTGTCAATGTTGCCTCCATAAACTGTTACCAGAAACTTTCCTCCAGCGTCGCTGATCAGCTGAGCTGAGCGTTTGGTATGAGAAACGGGGCCACTACTGCAGAGATGGAGGTATTCTTCGTGTAGGTACAGCAAATTTTCTTCTTCCCCAATCCAAAGGGTGCTGAAGTGGTATCACAACCACTCACTGCGTGAAGGAAAAGTATGTCCTTGGGAGGAAAGGAACTTGGCGAGTAGAGGACACTGTGACCACGCCTCTTCCACTTTTTTGAAGGTAGATGTTTTTTGTGGTCGTAGCTAATGCTGTCAACAGAATAAGTATGTCCGCATCTTCAGCAGTAATTATGACGCTGTCGAATTCGCTGGCCTTGGATATGGCTGTGTTGACGATCATCACGTCGGCGTCCTCGTATGCCTGCTTCACTTCGATGCTAGCATCCGTCATTCGTGTCATCAACATCGAAATGAATGCGCTCTTATTATGATTGTTTGCCAAGAACTTATCCTGTGCTATGGTCACCATGGTAGATGAGGAGAACACGACTTTGGTTGCTGATTGTAATGCAGAACGGCGAGCTCGTTCTGCGGCTTTGGTGCTTTGATAGCCTGCGTTAGTGGGGTATCCATCAAATACAACAATCACATTGCTCCCAAAGTGTCTCTGCACGTAGATGATGTACGTAGAGCATAGCATCTCAAATGTGGTTGTGGGAGATTTGTTCCATACCACTTTATGTAGCAGGTATCCTCCATCAATCACGTTACATTTCCTGTTGCCAAAGTTGACTTCGTCTATGGGAGTGAAGAGTGGGTACATTGCAGACTTCGTTCCCTTGCGCATTCCCTCCTCACTAAAGAAGAAAATTACCCAAAAACCAAAACTGTCACTAACACTCGATGCTCCTTTCTCTAAAAAAGATATTCACTTCAAGAGCTGAAGGTTTCTAATGTTACTTATCTAACTCAATCTTATATATACTCAGAGTGGTTAAACACTCTCTGTCCCAATTTTAATTTTCTTATTACCTAATTTGACTATTCTACCTGAGGTACTTATACCCTTCTATAATTACTATTTTTCGATTTCTTTTTGGAATTAATGAATAATAGAGTCATGTTGAAAGGATAAAATGAAAAGTGATCTAATATGACCTCAAAAATCGGAAACAAATAGGTCTAGGTAGCGCAGGTAGAATAGACAAATTTCAGCCTTCTATGTTGAATATTGGCTCATCGTTTGCATTCCGAAGTTCCACAGGAGCAGTGTTCTAACATCTATTGTTTTCCAGTCCGACACTCTCTTGTCCTTGGGAGGAACGACTTGACAGGGAATTTGACGATCTACAAAAAAGTAAAACGACGTTTTAGCTGAAGAACGTAAGGCAAAAAAGTTATTGGGGAAAAACCACACCAAGGTCGAAAAGTTTACAATTCCCTCCCCTACTTTTTTAGCACAGGGTCCTCGAGGTCCAAAACTTGAGAAAATGTTAATCAACCATCCCTGAACAACATTTTAAAGTTTCATTAACTTCCGACCTTTTTCTATCTGAAACTACCTGTCGACTGAACTAAAACTGGAAATAATATTAGAGACGAAGACGGTGATTGCGAAGATCTACTAGAATCGGAAAGGTTTATCGAATCTATCGATGAAGAAATGCCATCAAAGTGACAAGTGATGACATGTATATTTATATATTATGAGGTTTTCTATAACATAAATGTAATTAGAATTTCATAAATCAACTTTCTTACTGAAATGAAATTGCAGTAGGTAGTAACATTTTTTAGATAAAATCCTCTTTAAATCCTATCTTCAATATTTAGAATAACTATTTTCGCATTTTTTTGGCAATCTTTATGTTTTATCGATTTTTTTTGGTTATCAATGTAACATGGAATATTACGTTATTCGAGTAATTAAAGTATAAAATTTAATGAATAGCTGAAAATTGTACAAGTTTTAAAATTTATTTTCGTTTTTTGCATTTTCTGAGAAAATTTACCACAGTAGTGTATATCTTTTTTACACCATCGGAAAGTAGAGATTTCAACAAACAAAAAGCACAAAATTTGGTGAAAAAATAAAGATTTCAATTAAAAAAAAAATTACAGTGTATTTGGAACATAAAAAGGTAAGTTTTCCCAAATTTTAGTGAAAAAAATTTTTTGGTGTTGAAGTTCAAAATTAAAAACCAAAATCTTGGATATCTGAATTTTTCACATAAATTTTGAGGTCATTTGAAAAAAGAGTTCATACAAAAATTGTAGATCTTTTCATTACTTACAACTCTGCCATTTAACTTTCTTCCATAGGACTTGTAGTTGTCCGGAAATCGAGATAAACCGTATTTTACCCTTAAAAACTCACCCCCTCCTACTTCCCGAACTCAGATCGCCCGTAATATATTTTTCCATTAATTTTTGTCATATTATCTTCCGTTTCCAATATGGTTCATTCTACTGAAATTTTCTTTGACTTTTTAACATTTTTAAAGGCTTCTACCCTAGACTATAAATGATAAATGTGATAATGCTCTTTAATGATTCCTTTTTTCAGTTTTTCAGAAATTCGGGTATGAATTATCTTGACAGTTTGATTAACCATTTCAATGAAGAGTGATTTAAATAAATTATAGCGTGATAAAAAAATATTCATTGCTACCAACATAAAAATTACTGACATGGGAAAACGTTTAGTATTCAATAAAAAAGTGAAAATTCACCTCTGGAAAATGTATTAAATCCATGGATCATAGTGACCTTCCATTACCTGTGTTTACTCCAGAAGGTGTTCACAATTTGGCTAGTTTCCCTGTCGATAGTGCTGCTCTCGATCGCGAACTGCACAGCAAAGACGCCACTGGATGCAAGATGAGGAAAGTCCCGTAAGAACTGTATTTGTCAGGTAACGGCTGCCTTTTCTCTGTTCGCTCACCTGGCGTGCAGTTTCGAATGGACAGACGTTTAAACTTGGCTCAATTCGCAACAATCAGTCGAAAAATGCAACACGGACTTTTTAAATCGTGATCGCTTCTGAACTGGTGATAATTAATTTGATCGTTTTGGTGCCTTTCGAGTTGATAAAGATTGTTCAGGTGAGTCGCATTTCATTCAAGTTTGTTATTTCTCTCTGACAACAGAAAATAATATGCACCGTTTCGCATTGTTCTGTTCCTTGTTCAATAGGTACCGGTGACTTTGATCCATTTCAAAATTAATTATATGCATTTTATTTTTCTCCTAAAATATGTCAGCAAAAAAACTAAATAAAAATGTAAATATCGGTTTTCTTCATTCTGTCTATGTCTTATATGAAATAATTAGTTTTTATATTAATTTTATATTAATTAGTTTTTATTTAAATATATTTTATATTTAAAAAGTTTAAACGTTGGTGATCAATTTTGAACTATGATTGGGATAACTTTGGTACCCCTGTTTTTCATGGAATTCGAAATTAACCACAAGGAACAAAACACAAAAAAATATTAGGTTTAGGATTTATAAATAATATTTAAAATGTTTCAAGTTTTTGTGCTAAGTTGTAGTTCAAAAGTTCTTCAAGCCATTGAATACAAAACAAGTTCAATCCAATGAAACAAATATTTCGACAAAACCGAAGGAAGCCGTTTCTATATACATGCTTACAAAGTGGAAAATATGAGACAGATATTTCCCAAAAAACAAGATACTGATATCTGACGTCTATTTACGCAAAGTTTATTTGCAAGATCTAATTGTAATGAAACAATTCTATATTATCCTTCATTTGTTTGGAATTGACCACCTGTCTATATCATCAGTGTTGAGATAGGTCAGACATTAGAGTCATCTTGTCCCCCATCTTTCCCAAAAAAGTGATATTCCATTTGAATTTGTTATGTAGAAGTTTTTCTTAAAGGAATTATTTGAGTTGATAACTATTTCATACGAATGTCTCTCCCCAGGGGTATTTAAAGTAAAATGATAGAATCTTATATATTATCATGCACTGATCTTTTCTGAAGTAAACGCAAGTATCTTAGCTGTACATGCAGGATTGAGAGTACGTACATCAATGATAAGGATTTTTCCGTCCCCGGACAATTATATGAATAAATACGTTTTCTATA
This sequence comes from Chrysolina americana, assembly GCA_958502065.1. Classification (NCBI taxonomy): domain Eukaryota; kingdom Metazoa; phylum Arthropoda; class Insecta; order Coleoptera; family Chrysomelidae; genus Chrysolina; species Chrysolina americana. Next base: position 11,490,250 of record OY293411.1, on the reverse strand, counting down.
TATCTTCATGAATAATAATAATATATAATTTTTAAGAGTTGTTTGAGAGAATGTTATATAGAAATAACTGTCGGTCGGATAAGAGGGAACATAGGGGTAGATTTAAATGGCTGAATCTTAAAAATGCAATAGTAGGATGTCACGAAAGAGAGGGATTTGTTTTATTTGCAATACAGATAGATGTTGCCAGGATTGGTGCTTTTCACTTCAGCAGGGCTGGAAACATTGATTTCTGTGAGTAGAGAAAGAGAGTTCTCATACAGAAATGTTGATAAAGTAAGTAAAGTAAAGTAAATGAAAAATTTCAACAGATATACACACTCGGGGCTTCAAGCTCTAAGAAGTTCAATTATGGCAATAGAAAATTTCGTAGCCCTGACCCTCGAATTGGTTCATATTCATTCTCCAGTGGAATCCAAACTCAGGAACAGTTCAGAAAGCTTCGATTCCTCGCATTGCTGTTTGATCTGTGTCCAAAAATGTGTACAAGAATGAAATCGACCGCCCAGGACAATTTCTAAAGCCCCAAACGAAACTATTAAAAAAGTGACAACAACTGGCCAATCTCATAATTCTCATAATTTATTCATGAATGAGATGTGAGGCTAATCCATAATCTCAAAAAATATTCTCACCTTTTGTCTACAATGGCGGCTATTCCTAATCGCAATTTTAAGACGATTAACGCTGTTTCCAGAGCTCGAAAAGGCGGATTTGCTTCAAATAATATGAAGCATCAACCTCACCGAACCTAACCTAACCTAGCCTCCTAAAAGTATCACAAGTATACTTTGTAATTTCATTTATTATATCGAAGCCGTTTTACGATAGCCTTTTTAATTTCCAGGTTTTTTTTTTATTGTATTCCAATTTTTTTAATTTTTTTGTGTTCCACCTCTGATTTTTTGCTAAACAATTTTTTTTTAACTAAACATAATGTCAAGAAGTCACGTGCCAAGTTTCATAGTGTTACAATTCATCCTTCGGTTTTGGCACAAATTTGTCTGTGGATATTGAACTAATAGAACTGTCCACCTTTTCCTGTTACGGAAACTCGGATATTTCGGCTTTCATTCTTCAGCTGTGTTATTCCTCAAGTCTTACTGCACTCAATGGTCTCAGTTCGTTTTTTATAATGGTTTCAACTCATATATATTTAATATATTTCATATATTTCAATATCCCGAAAGAGACATACCATACAAAATTTTGATTTCGCGCTTTGAGAACCTAGACGTAAGAAGAAAACGTGCTGGCAATATCTTTTTATGCGAATTATTGCACAGTCAATTTTATGTAAGTAATATAGTGTCTCAAATGATTTATTTTATTCCAATTTGTAGAACTAGATACTTTATGACCTTCCACTGCAATAGATCCAGAACAAATTTATATCTAGTCACACACACCATGTGTGAAAACTTCAATAAGATATCAAATTACTGCGATATTCATTGTGATACATAGAATCACTCAAAAAATATGGCTGTTCAATATCTAAATGAAAACATTTTGTAATAAGTTGTTTTTTTTTCAGTTGTAATATTTATTTGATTTATATTTAAATATTGCTGTAGATAAATCAACAAAATATTTTTAACTGCACTTTGAACTTTCTTCTGAAACAATTTGTCCTGTAAATGGGTAACTGAATAGTAGGATTCCACAACAATTATGATCAACATCATGATTCGTGTATAAACTTAAAAACTTTAGACTTCTTAAATTTGACGTACTATTTCATTCTGAACATTTTCACAATTCTTTTAGCACTAGTGCGGGAAAATGACATCCCTCAAACCAAATTGCGTGCAGGAATAGGGTAAATCACGCACGCTTGTAGCAAATAGTTATTTACCTAACAAGTGCGGAAAGTAGTACTTTTCCGCACGCGACGGCAGTTGCACGAACGACGCGGAGAGGAGTTCGGGCAAGCCGTCAAGTAACGATTTAAACTCGTACGGAAAAGTACAACTTTCAAAGTGAAAAATCGTGCGGAAAAGTTACTTTTCCGCACTCTCGTAGGAAATATTTTCAAGTGTATTTTGTAACTCTCATTTTTGCTGTAAGATTTGAATCACACAATTATTTCTTATCAAATACCAACCTTATCTCTCAGTAAACAACTCAAAGTAAATTTTCAGGTAATTCACATTTCCTGCATTCGCTGATATCTCATTAGAAGAATATATTTATCAATTATCAAAACCTTGCACAAACTAGATAAATAACAATCGCTTCGTTTCGAGCTTGAGAAATAAATATTTCGTAATGCTAATAATCAAACCAAAACGGCAATATGCCGTTACATTTTAATAACCAACTAATTTATTTTCATTGCTTCCTGGTGCAATTAAGAAATTCTTCTGGCGTGTAAGTTCGTATGAGCAAAATATAACAATTGGCAAACGGAATGGATTATTTTATAATTAAAACGAAAATAAAATGGAAAGTTCGTTATCTTCACGAATTGAGTTAAGATCGTTGTACACCCATTGTCACTTTTTATCGGTCGTTTTCACTTTTTCACATTCATTTGTTCCGCGAATGTAACTTCTTCAGCAGAAACCATTGTTGGAGTTATGTGTGGAGTACCGACATAATAGATTTTTGATAATATTAAAAATTATATAAAATAGAACACATAAATTAACAACAGATGTTCAAAAATCTAGGGAATACAGGAATGAAAATACTCGTTAAGACTGTATAATAAAGCGTGGAACGAAGAACAGATACCGGAAGATTGGAGAACATCCTTAATAGTGCTAATATATAGAGAAAGGGGAACAGGCATGACTGTAATAACTATGGAGGAATAACTTAGAACAACAATGAAAATATATGGAAAATTTATAGACAGTAGGATAAGACAAACAGAAGAGTCACAAAGTGGATTTAGGAAAGGTAGAATACAGGATTATATATTTACGGTATAACAAATAATTTAAAAGTTCTCAAAGAAAGGAACTGAAGTTTATATGTACAGTAGCAGCTATGGAAAATACAAGGAGAGAGGAAAGTCGCCAATAAAATAATAGGAATAATTAAAAACATCTACAATAACAACATACATTGTGTAATATACAGAAACAAAACATCAGAAGCTTTATTGGAATTAATCATAATTTTTATTGATGAAATAATAAAAAAGTCTAGCAGAATGGCAAAACTACACGTGGGACACTGGAATTTATGAAGAGTAGATATATCAGGAGCTTTTGCAGATAATGTAATAATAACAGAAAAAGAATTACAGAAAAACTTGGAAATTTGGAATGCAATTTGGAATGAAAATGAATAAAGAAAAACTAAAATTATGTTCATACGGTAATAACAATAAATAACAGAAAAATGTACAAATAAACGGAGTAGAAATTGAACAAGTTGAAGGATTTATATATTTGGGGGTGCAAATAGAAGACAATGGAAGACAAGAAATAAAAATCAACAATTGAGTAAATATAACATTGAGCTTTTACTACACAAAGAATACTTCTGGTAATCTTGCCAGCTCATTTGAAATATTCAATTAAATATGACTTGAATGTTATACGGTTATCTCAAGAACATGTGATAGATTTGCTATTCAGTTTCCGCAGAAATAGAAGACCTTACAAAATACTATTGAAAGAATTACAGAAAACTTCAAAAACTTTCGATCTGTCAATTATATGGAAAGATGAAGCCAAATTTATAGAGAATAACCGATATAATTGCCATTATTCAATTGACTCAAATCAGCATGTATCAAGGAAAATGAACTTTCAAGAGTCTTGGCAGTTCAATGGTTATTTAGCGAGAAATGATAGGGTCGTGGCACTGTATTTTCATCAAGAAAACTCAAATAGTAAGTAAAAACCAGATCGATTTCGAGACAAGAAACATCTCTTTAAGCGAGTGAAAGATATTCAAATATTTTGCGTAATTTGTACAATTTACTTATCAATCGATGAGCATAGAAATTTAATTTATCAACATGACTGGGCATCTTCTCATAATGTTTGCTTAGTCAATACTCGTTTACAAGAATTGAATGAAATCTAATGAAGACTCACCTCTTGTATTAATGTCGGTGCTTCCCCATAATATACAGTGTGCATCGGCGTTACATCCTAGGATCTGTACTTATGTTTATATGCTATTTTTTTCTCTTGAAAAAATACGACACAGTTAGTTATCTGAGGGTCTAAGTCCTCCTTGCAAATATATGAGTAGCCTCTAAATCCATATGGATATTTTACTAAGGCTAAATCTAACAGTTGTGGTGTTATATTGACACACGAACTTCATATTCACAACGTAGGATCTTGTGTTTGAACCTCCACTATAAAATCAGAACAGGAATATTGTATTGAAATCTTCAACATCTATTTTGTGACAGATTTGAATATGTAGCCTCCAGAAGAAATATCTGACTGCAACTAGAATGTACAGCCTCCAGAAAGAATAAATGCCTCTAAAATAATTTTTAACTGGGACCAGCCTCCAAAAGAATTATCAGGGACTCCCAAAAGAAATTTCTGTCCCAAAAATAAAGTAGCTTCCAAAAGAACCCACTGATAAAAATACAGCGTTACAATTACGGATTTTGGATATGAGTTAAAGATTCCCAATTACCCTTAGTCCTAAGTGACACTAAGATTTCACGATAAAGAAATCCATATTGAATATATAACATTGAACTATTTGAATTATCCTACTAACTAATAGAAATGAATGAAATAATCGAACCAATAGATCCTAGACGTGTTTTCTGAAAGAGAGGGCTGTTCTCGGAATGAATTATATGACCTGTGGAGGGTATATTAATGTTAGCTTGCTGATAGCTGCAAAATTTTGGAGCGCTTCAGATTTGGAATATACAGGGTGTTCCAAATTAAATCGGCAAACTAGTAGCATTTTTAATCGCCTTCTCGATGCCGGAAACAAAAACAAAATTGACATTCGCGTTTTCAGAATATTTCATAAAATGATATTGCTTTCAATGGAACACCCTATATTTTTTCATGCATTTCAATTTGTAATAACATTTTCAACAACAAAGCTCATATCAGCTTTCTTCCTAAAGTGGAAAATGAGCGACTTATGTGGAAATATTTATTTCTTTCACTAGTACAAAAAATTTCTTTGTTTTGGCGAATAAAACCTCATGATTGTCCAAACACCCAATTTTGGTACTTATACGAATGACAATATTTTATTACTAATAGCAAAATAAGACAGCAAAAAAAATTGCGCTGGGATGTGAACTCGTGAATCCCGTAATCATCATGTCGCACCACTCACTTGACACCACTGAGCTAATTGGTATTAATGTACAAAACGATAATTTCCATCTTAAAGCCATTCCGCTAGCCGCATTTATTTTGTGAATCAAAATATGTCTGCTGAAATAATAACTTTGAAGCCGTTTTTGTACAGAACAGAAAATACTGCAGGGTCATATGAATGTGGTTGGAAAAAATGTGTTTGAGTCGATATAACATAATTATTATGAACAATCAAGTTGCCTTGAAACTTTGTTGAAATACTATTTGTCGAATATTCTCAAGTATATCATGACAATGTTATAAATTATTGTAACTATCAACTACTGTTGAATATTTTTTGAAATGCCGTTTTCCTATCAAGAACAATGTGATATGTTAGAATCCTAGTTGGTTTGCCAGAAAAATAGCGTAAGAGCACTTCAACACTACAGCAATTCGTTCCCCGATCGTGAATTACCTAATCGGCGTTTTTTTGATGTGCTTCATCGTCGGTTCAGAAACAATGAAAAAGTTTTTTTGAGAAGAGGAGAACTAAAAAACGTTTTGTAATATCTGAGGATACAGAAATTGACGTTCTGTCCTACTTTGAGGTATATCCAAATAATTCCATCCGAGATTTATCTAGAGAAATAGCTGTTCCACTGTCTGGTATTTAACGAACTCTGAAGAAACATAAGATTTCTCCTTATAAGTTAAGACCAGTGCATACACTAGAACCTGGTAATCCTGAGAGACAATTGGGGTTTGTAGGTGGTTTATGAATAAATGCAGACAAGTTCCAAATTTATATAGAAATATCATATGGAGCGATGAGGCTAATTTCTCAAATCGTGGAATGTATAATAAATGAAAGAATTTTCATTATTGGAGTAGACATACTCCATTTCTAGTCCATCCCCACAATCCGCAAAGACGATTTAGTATTAAAGTTTGGTGTGGTCTATTTGCAGGCATTATCGGTCCATTTTTCTACCATGGTTCTTTGAACGGACCCCGTTACATAAATTCATTAACAAGAGTGTTGGAAGAGTTTTTCGATGATCTTGATCTGGAGGCTCGTCAGATGATCTATTTTCAGCAGGATGGAGCACCAGCACATAATATCAGTGGCGTAAAAGGAATGCTGCGAGGTTGTTTTGGCAGATGGATTGCTAAAAATGGTCCTGTTAAGTGGCCCCCTCGTTTACCAGACGACACCTCTAGATTTTAATTTTTGGGGATTTCTGAAAAATGTGGTTTACAGCATGAAACATAATAATGTAAATGAACTGAAACATTATATTGAAACTATAATAGAATTGATGGCCGAACTGTGTTGAATGCCACACGTAATATCAATAGAAGGGCCCAAATATGTGTTCAATAAGAAGGCGGTGTTTTTGAACATTTACTCGATATTTTATAGCGCTTTATCAAATCCGTTTGTTATAAATGTTTCTTGTTGATAAAACTGTCTTATATTCACCTTTACGAAAAAAAGGCAAATGAGCTTTGATAGCGTTGAGAATGTTATTATGAATCGAAGTACATGAAAAAATATAAGGTGTTCCATTGAAAGAAATATCATTTTATGAAATATTCTGAAATCACGACTGTGAATTTTTTTTGTTTTCGGCATTGAGAAGGCCATTAAAAATGCTACTAGTTTGCCCAGTTAACCGAATTAGTAGCATCAATAATAACGGAGTTGGCAATGGTGCCGACCTAATTTGGAACACCCTGTAAAGAATGAACACATAAGTGAAGTGCTCGATCAGCATCGGTAACTAAGCCACAATTTTTCATGACATTAAAATGTGTGCAATGGAGCTGCAAACTCGTCAATTTAGGAGTAGTATGGTATTTTTTTTATTTAAAAAAATAGTGGTTTGAAGTTGGGATGAAGCTTCAGTTTCTTCATTACTTCACGAAAGTTTTGAAACAGTGCAGTGCAAATATATTTGTAGCAGCAATTTTGTTTCTCTTCGGCAATATTGATGAAAATACCAATTTATTCAGAAAAATCAAACGAAACTTCCTACCTATGGCACTACACCTTTTTCAGTTGTAATTCAGAAAGTGTAATATGTATTTCAGAAAGTGTAATTTGTAATTCAGATTAGTGAATTGATAATCAGAAAGTGTAGCTTGTAATTCAGAAAGCATAGGTTGTTATTCAGAGAGTACCAGCTGTAATTTATTGTGATCCCATTTCCTTATCATCATCATTTCATTTCATTATCATTTACTTATCAAGTCCTTGACGAGCATAAAATGAAGGCTTTCACGGTCGGAAGTAAAATCAAGGAGTATGGTTTCTGTGCTTTGGGGCCGTGGTCGGTTCACCTCCGAGGAGGCGGTTTTTACGGACATTTCGCTCATAACTGCGGTGAGCATCTTCAGCGTGGATTTTGTCATATACAGCTGAGTATTATGTCGCTCTTCGAGAAGGCAAAATTCTCGATGGTGCTCACCGCAGTTGTGAGCGAAACGTCCATAGAAACCACCTCCACGGAGGTGAATCAACCACGGCCACAAATTCCGGAAACCATACTCCTTTGGTTAAGTCCTTGACGGTTTCTGAATTACAAGTGATGGTTTCTGAATTACAACTGACGCTTTCTGAATAACAATTCACTAATCTGAAATTGAAGTTACACTTTCTGAAATACAATTTACTAATCTGAATTACATGTTACGGTTTCTGAAATCCAATTAACAATTGTGAATTGCATGTAATATATTCTGAATTACATTTTACTAATCTGAATTTCAAGTTACAGATTCTGAATTACATTTGAAAAAGGTATAGAGTATAAGTCATTACACTCTACTCATTTCAGTTACGCATTCCTTTTTTAAGTTTATTGACATTCACATATTTACTCTCATTCAAGTATGAAACTCCAAACAATAAGTAATAATTCCAAAGAATTCTCCTAAACGGTAAACCATAAAGCCATTAATGGCATAATGACGGAGGAAATAATTAAAATGATCCCTTCATTGTTTAGGATATTCATTGTCTGTGATTATGTATGTTTCCCATGTGAAACAAAAAATATATCTATTGTTTCAAGCAGTAAATAGTTCCTAATGAACACCGGGTTCCTTTCGTTAAGTGCAAAGAAAGTAAAAGTATCTTTTGCATCATGTGGTCATGATTGTTTTGTTTATACAGAGCACATAAGAAAATCCGCTTTATTTTAGAAACATTTTTTCCACAAAGTTCAATCACTGAGAACAAGTATATTCAAAAAATCATGCTATGAACCATTACTTAGAGAGATCCAAGTAAGGAAGAGGGAACTTACCTACCAAAGATTTGGCAAACAGAAAATGCGCGCCAAAACAGCATCATAAAAATGGCGTGCCAGAAAAGAGTGCTTCAGTTTCAGTTGATATGTCGAGAAGATAATTTCGTTCACGCCACCAAAAATGACTGCCGCAGTTTCAGTCGAAATATATGGATATTTTTACCACAGCAAAACCAACGAGGACATATTTTACATTGTTCACAGTTCCTCTCCATTCATTTCTGGTTTCATGTTCTGATATTGAAGTTTGAAAAAGAAAGCATTATGAAGGGTGCCATCAAACGCATAGCTGTGTACTGGACATGAGATCGTTGATTTGAAATAGAAATAGTGTTTTTGATTGAAACAGCCGTCACTTGATGAAGAACCACAATAATTGTAACTTTACTTTAAATATCACGTTTCGCTAAATCCAAACATTTATATATCCTTTGCAATCATTAAATAACTACCTTTCACAGGTAAGTACTACTCAAATAACGTAAAAGTTGAGAGAAGAAGCGATTCCATTCACACATCGGTTTATAGAAAGAAGACTCACACCGGACAGTATGGCCTTTGACTCTAAAAAATATCTCATCAGCTTGGAATACTGTAGTGTTATTGCCAATTATAACGTTCCTCTTTGGCCTCACTTCATATATTTCTGCTCCTAATCCTTTATCTGTTTTTCAGCTATCTGTATACCAGATTATATCCAGATGATAGAACTCTCGAGTCACACTCATTCCGCTTGAACTTTTTTCTGAATATTTTCTCGTAAAAGTTTGATATCATTTCCAGTTCTTCATGATTTCATGAATGATTTTGGTGTGCCTAGTCTGTATGCGCTTTTCCTGGCGTCTCCCATGAATGTGCTGTCTAAAAATGGAAGGTTTAAAATAATTTCAATGGTAGCGGTTGGAGAGCTATTCATAGAGCTCGTGATACACAAACAGGAAAGCCCCTAGAGTTTGTCAAGGTTGGTAATAACGGGTCTTGATCAAGAAGGAGGCAGTGGCAGCTCTCTTGAGGATGTAGGATTCGGTAGACTGGGTAAGTAAAGGAGCGACGATAGGCCATGCGAAAATTGCGAGTGGGCGGAGTAGGACATTTCTATTAACGCCCCCAGAGTGAAAAGATAACAAGATAAACTGCGAAGTAACAAAGAGTTTGCTCCTACGATGCCGAGCAGAGAACGTTGATGAAACACAGTGAAGTTTCGCACGGAAAGCCTAATATTTAATACGGACGGTTCACGTCTGACTGACAAACAGGCTTCGGGTGCAGGCATCTACTTGAAAGGAAGAGACGTACGAGTTGGGTAGACACACAACAAACAGTTTTACAAGCTGAAGTGTTCACCATCCTAACCGTAGCTACGATATAAGGTAAAAGAAAGGCCCGAGCAGAGAAAAAGATCTGTTCAGACAGTCAGACAGCGCTCAGAGCTATATGTCATCCCAAACCAAAAGCTCAGCACTGGTACAGGAATGCGGAGATGCTCTCGAGAAACAAACTGAAACGAAGGAAGTCCAGCTGGTATGGGTTCCGGGTCACAGAGGGGTGCGCGGAAATGAGGTGGCAGGCGAACTTGCTAGAACCAGTTCCGCGACGCCGTTGTGTGGGCCGGACTAGGTACTAGGAACCAGGCATCGCAAGAAGCCAAACCTCTTCAGCCTTTGACGATCGGGCGGAAGAAGAAATCGTACTGGCTGCAGATAGTCGAAAGACTTTGCAGTCGGCTCCAGCAAGTCACGGAAACCGAGAAACATTACGCCTCCTTACAGGGTTACTTACAAGTCATGACAAGATGAGCAGATACCTTTCACTAATACGTATAGAAGACAACCAACCCAACTTGCCTTTAATGCGAATAAGACGAAAAAACTCCAACAAACCTGGAATGGACTTACTGACCTTCAGTAGGAGGACACGAAGGTTCGAAAAGGAAGACTAGAAGGAAGAATTGTGTACATGTGGAACAAGGGTTCATGTGGGCTTACTCTCCAAAGTAATACTACTACCAGCCATATATGATTAGAGGTCTCATGATCGCAGTACATAGCCAGTGCCAGGACAACGGATCAGCCAAGGGCAGAGGCTGTAACCCGTGTGGTCAGTCCCCGGTCTACCCTCAATCTACCCCAGATCAGACCTGACCAGGCTACCTTAGGTCAAACCTAACCAGACTGCTTCCCTCAACCCAGGTACCATTGTCAGCCAGAATACTCCGTTACTGCATACCCATGTCAGACTAGATTCCTCTAGCAGAGGTATGATGAATGACTGTCGTGCCTTGTTGCGATCCAGATACTTACTAGGATATGACCCGCAAGGTTTCAACCAGGATGATGCGTAACAGTGCCTTGATCAACATGAGCATTCATTGCATATCGCCGAGGGTCGGTGCACCCTTGGTCCGATAATATAGATAGTAAGGAAGAAAACTATTTTACTCTTATTGGGACTAGGATACTGTCTTTTTTGAAATGGGAATTGTCAAAAAAAGCCAAGTATTATCAGGCTATGGAAGTTTCATTTTTATTATGCTTGAAGGTATAGTCGAAAACCTAATGTTCAAGATAGGGAAGTCACATCAAGGGTCACCAATGCTGTCAAGGGGGCAAATCTAGTACACATATGGCTCTAAGACAAGCAATGAGGCAGGGGCTGGCATACATGGGTAGAGACCAAGGCATGACATCAGTCTGAGCCTCGGTACTCAAGCCTCCGTATTCCAAGCCAAAGTAACAGCTATTTCCGTCTGCACAAGAGAGATTGTAAGGAGGGGTGCTAGAAACCAACCCATAGTCATTCTCTCCGACAACAAGGCTGTTATAAAGGTTCTGCGATCATGCAGATTCACTAAAACCTCAACGACCTAGGAGCACAGAACAATGTAAAACTTATCTAGGCAGCAGGTCACACGGGGCATCCAGGAGAATGAGATCGCAAACAACTCTGAGGAATCCCCCTTTGACGACATTAAGCAGGACAGAAAGAAATGGGTCAAGCAATCTTCCTGGGAAGACGCCACAGGCAATGCTCACGGGAAAATAATAAGCTGAGCCGGAACTCCCGCAGGAAGGTGGTAGGACTATTAACAGGACACTGCCACCTGAGAAGAGACTTGCACATATTGGAAATACACCAATACCCTCCACACTTTGCAGGTTCTGTCATAAGAAGGACGAAACAGCCTCACACAAATTGTTTGAATACGAAGCCCAGGCTCATAATGATGCTTATCTTCGGACACTGTAGTGCAGAAGATATCCCACAGGAAAACCTCGTAAGAAATCTCTAGGAGATTAGTAAACGGTTCAAAAGTGGCCTGTATTTATTATTCCATTAAAATGTGTATTACCTATTACGACGTGGACCAGTAAAGAAGTGCATGCACTATTTATATCAAACAAATATAATCGGTAGATAAATCAACTGCATATCTCAAACAAACACCTGCACCATCGAAAGTTCCAGTAAAGCTTGAACGCCGCCTACCTCACAATTAAATTATTATGATTCATAGAGATAAAGGCTTTTTAAACAACCGTACGAAAACAGTTAGCCATATTTGGAATGTTCGTGACTGGTAGAAATAACATAATTGATACACATTACACAGTGACCTAAAGAAAATCATTCGGAGAAGTTGAATAACAAATAATGATACTGTTGACCTTGACCATCGGCCAAATTGTACTCGGCGATTGTACCGCTATTCAGTCACAGCACGAACAATATGAATCGTGCCATATGGACCCATTTTGAATACATTTATTGTGATACCGTGCTTTTGAATTTAGGTGAAAAGCTGTAGATATTCATCATTCAAATTAATTGGAGACACAATCTAATACATACTGAATGTCCTAGAACTTCTTTCTTCCTTCAACTCGGAAGCCTATAGATACAGTCATATAAATGTAACTGGAATTTAGAAAAATCAAATCAATTTTAATTTATTATAAGAAAGTCCTCCTCAAATATTCTTGTGTGAATATTTCATTTTCATTTAATTTTATTTTTCAAATTTTCATTTAAATCACTTTATCGGGTGACCATGAGGTGAGTTTTCAAATTTTGTAAGTTGGATTCGCTATGATATTTGATAGAAATTCCTATTAATATTATGTATTTAGTGATATTGTATATCGATTTTTTCTATTTAGAAGCCTTTCAACTCGGAGAACTACTCTAAATAGTCCTGAAGATGAAACAGCATAATTTCGAAACGACAAATATTCAACAACTAGTTTTCTTTAGCATCCCTACCGAATTATATTAACGGTAGTTATCCTATTCAATTATTATTGTTATTATTGTTTAGAATAACTATTTTGTAAACATTTTCTGTTATTGGTTTCACCTGTTGGGAATAAATATATGAATGAATATGAGCTTGCTGCTCATTTTATCATACAGCCTCTAATCGAATTGATGTTTCAATCAGAAAAAATAAAAGCAACCCATAGAGTGTCAAAAACCCATTTTTTATCAATTATAAAAATTGGGAGAACTACTAGCTGAAGAGAATTGGGAAAAAGTTTTATCTCATGATGAATCTGAAAATTGATATAATATATTAATAGATACACTTTCTGATTACATATATAAGAAGAAGTCTTAAAATCGGGTACAGTAATGAAAATACCGAATTGAAACCTTGGATGATTCAAGATCTCTTGAACACAATAATTAGACATAGGGATTAATTGAAACTAAAATTGAATAAAACATATACATACGACAATACATTTGAACGCAAACATTTTAGGAATACACAAAAATTAATATCATTCAACGAAAATAAAATAAGCACGAAATTATTATGCAGAGGTTTGGAAGATAAAGCCCACCACTTCAATCAATTCTTTGCGAATAGTAGGAAACCATGGCAAATTATATCGAAAAACCACATATAGCTGTCTCAAAATATTAAAAAAATGGAAATTTCTATTTACTATAAACATTAAAAAACATCATCAATACATATTGTATTCATATTTTCAACCGTGTGTTTAAAAATCCCCAACGATTCAAGAAGTCGAATACAACGCCAATATTCAAATCAGGAAAGAAACACATGCAACAACTCACAGGCCAATAACTTCTGTTATAAATAATTTCGCAAAAATAGTTTTTTTTTTAGACTTAACGAAGGCATTCGACACCGTGAACCATGATCATTTATTTCAACGTCTATATTTTATTGGAATTGGAAGGCTAGCTCAGGAACTTTTCATGGATTACTTGACTAATAGGAAACAAATGGATAGAATACATAACTCATACAATGAGCCATTACAAGTAACTACGGGCGTACCACAAGGCACTATCTTGGGTCCCATCTCGTTCGTATTGTACATAAACAACATTATCAATATCACTAAGCTGAACGGCAAACTTGTCTCTTATGCAGATGACACTGCAGTCATATTTACAAGAAAATCATGGAATGGGGCTCACGTCAACGCAGAGCGAGGGCTTCAAAAATCATCAGTTTGCCTTCTGCTTTCTGAGTATTAATATAAATAAAACGACAATTACAGACCAACCAAGTGTCAAAAAAGAAATATTCATAAAAAAATTCTTGTATCGAGTTCACAGATTGCATCTGCCAAAAAAATACAAAAAACTGCTTTGGTTGAATATTTAGCTGTTATGATTTCTGAGATGGATAGACCATATAGAATAGATTATAAGACTTCATAAATTGACAGTACCCATAATTCGTTACCGAATCATTATTTGAGGTGGAACCTCTTAAACCTCTCCCCCTCAGATTTAAGTTATACAGAATACTTTATAAAAAATATTATTGAAAAATAATACTTTACCAATCGACTTTACATCGAATCTGAATTACCATTGAGGAAACTTTTTATTTTTTATCAATGTCTATTATTTATGATAATCTCAACTGAAACATATGTATCCAATATTCATCATAATCGTACAACTACAAATCAAATCATTCATATTCCAAGATGTAAGATTGTCGCATAATCAAAGACTCATTACTTGTTTTTGATGCCTCCTGGATTCTTGTTTGTCTTACGCTTGTTTCCTCTTGGCCAATGCATGAAAGGCCAATGCATGCATATCTTCAGTATTTGTTGTATATACTTTCCCAGCTTTTACCAAATATAAAGTATGGTATTTTGATAAGTGATTTGGTGAAGTGGAAGACATACTCCTCAAATTATTAATTACCGTTAATTTTTGGTGTTTCTTCAAATTTTACTGCAGTAATTGTAGACCATTACTTTTTGGATCATAGAATTTCAGTCACCCTATTATAGAGAGTATAATACTTACTCTCGAGTAGGCCGCAAAAGCTCCCTGTCAAATTTTGAACTGTCAGAAATGATCATAAATTTTCGTGAGAATGTCTCTAGCTTCAAACTTCAGACCCAAGCCTCAACTATCCTGGAAATACTTGAAGCGTTCCTCTCCCCAAGTTAACAGTATAAACCACGACACCAGACGCCATCCAACTGTTGTGTCGCAAAAACCGTATTCCAAGAAGTCAGTCAGATGCAAAGTAGCAATCATTGCTGGAGGAGTGCGAGGTATAGGATACAACATCGCGGAAGGACTCCTAGATGTTGGCACCAGAGCAGTCATTTTTGGGGATGCCAAAACGGATGATTGTAAGAAAGCCGTGCGCAAACTCAACGAGAAATATGGCGAGCCTCGAGCATTTTTCCAAACGTGCGATATCAGCAAGAAATCGGACTTGGAAAGACTCTTCAAAACGGTCAAAGAAAGGTTCAGCAAAATCGATTTCGTCGTCAACAACGCTGATATAGACGAAGAATACGACAAGACCATGTACGTGAACCTCAATGGTTTAGTTCGAGGAACTTTGCTGGGATTTCAGTATATGGGCGCTCAAACTGGAGGTAAGGGAGGATATATCATCAACGTTTCCTCGATATTGGGTCTTCAACCGTTTTTCGCTTCTCCGATATATTCGGGGACTAAACATTTTGGAATAGGTTTCTCCAGGTCCATGGGAGATAAATATTTCTACGATAAATCCAAGGTGAAAGTTCTGACTCTTTGTCCCAGTATAACTAGCACGACTAAGAACAGGAAAAACGGTCTGCCGGAGTTCAAGGATCTTGCATCAGACACGGCTTGTAGTATCCGTAGATTACCGTCCCAAGATCCATCAGAGATCGGCAAAGGAATACTGACCATGTTGGAGGATGCTGAAAATGGCAGCGTGTGGGTTTCAGAAGGCAAGGACTTTTATAAAGCCCGGATTCCCGATCGGAAAATGTTCAAAGATGGTGGGAAAATTGGTGGGACAGCTGGTGATTGCGGCAAAGAGAACCCCTGCAAGGTGAAAGTACCCAAGAAGAAAGATAAATGCGAAAAAGAAGTGAAAAAGGCTCCTTGTGATAGAGAAAACCCTTGTAGGAAACAGAATAACACATGCAAGTGAACCTCGAAAAAAATATACTCACTGCTCGTCCAGCACGAAGTTGTATAGGTAGTGGTTTATTTGTTGCACTCTGTAGAATGTCAAATTAATAAAGGATCCTCTCGCACGTCAAATTATTTCACTATTAATTTTGTAGATCTTGAATAATTCAAAAGCTGAAGCTGAAGTGTATTTGCAAGTCTGGATTTATAAGATAAGTTATAGGAATTACGAAAATAAGTATATTGGTCAAACTAGAAGGGTCATCAAAACACGTTTCAATGATCATATCGCTCATATATGCTTTTCAAGACTAGGAAACTCAAGTGTGTCCATAATGTTTTGGAAAACCATCACAGATTTAGTAATTTTAATATCAGATCAATCAATCGAGAAGATAGTGGTATGAATGCAAATATGGGTCTTATTCCATACAGTCGATTATTGTGAATTCTTCTGTTCATATTACGATAATTATATCAATAAAATTGAACTTACACATATGGAATCTGTATGATTCTATATTCACTTTAGGAGAGCTTCGTAATTAAATTTCAATTGAAATGAGTAGCACCTAGATAACATTAGTAGTAAACCAGAATTGACAAGTTAGTATGGGAGGTAGTTTGATGGTTAATGGATGAGTTGGATGATTTTTTGCTGTCTTCTGGTTTCCATGAGAAAAAGAAAAAAGTAATGCTCGAAAAAATATCATGATCCAGATACATAAGCGAGTTGAGAGCGAGGCATCACCGATGAGACAACTTGAGCATTTCTGGATAGATCTCTTACCTGTATCCCGACCACATCAATCACAAAAAAACTATTTGATTTTTGTAGTAGAAGGGAAGTTGTAGCTGAGAGGTAGTCCAACTGATTACCACTTTGAAAAATGAAAATTTCGATAAATGAATATAGCATTGCGAAAATAAATCTGCCTTTCTTAAAAAAAAACGATCAAGCTAGCACAGTTTGCGGATAATCTAAAAATAGGTAAAGTAAATCCACTATATAAAAGATTATCCACTAGCAAGCGAAAACTATAGACCTAGGCATTGCAAATAGGTTATACAGTAAAATAAACTCAATAAACTCCCAGAAAATATAAAGAGTTTGAAATCGTACATTCAGAAAAGCATTAAAAAAACTTAATGAAAGAAGAAGAATGTTTTTATAATCTTGCAGAATTCATGCAATAAATAGTTACTAAGGACACTATCATTTTCAACCCAGGATTAACTAACAAAAATGATTGCTAGTTGATTGAGACGTTTCACACTACTCATTCATCCAAAGATTCAATTTATTCTGTTTTTAATAATAATATTTTAATGTAGGTACATTTGATCATGTCAGTTTGTACTAATAGCCTTTGAAGAAACCTGCTGTTGCTTAACCCCACAGTTCCTACTTTCCGGAGTAAAATACTGGAATTGGTCGATTTCATCAGATACATTTTTATGAATAGGTATAGACTGTTGAAAAAATATCTATATAAATCAGTGTTCTGAATCTCTTGCTTATCCACCACTGATATTACACCACCAACGCTGTGCTGATGAAATTGCAAATTTCGATTCTAAAGAACGTTGGTATTTCGTTTCAGATCCGATAGAAGTATGACCACACCGAATCAGATATGCCTGCTCTACATACTAAGCATGTCGGTACTTCCTTTGCGGTCAGCCTTTCCTCCCAGCTTAAGGTATCCATTACCGGTGAACGTTAACAAAATAACCGAAGTGAATTTCACGTGCGATTCGGAAAATGTCAACGTCACCATAACGATGCAGTCGCCCTTCAAAGGTCTGTTCTTTGCCAAGGATTTTGCACAGGAATGTAAAACAACAGGTGAGTGGTTTTTTAATTAAGGTTAGTTTTTTTCTAAAGTTACCAGGAAAACTTCGATTTGGTACCTACTATTCTTTCCTTTTCATGGCTGATCAACTTTCAATGCCACATGAATTGAAGGAAACTTTTGATCTTGTATGACAAGACAACTTTTTATATTGGTGCACATATGTGGACTATATTTTGGCGGGTTTCACAGAAAGAAATAAATTAATTTCATAAATTATCCTCGTTTATCAATCAATTTTAAAATAGAATCAGAAATGGATATTTCTAAAAATTTTCCAGATTTTACCATAAGTATATCGAATAATGAATATGAATTTTCAAGTTTTCATATTCCTTCACAAATATATATTTTCAACACGGTCTTTTGACCAACTTTTTCCCAGTTTTGTTCCATGATTTTTCCCCAGTTTTCTATACAAATCTTCATGCTGTACGTTTTTGTATTTCTTTTCTGTAATCTATTCTGGATCTGAATCCTTTTCCGACCAAACAATAGGGAATTACACAGTAAGAAAAGATAACGTTTCAATTGTTGAAAGTTTTTTCATATGTATAAATATTGCATGTAGAATCACTTCACGAACCTATTTATTCAATTTCATATCGACTACAACCCACTTCAAAACTGTTCAGAATCGAGAAAGATTCGAACGCTATATTTACGCAGGCTGACGTCACTTGTATTGTACTACAAACATTTGTTCTGTGAGTATTTTGTATAAGGAAGATTTTTTCCCATTTTGAATCACAGTATGCACTGGAAACACTGATATGAAAGTCATCATACTATAATTTCATTTCAGTGTCTGGAAATTAAGGAGACTGACGTCACTTGTATTTGTCAAATGAAATACTGGTAATATTTGGCGCGAATTTGAGATTGTGTTTGAATTCATCTCTAATCCTTTTGTATGTTCTTGTTCTTCATCAGACATGATCAAAAAACAATTTTGAAAAACCGTTTCTTACCCAGTTCGACTTGTAAACTTGGCGAACAATATAAAAAATGTCATTCCCTATTGTCAGCCTATAATAGTATGATAAAGACACAAGACGACTAGGAAGAGGGTGGATCGAGACCTCATTTCCAACACCGTTAATTAATCCGTCAAATTTAGCAATAGATGGCGAGGCAAGCGTTTTATGGAAATACTAGATGTGAAAACTAATGCATTCAATAGGATCGCAAGTCGGGTTGAATTCTATTAAGGCATACAATTTTCCTGAGCATTAATACTCGGTGGTTCAATGATTATTTTGTGATTAAAAGTCTGAATTTTATGTGTTACCGAGCTGCTGCATGCATTTCCGAAAGAAATATAAGACGCATTGTGCTCAAGAGTTAATTCCTTATCTAGAAATGTTGCGGTCCAGGTGTGCAGAGTATATTTGGCAAAGCTTGATGAGATGCCAATGGCATGTTGTGGTCCAATAAACCTATTTATGGCACCTTCTCTTGCAAGAACATCCACCGTTTCAATGCCCTCCAGAGTGGCCAGGAATCCAGACCCGAGATAAACTGTTGAGTCTTACTATTGACGAGTCTTCTCTAGCAGTTTGACACCAGCTTAGACGTTTAGTTTCTTTCAATCTCTCTACACATATATCGATAGTGGAATTTCTGCCTGGACTACTGTCGCATTTAATCCTAGACAGGTTGATATTTCTGTTCTAGGTATACGACTGTATACACCTGCACCAGAACCTGAGGATGTTCTTTGAACCAACGGTAATCTGCTCTCAGTAGTTCCTCTTCTTGGAGGACCCAGTCGTCTCTTTTCGGAATTAGAACGGTATAAGGCACATCAGAATTTAATCTTGGAGGCATTGCATCAGAAATTATCAGCAGTCGGCTACGCTCTGTATAAGTCTGTTGACAATATGCATGACCCTGTAGGTTCACCGGGGGATTTGAATGGCTGAAATGCTTTAATTGCCCATTCAACTGCCCGTGCTGTGATAACTTTCTTAGCGACCTCTCATCCATTTCTTCTTGGACGTTTGGCGCCCTCAAAGAGGGGAGTTCGAGTGTTATCAGAGCCAAGCTTCCAGGAAAATGGTTTTCTATCGCTGTAATGTTTATTTTCTAGAGATCGTGAATGTGCCGTCGGGTCGCTTCAGCAATCGACTATCTTAAGAGAGTCATAGTTACGACCGCACCGGGGGGGTCTGGGGGGGGCGGTTAGGCCCCACCAGCTTCACCCATGCTCCCATACCAGATGGGTGGGCTTACGCTGGTGTGCTCTAGCGAGCCAAAACTTTTCCCCCCATGGTGACTTCCCCCGGGTGTGGGAAACGTGAATTAATCATTACAGGAGGGGTTGCCGTGGGGACCGCGAACCGTCCCCGGACCATCCCACACCTCTCTAGCTCACCGCTAACATAGCTTTCACTACAACTCTGACTTTCAACTATAAGATGTTGCCGGAGCTGTCATAGCTTCGTTACCCAAGGATCATGCATGCAACACGAACGGGCCCCCAAAATCCCCGCAGTCCCCCTAGCGGATCACTTGCCCCTGAGAGACCAACATCAGCCGAAGGGGCGAACTAGCCGATACTTGGGGCTCCCCTCCACCCTCAGTACCATTAAACATGAACCTCCGATCATGCCGAGAATGGTCACCGTTCGGCACAGGTTTCCCTGTGTCAGCCTACTACATATCTGCTGAAGTCGCGGTAGCACGTTGCCCAGACAGCTGGAATGGTGTATACCAACGACAACTTTAAAGGGTAAACGCCATGTAGTCTACACCGTATGTATTCTTATGCTGCGAGGTATATCGGATATACTCTCACAAAACTTCCTCCAAGACATCCAAGATTACTGCTTCACCTTTCTGATCCCTTGTTATTATAGCCCTATAGGGTTCCCGGTTGCCAGACTCCTCAGCTCGATTGAATGGTCGTAGAAATTGTTTTCTTAATTTCTCAAGGTTTCTGTTCCACCAGTGGGAAGTGCTGTCATCTATTTTGGTTCTCAGTGGATAGTTTTCGTGATATAAGGCGAACTTATTCTGGTGCAACCTCTATCGTATCATAACTATTGATTGTAGAGAACCCGGCTCTAATTTTTGTATCCACAGTATGTAGTTTTCGAGTCACACTACTCCACTACTGGTCTCGGGCCTGTTTAAAAAGTGAATAAAATATGTCTGTGATTTGAACAGGGAGGTTCAGAAGATACTGCCCAATGCCGTATCTTATTGCTCAGGAAGTTTGAGCTGATGTTTAAATCTAGCACCTCTTGTCTATTTATAGTTACAAAAGTTGGTTCGGAGCCTTTGTTAATTACAAATAGCTCTCACCCTAGTATATACTTAAAAAGTATCTCACCTCTTCGATTTATATTCATGCTACCCCATTAGGTTTGGTGTGAATTAGCATCATAGCCCATAATCAATTTGTTCCTTTTGCTGTAGTCCATCAATCGGCGTACAGTGATAGGAGGTTCTGTATACAGGTCTCCTAGGAAATATGCAGAGCAGGCAGATTATATTCATCTTCCCCTTCTCCGGTAGAGACACTTGGATGGCTACAACATCTTGAGTGCAGAAGCCCGTAAGCAAAAAATAATCAACATTTTTCCCATTGAGTAAACAAGCTCTGGGTCTCACCCTAGCGCAAGCTATCACCTCACCAGGAACGTTGCTCAGCCCGATAATTCGTTCAGTATTTCCTATCCAGGGTTCCTGCAGGAAGGCAAAGTCTATTGATTCGGCCTTGAACCTTTTGCCAAGGACGTCAAGCGGCCTTGGCGAGTTGGAAGTTTGCCTGTACGCACTTCAAAGTGTAGCACTGGCAAGCTTATTCTCCTCATACTAAGGGGGGGCAGATGGTGAGTCTATTGTCTATAGGACCCCTTTGACGAGGCGGTGAACGTCTTTTTTGTTCGGGAGCAATGGCTGTCTTCGTTCACAGGAAGCCTGATGTTTCTCCAGCAGCTTGCTTGCTGGGATGAGAAGTCCGTGTCGGTTGTAGGCTTTCCTTTTGTTTGGGTGGAGGTTTGTTTCCTCTCACTTTTCCAGGAGGTCTATATATTGGCCCCGGTTTTTGAGCTCTCTCGGGTTTCCCAGAGAAGGAACTGGTTGAGCATCTTTTTAACCAAAAAATCTGAGAACCAACCAGTACTAAATCGTTTATTCCTCTTCATAAGTCTTTTACACCCAACTTTTTTTACATTTCAGGTAGTTTTTCAAATACAGTCTCAATCAACCTTCCAGCTTCTGGGTGTGGAGTGAGACTGAGCTCTATTCCCGACGAAAACGGAAATGTTAAGATGTTATACACAGTCAATTTAGTCATTCAACAAGACAGATTCCTAAGGCTAATTTCGGACCAGGAAAAAATTGTTCGTTGCTACCTCAAGAACGAAGATTTTCTCGTGAAGAGTAAAGCTTTGGTGAAGACGCTGAAAACTGAATTCAAGGAAGGGCAGATAAGTCATAGGTAAGATATTTTTTTTGAGTAGAATATTTCCGGCCTTGAGAAAACATTGAAAGTAGATAAGCAGTTTGGGTACCCTCTATAAGTGTTTATGGGGGAGTATTATTATTATCATCATTATACAATGTATTCCGAAAATCGTATGAAAGGATGTTGTTGGAACTTTAACAAGTAATTTTTCTCAAAGTCCTTAAAATATCTACCTGTACCAGGCAAAAAGCAATTTTAACTTCAGCTGAAGTAAATTATACCTTGAACCCATGCTACCGTGACATTAATTCAGTGTCATTGCGAAGAACAATGATTATGAGCTTTAAATATTGCATCATTGTTCAAAACTATTACGAACTAGAATTACAGTAATTGTAAAATTACCGTAAGAAAACTGTTGATATAAGTAAATAAAGACACTTTATAGTATTCAACACCACATGTTTTCCATTATACTTAACGGCACATGACGACTGTTATAATATTTTGATGGAACTGGCTCCAATTAGAGATGCGACAAGAAACGTTATTTTTGTTGATATAACGAGCGCGAGGCGTTTGAATGGTTATAGAATGATGAGTTTATAAAACAACTTCTGAGCGTGCCACAGGAATTAGTTAGGAAAATTGATAAAAAGACAGATGTTCTTGACGAATTCATTTATTCATAAACTATTACACTGAGATGAAGTCAAATTATGTCTTGTACACCAAACAGTGCCCTTTGTCATCTCAACCAAGCTAGATCTTTCAGACAACTTGAAGTTAAATAACCCCCAAACATTTCCTTTGTGAAATGACGGCTGATTTTTCTGTAGTTTTGATGTTGTAGATACTGACATCCTGATCTCATACTCGACTTTACAGATCGATCCTATGATCAGTTTTCGAGCTACAAGGTGTTTGAATTATTATGCATCGATTTGATTTTTATGCTCTAATTCAAGTCTTCCTTAGAAATCAACTTATTACGTCTAAGTTGTATCTCATAAATTTCTCCATTAGAATAAGGTTTTGGTTAAATGGGAAAAAAGTTGCATAACAGAGGGGTCATCTAAAAGGAACTATGAAATTTACAAAAATATTTTTGATTTTCAACTTTAGGAAACTCTGAATTTTTTATTTCTTATTTTATTTTTTCTGATATTATCGTCATAGTTGGAACAGAATAAAAAATACTTCTTCACAGAAACTTTTCATAAGCTTACCAGTGGAATTCCAAAATCGACTGCTTCATTTCATTTTAAGGAATTATAAATTCCACTCATACAAATTTTGAAGTCACCAATGTCTCACACCAAGCGAAAAACATTCTGCAAATGGTGTACGAGGGCAAAGATGATGAAAACTTTCCCCATAAAATTTTTTGGTCAGACGAGATTATGGTAACCAATTATGGTATTATCAACCGGCGAAATACTTATTATTAGTCAAGAGTGAACATCAGGGTACACTAAATGGGTGAACACCAAACCGTTTTGGCTTCAATTTGTGGACTGGAATTTTCTGTACATGATCGATTCGCTCTTATTTTTATCACAACTTACGTTATCGCACATTATACTTCAGCGCGATTTGGAAGCAGCCCTATTTAACTTGCCACTTGCAAATATTAGTCACTGTTGGCTTTAACAATATGGTTATCGAGTACATACTCAGCAGTTTCCTGGCCACCCCGTTCGCATGACACCATCCCGCTTGACTTCTAGCTCTGAGTGTACATTGAGAATAACGTTTACCAGGATATTTTCGTAACGGAAGACGAACTGAGAAGTCTAGTTCTTTAAGCTTTCAAAAGCATTACAGCTGATATGTTGAATGAAGTTTTAAATTCAAATATATTATTTATGTTTGGAGAAAAATGGACATTTGTTTAAACAGTTTTTACAAATCCTGATGATAGCAGATACTTAAGTCAACTTGAACTTTTGATTTTCTTAATCTTCTGTCAATTTCAGTGAATTTTCTTTAGTTTCACTTACTCCGTTTAATCTGGAAAACAAACGGCTACAATTGGCAATTTTTTTGAAAAAGTATGTATCTTTATCAACAAAATGTGGATGCATATGGTTTGCCTGTCCAACAGTATTACGATTTCCACATACAAGGTGACAATTTAAATGGTTATAACCACCATATTTTTTGAACCAAGTGATGTAACTATTACAAATTGTCCATAACTATTTCTAGGATATGGAAGAAAAACTGAAATGACCTCTATAATAATCCACCCCACAATTCTTTCCGATTTTCAGCCACCAATACTCAAATAATTTCAATAAAAACCTTATACGTGATACATCTCATTGAATACCTTACAAAAAATACTCTCCGCTATGTTCGAAAGCGAAATTGGACTCGATTATTTTTCAAATGAACGGACTCTCGACTACTGTTCGATTTTTGTCTTATTATCTGCCAAAAATCTTGTTTTTTTTTTCTCACGATAAAGTGAATTTTCAGGGTTGGGAGAATGCGAGACGCAGGTTGGTCCAAAGAGTTAGAAGGAAAACAGTTAGAAGATGAATTGAACGAAGCCCTATCAGCGGCAAGGGCCTGGATGGAAATAGTTCCAGAACAAGCTGAAGATAGATCTTCGGAAACTTTGCAGGTTGGAGAAACTGCGATGCTCACCGTCAAATCTACGTTACCAGGTAATATTTATTGGCTCAAATCCTGATTGGTGCAAGGGTGTGTGAGAAAAGCATCAGTTATTATTATTATTATTATTTGATTGGAGAAATGCCTTGCAACCTTAGCGAATGTTCAAATTCCTTTAAACATCATTGAAAAATTGAAGAAACCGTTGATCAATATTTGAAAGTATCGTCAGATATCAATTATAATGTTAAGGATTTCAATCAGTTGTTTGCATAGAGTATCGATATAATAGAATGGTAAAATATTTCAATTCTCACGTGTTTATTATTTCTTTATTTTATCTTGAAAACGGTTGCTATAAATACACTCATAAAGCATTAAGGAAAAAATTTCTTACAAGTACAATTAACTCAACAAACTGAGTCAAACAATCAATTCTTTTATTAATCTCACCTAATTGAAACTTAAAGGGCAATTTTCTGGAAAAGTTATATGACCCAAAATTTTCGGATTTTTAGAAACTTTAGAGAGAAAAATTTCACCACTAGTACTTGGGAGTTCTTTCATACAAGAATCGCTAGGAAAGTCATGTGATTCTGTAACTGAAATTGCTATCAATGTTCTTCGTTTTTAGACAAAATGCTCTGTTCTATGTAACCGTCTGCCACAAATGCACGCTTCCATTTTCCGTGCATTTTCAATGTTTTGAGTTGAGAAGTTCTTCTCAAACAATGTCCAGTATATGCAGTGGCATAATACTAAATTATTTCAACGTACTGGTATTTTAATTTAATTTCAATCGGTTAGACAGACAAGTTCATCTCTCATCACTCTTCCGAAAACATCCATTATTAGAACAACTTTGTGTAATATATGAACCTGATCTACTGTCAAAACTTTGTATTTTGTCGTAATATATCCTTTGGATTTTTTAGGGTGCTGTTAGCCGTAAAAAATAGGAAAATGAATATTCGCTAAGAGTGAGCAACCAAATTTTCCCCTTTCATTCTGGAACTTGACCATGTGACACCTCAAATTTCTGTTAATGAAATCACACAAAATGCCTCCTACTTTTTTCAGACGCTATCATACCTAATTTTACCAAAATCAAACAACAAACCTTCAATTATTATATGTTGAATTGTTTCATTATCCCCATTTTGAATTATATTCGTTAGAAAAGAAAAATATTGAAATCTCACAAGTTTTTCTATTTCATCAACAAAAAATAGGCACATTTTTTTTATAAGAAGTCATATTTCAATTTATAATATAAGTCAGGGTGGATGACCGATTGTAGGGTGAAAGAATTGCATTCAACTCCAGATAGCGAGCAAAGCAAGCTTTGTATCTGAATTGTAAGCAGGCTCATAAATTTAAGATTTTTTTCGCGCAACTTGCGATATCTGTAGCTTGGAAAAGGTTGATCTTAGGACTCGTTTTATGGAAAAAGAGTTTCATTTTGACCCCAGGAATACGCCCTTAAAATATTTGGTTCGCATTTTGCAATACCGAGTACATAAAATTAAATATTAACTGTTATTACTTCAGTAACAAATTCCTTCATCCGTATTACTTGATGAACAATCTTCCACAATTATTTATTCCATTTCAGCTGGTATTGGTTGGAGGGTAGTCGACTGCCTCGCCCACGACGGTTTGGGAGATTCCTCTCAGAAGCTTCTAGATGAACGAGGGTGTCCTGTAGATGACCTTTTGATGCCAGAACTAACATACGGGCCTACTAGACCTATAGCACTCATGAGACATCAAGAGGCCATTTCCAGATTTCCTGCTTTCAAATTTCCAGATAGAGACAGACTCCATTTGTCTTGTGGACTGCAATTATGCAAAGGGCCATGCAAGAAGGTAATTTATTGTTCTAAAAGACGAGTCATCATTTTCTAAAAATTTTGAACTTTCATAGATGTAAAATCAAGAGAATCTATACAAATGTAGAAGGGAAAATTAAACAATTTGTTCCGACAAGCATCTAAAAAACTATTGTATTGAAAATTCAGAAAGCAATTTTCAATATATCGAAAAATAAGTTTAAACTAACATAAGATGAACATGGGGAGTTGGATAAAACTCTGAAAATGCAAGCCACTCGCAATTCCAAAATATCACGGTCTTTAAACCAAGAGAGGAAAGTTTTAGACAAAATTTCGGCCGCGAGAGTTTCAGCCCCTTCTTTCAGCAAACTGTCCCTCAGCTGATCTTCTTACTCCTGAACATATGTTTCTTTCGCGCCTGGTGATCTGATCACTGAGTTACAGGACACTCAAAATTTCTTTCCAAATACATTGATAGCTGGGGTAATCGGTTCGAAACACCTCTCTGGCATAAGCCGACGGTTCACACTAGGGCTATTATTTCTTTTGCTCTCTGGACCACCTCCTTACGAGTTCTGCCCATCTCTATTTCTGGCTCCCATAGAAGCTTACAGAATTTCTTACCGAGATTTCGAAAAGCCGGCCCTATTCCCATTTTGTTCCTTTAGGTATGTTGATTCCACGTTCTTTCAAGATTTTTGCAACCAGTAATGTTCTTCTAGTTTTTCTTCATGTCCTTCATCCTTCTGTTCTTGAAGAGTTTCCATTTATCCTATTTATTTTCTCCAACCGATACTTTTTCCTGCTCCTGCGAAACTCTTTGAAACCGGTCCTATTCTCATTGTTTTTCTAGCATATTTATTCTTTCAGCTCTTGGAAATTTTTCTACGCCAAGGGTGTTTCTTTTCCAAATTGTTTCTCAAACTTTTGCCTAACTCGCATTCCAGCGTTTTCTTCCTTTTCATTTTTGCGCATATGCTCGCCTTCTTCTTTCGTCATGCCACATATTCTCGTTTTTCTTCATCCCACCGTCGTTCTTGAGTTTATTCGCGGTGTGTTTCATGTTCTTCTCTCACTTTTATCCATGTGGCTTTCATCTTCTTTACAAGTCAGCTCAGCTCATGATCTTACCATCGGTCGACTGTACACCATGACTGTTCTAGACTGAATATACTGGAGTTTTATCCCAACACCAAACCACCATTTTCAGCACCTCGACACGTGTTTTGGTCACTAAGTGACGATCTTCAAAAGGAAGATTAGACTAGTCACTTATTCTGACAACTGTTACGAATCTCCTTGGGTCCTCACAAAACTTCATTAAAAACTTATTTTCTTCAATCATCACTAATTCGACATCAATTGTCGCAAATCTCCTTGGATACTATCAAAAATTATTTGGAACTAGCCTGTAGCCAATGATCACAACCTATGACGACAATTTTCGCAAATATCACTGGGTTCCCACTTCTGATACGATTTTTACGTTCTTAGCTATAGAAACTGCTGGAAAGTCATGAATCATTTATTTGCAAATAAGTTATCAACAATCAATTCCAATCATTCAATTCTGCAACTCGAATACACTGCTACAGCAATCTGCGTACGTCACTGGATTCTATACACGTCACTTGTCAACTTGTACATCGTGCATATTTCAACTTATCTGACACCGGCTTTCTTGGAAAAATCGAGAACTCCTGTGCCACCTACAATCGATCATTTCATAATTTATCTGCTAGTCTTTCGAGACTTCGATCGAGTCAATAGTGACGTAATCAAACTCGCATCGGCAGTTGTTAATTTGTTTACATTAACTGAATTAATTAATTAATCAAAACTATCAAGGGCGGAACCATTGGACGGATAGCGTTTTTCAAGAAAAAATCTTCATTTTGACCTTGCTAAGCGATGCTTAACATTGTTGAATATATTTTTAGCAAATAAAGCATATACAGATGTGGTAAAATATTATCAGCATATAGCATTCCCAATACTGCTGCGACTGCCACCAACATATTTCTTCATATTGATTTACAAACATCGAAGCTACTAGCGCATCTGGATACTTTGAGCTAATCCCCAGCATGGAGAGGGGTGCCGAACAGGCAATGACGCGTGAGTGAGATCATTAATGGGCCGCGGTGGTGTGCGGGTTGAGTTCTCGCCTCAAAAGCCAAAGAGCGTGAGTTCGAATCTCAGCATTTCCACCGGTCTCGTGCATGGCATCACTCGTATTAAAAGGTAAGGTCTACGTCTTCCCATAGCTCGCACAAGTCTCTGACTTTTGAGGGTTGCACGTAGGGGTGCAACCGGTTGACGGATATAACAATTTTAACAATACTCTATCTGACTGAAAACAAGGTTGTGATGAATCCTACCAAAACTGAGGTCACAAACTTTTCTTTTTAAGAAATTTGAGTATTTTTAAATTTTTAGAACGTTGATTATTGCAGGGGAAGCCTTAGGAGAGTCGAGCTCTATGAGATACTCTGGCTATTCACAGAACATCGAGGGCTATTAGGCGAACGTATCCCTGCTGGCCAGATATTCTTGCTCAGCCTGATCAATAAACTGCTCATTTACAAAAACATTATTTTAGGTCTTAAGTTATACGCTTATTTGGTTTTCTGTAGCCTGAAGAAGACTCAGTTCCTGAGACTGGATAGGATACAGAACAAGGTCTTCATGATACATTCGGTTGAATGTGCTGCGAAAGCTTGCAGGCGTCGACTCTATCCCAATACATACAAAGCAACTTTCAGCAAGCAAGTTGAATGAATTATTTCACTACAAAACTCTTGTTACTAAAGACCTCACCAGGCTTCAGGAGCGTCCGGAAGAACCGTCTCATAGGAAACCCAGGCCCCACAGGGAACCCAGTTGAACAATTAAAACTGCTAGTACCTCAAGCCGTATTTTTTCTTCAGCCTTTCCCGAAACCAACAGCCTCAAAGATTCATACATAGCAGTATCTTCATTGATACACACGGAAACACACGCATAAGCTATTCAGAAGGCGTGGATCATGGCAGGTACCTTCGTTTATGGGTGCTCTAGGTTCTACATAGTAGGCTGACAACGGCAGGTCAGGAGGGTTTCCTCACTAGTCGCCCTTTCCCCTAAGAAAGAAAAGAAGAACTATGGAATGACATGAACAGAATACTCTCAATAATCTATGATCTATAATGGAGTTAATGATTAATTTTGATTATGATTTTGAAACATTATTTTCATTTTCAGGTTTTCTGTAGCAGTGATGATACTCGCGACAACCGCACCGCAAGAACTTTTTTCGATGCATCCGATGGCGATATCCTAGACAGGCTAGAGGTATTCAACAGCGTTGAAGTGTTGGCCCCAGAAATAGACGACCTGGGAGATCGGCCCCAAAGCAATGGTAAGTGGAGGAAGTGGCGTGGGCTGAACTCTGTACATTCTTTGGCCTCTCGACCTGGGTTTCTTCTATCTTGGAAGTGGACATCGCTGTGTATATTTGTATATAGTAAATATAATATCGCACATACTCTTTTTATTCTTTCTTTTCCTTTGCACATCTCTCTTTCTCCTATGGTCGGATTTCAACGAAACAACTAGTGACAACGAATGAACGAAACATAAGTACGAATAGTGATGAAGTTTCGATCTTCTATGTTCATATTGATTAGGTACAAGTTGTAAGACGCCTTAGAGAAAAAAAGCCAAAATGTTCCATAAGTATCTGGAGAACGGAACGACAAATCATTTCGAAAATGTATGGGCGTGGATAATCAAACACGCAGTATCCTTTTAAAAATTGTACATTACAATTTTGCCGATGGTATCAGAAAGTAGTAGCTATCTTGTAATTTCAAATGGAATATCCCATATATATTATTATATAATTTTTCAAATCCTGAACATTGAAAAATGACGATTTTGTCTCAATGCAAATTCAAAAAATATTGTAATTTGGGTCATAGCTGCGTAAGACCATTAGTTATTCTGCCAAAGTTCAGTCAATAGCTTTGAACTTTGTTAGCGAAACGCACGTTGAGTGAAATTGAATTTGTCTTGGTGTTTTGCTGTCAATTTGAAAACTTCCCACCCTCCAAATCCTCCTTTCAATAAATAATACGAAAAATCTGACACCTGTAATGCATATTTTTGGCCCTTGTGGTTCAACCCCCTAGAAGGGGTAGATGTTACCTTTAGAAACTCAAATAGGAAGAGGAATCAAGTGAAACATTATTTTGAAGGATCTCTAATTCTCTTTCCAATTATTGATTGGCAGTTTTCGAATAATAGCGTTATAATCTTACGAAAGTAATCAGAACTTGCCTGCACCGAGATGCATATTGTATATTCTAACCCTTGAATAACAGGAATAAATCTATTTTACATGTGTAATTTTTTTGTTGGTTATTTCTCTTTCACAAAAAACCTTCAATTTGCAAAAAATAAATTTCAAACATGGGATATACTTACGCATATCTTATGAACTGTTCGATATGTTGTCCATTTTGCCCTAAACAGTGATAAAGTCTGTTTTCGAACTCCTCTAACAATTCAGAAAACTTTACCAGCATGCTGCTGAAATTCTTCTTTCAAGTTTATCAATATCAGCTGGTTTTATTTTATAAATTACGGATATGAGATGTTCCCAAAGAAATAAATTCAAGGAAGTTAAATCTGGTGATCTCGGAGGCTATTCAACTGCTTCCCTTCTGCCAATCCGTCTACCAGGGAATCTCTCGCTTAACCACTATCGGAAGAAAAGAAAATAGAGGTCCTGCTGGAAATGTAACACATCCTCTTGCAAAAAAAAAAATTACTTGCTGCATCCATTCGAGTTTCTAGCTCGTGAGTTATGAGAAGATTGATAGTTTCTTCAAGCATATCAAGGAACAAATTGATATTTTGTCTATTAACATTGACATTTAGAAAAAATTAACATCGCTGAAACATATGTTTAAAGATTGGTGATGGCAATCATTTAATGAGACATAGCTCCACAAAACTCTATTCTTCCCTCACAATCATCCTCATGGAGCTCCTGAAGAAGCTACATTTTATATGGATAAAATTTATGCACTTTCGGTGCTTTTGTTAGTCTCGCATGACATTACTGTCTGTTCTGCTACTGAGCTCGTGGGCTCTGCAGTAATTTGAGTTTCTTCAATCATTTTTTTTTTTATTTTTCACCGAACTAGTTTCGTGAAACTTTGCCACCAAATCAAGTACATACCGGTGACTTACATTAAAATTTGGGTTTTTTTCATTAAGAAGAAATGACAGCTTTCGTGGGCACTTTCCAAACTTTCCATAAATCATTTCAATTATTCCTTGAAGAATGTGAACCACTTTTATACACTTGCTACAGTTATCACTGCTAAAACAATACTACCATGTTGTTGAAATTTGCGAGGTTATGAACCTTACATCTCAAGGTCTGCAATGAGAGTCTCCTATCTCCATAACAGGCATACTCCCTAAAAACTTCACCCCCATTGGGGCCCATCTGACTGTTGCTTCCGATGACAATTAGGCCTGATGGCCCAATGTATCTGACCTCTAATGATCACATTACCCACTCCAGTACTTTTGTGCCTTCTACAAGTTTGTAAAAGTCCTTTGCTGGATGAGATGGCTGTCCAAAAATTGCCTATCTTTTGCGTTCTGGTGCCTCACAACAGCACTGTTTCTGGATCCTCACCGCACAGTCTGTGGGTCAAGTCTCCATTATACAGTCCTATTTTGTTGAGGTGCTCCTTCACCGGTGCATGACTGGTTAAAACCCCCACAAAGATTCTTAGCTAGCTCCAGTTCATCGATTACTCCTTCGATATATTCTTTCCTCTGTTCATTTCCTGAGATACTTTCATATTAGTTTTTGTGTATGTTCCTAATCCAGTCTCTTACAGACGCTCTTGCTGTAACACTCTGGTACCCCTAGCATCCGCCCTTGGTTTGGAGAATTTTTCGAACCTTTTCTTGCGAGCTCGACTGGAAACCATATGAGTTTGACGTAATTCCGGTCTGCCATCGCTCTCAGTTCTTACCAGTTTGGAGGTCAGCTCCTTGCTGCACAAGGCCTTAAGTGCCGCTTGACTGTCTGACAGGATGTTGAAATGCGCGCCTTCAGCGTTTCCCGAATTGTTCTATTAGGTCAGTTCTATCTCGCACCAGCACCCTATATTGGTCTTTGAAGTAGTACCGTTTCGGAATGTGATGCATTCTTAATCTCAGCGCGTCCCAGATCGCAATTCTAACGATGCTCATATGCCCTGTTCCAACGTTCAAGTCGATTCCAATGAAGGCCTTGCACCTTGCCTAGTCTTATTATGGCTCCTCTTTGTTGTGTCTTGGGCCACCACATCAGCGTTTCAGCTTCTACTTTTTCCAAAAGAACGTCTCGCCATCACTAGTGATGTCACCGCTTTTTTGGTTGTTTGTTCTAGATGCTGGTCTCGGGTCAGCTTGGAGTAAAGAATTACTCCAAGATATATGACTCCCACTTTCATTTGTATATCTTCTTCCTCTCGAAGTGCCTCTTTATTTGTCTTCGGGAGAATGCTACTGTGGTTGCCTTGTTGGGGTTGACGTTCAGCCCTTTTACGTCCGTCCATCTCGTAACCAGTTTAAGAACCTTCTGCTTGCGATCTCTAACCGATGTGTTATATTATTTTTCCTGTGCTATGACCACTATATCGTCAGCATAGCCAAGAGTTAGATGTCCAGCGTCGTTCAGAGTTTCCAGCAGTGAGTCCGCGATCAGATTCCACAGATGCGGGGATAGTACTTCCTGTGGGCATCCTCTGGTCGCCCTAGCTACTATATTAAATTACTTTTTTTCAGTAATTTTGTTCGAGCTAATGGCTAATGTTACCTCTGATAAAGGGTTGGAACGATACAACCCAATCTTCTAACCAGTAATAGGAAAATCAATACGATAATTTTTGTTCATATATCCTCAAAAAATAAATACAGGGTACTATTGAAAAGAGAATGAAACGCCCATCAGAATGACTCTCCTTCCGATTTAAGATTCTAAGGGTAACATCTACCCTTCTTAGGAAAAATACATATATTCTATAAAGAAATGTTATGAAACCCAAAAAATGAATGGATACCATCAAAATAAAATATGATGGGGATAGCTAATAAAAAAACATAGAATATCTAATAGAGATTTCTAATGGCTTTGGATACCCAAATAAAAAGAGACGAAAGTTCTTAATTTTTCCATCCTTGTTGCCAGGGGCGCGCTCTGTGATTGGTTACCATAATGGCGGGGAGTTTGAATGCCATGACAGCTACAGTTGAAAATGACATTTATACTCCCTGACCTTATAGTAACCAATCACAGAGTACATTCCCTGGCAACAAGGACGGAAAAATTAAGAACATTCGTCTCTTTTTATTAGGGTGTCCAAAGCCAGTAGAAATCTCTTTAAATGCAAGTGAAATATAAAATGATAGATGGCTCCGGCAGGCTCGTAAGGAATGCAATAGGTCACCATATGATGTAGACTTCCAAGTGATCGGGAGGTGACTATTATTCAAATTTCTAAAAAAGATACTGATGAAATTCTTGCGTAAAATAAGCTGATATCCCAAGGAGCAAGTAACTGTTTATAGTTCAAAAGACACTAAAAGACCAAATAATATACTCTATAACCGCCTTCAAATAAATATTCGTTTCAGTACGTTGTAAAACAAGTAAGTTAAATGATCCATAGCATATCCAAGTTTTTATATTTAGAGTACAAAAGCAATTGTGATGTTTTCTTCGCATTCTCTGTCTCAAATTTCAGAGTCTTTAGTCATCTGTCGAGCCTATCCTGCTCTCTCAATCAATTACAGAAAGTTAAAAAACCAGTCCATTCTGAGAATAGCGATTAATAATCATTTCAAATAATTGATATAACGTCTGGTACTTGCCTCGATACTCTATGATTAAATCTAATGTAGACTTAAGTGCCTTCTTTCGTGTAAAATTACAACTGATTAAATCGATACCCATGTATTATGGGCTATCATGAAACTGTGAACCATGAACCTAAGAGTTTCTCCAGACAGCTTGAAATTATTATACTTTATGATGTGAAGCATGGCATTTTTGGATTTTTTTGGAACGGTATGAAGAATTTAATCGATGATTTACGCGTACTTTGTATATTTATAGAAAATGAATACTATTCCAATGCATTTTTTTGGTATTGTGATTCGAAATGTAGGAATGCAATGCTGTAAAAACTGACTAAAATTAGAACTGGTTGGAAATTATAATCCAACAAAAATTTTTATTTGCACATATCTCAGTATGTATTACGAGGTGTTGTGAGAATTTTAATAACAGATCTGATTCAGCAGGAGCCCTGAGGATGCAAAATGAAATAATTTTATTGTGTTTATAAACACGTCTGCAAGAATACGTATGAAGTCTGAGTAATAATAATAATAATTATGGAGCGTTCAGAACATTTCGAATTGATTCATTTCCTTGTGTTTTTGTTGCGGCATCAACTGCTAGGTTATAAGCTACGAACTGAATTATGGTCTTGAAATTTTTAAAGACTTTCTTCAAATTTGTCAATAGTCGAACAGTATCTCAATAATTGCTTCAGTTGTTATATTATTTCATAGACCCCAACCCACAAAGCAAACTTCTTCGATAATTCCTCGTAGCTCGAAAACGTCTCGACAAATCAAGTTACTGTTTTTAACTTTCGAAATTTCTTTCAAATCGAGCCTCGCAACTAATGGCCAGTTTTTTCTGTCGGTCCTGGAAGTACTACAAACCCCCCAAAAGTGCCCATTTTGATTCACTCTGTACTTATTTACTTCTCTGCGGCCTGAACAAGACTTGACTTCCGAAACATGACAGGATGCAAAACGGGACAGGTACATTCGTCTGGAACGAGAGCTTGCTGTCATCGAATCCATAGTATAGTATATTGAACAATTATTTAAAAATTATCCTTCGAAAAGCCTGCTGTTACAGACACGACATGCATTGAAGTTCATAATATTGGGTATGGATGGCTCCCATTGCAAATGAATGAATCAAGAAAAAAAATCTTACAATTACGGGAAAATGCCGAAAGTAAGATTATTAATATAAACAAAAAGTTATTATTCTTATGTTCTATGGACGCCAAGAATGAACATACCCTCAAGAGTCAATAAACACTCAGAACACCAATGAATATCACATCTTTTCCGGGATAGATGCAACAAACTGAACTTATGTGGATAATTCCGGTAATACTAGCGAAAATAATGCACTGAGCCTTGTGTGGAAGGTATTTAGCGATTGCTTAGAGTACCTAGAGGCATAGCGTGCAGTCAGTCTTGGATCCCAAGCCTGACATTTTCTCAGGAAGATTGATGATGGTTTTGTACTTCAGATTAAACAGGACTGGATCGTGATCCGAAGTCATGTCATGGATGGCCTTGAGTTCACTCGTATTCGTGACATTCTTATTGACTATCAACTCGATTATGGAGTGGATCCATTCCAGGAGTAATACGTGGGCTATTCTGAGTGCACAATTACGACGTCGCCGCTTAGTGAGTATTCCCACGATATTTTGCCATTGGCATTCGGCTGTGAACCTTCGCTCCACTCAGGAACATCTTATTACACAGATTGCCTAATTCGACCTGAGTAAAACTTTCCCTGGGTTGGATGTAGATTAAGAATACGCAGGTCTCCTTATTAGCCAGTTTGATACCGACATGTTCGATCGAGCTTTGCTTCCTCACTGACTCAGGGCGGTTAGCCCTGACAGTAGAGAAGCCCCACAATCGGTGTCGATGGTCTAGCCTTAGCCAGGTATCCGATATGAACAAGGTTAATAATAAGTGGAAGCTTATTATTGACTGAACTGGCGTAGAACACATGCCTTCACAGTGCTCTCAAAAATCATAGCGTTGGTTATCCCCCGAGATTTCAAGCCCAGCCTTTTCCAAAGGAGATTTGGCCTATGCGAGCTAGGTGATAAAATCACCCATGGCTCTGCGCATCTCCGAAATATTTAGCATCGCACTAACCTGCTGCATCTTAGCATCAGAACCCATCATTTGCTGGAGTTTAATGCCCCTTGACCGAACATGTCTATGAACCGGCGACTGGGTGGGAGTCGTATACGGGAGTGGCGGTGCGTCTGTTGTCTCTTGAATTCTTCTCCTTGCTTCTTCTGGCGGGGCAGGGGGGAGAGGCGCTTTGACCCTGTGTCCATTTCTGCCACGGGTTTGTTTTTGGCGGAGAGGCTGGTATGAATTTCTTAATCTTCGACTTCTAGGCTTTTTCCGCCCTCTCCTCCAGGAATTGAAATATAATTTGGTACAACACATCTGTGGCACTGAACGATTGCCCACTCGTTTCTCCTGAGCTCCCAGGATACTCGAATATGTTGGAGTACCCTGACCGGGATCTGGAGCGGACTCAGTGTCACGTTACGGAGGGTGGTGATAAGGTACAGTGGTCGGAATGTTGTACTCATTTCGAGCATTTTCTCGATTAGGAGGCCATAACGTTGTTCCATTTCCTGGGTTACGTCTCAACACAAACGCGTGTCCGGTTTTGCGAAAGAGTGTATGCATGGAGTATGGAACTCCGTCCCTGTACTCTTAAGCATGCCGATCGCTTTCGTTTTAAGTGAAGAACTGAGTCTCCCTCTCCGTGTGCTTGAGGTTGAAATCCTCTTTCAACTCGAACTTCATTCAGGAATAAAGTAGGTTCTTCGTAAGGACAGATTCGTTTTCCGCTATTTTCTTCGGCCTGCCTGATGTCTGGGGTATAGTGAAGCCGCCAGAATTTGCCTCTATTGATTTCCCCGGGAGAGGGGGAATTCATCCCACATTCTAATCCTATTGGGAGACCTAAGGAGTCTCCTCGTATGTTTGAGTTTTCCATCTCAGGATAATATGTTTTTTCGTACTTCTTGAGACAAAACTTTCTGATCTGTGTGTTCATGGTATCCCTGAGAAGCTTCTCAGGCATGACCATGAACTCAAAGGGCTTGTTGATCGAAAGCTTATCGTAGGCGTTCACTTTACCTTACTTTAGATCAACTTTTTGATGTCGGCTATCGTCTTTTCAATACTATCAATAGTATCAAGAGGACCTTATTCCTACGATTTTCTTTATGTGCACGAAATGAAAAAGTTCTTCCTTCAAGTGGTATCAAATAAATGAGTATGACTACATTAAATTTTGTACCTGCTACAATTAGTTACTAAATATTTCCTCTATAGTTCACCTGCTACAATCTTTTTCTACCTATTAGTTTTGGATTTAATGACAACATTCTTGAAAATAATGACTGATGAATGAAAACATTCTTGAAAAATTTTCAATTAATAATTATTTTTTTACTTTACTATGACCTTGAATAAGGAGCTGTATGGTATTGGAACATTGTCCAATACTATTTTTACATTTTGCAATTCCTAAACTCTCGAATGCATCGAGAAGTCTATTGTCATGAACCTGTCTAATTAATTTCAAACTTGTGTCATCAAATCGTTGGTCGTGATCCAAAGCATGTTGGGCCACAACCGATGTTTCTGGTCTCAAAAAACGGATATGAGCAATGTGCTCCTTGAACAGTACTTTTAAGGCCCTTCTAGTTTGACCCACATACTTTTTACAGTCATTGCAGCTAATTTCATAAATCTACGACTTTCATTTTTCTCCTATCTTATCCTTGTTCCTGATTCCTTCCCATTAAGAAGAAGAAGAGCATATCTATGATCCACGATGAGAAGTCCGTAAACAGTCCACAAAAAAACTCACAGCAATAAAAGATCCATATAAAAAGGAACCAATAATATGAAGTTAGTTTATCTGGTGAAAATTTAAAAAAGTTGTTTCCGCCCGGGATCGAACCGGGGACCTTCCGCGTGTTAGGCGGATGTGATAACCACTACACCACGGAAACACATAGTAATAATGTGATGAAAGTTTATCAGGCAATAATCTAGAAAAAAATATACTACATATCAATTTTGTATTTGAGAAAATCATATTATATGATAACTGCAGTATTCGGTTGAGAACTTTCAATAGAAATAGCTGAGCTAGGTGTTTTTTCATTGGCCTACCACACC
Source organism: Chrysolina americana (assembly GCA_958502065.1). Classification (NCBI taxonomy): domain Eukaryota; kingdom Metazoa; phylum Arthropoda; class Insecta; order Coleoptera; family Chrysomelidae; genus Chrysolina; species Chrysolina americana. The sequence continues at coordinate 11,451,430 of OY293411.1, read as the reverse complement.
TACACCGCATAAAAAATGTCTTGCAATTACTGCAGAATGCAATACTTAATTGGCCCATCCGTCATGAAACCCCACCGGTTCAGACTCGGCACCCCATAAACTTCTAATATCCTATTATTAAATACCGTGCGTTCATTTTTCATGTCGTTCGCATGGTATTATTTTTTCGAGATTTCAGCGGTCTTCGAAACCAACGAAGCGGAAAAGTTTTGTGTTCTACGTACTTCTAGGGTGGCATTTTGATGTATTATATCTTTTCTGCGGAATGATCGATGGTGATAAGGCATTATTATGCTGTTGTGGGAGAGTTCGAAAGTGATTTTCATTAATATCGTTGGCAAATATGTATGATAGAACATATAACAGACAGCGTGGAAAAGTGTAGATAAATACTGAAATGTTACGAAGGTTTGACGAACTCTTGCCAGATCCGGCACTAGGAACGGAAAAGAAAGAAAAAATAATCCTAAAAGATGCAGATCTGCAGATACTTTTTCAAAAAGTATAGGTACGAGTTCCGCTTCGAAGTTGAAAATAATGTTTAGGTATCGTTTTCTCCTGAAATTCGACTGTACTATCAATACCCATTGCATTTTTCCAGTATTCAGTGAAATCATTTAATTTCATGTAGATAGAGAGATAGCAAGTCGAAAAGAAGCCTAAAAGTAATGGTCAGTTGAATGAGTCAAATGAGAGTGCATTGAAAACAAAAAAAATAAAAAACAAATAAAATATAAAAACAAATGATTGACTTTGAAAATACTTGGGAGTTATCAGATTCAAAAACTTTTATTTTATATAACTATCATCACATTTCATGTCTCAAAATATGTAAATAATATTTTATTTCTTCTGCCTTGTCGGCACCATATCGAAAGACAAGGAAAGAGAATCAAGACTGAACGATACACCGTCACCAGTCAACGCCAAGCCGCCTCCCAATCCCCTTTGAAGGAGACACTTAGGACGACCCCACGATGAGAGTGGACAGGTCCGTAAATACTCCGAAACTTTGACTAAATCTTATTGTTCTCCGTATTCGCCAAGATGTCATGATACAAAAGAGTTTGGATATGTGAATCGTCATCCGCCTAAATCGCACTAGTTGCTCCTATTACACCTTGTTAGTGATGTTGATTGATAACAGTACTGATCTTCCTGCCCATAAGGACCATGTTCTGTTTATTGGGTTCCTCGTTCTCTATCATCTCTTTTGATTGGCATTATTTTTTTCAATCATCTCCACAATAAGGCAGCAGGCACACTGAGCAACCATGATCGACCGTCCGCGATCGTCCAACTACGACCAAAATTTCCATCTCGTGTATTCTAATCGGATAACTTACACTGAATGATCGTCGGTTTTTAAAGATCATGTTTAAACTCAATCTGCTGAAAATTTTGGTCAATCAGTGTTTGAAAGTTTTCATTGATCTCTTTTAATTTTTGGTCGTTGCTGGACGGCCGCGGACGGTTGATCCTGGTCGGTCAGTGTGATTCCTAGCTAAGGGGTTGCAAGATATTCCGGTCTTTCTTATTCTTGGTGTATAGCATCTCTTACGGTCTGAATATTCAATCTGAGCTTCACTTTCAATGTCTTTACGATTTTTTTTGCTTTTCACATTCGAGTCTATTGAAGAGCCTGCGATACTTGGCACAATCGAACAAGAACTTAACTGTGCTGGCTTGGCCCTTACTCTCTTACTCGAACATAAAAAGGTTAGTTCCTAAGCACATCAAGATCACTCAGATCCCTGACATTTTTGTTGGCCTCCAAGTTGATTGTTGGGTTGGATCCATTCCAAGGATAGTGGGTTAGCACTTAAGTGCACCACTACTACCACTACCACCTTGTTGTATAGAGAATAGTCCAACAGACGTTGATCTTTTCCATAGTCATTGGGATGAATGAAGCAATTCCACTTCCGCAAATCAACAGCACCTTGGTACCTGTATGAAACAAATTGTAATAAAAATACACAAACATAATTCGCTAGTTTATTTCAACTCTAAACAATAACTTAATTTATTTCAAACATTTATATCACCGCAGCTGTATATGTAGTTGTCTATTATTTCAAAAGGTTGTATGATTACGCAGTCGGGTCCAGCTTCAGAATCAATACTCACTTACTTCCTGGCACTAGTTGGCGTGTTTTCAAACCCCTGCACGTAGGCCTTTTCGCTTGGACCCTTTGTGCACCTACGTGTCTGATTTCACCTGGGCATACCAGCTTCCCTGGCGTAATTCAGTAGTTTCCTTAGATGAATCTTTTTGACGTCCACTGGTTTCAGTATGCTTTTTCCATGTCAGGCGTGTCTTACCTAGACTGTATAAATTTCTTTTGTAATAGTTCTTCCATTACAGCAACAGCTTAGCTCTTTAGGATTCCTAGGGTGGGTTCTGGCCCAATCGGTGGTTTGCCTGATCCCTTCTTGGCTAGCCTGTTTGCTTCATCGTTTCCGTGGACACCCGAGTGTTTTATGGTGAATACTTTCAAATCCATCTCTTCTAGATTGAATCCTAATCCCTCGGTAGATCATTATCGTTCCACTCTACTTAGAGTCATGATGACTACGTCATCTGCGTACATCCCTGAATGATTCAGTTCCGATAAAACTACCAGGCACCATAGTAGGGATGACAAGACCCCTCCCTGAGGGCATCCTCGTGATACCGTGCCAACCACTGAGCTTCCACTTAATTCGGCTTTCACCGTTCGTTGTGCTAGCATGGCACCTATCCATCCGATGCCTTGCCGAGTTTTAACATATGGATTCATGTTGTGTTGTCAAAAGTTCCTTCTATGTCGATCCCCCATAGCGGGTCGTCCAGTACCCAGCACTTTCTCTATCCTTTGGATGAGGTGGTGAAGGACCGTTTCTGTTGATGTTCCGGTTTAGTAGGAGTATCATGTATCGTGCAGAGGGATCATCTGCAGCGACTATTCTCTGATATGTCGTTCTATAAGCTTTTTAAGCGTCTTCATAACAAAAGAAGTCAGGCTGATAGGACGAAATGCTTTGGCTTGGTCATTTCTCCCAGGCTTTGGAATGAAGACGATTTTGACTGACTTCCAGGTAACTGGTATGTAGTCTAGAGCCAGCATCGTAGAATTTTAATCAGCAGGGGTATGATGATGTCAAGCCCCTCCCGGAGAAGTGCTGGAATCACCCCATCCTCCTCTGATGACTTGAAGGATGCAAAGGACCTTACGGTCCATCGTAATTTCTCACTTCGCGGCCGTTTCATAGTCCATCTGAGATCTTTTTGTTGAACTGGTCCTCGAAGGTGCGTTGGTTCTGGATCTTGAAAGTGTATAGAGGTTAGGTGCTTTAGTGTCTCCTCCTCCTATCGATCATCGGGCAGGGACAAAACGCCCAACCCCCTCCTCGGATCTTCGGAGAGTACTTTACTTAGCAATAGCAAATTTTGAAGGTTCTAATATTGGCGCTTTTAGTGACGTACGTGCTCGAGCAGCCAAACGATGATGGCGAATTTGAATGGTGTGAAAACCACCGTGAAAACATTGGATCTGTTATAAAACGATATGTTTGAATATAAACAAAGAACTGAATAGTTTTAATATTGTGAATTATTGTGGTCCATAAAAAAAGTATGGCAACGTTGCTAAATTAACTGACGCTGTCGACTGTGGGATTGGTTGCTCGGGGTAGTACGCCACAATGGCGCTAAAAAGAAGCCATTTGAATTTATGAACTTTACATATTTTTTTTCAAGTTTCAGACAACTCGCAAAAAAAAGAACATTGTCAATAGAGTGTTCATAAGCCGTAGAATCCACCAAAAATATTTTGAAAATTTCGTGTCCTCGCTTATTCTGGGATTGCCTGATCCACAAGATTCTGGTCCATCCTCATATCTCTCAATCTAGGTCGGTTCAACTCGAGAATGCTTCTTACTAACCAAGTAGTAGATGTTTCTCTGGTGCCTCTTCAATTGCGGCTCCCCTCCAACTCCTGAGAGTGCGGACTTGGTCGTGGTTTCCGGCGTAAAGGGACAACGTATTGAAGTGAATGATCCTGGGTTTCCCTCGTGGTGGCTTTTAGATTTGATAGACGACGTCGTTCATCCTGTTCATTATCTAGTACAGACCTTCCGCGAGTTCCGCATTTTTGGTGATAGTCCACGGCGACGTTTGGAGTTGTACAGCCACATGGAAGTGCTATTTGAGGTTCACGTATCACCAAAAATATCCCTTATATAATATATTCCAAAATTCAAATTTCTTCCTTTGAAAATATGCAAACGAGAGGGGTTGTTATACAAATTATATTGTCATCCGGTATGCAAACATTCCTGTATATTTCTGGAAAAAATAATCAACTCATTCATATTAGTAATGTTGTGTCCATAACTTTAATGCCGAATCCGCCAACAAATCTCGAGAAATTGCATTACTCCTAGGGGTGCCTATTTGAAGATAATGAAAATAACTCATTTCGAACGTATTGCCAATCACTGTAACAGATAGATGATGGCTGCTGCAATTAACTTTTCACATCCATGCGAAAGGATTTCAAATTGGCTCAAGTAGGTCATTATCTCCGGATATCCAGAATGTACGAGGAGTCAAGTCTGTGTAGTTTTACTTCACTACCATACCCGAACGAATAATAAATTTGACGCAATGGAACAATAAAGGTAAAACACACACTCAGAGGTTTGTACGTATTTAGGAAATGGTTAAAATATCGACAATCGCAATCTGATCCAGATCAAAAATATTCTTAGAATGAACGAACTAACGAACACTCGTATTTCTGTGGTTGTGTTTTGATTAAAAATTTAATCTGATTCCACTAAATTCAAGTTATCCTTTATGTTTCTGAAAGAAAAGTTAGCTGCAACTTTCAGATCAACAAAGGGATGTTTGTCAACAACTTACTGAATTTTCGTTATTTTGCTATTACCAAGCAATAGCAAAATAACGGAAATGGCGAATAACGGTGACGTTATTTTTAACGGAAGGGATAATAATAATAATAATAATAATAATAATAATAATGGGGTCTTCTTCAAGAACATTGAAGACCTAGGCTTATCCAGAGACCTGACCTTCTCGTTTCTCAGGTCAAGTGGGCTGAAGTCGGAGACCGAGGGATTCATAATGGCCTGCCAGGATGGTGTCTTCAACACTCTCGTCTACCGCAGTCGCGTGATGGGTATAGAGGTCCCTGACACTAGATGCAGATCGTGTCGTGGGGCAGCTGAGACCATAATGCATTTGCTGTCAGCTTGTCCAGCTTATGCGGTCTCAGCCTATATCCACAGACATAACGCGGCCCTACGAGTGCTGTACTATCATCTACGACACTCGTACGGTGTAGACGAGACACCGGTGTTGCCTTATGCTCCGGGGGATATTGAGTCCGTGGTGGAGAATGAGAAGTGCCGAATCTATTGGAACTATTGATTCCCCACCCTCAGGCAAATACAAGCCAATAAGCCTGATATAGTACTCCTCGACCATCATAGTAGGACGATTTTCGTCATTGAGTTTTCAGATCCTGGCGAAACGAACATCGTCCGAAAAGAGGAGGAAAAACGGACTAAATATCGAGATCTTCTCTTTGAACTCCGCAGGCTTTACCCAAACCATTCTGTCAAGATGGTGGTCCTGATAATAGGGGTCCTTGGTGGAATGATGGACACACTGCTCTCAAACTTAAAAATCATACCGGCTTGCCGTGACTTGGCAGAAATCCTAGCCGGGCGAATGCAGAAGGCCGTAATTCTTGGTTCCCTCCGCCTACTCAGGGCACATGATTCTCGGACCCAGTAATCACTTACCCCATGGACGTGGGGAGTGTTTACTGGGGTTAATGACACACCAGCGCGCCCTCCGGAAGTGTCGGGGCTCCGGAGACAGGGCCTGACTGGGTAATTCCTAACGGATGAAAAAATTATAATAATAATAATAATTGCCCAACAGTCACCCATTTACAGGACAATGTATTTAAAAAGAAGTTCAAAGTGTAGTTTAAAAAAAAATTATGAATAATATTCAAAAATATTTAAATATGAATGAAAGAAATAATATAACAATTGAAAAAAATAATGCTACATAATACATAATGTTTTCATTTAGATATTGAACAGCCATATTCCCGATGTAACTCAATGTGTCAAAATGAATATCACAGTGATTTGATATCCTATTGAAATTATCACACATGGTGTGAATAGGAGACTTTAGATATAAATTTATTCTGGCTCTATTACAGAGAAATGTCTTAGAGTATCTAGAAATCAAATCGTGAAATTAAAATTTGGTATGGTACGCCTCTTTCAGGATATTGACCATCACTTTTGAAATATAAAAACTCAAGGAAGCGTCTCTGAACCCATTCAATCATCAACCTGTTACATATATGTATGTATATACGGGATTCCATATAATAGAGCCGTATTCCAATTTAGATCTAACGTATGCGTTATATAAAGAACATAGAGCTTTTAGATTCCAAAAAGATTTGCAATTTCTCACTATAAAGCCATAGGATTTGAGAGCTTGGTTTACTTTTACCGCAATGTGGTGACTAAATGTCAGGTGATTATCAAAGTAAACTCCAAGATCCTTGATTAACTCACAGCGAGATATGACTGTCTCATTTACGTTGTAGGCGAATAAGATAGGAGCCTTTTTTTTGTGTTAGTCATGCTTTTACATTTCGATGCATTCAAATAAAGCTTGTTTTCTTCGCACCAATGCTGAACCTTATTCACTTCAAATTGCAGTGCCTCACAGTCATCCAAGTTTTGTATTATAGAATATAATTTCAAGTCGTCCGCAAAGAATAAACGATTACAATCTATTTATTCATTCAAATCATTTATGAATAAGGCAAATAATAGGGGACCCAGGTTAAACCCTGTGGAACCCCAGAAGTAGTGATGAAGTTATTTGAGGAATAAAACTTTTAAGTTTTATATTACGAATGATTTCAGCCGCGTACCAATGTGGATATTGATGTTTAAATGTTTTGTGGTGAGGGACATAGATATCTAAAGTTTCATACAGAACATAGTAAAAATTTTCTATTACCAAATTCACATCGTTATGTGTATTCAAGAAAGACCAATCAACTTGGATGAAAGTTTGATATAAGGCTGGAAAATTTGCCTTCTTGAAATTATAGCTTCTTTGCTCTTTATTCATTACAAACACCCTTTCCCTATTATCTAAGTCAGTAAATTCAATTATCTTCTGGGACTAAAGGAGCTGAATCTCTTTGAAGTATACATTTCATATCGGTTGAAACTAAGTCCAGTAATCTATTCGATTCATTGAGAACATTGTTTGCTTGATTAAGGTTGAAGAAGTTCATTATGTTCTTGATAGCACAGGTTTTCCTGTCATTGGTGAATATCTGAGAGAAATCTGGAGCATTAAAATCGCCAAATAAAATTACACTTCTGGATTGCAAGCAGTCAAGTTGTTCAAGAGATTCACAAAATAACTCAAAGGATTCAGCATTGACCGAAGGAGGAATATAAATAACACCTATGTGAAAACTACAATGGGACAAAGAGCACCTTAATATAAGTACATCAATTAATGGAAAGTTTATGTCTAATGATGGTGTGTCTATAATTTTTGAGCTTATGTGACTTTTTACTGCCAACAAAACACCACCTCCGCTTTCTTCTTCAACTACACCAAGTTTCCTGTCCTTTCTGTACACTAAATAGTTCTGTGGAAAATATTCGCAACTCTGTATATCATCAGAAAAATTACTTTCACATATTGCTATGACATCGAATTCACAATCGCTGACCGAGGCGTAGAATGTTTGGCATTTAGAATGAAGTCCACGAACATTTTGGAAGGAGCAGCGTAGATCATTTCCACTGTTGGGCAAATTCAGTTTTTCGGAACAATTACTGGAACATTGTTTCGATATTTAATCTTCAAGTTGACCTTACTTGAATTGAGTCGTTCCTGTAATTCTTCCTTAACCATCTTGTACAGAGCTTGTTGTTTAATCGTACGATCGTATGAAATGGAAATTTTCCTGTGGAATCTATTAGTGGAAAGATTCCTAACATTACGAATAATATCCGAGACCTTTTTCTCGTCGTTGAATTTGATTTTGACAGGTCGGCGCCTTCCAGCAATAAAATTGCCAAGTCTCATTGGACTGATTTCTGTTACGTTCAAATTCGGCTTCAGAACGTGTAATATCTCAACTACTTATATTCTGTCGGCGGTCACCCTCTCATCGTTGCTTATATTCTATATTGAACCTTTCAGCGGCTTTGCGCACATCTATATCATTTTCATAATGCATTTCAGTAAACCCGACCCTCTTTGCATTATGCACCATTGTTTCGTTCGACTTCAGAAGTATAATTCTCACACACGAGTGAAAATCACTTTTATTAATCACCTGAGATATAGATATAACATATTCTATCTGTTTGTTCTATCGTGTTGAATTTTTTTTATGTATAGAGAAAAACTGAGCAGAGATTCACAGTATCGTAGCAAAAGAATGATAGATTGCAAAATATTGCACCTGATTTGTCTAGTGACGTACAAAAATGTGTAGATCGCAAATATCATAAGGGATTTTTAATTTTTGAAAAAATTATTACAAATTACAAAAATTTCGTTGCATGGAGAATTGAACGGGCTTTCGAACAAAGTGCCACTCGACCCTAAAGTATATCAGTGTTTTTCCTCATCTACAGTATATTACCCAAAACCCGCGTGTCAAGTTTTCGTTGGGCCACTCTGTATATTGGTTTAACATAAGGTCAAGATTCAGCCAATGTGAGGATGCTACCTGGGATGGTTTAGTTAGATACTTTAGGAAGAAGGATTTAGCCCATTGTCGCTTTCAAATTCGTAACTTTGCGTGATAAAACAGATTATTTTTAGAGATTATTTTTACAAATTATTTTTTTTCCAGAACCGGAAATCTATCCATTCACCAACATTCCCGGAGACAGGACCTTCTGCGTATCACCCGATAAAATGGCCATTACTTTCTGCATCCTCGGCTTCATCTTCCTGATAGCAGTTATCATTGCGGTATTTTCTCTGCTGAGATCGAAGAGATATGGAGGAAGCGTTCCATACTACTCCAGAAGTCTATTCTCCAGCAGTAGTACCAGCGGATCGGCATTCGGAAGCAAACTCCTCCTTCACGATAGTCCATGTCCTGGCCAAGGACCTTCCACGTCGAGGAGAATACAGTACGGGAGGATTTTATGATGAATGTTTCGAGGAGGCCCAGCAAAATAGCGAATATAAGAATTTGATTTTTTGGTGGATACAGAACAATTTATTATTTCACTTACTGATGGACCCCCGATGTAAGTGACAGGTTGGGGTTTCTTCGAAGAGGTTGCAACAAATGAACAATTCGCATGCATGTTGATATATTTCAATGAAAAGCATTCGTGGAGATTTTTGTTGAAAATAACATAAGACATATGCAGGTCTCAGATCAACACCTGGGGTGGGATTCCGTGAACCATAGGATTCTAGTTTTCATAGAATAAGTAAGAAGACATTATGGTGGAGTTGATGGGAGAGGTCCCTGTTTACTATAGAATTCTATGTTACACGAAATCCCACACTTGGCCGGTGACAAGCCCTGTCCAACCTATGCTTTGCGGACGATATAGTATTTATTCTCCCACCGGCCACGAACAATGAGGTTTTATTAAGGTTTCGACTTTCGAAGTACTGCCGAGAACCTCAGTAGAATCAAAGCATAAAACTATTTCTACTTGAATGCCTGTAGCTCCCTCTACACGGTAATAAATAAATCAAAATAGTGGCAAAAGTTTTGTGAGCTAATTAAATTATTCAAAAGGTCTTTTCTATAGCTATCATGAAACTGAACGGAAGTGATGAAATGTCAAAAGTCAATTTCATTATGTCGAAATATCGCTCTTTCTACAAAAAAGCCTCGAGATAGGATTTGAGGCAAATATTTAAGAGAAAGGTGATACTTTCTCAGTCAGTGCCACGGCAGACCTTCCATCACATTTGACAGATGTTTGTGAAGGACACGATACAAGTGTTTTTTGTAATTCAAAATAGCAGAATTTTGTTCGATTCGTTTACAGGTTCTGCTTTTTTTCGATCAAGATCAAGATCACACAAGAGAAGGCTTTTCCACTCCTACCAAATCGAACAAAATTTAACTCTAAATTACAAAAGGCATTTAAGGAACACGGTACGAGTATCTGTCGAAGTTCTAGTAAATTTCTAAGATAATTGCTTTATCTCTTATGTTGGGATTATTGGGAAAGAGGAGTAATTCGTCCTCCAATTCATTGTTTCAAATCTAACTAGAATAGTAAAAGACCTCAAAAGGTTTTCGTTTGTCTTCTGGTTGTCAAAGAGAAGAAAATTCATACAATTGCACAATAAAATTCCAGTGGTAACAACTCAGATTTCTGCAAACATTTGTGAAAATTTTAGCATCTCTTCAATCCGAACAAATTTTTTTCATTCTCGAGCAAGTAATATTAAAGGTTTTTCAACTCTTTTCCCAGGTGCCATTTGGTTTTATTACATCGAATCGGAATAGAAGTAGATACACGATAGATATCATCGAGTGGTTAAAAGTAACATGTAAGACCTGAACATATTTTGTTAATCTGTCGAGTTTTCGAGATATTTTTCACCACTCAAGTTACCTACTTTATTATTATAGTGGGACATGGTTTTGGGATATTTTGTCTATCACTTTCATTATATCTCGATAAAAAGGAAGTTTTAGACAATAATCTTAGTCTTAGAGAATTTGTAATATTGTTTAATAAAACGATACATAGCTATTGACTTTCATTCATATGAACACATGATCTGATATCCAATTTTGAAATCGAAATGGTACCTATAAGCGTTTCGTCAAATAAAACAAGAGGACCACCAGGTCTTTTTTTTCTTGATTCAAATTTGGATGGATGGATGGATATAGCGAATATAGGGAGATAATAATCCCCCTCACTGACCGATGCACTTTTTTCTCCAAATTTTCGATTTTTCAGCGAATTTTCTGGAAACTAGATAAAAATACCTAAAAATTGGCTATCTCTCTTCAACGATGGAAATTTGGTGAAATTATCCATCCTATCCGCGCCAGCCTTGATTATTAAAATCCCTACAATCAATTCGATCTATCAAGAACCCCCACCTGCTCTTGTATTCAACTAGCAATTCAGGAAATCATAATTTGGATTCAACCCAAAATCATTGCATTATCGAGTCAATGATTGAATGAAAGAAAAACTCATTAGTACGTAGTTAATTTTTAAAAATGTACGATATTGAATTTAAAAAAATAGGTAAAAGAGAGACTTCTCGATGCATTCGGGAGTCTGGAGATTGCAAAATGTAAAAATTGTATGAACGCGGATAAGGACCCAGTACCATGAAGCCCTTTGTTCAAATTCACAATCAAGGCTTCTTCCTTTCATAAAGAAGTCATTCGTCATTACAATTAAACAAAATTATAATTAAAGAAGGATATTTTATGTAAGAGGGGATAATGAGGGCAATTAGCCACTCAGATGAGTAGCATAAATAGCTCCTGAGGATGCCAACTTTGTTGGCGAAACACGCGTCGAGTGAAATTGACGTAGTTTTGGTGTTTCGAGTGGTTTCTATTTCTTGAATATTATTGCAGCAGGTAGGTACGTACTCTTTTGTAATTGGAAGAGTCTTCGTTATTTATCAGTTAAGATGAATTTCACGTATCAAATTCCAAAACTTCCTAGACCAATATTAGCCGTGATTCAAATAAAACCATGGTCACTTGAATGTCTGCGAAATATTTATCAACGTGATAATTTGTAAATAAACGTAAATATCAACACCGGAATGAAATTGATATAAGTTTATCAAATTCAGTCACATATGGTTACATCACATTTTAATAACAAGCCCCTGTGGCCTAATGGATAAGGCATCGGCCTCCTAAGCCGGGGACTGTGGGTTCGAGTCCCACCAGGGGTACATCTTTTTTTTTTTCTGGTGCATTTTAGCTAATGTTAATTTATAGGCAACAAACTTTCATTTATTTATTCATTTCCTGAATGATCACATAAGTACTCCCAGTTCCACATGAGAAATATTTAAATATTTTATGATAAAATTGGTCATTTTGGCTTCTAAGTCTGAATAATAGTTGGAATGCTTTCTATGGTTCGTATAGATGGCTCTATTGATAATTTTCTTAATGGTTGCCGGAGCTATCGTAGTGCCAATTAACAAAACCGATTGAAAATCAATTGCATATTGTGGCCGGGTCTAGACTGATGATCGGGTAAACCGTGATACTAGTACGTAGACAGTCACATGTTCTCGAATGCCCAGTTGGTGATTGTTACAGAAAGTATTGGAAAGTATGAGACGCAATACCAAAGATTTTTCTGTGCGGTTCTTCGATTCTGTAAAAATATTAAGACGATTATTCAGAATACCCTGCCTCAATGACAAATATTCTTCGAGAATTTATAATATATTTGACTTACAATAATAATAAAAATGCTTCATTATCATAAGACAGAATCTTGTTGACAAAACTTGGATCAAATACTCATCGTAGTAGACTACATAATAAATAATAATGAAAATTATATAAGTGTGTAAACAGTTATATAATGGACACTGCGGTTGAAAGTCAGCTAATAGTTATTTATGCAACAAGTGCAAAAAATAAGTGTTTATTGCACTCGACGTGAAATTGTCCGACGAGACCGTTAGGCCGAGTTGGACAACACGTCGAGTGAAATAAATTTTTTTTGCACGAGTTGCATAAATCATTTTTTCTACGTTCATGCAACAAGCAAAAATTTATTTATTTAGGTGCGGCCTAGGTGAAGGAAAATGAAATACGCAATTTAAATAAATAATTATTACTATCGATTTCATCACCATCATCTAGTTTTCCATTAATATTACTCATTTTAAAACTTTCAGTTCTGTAATTGTCACAATTAAATTTTGACTGGCATTTATATAACCACAGTTGCATTATAAAAATCAAAATCATAGTAGTCATGAGCGCGTATATTATCAGTAGTAATACTAAGTACTTCAAAATAATCAGGTTATACATCGATAACTTGTTGCATAATTATAAAGAGTGTCAGTTTGACAGTTTAAATTAAGTAAATATATAAACAATTTATTAATTCAAATACAAATTGGTGCAATGAAAGTTACAATTATTATATACTACGTTTTTTTTTAACTGAGTTATTTTCTGCGCAGGAAACGTGGCCACTGCTCATTGAAGTGCTGGAAATACTGGAGGTGTTATTACTTGAACCTGCAGCGTTTTTAAAATTGGATCTTATCTTATTTATTATGTTTTGGTGATGTTGTTCTTCTATCAGTAGGTAGGGTTTGATAGAATTGCTATTACCATGTCCTGTTATTTTAATAAGTTCTTGTTCCGATACACCTGCTTTTGCCAATTGTGAAACAGCAGTGGCTCGGTGAGAATGATTTGAAAATTTTTTGTTTGTCATATTCAAATTTGCTAATTCTGCAGACTTTTTGGTCCATTTACTAATTTCATGCACTCTAATTGGCATATTTTTGTACCAGCCAAGGGTTTTTTCTTTTCTCCAGTTGGGATTTACTGTCAGAAATAACCTATCTGTTTTAATATTGATGTTTTCGCTTCTTTTCATCATTAGCTTATCTAGAAGTCTCACTGGACAACGACTCACTTCATTATTGTTAGGTACAAGACATTTATTATTAGCACAAGGTTTTGGTAAAAATAGGATTATATTGTATTCTACCAGTTGGACTATCAACATTTCCAGTTTCTTTTTGAAAATAATAGGTCAAGCATGACGCTCCTTCATTTCCTCTCCACGCAAGTTCTACAGAAGCAATTGAGAAAAATTTTATTTGTAATCCTTCCGGTGTATTTTCATCCCACGCTTCTATCATTGCTATGTACTAGTTATCTGTAAATGCTGATGCACTAACCTTTCTCTTGTCCGGTAAAATTTGAAGTTCCCTTCTTTTTGAATTCGTGCGGCTAAAAATATGGGGCTAGAGAATGGATCAATTACTCTATTAAACTCCTTCATATATTTTTCTTGTACTTGTTTTGCCGTAATGTTCCACATCGTTTTAACCACATTTTCTTTATAATTTTCTCCATTACATTTTCGCATATTGAAAGCCCAATCGTTCAAAATGGACGCTATCATTTCAGTGGAAATTGATTCATTTAGCACATAGTTTCTTTCACTGCAAAACGTAAGAAATTGTTTCCATACGTACTTTTTTGTTTTCACTGTATTATGAGGCTCAGTATTTAGTACACTTTCGTCTATTGCATTTGATGATAAATCTCCGAATCGACTCATTTTTGAACAATTTTTGATAAACGTCACAATTTGACAGTTCTATTTGTTGTATATTGATGTCGATGTGGTTACTATGAAAATGAAATTATTTTAAAATTTTCGATTGGTGGAGCTACTCTATGTATAATCAGGTATTATCGAAATTATACGAGGTAACTTAACTAAATTGGACATTCTGATTGGTTGAAAATCATACGAAAAAAATAATCACGTACAGACTGGTTGCTCTATGCAGAGACGGTTTAGAACATAGCGGATCGGTTCTGATTATGGAGTTATTCTCGGGAAGGCATTGTGTGTTTAACTTTGACTGCTAATATTAATACAAAATAATATAAAATATGTAGCTGTTTAAAACGTATGGCCAATCTCACAGAATATCTGCTAAATATGTAGTGGGTTTGAACGTTTATGTTTGTCATGATGACAGCACGTTGAAGTAGAATGACAGATGAGTGCAATAAAAATTTTATTGCACTAGTGCAATAAAGAGCTTCTTTTTCCACTGAATATAGTTCAATAAAGTTTTGCTTTTTGCATGAATGTAGAAAAAAGCTTTTGTTAAATAGGTATGTAGTAATTTTCTGCAGATATAATGCAAAGGGGTAAATGATAGTACATTTTTGTTTTGTAACCATTATAAAATATGGAGTCTTTGGTGTGGTCGGTGGATTAGCGGTCTAATGCACAGGCCGTTCGAAACTCCAGCAAAGCGATAGTCGATTCGAGTCCGATGTAGGTACGAGAATTTTTCTCAACTACTTTATATCGGATCGATAGTCGACCGCATGCCTTGTTGAAAAGCAAGTGTATGGTGAGTTGTCTAGATGCCAATCTCGTCTAGTGCTAGCTTGTAGTGCACACCGACCACCCGAGGTGGTGCTGTAGGTTTTCCGGGTTTCCTACAGCTGAAAAGTGAATACAACACCTAAAACATCAGTAAGTCGCCCCGGAGCGCCACGGCAAATAATAATAATAGCCGTCCCCTACCCGCACAGGCTATGCCTCAACGAGTGTTTATGAGCGAGTATTATTATTATATTATTATTATATCGTTTGTCGGCACTGGGATTTTCAGAGAGTGGGTACTGTTGTGGGTATTATAATGCGATAATTATTCATCACACAAACAGATTCTAATATGAATATTGCAGTTATTGTTTGAATATTGTTATTTGTAAAGATTCTACAAGATTCTCTTCGTTCGACTACATATTACATATCATGTATCCTACAGCCAGTTTTTGTAAAATCAGTTAACTTCAAAATAAAGCTGGACTGCATGTTCCCCAAAACGGCATTCCTTAACATAACTGAGAGTCAATGAGTGTATAGTAAGCCATTTTGGCTGTGTGAATCCTTATTCGTTGGAAATTCCCCTTAAAGCATATATAATAACATCCCGAGGAGATTTCACTTGTAAGATACTTGATTTCAATTTTAAGTTCTGGTCAATGAAACTCCTAGAAACTTGGTGGAATCTTTATTTTACAATGATAATCATGAAAAAAAAGTTCACTGAGCGAACATCTAAATAATATTGAATTAGTTTTTGTTATTTAGTTAAATCAAAAGATAAGGTGTTTGCATCACACTAGTTTTTCACTTTTTTCAAATCGGCTGATATTATCAAGTGTTCCAAGTGTTTTTATTACTCCACAGTATAGTTGTGTCATCTGCAAAGAGGATGAACTTTCCAGAAGTTGATCTTGGTGATGTCACTCACATACATAAGGAAAAGTATACGACCCAACCCAGATCCTTATTGAACTCCCGAATTAATTTTTTTTTTCTGAAAGCTCCGCTGTTTTGACCATCTGATTTCGTCCTGCCAGTTGAGATTCGAGCTATTCGGAAGTCACTCTGCATCATTAATGTTGGATAAACACAATGAAGAAAAATCCTTTGACAGGTCACAGAACACTGCTGCTGTCTTTTGACCGGCATTTATCTCTGAAAAAGCTGTATCAGGAATGAGAATATTGCATCATGTGTATTTTAAATACTCTGAAAACCCAACTGGTTGTCACTGATAATATCATGCTTATTTACGAATTTAAGTAGACATTTTTTCAGTAGATTTTCAATAATTTTTGCGATGGTTGGAATGAAAGAAATGGGGCGGAATCAAAATCTCCTCCCTTGTGCAGAGGAATCACCACAAACGTTTTCAGAAAAGTTGATAATAAGACTGTTTGCAAGGACAAATTTATTCTAGGTGGAAGGTTTTGTATTATTTTGCTTGATCGAAACCTGTAGTATTTTTGTTTTTAATATTCTTCATTATTTCAATCAGTTCATGAATGTTTTTTCGGTACAGATTCATGTTCTCTTCAATACTCTCAAATCTTCAAGATTAACTGATGGATCATATGGTATAGCAATATTTTTTCTCATATTTTGTGCAATAGAGCAGTAAAAGTCATTTATGCACTAGCGGGCGGTAAAGTACACTTTACCGCCCGGTTCGCCGGGCGTAAAGTGGAACTTTACCGCCCGTGGGCACATCATGGCCCGCGGGCGGTAAAGTAGACAATATACTAAAATTGTCCATATATACCTACGCACATCATTTCATGGAAGACCTACCACGAAACAATGAATTCAGTTCAATAAAGAAATACTCATTTAACAACTTTTATTCATAATCTACATTTTTGCTCCATTGCCCTGAAAATTAGAATTTTATATTAACTATGCAATTGTTACAATTTTGAATATTGAGGGTGGGATATTCACTTTTCTCTTGAAAATAATTATCCCCTTTTGAAACATCCTCACCACTCATTTTAGATGTGGATGGTAGGTCCAAATAATTATTATTTCGTATCGGTCCATCACCATCGCCGGAAATTTTTTTGGCAATATTCAATTTATTTGAAATCGATTGTTCAATGTAGCTCTCTGCTACTGTAGTTGATTTCCAACCAGCTTGTCTTTTGATATTGGTGATACTTTCCCCAGCATCAGCCAATAATGTGGCTGAAGAACGCCTGAAACAATGACCCGTATATTCTTCTGGGCCTGGTAGCTTCAAAAATGCTGCAATTTTTCTTGGAATTTGACCGAGGATATTCTTCCCAACAACTTGTTTTGTACATTTGTTGTTCTTATAGTATATAAAAAAACGCCCATGTTCAGTATTTGCGGAACGTAGACTAGCATATCTTCTATTAATATCAAAATAATTAACTGACTGGTTTTCAATACTGCAGATGTCAAATGTTCGTTGTATTTTAGTTTTTGACTCTCGCATTGTAATCAATAAAGCATAAGTTAGGTCTTGAATGTCTTCAAGCTTGAGATTTGTTAATTCTTCTCTACGACAAGCAACATGTACCCTAAATATTAATGCAACCTATAAAAGAATCAATAAGTTTTTCAATCACTTAATAAATATAGGTAGGTATAACATACCTCCATCATCAGATATACATTATCTGGAGCTTCTTTTAGAAAAAGTTCGATTTCATCCCTATTCAATATTTTGGATTTCTTCAAAAATGCTATCAATTTTGGAAATTTACTTCTGTTTATATTATTAAGTATACAAATTCAAAGTAGACTTTAACATCGAATAGTATGACCACAAAGAAGATGGTTTTCGATTCCTGGACTTCTCAAAAAAATATCCCAATAATATATCTTCTGTAATCAACTTCACATTATTTTCATTGCGCCATTTTATGAACTCATTATATGTCTTTTCGTAAAGTTTCTTTGACTTTGTTGGTAGCAGTTCGAGTTTGGCACTCTCAGCCGATTCCAAAATTTCCATTGGTATGTATATATTATGTTCTTCATCTGATGATTCCATAATTTTCGTGTTGAGTTCACTCACGCACTTCTTCAGATAAACATGAAGATGACCGTTTACCTTGTTTATTGAATTTGTTGCTAGACAACAACCAGCTTGCTTTAACAACGTCATAATTAGGTGGGTATATACTGGGTATTCTGTGTACAATTTGAATAAATGAATCTATTTCAATATACAGAGATGATTATTGACACGATAATTGCGATATAAGTATATATACAGTGTACGCCAAAATCTTGGAACCATATGGAAAACTTTTTTATTAATAGTTTCTCAGAAAATGTCATTATTCATAAAAGTTAGTTTCCCATGCTGTTCCAAGATTTTGGTGGACACTGTATGAACCGCTAGTGCCCTGAAACTATAATAGTTATTTATGTATCACGTGCGTAAAATGCGTTTATGGCCTTCGGCGTGTAATGGCCTTCGGCTAACGCCTTCGGGCCATTATCCACGGCGCAGGCCATAAACGCCCACTTTACGCCCTTGATACATAAATAACTATTATAGTTTCAGGGCTTAAGATAATATTGAAATTTTGTTTTTGAGAGTTTTCCCCCAAGTCACTAATAATTGACCAGGTCTCTCTAATTTTATTTGGAGACTCGCTGGGTCTATTACTGTGAAATGATTGAAGTCCCAAATAATTGTTGCATTCAAAATAATTGTTTAAACAATCATAAACGGTATTCAATTATCTTCCACAAAAAATTTTCAATTTTTCATTACCTTCTTTAAACGAAGATTATCATTCACATAAATTTGTTACAAACCAAGTACTAATTGAAATTTACCATTAATATTTCCTTTAACCTCAACAATGCCGAACAAAATCAAAGATAATTGAAATAATTTATCCACAGGCAATTACAAAATCTCTATGATTCCAGTCATGATAATTTCATCTAAACTAGGCGAAAAAACTCAGAGAACTATCAAAAGGATTCCAAATATTTCTGACAAAGTTCCTAGTTATAATAGTTGGTGGGGACCTAGCATAGCATTTCAATGAATAAAAATTGATTAATTTGTCCCGAAAAGTTTATTATTATTATTTTGTCTCGAACGGATTTAGGAAGTTGTAAACAGTCATTTGTCAAGTATGATTGTGAATTGAAGAACTTATAAGTCACATTTTTCTCATCCGTTATAGTTATGTACTCATTAATGGGGCACTTATGAATTATACATTGGTGAAAAATTCAGACCAATGAACTGCTTGCTTGATGAAGCCAACAGGATCGATACGTTAATTCTTTCAGTTCTGGAAGAGTTTCAGTACATTTCAGTAAGTATTGTCTAAGTTTGATTTTCATACGAATTTGGAGAGATATTATAGCTATTGGTGATACAATACTCGCCAACACAAAACAAAAATCTAACTTTTTCCACGTAGTGTATTCCAATAAATATTCAAAGTCGCAGGTGAGCCTTGATTGTTTGAGGTCTTCATTTTGTTTCGCTTCAACAAAGTGTGAAATTCATCGCAGATGCAAATGAACTAACTAACTTCTCAAACAAAGAAGTGTGACCAACTCATGGCATTTAGCTATGTGTTCAGTTTCTATTGCTAAAATATTTGGATCAATTAGTATTGGGTTTGGAAGGAACAGTTTTAATCTCTTTTCGACTATAGTGATCGTAATAATTAATTTGACTACAAAAAAACTCACGTAGAAAAAAGGATTTGCTCGAAAGGACATCCATGGTACGGAATATATGGGTTGATAAGGTTCAACGAATTTTCTTCAAAATTGAATACGTGATGTACATATAGTTGACATTTAGCTTTGGCTGATGTGCTGTTACATTTAAGTAAAATGCCAAAACAATGATTTCTACTCATGTATATGAAAATGATCACTTTTCAACCGGATAACCTATACATGTAAGTGATAGTTTTTCATTCTAGAGATGAAAATTAATCAAATGAAAATTATCATGCGACCCGATGGGAATATACTTAAAACAAATTTATAGATTTTTTATACCAACTATAATTAACTATAATTATAATTAAAAATGTTTTTTTCATTCGTGAGATTGGCACACTCGCTTCGCTCACGAAAAAATAGTTATTTGTTTTACTAGGCATAAAAGCACAAGATTTAATGCCAAGGCATTAAAAATCCACGTCAAGATATATTGGAAGTATTTATTTTCAATATACTTCAGACGATGTGAATTCACATTCACTGTAGTTGTACAAAAATTGTTTTTTTTTTTATTTCAAGTATATAATTCGTGTCATGTGCCATTAAAAAACACTCATTTTACGCACTTGATACAAAAATAACTATTTATCAATTCATCAAACATGAACAGAGATTCCTGGAGCATTATTGTGTAACGGAAAATGAGTATTTTTTATAGAACGTGTGAAACAAATTAAATAGTTAGGCGTCATTATTGATTGTCACTTGAAAACTGCATGTTAAAGTTGTACTTGTAATGGTTGAGATAGAAGGGTGGCGTGTTAGCTTTCCATTGTTCGCAGCAAAACATACATCGATACGAATTTCGAAATGCGAAGTCATGCACTTTGACAATATCTGAACAAAACTCCCCAACAGTGATGTTGGAAGTGAAAATGCCAAAATCGCACAAAGCGAACAAATCCAAATTTCGTTTGTACAAAGAAGCTTTCTTGAGTCAAAGTGGTGACACTGAATTTTATAAAAAGGTGGTGTTAACAATAGGAAAATATATTGGCGTCATTCCTCGAACCGAGGAAAATAAGACTACAAAAAAAAATATTTTCGTTTTATTGGCTGTATCTTTCGCAATCTATTTTTTCTTTGCTGTAGAAATGACAGCGACCAGAAATATAGAAAAACGTTACACACATATAATACAAGTTATACAACTCACAGAAGAAGTATCGATACTAGTGGTAACAGGTGTTTGTATATTTGGTAGATTCAGGAGCAGTAGCTGGCATAGGTTGACCCACCATTTCGAGAAAATGGAAGCCATATTCAATGAACTTGGCTTCAGACGAAGCAAGAGGTTATACTGGTACTATGGCATGGAACTTGTATTGATTTATTCAACGTTTTTGATACTTCATTTGATTCGAAGTATCCTTTTTGGCAGAATCGGTGAAGGCTGGGAGTTTCAGTTTCTAAATTTAACTTTCTTGGTGGCACATTTTTACGTGACCTACATCGTTATTTTCATTCGTTTTATCGCAACTATCTTGAATTACAGGTATAAATTCATGCAAAGGATAGTTTTTGCGGGGACAACATCCAAAGCTTCGGAAACTGGCAAGATCAACGCCCAATTAGATAAAGTAAATGAGGGTTGCGAAACGATGAGCAGATTGATAGAGGAACTCAATATATTTTTCAGATGGCATATGTTCTTTTTCGTGGAAATGAGTCTCATGCTCAACTTCTACACGATTGTGTGGTTGGTGAAAACTTTCAAATTGAAACAAAAGGAAGGGGTGGGACATATCGTGTTCGTCCTCATGATGACGGCACTGTGTTTCACTTTAACTTATCTGGTAAGTTACAAGTTTTAGACATCAAAGCGAATAGTTTTTATGAATGCCTAATAGTGATGTATGCATGAAAAATGTATTTTAAAGTTTGATATACTGTGTTTCTAAGATAAAGATGGTAAGATCTTGGAAACGGTTGAGGTTATAATATTATTTAAATCATTCACTTATTTTAATTTTCTACATTCATGCAAAAAACAAAACTTTATTGAACTATATTCAGTGGAAAAAGAAGTTCTTTATTGCACTAGTGCAATAAAGGTTTTATTGCACTCATCTGTCATTCTACTTCAACTTGCTGTCATCATGATAAACATGAACGTTAAAACCCACTACATATTTAGCAGATATTCTGTGAGATTGGCCATACGTTTTAACAGCTACATAGATATATAATATTTTTTTGTATTGATGTTAGCAGTCAGAGTTGAACAAACAATGCCTTCCCGAGAATAACTCCATAATCAAAACCGATCCGCTATGTTCTAAACCATCTACATGCATAGAGCAAACTTTCTGTACTATGACCACACCTCGTGATAGGCTAGATGTCGCTGAAAAAACCAATATGTCTACCGATGAGGGTGAACAACGAACTATTTAACGCATTGAAATTCAAATAAACTGTGTTTTTATAAGAAATTTTTATGAATTTGGTGGATTTTGTAGCATTGAGATTATTGTTTATTGAAATAATTAGTATTTTT
Source organism: Chrysolina americana (assembly GCA_958502065.1). Classification (NCBI taxonomy): domain Eukaryota; kingdom Metazoa; phylum Arthropoda; class Insecta; order Coleoptera; family Chrysomelidae; genus Chrysolina; species Chrysolina americana. Next base: position 11,429,013 of record OY293411.1, on the reverse strand, counting down.
AAACTAATCCCTAGCTTGATTACTTGTATAAGGTATGAAATTATGAGATACTATTAGGTAATAGTGTTTATGAAAGGACTTCTTTAATTTTGGGTGAAGAATGTAAAGATGCCACTAGTACAAGTGGACCTAAGTGATATCCTTCTTTTTTCACCCTAAAATCTCAGATAAAACTACAATCTCATTTTCATGAATATATAATGTCTTTTGAGTAATCAAAGTAATGTTTTCAAAGAACAAAGCGAACAAATACCATAATCCCAAAAATGTTTCGATCGTACAAGAAACTTGAACTTAATTTTCATGTTACAAATAATTTATTAATATTAGAAATATCTTCCACCTATTATACCAATTTCTTCAACTCCTAATAACATTCGGCTGTCTTTCGATATTTCGATAATAGAATGAATAAAACAATGGTCCTGTTCTTGGAAGTGGAGACTGCAAACATTCATTTTTTTTGTGATAGATTTTCCAATCCATTTGAGACACAGCATTTTATCACCAAGAGGAAATTGTGCAATAAGAGGATCACTGGGGTACAGAACAAAATTTCCGCGATTTTGTAGTTACAGTTTTATGAATATTCTGCTTGTTAATATTCACGAACACCAAACAGCCCAAACACTATAGTTCACAAATAGTCTATTTTAAGCACTTTTAGTTGTTCATCTGCTCATAAATAGTAAAAAACTGAGAAATATAAACAAGTCGTTACACAGCAAACAATGGTCAATTATTTGTTGTTCACCCCCACAGTAGTTCTTGGAAAAATTATTAGATGGCGTACACTTCGCTATTTTCGCCTATAACATACGCGCTCATGGCTACTATGATTTTGATTTTTATAATGCAACTGTGGTTATATAAACGTCAGTCAAAATTTAATTGTGACAATTACAGAACTGAAAGTTTTAAAATGAGTAATATTAATGGAAAACTAGATGATGGTGATGAAATCGATAGTAATAATTATTTATTTAAATTGCGTATTTCATTTTCCTTCACTTAGTGCCGCACCTAAATAAATAATTTTTTGATTTTTTCATGAACGTAGGAAAAATGTTGCATGCAACTCGTGCAATCAACACTTACTTTTTGCACTTGTTGCATAAATAACTATTATTTCTTCACGGATTCACCATTAGAAACAATATTATAATTACAGAACACTGAACTACTACACACAATTATAAAAGACAACAATATTAGTCTAATCTTATGTTTCCAAGAGATTTTTCGAATTCACTCATTGAGTTTACAAAAGTATCAATATACCATCTCATGCATCTGGACATAGGTGAGTTGTAACTATAATTTGTCATATGACTTTTAATTGAAAATAATGAAGGATTTCTTGTATTGTGAGATGTTACATTGAAGTTTATACTTTCTAAAAGATAAAGACAGTCGACTTCTCTTGACAATAGTAAGTTCAATTATGTTGATTATTCAAATTTTTCTGACGATTAAAGTTAATGTATGTCTTCATTTTGTAGGATTTATACTTCAGAAAACTATTTTTTATGTCACATCTATAATATGAAAATCAAGCAAATGATACATATAGTTCGATTATTTTATCTTTACCCGTGCGTCATCATTGTTATGCATATGAAATAAGTTTTTCCAAAAAAATGTATTCATACATTTATTTATGTATTGCGAGCATGTAGAACTATGTACCAATTATGAAAGGAAAATCAAAATTAATATATTTGATTTCTTTCAGATTCAGAACTGTCACCAATGTTTATAATAGAGGGTTCAATAACCCTAACACAAAGAGCTTTTCTTGTTCATACCATTTTTCAATGAGAGATTCAGTGTGTGTTGATGGAATGGGTTTATTTTCGTTTCTTATTCTGATGTACACCGTTTTTCGAGATATTTTAAGTGCATCTGCAACTGATCCAGTAAAGAAAAGTTATGACATTTCTTTTGTGGTTTTAATAGTTACCTCCTGAACAGATGAAAGTGGTAAAAAAGGTCCATCATTCGCTCTTTTCTTTCAAACACAAATTGTAGTGCTTGTGAATTAGTTCCAGGCATAATCTAAAAAAGAGTTTAAATATATTGTGATTGTTTTTACCTGTTTTATAGATTAAGGTAATGTTTTTATTCTCCCATTAGGTTTTCACACTATGAATAACTGTTGTATCCCGGCAGTATGGAATTAAAGTCACAAATGTCAATTGTGAGGTTATGGAAATGTTAAAAAGTATTTGTGAATAAAACACATTGTACTGTACTTACTTTGAAAGTAATGATTCCAAGAGACGTTTAGCTTTGAAATAAACAGATTTTATACAATATTCGACTGCAAAACAAAGTAAAACTGGCGACAAACAATACCCCAATGACTGCGCTAGTCAATACAATGTTTGGCAAGTTTAGTTGAAATGTAAAACACTGTCGTTTTTATGGCTATCTCTTTTCACTGTTTTGAGTTTCAATCGATCATCACAATAACATAATTCTTAGCTTAGAAGACAAATGTTAACGAATTTTGATTCTCTCAAAGCGGTTGATAGAAAGAGATGTTCGATAGAGGGTGTGTTATTTCTTCAATCATACATTGATGACGCATGGGTAAAGATAAAATAATCGAACTGTATTCAAGTGATGATCGAACTAAAGAACAATATAAAGTTTTGAGGATACTACATGACAGTTATTCTTCACCAATTTCTCATTAGAAAATCATTCTTTTCTGTACTATTTTCTCCACCAATTTTGATATAGTTGGAAGGAGTTGATAAAGTTTGCAAAAGAAAGTTGGTACAGGAAGGTTTACTTACGGGATCAAGAATGAGTTTCATGTCAAAATTCAAGAATTCGATAATTCATACTGAAACTGTTACTATGTATAGTTCACAATACGTCCCTCAAATTTTATTAATCGGTACATATACAGTGTGTCCCAGAATGTAGAGGACAAACTCCGCACTTGAGCGGAAAGTAACTTTCAGCACGCATGTGGATATTAAGCCTATTTTCGCGGTACTGTATAGTGCGATATACGTTATTTCCAATGTGGTCGTAGGAAAATCATATTTTTTACTATATTTCACCATGAATTTCGATTCGTAATCACATTCTTAAAAAAAAAGCCATTTTTGTTGAAGAAGTTTCATTATTATACAGGGTGACCCAGATTTAAACCACCAAACGTTCAGTATCGGTTTTTTAGGTGAAAATAAGATTTTTTCTTCATACAAGCATGTGGCAAAACTTGATTCGATCTCAAGATACAGAGTGTCAAAGTAAAAAGATTTTTTTTTTTAATTCCAGGTACATTGAAGTGAGCCTCCCATCACCGCATATAAACATGCTGAGTTTTATCAGAATCAACCAAAAGGTTTTTGAGTAATGAATAAAGAACTGATTTTTTATGAAAACTTTGACACTCTGTATAACAATCGGATTTGTTGAAGCGCTATAAAATATGGAGAATATGTTAGAAAACACCGCCTTTTTGTTGTTCTTGAGTGTAATTTTGGAGAAGATACGGGAGAGTTCTAATTATATTGAACTACTTCAAAAACCCAACTCAATAATACTTTTTTTAATTGCAGGGTTCCGTACTGGTGGTGATTATCTCGTGTAACAACGTCGAGAAAAGTAACCAGAAGCTCATCGAAGTTTGTAACCTCCACCTTAGCGATATTCGAAATGCCCGAACGAGAGAGAAAATTTCAGCGCTCTCCATATATGCTGCATATTGGAAACCAACATTTTCAGCGGGAGGATTTTTCGATGTCAATATCACGACTATATCAACGATTTTTTCAGCTCTCATAGCATATTTGATAGTAGCGTTACAGTTCGACTTGAACTAAATAAAAAATAAAAAATACTTGATGGGGTGTACGACGATTTAAAGAGATTGATGCCGTAGCTACACGCCCAGTTCGTAAAATAACTGAGGGTGGACTTTAGAATCATGAAGAACACACTCCAAAATATTTAAATTTTAACAATGACTGCAGTAAATATTTATGAGATTAAAAAAAAAAACCTGTTATGAATGTTGTAAATCAGAGATGGTTATGCATTTTTAAAGAAAATGAATGTCGAGCAGATTGTTACTACCTGAACATTCCATTATAGGTGTAAGCTATCTAATGTTATTCCCGAATGTGTACAAAACTAAAATAAACAAATCTTAAAAACCTTGTAATGCATGAATTACATTATTCTATGACAGATGATTACTTTGTGGTTTGGGGCCTACAACCTATAATTATAGTAATGTAACTAACGACACTGAAATCTGACCTGACCGCTGGCATTTGGATAATCAAGCTCGGCTCGTTAACTACAAATGCATGACGAGTACTATTCCAGAAACATCTAGACGAATCACCAACTGTTCCGAACTATTACAAACGGCGACCTCTCACGTCGTCTCTCGGCGTTTCTGAAATGGTCCAACAGATACCTACCATGAGTATAAAGCAGGACCGGCAGGACACTCGACATAAGATGGAGATTAGTAGGATAACAGTTTAACAGTACTATTATTTATCTACAATCAGATTTTGCAATAGCAACTGTATTCTGTTGAAATAAATTAGGAGCTATATGTAACAATTCTTGAATATTGTAGCGGATTGTAGTTAAAAGCATTTTTATTACATTAGTGTCAGAAATAATATTTTCGAAATGAATATATGTTCGCGTAGTCAACAGTTCGTGTTGAAAGAAGTAGACAGTTTTGCGCATTAAAGTGAGCTCGGGTAAGTGTGACCGTGATTTTTATTAGTTCGCATTGAATTTAGTCCATCTGATGAACCTGAACTAATATAACATTGAACTTTTGCAGGTATTTACTTCGAAGGTCAGTCTTTGTAATACGCCACAGAAAACTGTTGAAAAACGTATTCTATGAATTTTATTTATATATTCAGATATACATCTCCATAGGTCACACTTCCCCGGAAATTTGGGGCAAGTGTGATTCTGGCCAAATTTAAAGATATTAATGCACGTAAATCTCTCTTTGGGGCAAGTGTGAGTAAACAGTAAATAAGGAACTTTCACCAAAATTTATTTGTTTCGAAATATCTTTATTCAAAACATAGTTAGGAACTTTTTAATATTGAATTTTCCCCATTGGAAAAAAACAAAAAATAATCGTGAAGTGAACATTTGTTGAAAAGAAAAATTTACAGGTAGAAATCTGAAAAATCGAATGAGAATTTCATTGATCCCCATCTTCTGACGAGTGGTGATGGAAACACAGTTGTTATTTCATCCTCAGAAAGTGTATCAATGTCTTCTACATCTGGCCAGGTATATTGTTTGGCTCTCTGAGATTTCCGTATATAATTTCGTACTATAGCTGAAAAAATATTACTGTTCAGATTGGCCAAATGAACCAGGTTCCCACTTACCCCGACAGATAGGTCACACTATCCCCAATAACATTTAATTTCGGGATAAGTGTGACATGCAATGGAAAAATGGCAATCTATAGTCAGATTCATTGTTTAGGCAGAAGAAAAGTGTATAAAATGGATTCTTACCTTAGATTTTAACAATACACTCAAAGCTTGAAATAAACTCGTTATACTCGTTCGGGTTGATGAATTGTAGGTTAGAAAATTTTGGAAAATATTTGGATTTCACAAGATCTCTTTTGTATTTTATTTGATGGTTATGGATTCATTATGAGTGTAGGCTATTCGTCAATATATGGCGAGCAAACTCACACTTGCCCAAAATTCACACTTACCCGAGCTTACCTTACGGAAATATAAAATGATAATTTTTTTTGTCTAATTTACAGACACTTAAGGAAGAAATGTATTTAAAAAAAGTCGCTTGGTGGATGTGAAGGTCACGGAATTGAAGCACGAGCCGGAGTAAAGAGAATTAGAAAAATCCGGCAAGAAGGCCTAGAAACCTTTCTACAAAAAGTTTCCGGAATAGATCTGAAACTTCCAAATTCCTGGAAAAAGAACTTCTAGAAAATTCGCTGAGCTTAAAAGAACTTCAACAAATATTCGAAGAATCTAGAAGAGAAACAAACTCCTAGAACTTCGCGTTTCGAGGTTCAGAGAAAAAGTTTTAAAAAAATTCAAAGAATTTGGAAGAGGAATTTCATGAAAGTGTGAGGAGCCTGGAAGGGAAACTTCTAGAAAATATGAAGGGCTTGGAGAAATGAGGAAAATTCGAGGAGTTTGAGAGAACTTTACAAAAATTATAAAAACCAATAAAAGAAGCTACTAGAAAACTCAGAAATATTAAAAAAAAACTTTGTGGTGTGATGAATCAATATGAAGGAAGAATGGGATCTGTCGAGACAGAGTTGGAGGAAATCGAAGGAGTATCGAGGCGAAAATCAACAAAATAAAGGAAACAATCAGTAAGACGATGAACTGTCACCTGCCGACAGAAATACCCCATGACCTACAGGAACAGAAAACAAAAGTTTGAGGAGTATTGCAATTAAAGAAGGGCTAGAGAAGAGCCTCTCCCCATACTACGGAACTCAGTGGTGGACCAGAATTTTGAGGACCTGTCAATCCCTAAATTGACCTGTGGAAAGGATGGGCTGGATTGAAGAGTTATAAAAAGTATGTTGGAGACAATATTCATTTCCAGCAGCGTCAAGATTTTCCTGTGCTTTAACCATCTTTCATAACAGAAAATGAAGAAAATGTGGTACAGATATTGGGAATTTTGCAGATATCGCCACACTCCAATGAATTACATTACGGGACGAAACGTCTTCGAGAAGGGGCAATGTAACAATCCTGGAGCCGGACCTAACCGCTTGTCTTTCGATGATCAAGCCTGGCTCGTTGACGATGCATGCATGACAACATCATATCAAAGAATGAATGGAAACCATTTGAAACATATAGTCTAGGCCCAGTGTTTCAAACTATTCTAGGCGTCTCTAGGCGTTTCTAGAATGATCCAACAGAAACCTACTACGAGTATAAATGCAGGACGCTGGACATGAGATAGAGATTAGTTAGAGAACAGTTCTACAGTTTACGACAAGTTAGTTACAAAGTTTTCAAGAAGACATTAGAGTTGGCTTAGCACTAGTGATTGTATTTTGTTGAAATAAATTAGAATCTATATGTTAAAAGTCTTGAATGAATTAGCGAATCATGATTAAGTGCAATTTCATTACAATAATTACTCTATACGATATAATTGCTATTCGTGAAGAATGGATGACACCACTTGACTTAATACCATTGAACTAGTAATGAAAGATTGGCAAAAACAATGAAACCGATACCTAGGTGTTCTCCCATTTGAAGAGCATTGAGAAGTAGTTCTTGTTGAAAACATTGCCAAGTATCAAACATATAATTCAACGCCCAAGGGGGCAATAGTTAGTTTTTGTTGGATAATACCCATTGTACATGGTTTTTCTGCTGAAAATTATAAATAACCACATTTTGCACGAAATATTATTTTGCTCAGCAGACCTGACTCGATACATACTGCATGTGTCGCTTAGCAACCAATACATTATAAACAATTCGTGTTAGATCCGCTATGAAATATGATATTATGTGCAAAATATATCGAAAGTATTCAGAATACCTCTTCTACCTTCTTCTAAATTGCTTTTCAGTAATTGCCCATTGGACTCAAATTGATAAAATTCTTCATTTTCGTGGATTTGAAGCAATAAAGAAAATAGTCGCATGATTCTCTATATCAATAAATATCAAATGTGAGTAGTAGATTGTCGTAGCAATAGTATAGTATGCAACTTCCACAAAATTGAAATTTTGCACTCGTACGAAGTGCGGCTCTCGCCTTCGGTTTATGCTGCATACTTCCGAAATACTCGTGCATGAAGAGCCTCATTTTGTGATTATTTTATAATTCACTCATAAAAGCGTGTTCAAAATTATATCTACATGAATATTGCATAGGCCTATTTACGTGTATCTCAAAGACATGGTCACATTAATGTGCCGTATTCTAGTTTTTCCTTTTTCACTGTATTGGATTTTTTTATGGAATAAATGTAAATGAGTTAGTTATGTATATCAAGTATCAGAACCGTCTAGAGAATTGAATGCGTGACTGGAAAATATTTTGTTATCTAATGAAAAGTCTGAACAATCAATTAATTAAAAATTCAAAAACAGTCCTCATTTTGTTGAGTATTTTAAGTACAAAAAATTACTTTCAAGTGAGTGGCATTCTCTTTGATATATCTATAATCTTTTCATAATGACAAAAGGCATGGTACTGGATACATGTATTCCTGGGGCTCGATAGATTTTTTTTATTTTTGTCGGAAAGTCTCCAATAAGAAACAAATAGGTACTGTCTCTCATCAAATTAATCGTAATGAAATGCCACTTTTTATCAACTGAACAAGCCACCATGTTTTTATTTGAAAAAAATTAGTACTACCACGTATTGTAACGGAACTGATCGCATGTGAAGAATGTACGAGAGTGATCGAAATATAGCCAGAGCTCAAAATCAGGGGAGATGATGGGCAGGCATAGTAACAGAGTTAACAGGAATTACTGGTGGCAGATGAAAAGTAACAGTGTAAAATATAGATCAAATTAGCGTGAATGAAAGAGTGGATTAAAGTTAAATGTATTTATATTACAGTATCCTTAGAGTTCTCCACATCAAAAACTTCAAAATGAAAAATTGTTTACAAAAAGTGAAAACGGTCATATAGTTGTATTCAGAATGTTACATGGAAATAAAATAAATAAAAATACACCAGGTGTCCCAGTTAAAATCGAAAGTTTGTCACTTCGGGTAAATAGAAAGTTTCATTTTATCATATGCAAAAACAAAAGAGTTAAAAAGGCAAGCCACCTTTCTAGGACACCCGGTATTCAATTACTCGAGGGACAACGAACTATACCAAAGGAAAAATATACTGATGAGTAATAATCGTATTCACATCCGTTTGGCTCGACGGCGTAAATTCAATCGGACTCCGCAGTCATCCTGAAAAGATCTCTAGGACTTGTCTCAAGCAGCTAATCGCTTGTATCCCAAATAATAAGAGAAAAAGGAAGCCGTTTTATTGCGTCCATTATTAATTTGTCAGACGGCTCTGATATTTCTCTCGTTTGAAATTATGAAGTCATTTACGTATCTTTAATTAATATCTTGAGAAATATGGGCACATTAAATTGTACAAATGAAACGGTTTAATGAATACTGGATTTTTTTCGATATAAGACATGGAGATATACCTGTGATTCGCAGTACGGCTGCTTTGGTCCTTGAACTGATTTGTTCGAGACTGGGGCATATTTCATGCTGGACCGGTATCAGGGCGATTTTGGAGACTCAGAAAATTAGAGGAAATCAAATGTTCACAAAATTGAATTATCCAGTACTGATAGGATTTGAGAAAAGGATCGATTGTAGCAACACCAAATTTGGCATGCTATAGTAGTTGGAAGCATGCTAAACAAGAAAAAAATGTATACCAAAAATCCAGTATGGTGAAAAATTGTTTTTTGCTGTATTTGGTATACCTATCAAAAATGATTTCAACAGGATGAAAAATAATTCCATTCCCTACAAGAATGATTCTTAGTAACCCCTTACGAAATGCCCTTCTGAGCTGTTTACCGAGGAACCGAAAAGCATGGATATAAAAGCAGGAACTTTCTTTAGACTATATACAGATATCACTAATAAATGACAAAAATACTAGGTTTTACTACTGCCTTATATTTTAAATCCTTTATATAAATCCGTCCAAAAAATCATATATTTTTACTAAGGAGAATTTCTCTAGGTATCGTATTTTTTTAATACAATAAAACGAAAATGCATCTAATTACAGTGCAGCTTTTGATAGTCCCCCCTGTTAACTTTTGAACGGTTTGACGTACAAACATAAAAAAACGTTTGGATAGATTCTGAAGGGGCGGTACATCAAATATTTTAAATATCATCAGGGGTCAAGTGTCACATCGTTGAAAAGACAGTTCAATTCATTTTTCAACCATCTGCATTTTTTTCGAATTTCGTTTATAAGTTTTTTCACAATATATATTAGAAATGTCAAGTTTAAGTGCGTATCTGAATTCTCTACCTTACCTTACCTCCAAAACTTTTAAATGGTTTGATGGGAAATTATGGAATATAGAATATTTTGAATGGAATCACAATATTACTTTTTGAGGGAAGATACCGTGGTTGTTCTACTGAATCACAATTGCGAGGAATATCACGAAATACGGTCAATAAAGGAAGATTCGGAAAATAAATAATTTTTCATTTTGCAATCAGTTTCAATGTTCATTAATAAGGTAGAGATTTTGAAATTATACTCAATTCGTTTATTTCACTGGCCCTAAAAAAGTGGCATAATTAAGAATTGCAATAAAACGTTCAAAGTCATCAAGACTTGGGGGCTAACAATCTCCAAGCGCCGATCCTGATTTTATTTCAGTGGTAGACTACAGACAGCTAAGTATATGAAGTAAGATGTACTATACTGAATTTGCATTCCTCTTTTAGTGGACCAGTCTCGTGATTCCATTTAATCTCGTCATTTCATTCAGTGCATTTTTTAACCATCTACCAAGAAAGGCTTGTAATGAGATCGTTCTAAATATATGTTCGTATCTCCTCACACATATTTCGCCCTGATACAGAGGCAATTTTATGAGGTGATGTTATCATATAACTAAGTAGTATTCAGAAAATCCTTCCAGGACTGGTTGATAGTTATATTTTTTTAATATTTTGGTTGTTAAATAATCGAAGCCCGTCAAGAGTTTCACTCTCAAATAATTGGATCTATAGTTTTGAAATAATGAAATTTCACCACACATCCGGTTGGATGCGTTGCCAGAGGTTGACGGCGTCGACTCTATTCACGTAAAACACTTGTCAAACAAGTTTTATAAGTACTTTCTACCCAGGGTGTACTGAAAATGTCCATTTCTGAACCTATTGGGTACATACAAATTCAATATATCATTCTAGGATGTTATCGACTCTCAATTGGCTTTCATCACCAAATATTGAGACAAATATTTTCATTTGAATTGATTTTATCCCGTCGTTTATATAATATCAAAATATATATCAAAAAACAAAGATCTGATTTTATGAAAGGAATCTCTGCCATATGGGATCTTGTTTATCAATTTCTAATTGCGATATTTAATGCTCAGCTAGAACCAACAAAGGACTTGGTGACTACCTTCATCAAAACTAAATCTTTTTCTCAGTAAATTTCTTTAAAAAATATATTTTTATAGCTAGGAATCGCAGGTTAAAAGGTAAGACCTCGTTAATCCTTAGCTCGCACAAGTTTCGACTTCTGAGGGCTGTCATTCATAGGGGGATGACAGCTGGTTAACGAAAAAAACAATTTCAACAAATTCAATAAAAAATTTGAATTTTTTCTTTCCTTGATCCTCTTCAACCAATAGCGAGTTTGTGGATTTTGCCAAATTTTATTTAGAAAGAGACATTTGTGTAACTATTTCTTAGGTCAGGCTTGTTTTCTGAAAAGAATCCAGAATAGGTGTTCAGAATATATCTTAGGTTTGTGGCAACCCAAAATAGATGCTTCGGGACCACCAAAGTTGAAATATTAAGGATATCTTTTGGGTCCTCAATTACTAAAACTGGACGTCAGATACTTTCATTACCTTCGTATCCAAAACAACCTTGGATCCCCTCCGATTCCATACACCCCTTTCCCGCAATAGCCAGAAAACAGGTACACCTGGACGGGGGGTGCTGGACAACAGAAAATAGTGGAGCTAACGAGTAAGATCCGAATGTTTAACTCACTCATTGACATATTGGAGTTGTGTAGAGCCTTGGAGAAGGCAATGACGGCGCTGGAAATCCTGGGGAAAGAACAGCAATATAACTTTCAGGCCGCTCATCATTGACTTCATTACCAGGCATAAGGTCGATTTGACGATCATCTCAGAGAAGAAAATACAACCGATTCATAGGCTGAGTCTCAAGGACTCCTCCACTGTCAGGACCGACCGCCCTTAGGCAATAAGGGAGGAGGCGTGGCCATCCTCATCAGAGACGAGGTCGCGTACACACAGATTCCACCTCAACAACTTTCCAATGAACTCGTCGGTAACAAAATGGTAGATGGAACCTGTGTGTTCGCGTTTTGTTACCCCACAAACAGGTAAGATTTTCGCTCTGATTTGTGCAATCTGCGTAGTGCATCTCTGATACGCAACATACAAGGAGCAAGATAGCTCACTGTCAGAAAAATTTAAGTAAGGGAAAACCAGAATATTCTCCCAGCCGCTGATGAAGAATTGATTAGTTTGAACAACTCCACAAGAAAGAGAGGACAGTCACTTGACACTTGAGACCCAGAACTTAAGCAGGCCATGCTACGCCTAAGCACAGAGATCTCCGAACTGATCAATGAAAACTTAAGCAGGCCATATGCTACGCCTAACCACAGAGATCTCCATACTGAGCAATGAAAAAACAACAAGAGCTGAAAGAATAAACTGTAGAAGAACATTTCTCTGTGGCGCATTGATAAGAGTATTTTTACAGACGCTTTGAGCCAGTACCATCCATGGAGAAGGATAACGAGCGTGCAGTGACGGACTCTCAGGAGGCCAAGATAATGAGTCCATAAAAAGGCTCCTGACGTAGATTAGGAGGAGAAAGAACGTTCCAGATAAACGGAGAACTTTCGTGAAACTCTGCCCCTGCCTATTTGCCCTCATGGATTGGCCAAGATCTTGACCGACTATGAGAAGCTAACGGAAGTCATCAAAAGACTTTCTACGAACAAGGCGCCTGGACCAGATGGGGAGGATACTATTCTAAAACGGCTTCCCAGGAAGGTCCTCGTTTAGTTAATCCACTTGATCAATACCATTATCAGGTGGCAGGTTTACCTAGATTGTCTGAAGAGGGCTGTGATAATTCTAATCTTGAAACCTGGTAAGGATGGCCATGAGCTGCATGGAAAGGTATCGACTAAGATCCCTAAAAACCCTGGTGTGTCGACTGATTAGATTTTGTTTAGAATTTTTTGAAGACAAAACAAATGAAATCGTGGTCTGTTTCTGTAATCGGATCCATAGATGGCACCTGGTCCTCGTGTCAATATTCCAGGGATATAGTGATTGTGATTGTTGTTAGGTAATTGAATTTTACGGAATGTTAATAAACTTTTTAAATATCATTCTAAAGTAATATAGTGTCCATAATCGGAGTGGAAGACCATTTTTTTTTGGAAAAATAACACCAAACAAAATGTGTTATTTTTTTAAAATGATCTAAATACCGTTTGAAAGTCAAAATAGTTGTGGCAGAATGAAATATTTCTTAGTGAACTAAAATATACCATTAATATTAATAATTTGACCATTATTCGTTTTTGTGTGAATTAAATCCTGAAAAACGAATACAATAATTCATTAAAGTGAGTACCACTTAGAATCTATAACATACTCTCAAACCAATTTGAAACTTACATTTTTTTCCTAAATTCTCCATGATCTAATTAACAATATTTTACGGCAAACATTTTTTTCAAGTGAATCAACTGAGTGCGTGTTGTTATACTTACCCTACTCTTTCTTTAAATCTTCCAAAAGTTCAAGTTGTGAAAGTTCGTGATAAAGTAAATAAAAATCATCACTCCTACTGAAATCTATTAATTTTGCATATATCATCATGCTTTTGTTAAGGTTTCCATTATTTCACTTTTCGTTTTCGTAAAATCTTTTCAGTGTTGTTAGATCATCCAAAAAATATAAATTTTCTGTCGAAAAAAATTGCACAAAAAAGAAATATCTTCACTATTAAAAATAACCTTAACAGTTTTCAAAATAGTGCAAGAACATTGTAACACACAACTCATCACACATATATCTTCTGAAAAGCAATTAAAAACTCAGAAAAAGCGAGAAAATTATTACTTAAAGAACCTTTTGAAAACAAATCGGATACAGTTGCGCAGATACTTGCGAAATGCGCATGCTTGGGCAGATATCAGATAGGCACAAGATTGACAGATTCTAATGATGAATTTCCATGCAGCTGAATTTCAATTCTTTTATGTGAAATGTGTTAATAATTATTCCAGTAAAATGCATTTCAGCAAAACAAAAATAATATAATAAGTTGAAAATGTAACGAATAAAACTGCTTGCAGAAAGTGATTCCGTAAATTTGATTGATTATGTTGTTTTATTAATTTCATGCTCCTGCGCAATACTTGGACAGTTTTACAGGTATGAGTCGGCACACCAGGGTTTTTAGGCATCTTAGTATCGACCAAGATGCATAGAAACCCTGGTGCGATCTCAGATTCGATTTTGTTTCTACCAAAGTTGTTGATACTGTAATTGCATTGATACCGTTTGCTTCATTCATCGATGGATGGAGCAGAAGTCGAAAATAGCCGAGTTTCCAACATTCCACGGTGCCTTGATTTGTCATTTAATTGTTTTTGAATGTTGACATGACACTTGTCGCTTGTCCAACCGTCAATCGTCAATGACAACATCAATCTGTAATTTTGCCGCTATCTGTGCTAAAGAAGTGAAACAGTACTAATGCAATAAAAATAACATGAATCAACACTTTTGTATGTCGGTATCACAGGTAGTTATAACAGATCACACCAGCACCAGGGTTTCTTCGGTACTGAGTGTATTGGCCAAGGGAGTGGATGAGATTCTTTCGAGACGGATGTTGAGCCTTAATGATCCCCGTTGTGCAGTTCGGCTTCCGGATAGGTTCCATCACAACTTACCAGATGGTCAGGTCAGGATTGTTCATTCAGAATAATGTACTTATAATGTTAATTTTATAAATAAAGACATTTTGACTTTCATTTTTGACTTCAACACGTATTATGTATATCCTCGGTAGTATAGTGGTCAGTATCCCCGCCTGTCACGCGGGAGACCGGGGTTCGATTCCCCGCCGTGGAGAATTTTTGCTTTTCTTTTGTTCAAGTGACATTTGACCACATATTTCGGAGTGTCTTGGTTTTCCAGAAAATTCGCACCGGAGCGCTACGGCAAATACTAAAGTACTCTAATGCCTTTGGGTACACTCTACGATTATTTTGAGGTATTATTATTATCTTATGAATCGTGAAACAAATTTTTCAGTATTAAAAAAATTCTGAGAATTCTAGTTATGTATTTGCCCCATTTGTAATTTCAATAGTAATTTTTCCAACGTAAAATGTAAGAAAATATCAAGTCAACTTATTTCTTATTTAACATTCACATTGATACCTAAGAAGAATTATTTTAGCTGATAATTCATGCAAAACTATATGCTCACGTCGAAAATTACATAGTTACTCATCAACACGGTTTTATAGCCAATAAGTTTATTAACACCAATTTGTATATTTTTGGAAATGAAAGGCATGAAGTATTACAGAGTAGGTCGCAATTTGATACGGTCTTTACGAATTTTCGATTGTGTGGATTATAATATTTTGATACAAAAAATGATGAAGCTAGGTTTGGCGATACCCTTTGTGGATTTCATAAAAAAATTACTCACAAAACAGAACATTCATAGTTGAGCGCAATGGTAACAGTTCAGGCAAATATCATGCAATTTCGGGAGTACCTCAAGGTTCAAACTTGGGATCTCTTCTCTTTCTCTATAGTCATATAGACAAACCCAGGTGTTCATTAGTATTAAAATAATGAAAATGCTGTACTTTACTTTGATGAGACCGAAACTAGAATTTGCTTCCACTTTGAAAGGTAAAGAGAGAGTACAAAATAGGTTTCTCAGATATTTATATACCTCAAAAAATATAGTGTCTGGCTAAATTACACTATAGTTAGATCTACAGTGCCCTGAGAAGGAAATTCAAAATATTATCGTTGGAACAAAGAAGGAGTGTGACAGGTGTCATGTATTTATACAAAATCATAATTATTAATGGGGTTAATTGTCCAGAGATTCTTTCACAAATTCCGTTCAATGTCCCCGATCGCCCTACACGTACTTCATTAATGTTTAAAATTTCAAATTCGCAATTATCAACAGAGGCTTCACTAGTAAGTTTATTGAAGTTGGCAAATTATTTTATTGTATTATTTAATTTGGACTGGTCATTGTGAAAAAAAAAGTTTACCACTAGATTATAAACCTTGTACTAACTATTTCTGTATATGAAACACAAGAATCATGTGATATTTTTCAGGTTCAAACCCCTATAGTTTTTGGAATAATTTTTGAAACGATATGGATGTTTCTGTTAGTTGAGATTGCCATAAAATGTTATTATAATTCTGTATACATTATTTATTGTCTAAATGGAAAACTCAGATAATCAATAATAAAAAGATCATTATCGTAGTATTTTTAGACTTAAAGAGAGCATTCGAAACTGTAAATATATATCTGCTTCTGAAAAAACTCAAGAATGTTGGCATTAAGCTTAAAACGGTTTGAATGCTATCTTTATGGCAGGTCTCAAATAGTTAACTATAACAATACCTCTTCTAGCACATGCGACATACATTATGGTGTCGCTCAAGGAAGTGTCCTAGGACCAATTTTATTCATCAATGACATAGTGTACCATATTGAAAATTGCAAAATGAAATTGTTTGCCGATGATACTATGATCTATTGCGAAGGAGATGTAGAGACTGTTCAGAGTAATTTATCAATTATCAATGAAGATTTAAGGAAATTGTCCTTATGTCTCAACGACAATGGATCAAAATTGAACGTAAATAAAACCAAATACATCTAATATAAATAATTTGAACAAATTGAAAAAGGTAACCTACAGCCATCATTTATTGATTGATAACAATGTTATTGAAGAAGTTAAACAGTTCAAGTACCTGGGTTTCATGATAGATAATAAACTCAATCTTAAATCACATTGTGAGTATATTAAGAAGAAAATGGCAAAAAAAATAAATTCATATAGATTGAATAATAAAGTATCATCTTTTACTAAGTTAACTGTGTATAAAACCATAATATTCCCCATCTTGATTTCTGCGGAACATTCATATACCTGATGAATAGTGAACATTACAAAAAATACAAAATCGTGCTATGAGAGCTATTTTATTATGTAGAAAACGAACATCAATAGCGTAGCATGTTGGAAGCCTTGAATTTATTGAATGTTCGACAGAGAGCTACTTATAATATTATTATTTTAACAAAGTTCAATGCAACTTGATTGCTATGATTGCTCATAATAATTAAGTTTTATTGAATCAAACACATTTTTCCAACCACATTCATATGACCCTCCAGTATTTTCTGTTCTGTACAAAAACGGCTTCAAAGTTATCATTACGGCAGACATATTTTGATTCACAAAATAAATGCGGCTAGCGGGATGGCTTTAAGATGGAAATTATCGTTTTGTAAATCAATATCAACTCAGTGGTGTCCATTGAGTGGTGCGACATGATGATCACGGGTTTCCAGCACAATTTTTTCTTTTTACTGTCTTATTTTGCTATTAGTAACAAAATATTTTAATTCGTATAAGTTCCAAAGTTTGGACAAGCATGAGGTTTTATTCGCTAAAAAAAAGAAATTTTTTGTACTAATGAAAGAAATAAATATTTGCACATAAGTTGCTCATTTTCCAGTTTAGGAAGAAAGGTGATGTGAGCTTTGTTGTTGAGAATGTTATAACGAATCGAAATGCATAAAAAAATATAGGGTGTTCCATTGAAAGAAATATCATTTTATGAAATATTCTGAAAACGCGACCGTCAATTTTATTTTTGTTTTCGGCATCGAGAAGGCCATTAAAAATGCTACTAGTTTGCCCATTTAACCGAATTCGTAGCATCAATAATAACGGAGTTGGCAATGATGCCGACTTAATTTGGAACACCCAGTATATTGTAACTTTAGTTAACCATGTAACAAAGCGTTTATGCCTGTTTAGTTACAGAAGAATAAATAAATAAACGAATACATGAGTAGTATGAATTGTGAGGCACAAATTTTAGGACATCCAGTATCCAGTGAAAGCAAAGGGGTGTGATTAAGAAGCATGAGAGAACTAGAAAAATGTATGGACGCTGAACTAATTTTCACACGAAACTCTAGATTGGTTGGTATCGTCACTGCTAAGGTTTCAAGAAAACTGGTTTTCCTACAATTGTTCCAATCTCCCCTTATGATCTGATGGGTCACTGCCATAACAGATTACTCAAAATGTGCTCTCCGAGACTGATAACATTTTTGCAGGACTGGCACAATTTCAGTTCATTTCCATTGCGGTCGTTTCATTAAAAAATCATCATTCGGTATTAGAATCTTGTTACTGGCTTCTTCACAGTTTTCAGCTCCCGCTAATGCGTTTCGAAACCGGAAGTGAGACGTCGAAACCATACAGCGCTCATCCGTTGTGAATTACTTGTCACACACCTTGTACAATTATGGCGCCCAGTTATAATATTAAACCAGCATGGAGACAACGACAACTGACATATCCAAGCCGAAACAACTGAACTTCCAAGACGCACGCAACTCTAAAACGGCATTTAAAATAACGTTATGGCATTCTTGCGGTAGAATTTGTGGAATTCGTGGTACCTCGTACCGTCATTTTCTAAGGTAGGTCGTTTGTCGATCTTAGATTCCCAAAGAGTGCCAAAGTGACATTTTTTAAAAGATTTCGTCTTATTTTATCAAACTGAAAACAGATTGTCTATGCAGTCTGAACATCATTCCTTCACTTAACAAGGAATTCGAAATTAGTGACCCTCAAGGTTCTATATTGGGTCCTGTTTGGTATTTTGCGTTAGTTGATGGATATCAAAATAAACAGAACATTTACCTTGCCATTGTGTGACCGCTATACGACGGTATTTTCAGATTTACCATCCGACGTTTCGTCTCTTGACCACCATCATCAACTTTATTTTTTTCTTATGGGCGTCATCGAATAGTTAGTTACATGTTGAAATAGAGTTTTTCATTCTGATTCAAAGGATGTATAATATATGTGATACTTTGTTATGTCACAACTTAGCATATCATTAAAAAAGTTGGCTTCAATTCCATCAAATAATACTTGTCAAACTAATCGATTTGTTGTAACCCCTTAATCTGTCACGTCCGTTTTTTTCAAACAAGAAAAGAGATACAAGGTCGCTGATATGTATGGAAACAGTCGATTATATCTTGAAGTAAGATAGCTAGCGAAAAATACTAAAACACAAGAGTGTTAGGGTTTTTCAAAATCTATTATATTAACGAAAAATTAAGTATACAGGATCGGTCAAAAAGTCAGGACGAAACAGTTGCTATTTCTCTGATGGGGCACTCTGTATATTATTCCACATTTCAATTCCTCTCAAAATTCTGAACAAAATTGATATAGCACATCATTTCCTAAATTCAATCGTTTTCGAGATATCGAATTTTGAAAATAACTTTCAAAAAAGTTCTCCAAAAATATTCATGGTCCATTAAGTTACCTTTGAAAGTTTCCAGCTCCATGACAACACCGCGTCGTTCTTTTGTCTAACAGTCATGATCTTGACAACACATGTCAAAAATACATTTAGTGTAAATAATTTTCGCGCAAAAATGGATATTTTTAATGAATTGCATCCCAATCGGACACCCATTTCTAAATCAACCGTTTCAAAAACATTGCAGCGTTTTCATGAAACTGGAGGTGTCAAAGATCGACCAAAAAGTGGAAGACCAGTAAGCGTTACAAATGAAGAAAATTCTTTGAATGTCATGTGGTGGCAAATCCAATAAATTCGGAACAACAGAGGGCTTTGAATCATAACATGAGTCGATATTCCATTAAAAAAATTTGCAAACTGCAAAAATTCCATCCATATAAAATTCATTTGGTACAAGAATTATGAGTGAAGACGATTTCGATCGTAGAATCGATTTCTGTGAAGTTATTATGGATAAATTAAATGAAAATGTCAACTTTGTCAACCACATATTGTTCTCTAACGAATCTACATTTTGTTCAAACGGGCACGTAAATCGACACAACTGTTGGTATTGGTCAGACCAAAATCCACATTGGATGGAAGGAGTTCACACTCAACGGCCACACAAAGTAAATGTATAGTGTGGCATTCTTGGTGGACACGTCATAGGACTCTATTTTATAAACGGAAATTTGAACTCTTACCGATATTTATCACTTTTACAACAGCATATTATTCCAGATCTTGAACGATTATTCCCGAATAACAACAATCCCAATTTGCCGGCAGAACAAATATGGTTTCAACAAGATGGGGCTCCTCCACATTTTGGACGTGTGGTACGGGCATATCTAGAGAAACTTTTACTGATCCTGATAAATGGATTGGTCGCAGGGGAGCAATTGAAGCCAGCTAGGTCTTCCGATATGACTCCACTTGGCTTTTTTCTATGGGGTCACATGAAAAATATAGTCTATAAAAATAGGCTCGAGTTCATTACTGTCAGGAGGTAAATGGTGAACACCTTGAGCACCTTATTAAATATCAACAAAAATTTGTTGTTTATTAAAACTTGTTTTCTCTCTTTTTCTCCTGGCATAGCTATTGTTTTCATACAATTTTGAATATCCTGGACTTTCATTAAACTTTCATAATGAATATCCATAATTTTCTTTAATTTTTTTGAGAGTAGTAAAAAGTTATTTTGAAAATTCGATATTTCGAAAATGGTTGAATTCAGAAAATGATGTGCTATATCAATATTGTTCAGAATTTTGAGCAGAATTGAAATGTGGAATAATATAGTCCCATTAGAGAAAAAGCAACTTTGTTTCGTCCTGACATTTTGACTGATCCCGTATACTCAATTTATCGTTAATATAATGCATTTTGAAAAACCCTAAAACTTTTTTATTTTAATATTCTTCGCTAGCTATCTTACTTTAAGAGATAATCGAGTGTTTCCATACATATCAGCGACCCTGTACCTGTATAATCAGATTGAATTAGTTTTTAATGAACTTTATTCAATATATCTGTCTCTAATTACAAATGAACGAATGAAATAACACTACACTGAAGAAGAAAAACATGATACATCAAAGCAACTGCTCAAAATTACTGCCTTCTTCCTGAATACATATACACGTACTCGCCGCCCTAAGTTTTCTACAGCCCTTGCTATATCCCTTCTTCTTATTGACCGACACTGTTCTTCTTCATTCTTCTCCTAAGATCCTCAACATTATTTAATTATTGTTGGCCATAAACCCGGTTTTTTAATGTGCCCCTGAAAAAAGTTTTATGTATCTACTGTAAGGTATATACTGTAAGGTAAGGCTTCGAGCGTTGGTTCTCTGTTACACATTTCGGTCATTTTGTGTCATTAAAAAAGCAAGAAGTTCTCGTGAGTTAACGATCAAAAATCAAAATATTTCCATGAACTCGTTAAAATGCCAAGAACCATCGTTGAGTGTAGATTTTATCTAGTTCCCACATAGACTTTTCAAGACCGTCAAAAATTTCACTTACCCTCATAAAGATGTTATAAATGGTGAGAAAGTTAATTTTATAGCAAAAGTGGTCGCATTAAACTGTCACTTCTGTGCACTCAAATGTTTGTCGTGCGTAGTTTTTGCATCTGCTAACATTTCGCCAAGTCGCCAAACCGGCAATTAGTTTAATTGTGTTTATACAACTACATATTCAGATTTAATGATTGAGGTTCAATGAAGTTCTTTATATTTTCGTTACTGACAAAAATAAATTTTCAACTACAGATCTATACATATCGTACAATGAGCATCATAAGTGTTACCCCTCCTATCTAATCAATGTTCAAAAATGACTAAACACCAACAGGAAGGCGGGTGATAATCGACATTCATAACCCTTACCGACAAAAATTCATCAGCTCTCAACAAGGTCTTCCCTTGTGCGATTCCTCGTCCAATTTTCTCATCATGGAGCTTGGGCTCGAACATCACGTTTCTGCCGCTCACACCCCCATCCAGGCGAGCCTCCAAAATGGTTGCAGCCCTCTTCGGTACACTCGAATCTTCATCCAGCAGGACACGAATCATTTCGTTACTTCTCTCATGGAGCACCAACTCTTCTCAATTGACACGTAGGATGCCGTATCTAGCAGCATGGTGCCAAGGCTCATTGTTAATGAGATCGTCTACAACGACCTCTTTGTTTTGTCGTTGAAGGACATCGACATATGCGTTGTTTACTGGGGCTGACGACAACTCCTTCTCGACCTTCGTTGGTGTCGATTTTATGAATGTTGGACATTTGCTAGAATGTTGGACATACACGTGTCCAAATTTTTTACAATTTCGGCATGTCATCAGTCTTCTCTCAGGCAGCAGATCCTTTATTACTTTTCTTATGACATCTTCCATATCAGCAGTCTCCTGTGAGTCTTCCTCAATCATCCCTACTCTGGCGTTTGCAGATATTAAGAAGATGTATGGGGCGGGCAAGTGTCAATGCTTGTCTTTAATTTTACGGTATGGATGGATATGCAAGGCGAACCAAGTGGGCATTATCAGCTTCGAATTCCTGTAATGATTTGCTTGACTTCTAGCATCGGTTTTTCAGCTGCGAGTGGTATACGTGTTGTAGGTAGGCCTGGTGATATCGAAATTCAAGATGTTTTTTATTAGCTGTCCATATTCCTTCTGTTCTTGATCAGTGAGGGTTTGTAATATGTTTGTTGCTTCCCCACGCAATGCCAGTATCAATTCCACAGCTTTTTCTCCAACATTCCATCCGTTTGCTTCAGCCGCAGCTTCCAATTGTCGACGATAGTTTGCCCATGGAGATTTTCCACCGAACTGAGACGGTTTCAATGAGAGCTTTCCTGATTTCGTACTGACCTGGAAATCTTTCATGCCAAGTTCATGCTCAGGTCCAGCACTGAATTTCTGTCGAAAGTTTCTGGGGTGTATGCAGAATCCATTCGGTTTTCTAACTTACTGATTGTTTCCTTCATTTTGTCCATTTCTGCGTCGATTCCATCTTCGATTTCATCACCTATTGTATTCTTAAATTTTTCCATTCCTTCCTCGATGTCATCTTTGATTTTTTCCATCTCTGCCTCAACAGCTCCCATTCTTTCTTCCAATCGATTCGCCACACCACAAAATTCTTCTTTCCAACTCTTCCAATTTTTCCAAAAGCTCTTTTCTCGAATTCTTTGTTCTATGAGTTTTTCCTTGAAGTTTCTCTTTCAGACTATTCGTATTTTATAGAAGTTTATCTATCGAGTTTTGTTGGAGTTCGTCTTTCAAACCCACCGAATTTTCTAATAGTTCATCTTCCAGAATCTTCGAATTTTGATGATGCAGTCTTTTCTGGAGTACGGCCTTCTTTTCAGTTGTTTGTAACTCATATTCCTCCAATTCTTGTTTCAATTCACTAACCTTCAGGTCCACCAGGCCAACTCTCCTCCGAGATATCAGTGTATTTATTCCACACAAAAAGTTTTCGTTTGACCAGGGCCGGCTCTACAGATTTGTCAGCTAGTGTGCAAATCCCAGAGTAGCGCCCCTATTGGAGTTTCTTGAATTAACAAACTGAAAGCTGATGCAATAAAATATAAAATCAAACTATTTGATACCACCTCACTCAAAATCAAATTATCTATGTGTGAAAAAAACGCCGACTATAAATAAAAATAACCTCGTGCCCTGGGCGGCTTTCAAATGGCGAATTGCGAATTGTTAAGATCATAGGTACATTGTTTGCCGCCACCGGCTTCCTGTAAAGTGAGCAAAAATATTAGGCCAATTAGGGATTCGCGAACATTTATTTGTTCAACGAGACACTATAGTCTGTCTCGCACGATGAGAGATGTAAGCAAAATGGAAAAAGTTGAATAAGAATGTTGAACTGACATTGATTATATGCCATACTACTAAATTTTAATAGTCGATCTAGGATTGATTATTAAAAACTGCTTTTTTTACAAACATAGTATAAGGCCCATTAGCTCAGTTGGTTAGAGCGTCGTGCTAATAACGCGAAGGTCGCGGGTTCGATCCCCTCATGGGCCAATTCTTTTTTTTTATTTTTTCGACTATCTGTATTATACAGTGAGCGGCGTAAAATAAAAAACGTTCTTGTCGATCAACTTTTGGGGAAGATAAACAAGAGGACATTATGGGCGAATTTGTGAATAATCCGTTCTCATCGAGTAGAACTGTTACCGTAAATTGTGAGGTGTTGTAGATGACTGTATTGAGAGTTCTGAAAAAAAAATCGTCCCTATAAAATAAAGATTGTTCATGAACTGACGGACGATAATCCAGACTGTCGTCTAGAATATTGGGAAATTGTATCTAATGAATTTTTTTTAAAAACCTGTTATTTGAAACACTTTTTCAGTGAGGAGGCTACTTTTTTTGAACGGTTACGTGCATACACAAAATGCTGGAAAAAATTATAGATCAACTGATAGTGACAACTGTCGAAAATAATGTAGACGAATTTGACGTGAAAACTGTTTTGCAACAAGATGAAGCTCCTCCTCATTTTACAGTTGCTGTGAAGAATTATTTTAATACAGTTTATGCAGGACGATGGATCGGGCGCCGAGGATCTGTGGAATGGCCCCCAAGATCACCAGATCTAACCTCATTAGACTTATTTCTGTGGGGTTACCTTAAATCTAAAGTATATGAGACTCAGTATCACTCTGTTCAAGAATTGCAATCACGGATTACGGAAGTGTTTGCAACGATATATTACTTGAGAAACTTTGCAAATCGTCAGGGCTGAAACTAAAAATAGACTAATTATTTTTTGTTTATGTTTTGTCATTTTTAAACACTAATAACTCAACACGTCTCAAATTTTTCACATAGTTGAATGGGGGATAACACATTCCTTCAGATGAGCTATCAGTCATCACCCCATGCTATTTTAATTTTTTGAAAGGATCGCTCCCCTTCAGTAAGGAATGAAATTAGGGGTAAACTATCTGCCAGCGGAATTAGAAAAGTTGGCCGTCACGTGTTCCAAAGACATAGATGAACCTCAACAACTCGATCTTAGAGATCTAGTCAAGAAATATCAGGACATCTTCGATACTGGACAAGGAAAAGGTGGTAGAACGAAGGTAGTCCAGCACAAAATTGACACTGGGAATGCCCGACCAATCCGGCAATCAGCCAAAAGACTTCCTCTCAGCAGATAGACAGTAGTGACAGTGAACTCAATGTTTTAAATAAATTATTGTTTAGGAGAGTGTAAATAAATTAGCATGTTTCATATAACCGGAAGTCATAGACAACTGAAAATATTTCAACTGAAACGAGCTCCTCAAAATACTTACTCTCATATACAAATTTTAAAGAAAATACTCCCAGTAGTTTCCTAAATACATATCGACTCATCGTTATACCCTATATATGAGACATAAGCAAGCAGGGGTCTTTTGACGTCGTCAAATTTATACTATTCTGGGAAATAAAGGAATGGGTATTCACTTCCTTGTAGAGGAATTTCAGATATTAGTTAACAACACGTTCGTTGACCACAAATTAAGAAAGACTGTTTCGAATTACTGGATTTTTGTCACCGTATAGTGTGCGAAACATCTGCTTCAATCGAAGAATTAATCGAGCAAATAACTTTAACGGTTGTTTGTGGCATTCGTCAGCAACTGATGCAATCACAATAATTTCAATAACGCTGTCACTGAACGCAATCGAAATAATTAGCTTTTGGTTTGTGTGACGGTATTTTTCGTAATGATCTGTTGAGTAGATCGGGGGTATTTCATACTTTTTCCAAAATGTCCGCATAATACAGAAGATACGATAATCATGCAACTTAATAAACCAAGAACGACAAAAAAACATCATCTAATAAACAGGCGACGACACTTTAGCAAATAAGGTGAGGCTACAAACATTGGCAAAAAAAACAAACTAATCCTCGAAAGTAAATCACAACGCACAGATACGTGGGTTCCGTTAGTTTTTTTTGTCAAAAGAGCGAGCAAAAAGATATTTTTTTTAATTTTCTCCTCATACTCAAGAACCACTCAGGGAAATGTCAAATATCTTTGAAGGAAATCCTTCTCTAGATTTTTTGAGAAGACAACCCCCGAACATCAGTCATGTCGGTAAGCTTATACTTGATATCATCCTTCTCCAACGTCCCTTCAGATACATACATCAAAAAGGAATGTAACAGAACGTTCTGAAAAAATGTGCACTCGAACAATATTTTTTCATCTGAAATATTGCAAGGGAATTATGAGTGCCTGAAAAAGGAAAAAGACTCTATCTAGCAACTGCAGACTTATCGAATTTACTATTTGCTATCTCGATCATCATGGAAAGAGAAATCAACATGGTACCGATGAAATATTTGAAACGGCCAGGAATGGATAACTTAGAAAGAAAAGCAACAACAAATAATTGTAAAGTCGGAAGCTAACATAGGTAGTCGAAACATAAAATGTCCTCCCTGTTATTAAAATGAAGAGACAATCTTTTGTGAACATAGTGCAATTAAAGAACATAGGTATAATATACAAAAGATAATATTTACACAATAGTATATTGTGCAACAAGTGCAGAAAAGTGCTAATTTCTCACGAGTTTGAAAATGTTGCGGAACGAGCGCAAGCGAGTGCTGCAATTCAAACGAGTGAGAAATTGCATTTCTGCTCGTGTTACACACTATACTTTTTCTACAACACCCTTTTTGCTAAAAATAATACTATACTATAAGATGGAATGAAATGTCAGTGACTCATTCTTAGCTTTATGATGCCCAAGAGAAGCAAGGGAAGAGGGAGAGAATTTTAAGCCGCTCTCATTCTTGTTTTTTCTGAACTGAACGTCGCTGACTATTAATTCCGTTTTATAGAATTATTAAGTTTATTTCCAAACAAATATTTATTATAATAATTAATTACATATATTTAAGTTAATTATTAACTATTAGTTGTTAATGGTAATAACTGAGAAACAAATTCCAAAAAAATCTCTCAAAAATTAATTCTTGGTATGATTAAAAAAAGTATTTATTTGTAGTTATAATTCACTGTAAAATTGGAACAATTTTGAATTAAAATTCTGGGCGAGTTAGTTTCGGAAACATTTTCTGTAATATTCAAATTAGATGTAGACATTGAATGTGCATTACTCGCGAAATTTTCTACAATTTTAACAGAGGTTGAAGGCGAAAATGATGATGATAATGAAGGGTGTGATATCTGGTTCATATTTGTTGACACTATATTTGACATTTGTGGGTAAACTGAATGCATTATTTTATTTGAAATGTTCATTTTGGAGTGCAAAGAGTCATCAACATAACCTTCGGCTACGCTATTTGACCGCCAGCCACCATGGCGTTTCAGTGTTAACAGATCAGCTCCTGCGTCTGCTAACATGGTTGCCGATGTCCGCCGGAATGTGTGCCCTGTATACAAGTTTGGGTTCGGTAACTTTAAAAATGTTGCTATTTCTTGGGGCATTTTACCAAATTTGTTTATTCCTACCACTTGACGTGTACATCTTCCTTTTTGATAATTCAAAAAGAAACGATTTTCAGAAAGATTAGAAGGACGCAAAGAAATATATTTTTTGCAAAGGTTATAAAAGGGTCCGGTAATTATGAAACTTCTCGGAACTTTTGTTTTTGTGTTCTGTAATTTTATTATTAGAGTTGAATGTAGGTCTTCTATGTCACTCATTTTTAGCTTCCATAATTCTCCTCTTCGACATGCACCACTAATTGCGATAACCATTGCAACCTACGATAATAAATATTAATGTTTTATTGTCAAATATGTAAATTTTTCTCTTAACATTACCTTTGTTAACAGGTATATATTGTCCGGGGCTTCTTTTATAAATATATTTATTTCCTCGGATGTCAGAGTCTGTGCTTTCTTCGCGAAATATCCGTCAGACTTTCTCTTTAAAAATGCTCGTAATTTTGCATACGTTGATATGTCAATTCCGTGATAAATATTAATAGTCGATTTTAGCATTGAATATATTGACCAGAGAGTAGAGGCTTTTCTTGATTTGGATAGTTCTTCAAAATATGCCAACATTATATTTTCAGAAACACTTTTAGTTTTGTATTTTTCCTTCCAATCCATAAACTGTTTGTATGCATTTTCATATTTTCCTCTTGAAGTTGAAGGTAGTAAATTAACTTGTTCTCTTAGTTCTGGCGGAGTATTTTCAATTTCAGAACTGTCGCTATCCATTTTAGTTCAATCTCATTAAAAAATGACGGGACAAGAATATTTTACGAATATTTTATGCTTGACGTTTGTTGACATTCAAATGATTCGATAGATGTTGCTCCGTTGCCTAGCAATGGATAGTGTGCATGTGGGTATTTGAGACAGCAGTAGTGATGTCTATAATTTTTGTTCAAAATATTATGAATTTGTACGACAATTTCCCTCATATTATATAAACCAATATACTCTGTCTATTCATTCTTGAAGTTGCCTGATCAAATATCCCTTCGAAATGCAGAATTTTCAAAATATACTTTCACCTTGCTGTCACGAAAACTGTATTGCTTAGAAATTAGGTACTGAAAAATTTTGGCACAGAAATATCACTTTGTGGCACAGAAATGTCACTTTGCGGCACACTAATGTCAAATTTCAATTATTGTGAGAAATAATCATGTTTGCGAACGTAAAAATATGCAGAAAAGCATGTTTTGGAGTGTGGTTGTAGAAAAAATATATTTGTGTTGAAAACTGATTTGACTTATGGGTTGGATACTGAAACATTGAAGTATTCCTTCATTTTATAAGAAGCTTTCTCAACGAATAACTGTTTGAGACTCTTCCTGACTATTTTCTGGTCTGCTGTTTCTTTTATATGAGTGGGATCAATCCATTATACAGGGTGAGTCAGAATAAGACCGACAAACTTCGAAGTGAAAAGTTCCTATTCATGTATATCCTGAAATGCACCCCTTCTGAGATAGAGAGTGTTGACAGTCCGAAAAAAATTAAGATTATTTTTTTTCTTCAAAACTACTGAAGGAAGAAAATGTAAACTTGGTACACTGATCTAGGTTCATCAGTGTGATAATTCGATTTTATAGTGTTAAATAAACGTGCAACAGTGGTGTAGTTACGGTGGTATGTTGCCATATTTTCCTTCATATTTTCTTTAGACAAGTGAATTGATAAATGAATGTTCGACATCAGCTAGGCAAATTTTTTTTCGGACTTTCGACATCCTGTATCTCAGCATTTTAGGATATACATTGATAATAACTTTTCACCTCGAAATGAGGTAAGGAATCTCTGTATGAAGTTTGTGGGTCTTATTCTGAATATAACTGTATATAACTTAGACTTTGACTAAGGCAGTAGTTAGTGAATTGATCTCAACTGATTTTGCTGTAGATAATATGCTTCAAAGAATTGAATTCACATTTTCTTTATTTTAATGTAACTGATTCATTAATGAAGATTGAAGTGAGAGCAGCCTTACCGTGCCAACTAAAGTCGATAAAACTTCCTGAATTTGGCTTTACATAGATAACTAACTGCTCTTTGAATAATTTTAAAAAGTGTTTTGCTACAAACTCTCCAGAACGGAATGCCATAGCTGAGATGTGATTCTATGAAAGCTGATTTAGAATCAGTGAAATAATTCGAATTGCATACCATCCCGAAGCCAACTTATTACTAAGTTTTGAGATGTGTGCATTAAATATCAATGTGGTATCAATCTGAACTGAAATTTGCAATTTCCTTACTCTCTATAGCATCCTTGCCTAGTAACAGTACAGGTAGATCGCTACGTGGGAAGAGAATATTTGTTTTTGAAACGTTCAGTGATAACAAATTTGAATCAAACCATCATTGAACGAGGTGAATATCTCTAGAAATGGTTGATAAAAGTGTAGCCTCATTCTTGTCATGTCATAGGATGGTAGTGTCATCGGCAAAAAAAGGGAATATACCTTATACAGGGTGTTCCTTAAAGACATGCTAATATTTGAGGGGGTGATTCTTTGACTTATTTTAAGGAAAAAACTTTCTATAAACGTATGTCCTAAAAGTCCTAACTTTTGAGATACAGTGTGATAAAGTTTTGAAAAAAAATCAGTTTTTTAATAATAACTGAGATAATACTGTAGACGTTTTTATAAAATTTGGTACATGTCTTCTATGCATCAAGGTGCATTTTTTAATGCACAAACATTTTCATTTTCTCAACCAGTGGAGTCCGTACGGGTTTTGCATTGAATATTTTTGAAAAAAAAAATACTACGCCACTGCTTTCTTCTGAAAAAAAAATACTTTTGAGATCCTCATTCATTTTTGAGCAAATTTAATCTCTTGAGTTTTCTTTGTCCGCCGCATGGTTTTCGCTTAAAAAAATAAAAATCGTTTCATTTCAGGATCAATTCTTCAAAAATCTGATGCGGTGTGGAAATGTTTGTGCATCGACTGAAACCAAATTGAGGGATCAGATTTGTTCCAAAATGAATGAGAATCCAAAAAAATGTGTTATTCTTGTCAGATGCTCGGTTCTTGATTAAAATAATTAAATTGAAATTGCTTCATATCGCAGTAGGTAGCTAACATTTTGTTGACAATAAATCGTCCGATAGTAATTTAGCTACCTTTTTATAATTGAAATTTCTTTTCACCACTTCTTAATCTTTTCTCCCAAGTGCTTGAATTATTGCCGGAAATTTACTTTACACTTATTGGGAAAGCTACCTAGGTAGGTTTTTATCAGTGTAATCGACCGTTGATTGGTCGATTCTAAGAAATTAAGCGAAATCCATGCGGCGGACAAAGAAAACTCAAGAGATCAAATTTGCTCAGAAATAAATGAGGATCTCAAAAGAATTTTTATTTTCAAGAGAAAGCAGTGGCGTAGTATTTTTTTCTCCAAAAATATTCAATGCAAAACCCGTACGCACGCCACTGGTTGAGAAAATGAAAATGTTTGTGCATTAAAAAATGCACCTTGATGCATAGAAGACATGTACCAAATTTTATAAAAACGTCTACAATATTATCTCAGTTATTATTAAAAATCTGATTTTTTTCAAAACTTCATCACCCTGTATCTCAAAAGTTAGGACTTTTAGGACATACGTTTATAGAAAGTTTTTTCCTTAAAATAAGTCAAAGAATCACCCACTCAAATATTAGCATGTCTTTAAGGAACACCCTGTATATTCAAATTGGACACGTTATTTATATATAATGAGAAAAGCAAAGGGCCAAATACTGAACCTTGAGATACACCACAGGAAATAGGATGGAGTTGTGAGTGTTTTGACAATTTTATCGCGGTTTGACACGTATGACTCGAAATAGTAGCCCTGAACTCGTATACTTTCATTTTTACAGCAGTATAATGTGATCGATACCATACTAAGTTTCTATTTTGAATGGATCCCCATATATTCCTTACGAACGCTCGTCGTGAAAGACCCTGTATTCATTAAAAAGTATGTTATGGAAGCACTTTTCTCAGCGCACGGTGAATTTGGCGATTATCAGTGCGAGGAACTCTACGCTAAAATAAACTACCTATAATGGTATATAAAGCAGTTAAGATTTAAAAATTTGAATGCTCAAACTATGAAAAATGCGTCACACTCCAATCTAAACCGCATCATCTTCACATCATTACAGAATACTTTTACCACTGGGATGGAGAGGACGGAAGGGTACTAATTGTCAAAAATTATAAAAATGATAAAAAACGAGTGCAGATTTGATCGAGAATTTTAACATCATAATCATGCTGGTGTTGATGGAAATATTTATAATAGCCATAAAAATAAAGTTATTAATAGATAATAAATCCGAGATAGCGAAATTAATTAAAAATGCTTTGGGATTCACTTAAGTATCAAGTATATCCTCCAAAAATCTTAAATCGCTGGATGAAAATTCCAGTCAGCTCAATTTTGGTAGGCCATAAAAAGAATAAATACAGAATAGAGGAATATACCGTGTGACACAGACTCATGGTACACGCCATTTTCTCCTTTGTTTCTGTAGCTATATTTCTGAAATTTGGAACATTGAATATGCTCACTATAGGGCACTTCTTGACATTTGAAAAAAAACAACTCCTGGTTTTTCTAGAAATGACATAAACTTTCGATTTTCAAATGGGACACCCAGTATATTATAACATTTTTGAAATCCGCATAATTTTCTGAATCCAATGATACCTCATAGTTGATTTCATTCGCCAGAACACCCATTTTATTTTTCGATCCAGAGAGCCATGAACTCCCTAAAATTATTCCAAATAATCAAAATAATGCTACAATGTCGTAATTTCGATTCAAAAAGTATCGTGGTTCGAAATACGTGCCAAAAAAAGTAAACCAAAACCGTTTTTTTATCGAAACTCAAATATTACCATAATGGTACTCTGACGTCATTCGAAAGTACCATCGATGGAGTATCCATCCATATTGGAGTTTGTACAAGTTTGAGTATCTTCTCGGTTCAATAGCAATAATTTTTCAAGTATCCAGAAAAATTACACTCTAGCTAAGTTCCACCCTATAACTAGAACAAATATTTAAAAAAACTGTTGATACCGATGGACTAAGCTTGTAGGGTCATTGCAAGTTTGGATCCCTCTCTAGATGGTCCACGACCATAGAAGAGATTGAAGCTCTTCTTTTTGAGATATTTAACGAGGAAACTAGAACTACACCATGAAAAGTGATTTGATTATAGATGCAATGATGCCTTTAATTTTCGCTCAGGCTGCATACATAATTTCTGGACCCATGTATCACTTACCTCATATGGATACAGTCATCTACGAAAACAAATAAACAGTGTTTAAGATAGTGGATTTTCTTAAGAGCTATGACCTTGAATATATCTTTACTATATCTTATCTTCACAATCGGTATGGACGCGTGCCACGTCGATCTTTACCACACGCTCGTAGGTCTCGAATGCGGATGTTTTTACAACGTTCAGTAGACGACTGCCGAAATGCAAATTAGTTCTCTGCGACGGTATGAGTCATAGCTCTTAAGAGAATCCACTACCTCTACCGACTAGACTTCCCATTTGTAACTTTGACACGTTAAAAAAACTCGATAGTTTCTATAAAATGCGAAATCCAGGCCAACATCTACTACTTAAAGGTTTTGACTGGCCCTTTTTTCGAAGTCTTCAATTTTTATACCAAAAGGGTCCCATACCTTGGATTTTAAAATAGTTTCACATTCCTCACAGTTACAAGATGTCACAGACAGAAGGCCGTAAAGACAATTAAAAAGATTTAGGCTGATGATTATCACTTAGTAATTTTTTATCCGTTTCCTATTGAAGATTGTCGTTCTGTCAGTTCCGGTTTCATGAATATTTATACATAAATATAAAAATAATTTTTGGCATCTCTGTGAATACTCTAAAATTTAACCGACTTGTTTTTCAGGAACCAAGTTCCGTAAATAACCAGCTTAGTAAGTATTGAAAGAATTGATTGAAAGTTTATCGCAAGGCATTATAGGGAGGGATTTTTTTTTTTTTGAAAAATCCAAATACGGACCTGTATTTTTAATATCATTTATTCAAATACTAATAGTCGTGTTTCATGTTGGCGTAGTATTTTCATCTAAACTACAGAGTGTTTCGGGGGTAGTGAATTATTAGCAGTAAAATTAACATTATTTAATTCCATAACAGCTATAATTGAAAAATATCAGAGAATAAAAAAGTAAACCAAAGTTTACTGCTAATAGTTCACTACTTCCAAAACACTCTGTAACTCAGATGAAAATACTACGCTAATATGAAATATGACTCTTGATATTTGAAAAAATGCAATAAAAAATACAGGTACGTATTCTAAAATGAAAAGTTGAGGGTGGCCCGGGTTGTACGATACTTTGTATATAATTTTAATTTGCATGTTTGGCAAAAACCATTACCGAGATCCTCATGCATAGACTCGAATTTGGATAGCCCTGTACATCATATTAGTGACGTTATCCATCTAGACGTGATGACGTATTCGATGATTTTCTTGAATTAGGGGTAATTTTAAGGGTTATTCAATTCTCTCTTCAGTGATATATAAGTATAACCATTAACATAATTATTTATACAGGGTGGAATTTGAAAAACAAAAGTTATGGGTGGTTTCTCGGAGTTGTTTGCCAGAGGGGGGATTTTGCTATGCTATAGGAAAGAGAGCTTCCGTTCTCCTGCGACACATTTTTTTTTATTTCTTGTATGAATAACTGAAATATCTGCTGGCCTAAAAGCTCTGGAACACCCGATAGAGACTAGTAATCAATTCATTTCAGTTATGAACATAACTAAATTTGAAAATAAAAGAATTCTACCAAAAATAAAATATTTGAGGTTGTTATATTATAGTATTTCCTGAATTAGTTGATGAAATTAAAAAAAACAAAGTATTATACTTTGCCGCTTTGTTATTATATCCCAACCATCGGTCTAGGTTATTCTATTCACCCACTTGAAATTTGTCATTTGTATTTCTTTTTGAATAAAAGATAGTGAATGAAAGGAAATGATAGGAAGTGAACATATTCAATTGACTTCGAACTAACGTCCCTCCTACCATTCTTTAGATGTCTAATTATGCTCTTTCCGAGATTTTCTGGTCTTTTTCAGCGGAATATTCATTATTACATAGGAACTAAGTTCATTTCAAGCTAATAGTATAAGTTTTAGGAAAAAAAACAATAAAAGCCTTTCTGCGTCGATCTCACGGGAACACCATAATGAATATCTAAAGCCATTGTGTCAACTTCTGCTTGGTCATGATTTGATATATCAATCACTGAAGTAACGACTGACCAGCAAAGATCTTCATTACAATCTGTGTGTGATACGACTATGTTACGCTGTTGGCCTGCCATCACGTAGTTCGAGGCACGTATTTCGGTTCAAGCTTTCAATTAGACAAATATGCACACTTTTATCCAGGTATGAGACACAGTTACCACGATACCGCATTTGAGATAACGTAAATCTTCGAATTTTTAGGTTACATCGGTTCTGCACGTAATGGTACAGCAGACATTGCCAACTGAATCTCGGTTACAAAATTATATCACGAAAAAAAAGCTTTTGATTTGAAATATGTATAAAATAATTCCAGTTGGTCAAATTCAATACCATAGTGGAATGTTTTATAAACCGACCAACTTTGTACATTAAATCATGTAATAAATCACCTTCGTGGAAATACATTTTCATAATACTACAATATTATTCTAAGTAGGAAAGAGGATGCTGAGAACACAAGAAGGAATTTGTAGTAACATGAGGAATTTTGTTCACGGCATGGTAGAGAAAAACGATGAACGAATAAAAACCATTTGATATCAGCTTAGTTTTGCACAGCAAAACACTGACAAAATCAAAAGAATAAGATTCTGACATCCTCATCTGTCATCTGTTGATTTGAAAACTGAAAATATCATTTAGCAAATGATAAATAGAGAGGAAACAGAAACTTCCAAATTTACACTGGAGAATATATTATCTTTTTGCATTTCTCCTATTTCATTGGCATCAAGAGATAAATTACGTAAAGCACATGCCTTGATGAAATGACAAATACTTGAAATGTTTCTCAGTTTCAGGTGGAATAGCTGTCTTCATAAGACATTCTATAAGATCATGACAGGCGATGAATAATGTATCTATGGATATAAACCCGAAATTTGACCACAGTCGACTGAAAGGGTCTTTCAAGACGAGCCAAATCCAACAAAAGTTGTTCGCACACAAAATACATCGAAACATGATGTTTATTTCCCTCGAATGCCCGCTGAATTCACCCAAAAACATTAAATTCAACTTATGAGGAGGCACCGAGACTAGTTTCAAGTGCAGTTTACTTCTAGAACCGTTTCTCCGATGACATCGAATTTATAAAATTGAAAAGGCTGAATTATTACGTACCTTTCTTCTAATAACTCGAATTCTTATTTCTTTGTGTTTATTATTATGTATAGAATATCTGTATCGATCATTATGCCATCTTCGATAACAACAGTATCGTCCGCCATATGGTTTGCTTGAAACTTCACCGTGTGTCTTATTTATGCCAGGTACATAAAAGAAGCAGGCACTTACTGTCTATTTAGTGCATGGACTTTGATGTAAATTGTATAGTATGATCATTTCTTGTGAAATAATAGCAAATTCGCACAATGAGAACAGTTACAAACTGAAAGAGAATCTCGAATGACTCTTCTGATTGCAATAACCGTTCGGTGATGAATAGATAACGAGTATGAGTAGTTAGATCAAACGCATCAAAGGTAAAACCACATATAGTAATTGCAGTTCGATTCACAATACAATTCACTATTCACAATATACATACAATACCAAGCGAATGAAAACATAAAATACTTGGTCTTGGTGTTAAAGCGTCTTCTTCCCACCCATGCAGGTGGCCCGGGTTAGATCCTCACTACCTACCACTAAGCTAAAGTGGTTCGGAATACCCTTTTACGTGAGCTATATATAGGTCCCAGATCTCCTTTGCTCGCACAAGCTTCCCTTTAACAAAAACAAGTTTTGCGAACCAAATCTTGGTAAATACGCTTCTTGTCGGTGTCAAATGCGTGTCACGTGTACATTTGTTTTTTTGTAAGATGTTCCAACAGTGAATGAATTCCATCAATACTTACAATAAAATACAGTGCATTCTATTTAAAACGAGCCACCCTGAATAACTGTTGGTAGAATGATTTTAAAGGGAAAGTAAAAAAAACGTCTACAATAGTATAAAGGGGGGCCCATTTTGACATATTCACATTTGATCTTACTTTCTCTATCGCACCCCACCGCAACCATTTTTTTTTCAAATGGATCACCCTATATTGTTTCGAACGACAGCCCTCAGAAGTCGAAACTTGTGCGAGCTAAGGATTAACGAGGTCTTACCTTTCAACGTGCGATTCCTAGCACGGTAGATTTCAACAAAGTATAAAACATACGGTCTGAAGCTTATGGTTCGGGAGCTACAAATTATTTGAGTTGAAAACGAGCCATCCTGAATAACTTTTGAAACAATGTACAAAAACGTTTCCACCAACTTCCATACAATGGTACAAACGAGCTTCCATTGCCGCCCTCACATGTTTGAAAATCTCGGGAGTCATTTCTCTGCAATGCCTCATGATATTCTCTCTCAAACCTCCTAATGTTCTTGATTCTATCCTATAAACTTTAGACTTCAAATGACCCCATAGAAATAAATCTGAAGGAGTGAGATCTGGAGACCTTGATGGCCATTCTGTAGGACCTCTTCTGCCAATCCAGCGTTCAGGAAAATAATCATCCAAAAATTGTCACACTGAAGCTGCATAATGAGGAGGTGCACCATCCTGCTGAAAATCCATTTCGTTTTCGAATAAATTAAATATTTCTCACCACTCAAATTATCATCGATAAAAAAGGTCCTATGATGTGGTCACCTAAAATTCCATCCCAAACATTCAGTTTTTGAGGTCGTTGGGTATGAACTTGACGGTATAAATGAGGATTCGTATCACTCCAATATCGACAATTTTGCCCATTCACCTCTCCATTCAAACTAAACGTACTTTCATCCGAAAAACAAATTTTATACAAGAAATTCTGATGCAAGTTGATCCGTTCAGTGAGACTTTCACAAAACTCAAGTCTATCGAAATCATCTTCGTTCAGTTCATGAACTAGTCTAATCTTATATGGATGAAATTTGTACTTATGAAGGATCCTGAAAACATTTGTACGACTGATTGCTGATTCTCGAGATAACTTAGTAAGAGATTGCGTATTTTCCATTAGTCCAACGTGCCCTAAAACTGCATTAGAAATAGCTTCATCGTTGACAGCTCCTAAACGATTATGCTTTTTATTGTTAACAGATCCAGTTTCCATAAATTTGTTCAATAATTCCGAAACGTATTTGTGTCTAACATTTCTTCCTGGATGATTATTATTGAACATACGGGCAGTAGCTCTAGCACTATTTCCATTCTGGTAGTACAAACTCACTATTTCAATCCGTTCTCGAAGCGTATAAACCATTGTTTCTCAGGAATTCACAAAACAGAAACACCAATTGTAACTTCACCTGGTAGATAATCGTTATTGTAGAATGTGACAAATACAAAATGGAGAGAATATCAAATTCAACTACGCAAACTAAGACTTTTTTGAAGTATACTTCAAGAAAACACCTAGGTTACAGATTGTACAGAAATTCATTCAGGAAGGCTCGTTTTCAACTCAAATGATTTTCAGTTTCCAAACTATGAGCTCCAGACCATAATGTACTATAATTTGTTGAAATCTGTTCACCATGGAGTATCTGATAATGCGAAACAATATAGGGTGATCCATTACAAAAAAAAATGACATGCTCGGGGGGTGCGATAAGGGAAGTAACATCAAATGTGAATATCAAAACAAAATTTGATTATAAAAATAATCCAGCCTTTAGCAAATTTTCCTATACAATAGGATTGTCGGCAAATGTCGAACAGAAATAATTCAACAGCCCCATACGACCGCCGAATCACGTCTATCCAACGCCTGGCAAAGTTTTCCTACAAGGATATACTTTGCAATCTTTCTGTAACAACCACCAACTGGCAATCGAAAACATGTGACATCTGCAGACCGGTTTCGCGATTCAACTCGCTCGTCAGTACAGATTCGGCCACAGTACTCTAGTTCCACATGAGAAATATTTAAATATTTCTCATGATGCAAATTTAAATGTGAATATGTCAGAATGTGTCCCCCTGTATACTATTGTTGACGTGTTTTTTTATTTTTCCCGAAAATCATTGTACCAAAAGTTATTCAGGGTGGCTCGTTTTAAATGGAATGCACTGTATATAATGTGTGCATGTATAGTTTAGTGTGGATACACTAGACTATAAATCATAAAAGTCAATAAATTAAATAAAATACACTTACATACATACATAATGTACATAGTTCAACATCACAATATATTGATACATAAAAATATATTGCTGTCACCTAGTAATCTATAATTGGGCCCTATCTCAAACTAATAATTTCCTTTTACGAAAGAAACGTAAATGTTTTGAACTATCTAAAGACACACACTTTTTCATTTCACATGGCAGATTGTTGAACAAGACCAGACATTTTGTAAATAAGGTATCACAAAACACATTTTCAGAATTGATGTAAAAATCATTTGCTGCTTGCCTTCTAGAATTGTGACAATATCCATAATGAACATAATTCAGCTCACTTGATAAATAAAACGGTATCATGTTATTTTGTAGTTAAAAAATTAACAATGAGTTATATAAAATTCTGAAGTTCATCAATTGCAATATGTTCTCCATTTTCACAACTGGAGTACACTTTTTACAACTGAGAATATCTCTCATTGCATGATTTTGGATTGTTTGCATTATACTTATTCGTTTATTATTGAGGAAAGTTAATAAAGTGCCACAATAACCGATATGAGGTACAATGGTAGACTTGAAGATTGTTAATTTTGTGAAATGCGACACTTAGTTTCCAAGTCTATACATGAAACCTATTTTTTGCGCCGTTTTTTTTTTTTGTATAATCACGGTGACTGTTAAAATTAATTTGACTAGTAATGATCACGCGAAAATACTTGAACATTTTAATTTCATCGACGCTTTCTCCATTTATTCGAATATCAAATTTGATTCCTTGATCATTTTCATATTTGCTTTCTTTTTACATTCATTTTGAGCCCATTATTACAGATCCAGGTGAAAATATTCTGAAAATCTTCATTCAAAAATTGTTCTATAAGTCCCCTTTTTCATCGTTGAAGTAAAGCAGAGTGTATCGTCAGCAAAACGTATTACATTATTTATGAATGAAATAATAATATTGGTCCCAATACCGAACCTTGAGTTAGGTACTCCATACTTGATATTTTCTATATTTGAATAAACGGTACTATATTTGACGTGTTTTTCTCTATCTTATAAGTTGCTCTGAAACCAATCGAAAACTTTTCCTCCAGTTCCATACTTGCTCAAGAGTAGATCAATATTTATAGTTTCAACCGCCCATTTTAAGCCCAAGAAAATCAACCCTATGATTTTCTTGTGATGAATATCTACTTCTACAAAGGCATGTATTGCGAGGAAAGTTGAATGATTATTGAACAATTTTCATGCCGTTCGTACCTGGAACGAAAGTAACAGATTTTTCTATTTCAGCACCTTTTTCACTCCTGCACGTGAACATACTGCCTAACCTTTACAGAATACGTGATTACTGATTCTCGAGTTGATAAAATCCATTTGTTAGAAACAGAACCGTATATGTTTCCTATTATCCTCGTTTAGCAGATAATCTAAAATAAATTAGCTGATACCTTGTTACATATTGAATATACTGCAGAGATATCATCGATGATAATCCAGGTGAATATTGCTTTTCACACATTGTTCCACTGTAATAACTTTCGCACACCCCATTACCCGCTGTCAGCTGCAAAGCAAAAGGTTTGTTCTAGCGAAAGAAACCGATACGCGCAATCTAGTCGAACTATTTCTCATACCCGAGCGCTTGGAAGATTGTTAGTACCATTTAAAGCTGTTTTGATTGTACCGGGGAGTTTGCGAACAGTTTCAGAAAACGTTCAATCTTGAAAAACGACAATTATACTTCATAACGTTTAATGAACATTATACTTCATAACACGTCCTCCTAGACCAAAATCTAGTTACGTCTCTGGTAGAACACGAATTACAATAATAAAGGTGCAAAAAAAAACCTATTCCCTGAGACTATATTCAAATTCTTGTGAGTTGTGTTCTATGTTTCAAAATGCCCAAACCATCTCATTATCAAACAAATTGGAAAAACAAATCGAAGATGTGGAACTTCAAATACACTTTGAACACTGTATAGTACACTTCCTAATGATGATTAGATAATGAGTAACCAAGAAAAATACTTGAAAATTGCAGCTGTATAGGAATGCACATTCTCTCACTTCTACTTTCCGCCCTTCCCTGGTATTTCTTTCGAGGGCTCTCAAAGAAGCGTTTTATATTGCTAAATAATAGATACAAAGCTGCAGAGGAGAGTTAAGCAATATAATAGAAATAACAATTGGCTCTTAATAACGACAGGCACGATATCTCTCA
Organism: Chrysolina americana; assembly: GCA_958502065.1. Taxonomy (NCBI): domain Eukaryota; kingdom Metazoa; phylum Arthropoda; class Insecta; order Coleoptera; family Chrysomelidae; genus Chrysolina; species Chrysolina americana. The sequence goes on along the minus strand of OY293411.1, from coordinate 11,387,893 downwards.
TTTCAATGATTCGAAATCTCCATTACGTCTATTAATTGTGTGATATCATTTCAAAAAGGTCTAATTTGAGTTTCTTTATCCTGACCTTCACCAATACTAACGATAATGGGTTTCAGCATCCAGGGTGGGATTACTGACCAGGATTTGATAGAAAAAATATTTATGTACGGAAATATACAATGAGTTTACTCAAATTGCACGGTTATTATTCAAATGATAAGATTGATCATAGTGGCAATCAGAAAATATGTATAGATGTTTTACTGCTGATGGAGGAGAAGGTAATAATCTAAAATTATAAATGTATGCCAGACTTGGGTTTTTAAATTCCATAACTGTCGACAGCGCCTACGGTGGTGGGTGAAGTCAGTAACGAAATATATAACATTTTCCGTTTGAAGTGTTTATGATGTGTTATTCAATTATTTATTTGAACATCCAATAGTGTTACAATTTCGCTATAAAACTGGTAGAAATACCTTAAAAAAAAGTGCTTGGAGCCCATTTTAATATGTTATTATTGTACAAACAAAATCCATCGACCATGTTTATTTGCTAGCAGATCCAATGTCACAGTACCTAGGGTGGGTAATTATGTCAGTGAACATCCTTATAAAAAGAAACATGGAGGTCCACAAGTACAGAGGACGAAACAATAAAGGAACTCTTCAGGATTCACTTCCATTGATCTAAAATAGATCAGACTACTATACAGAAAACGAATAGCCTGGAAACCTTGATAGGAGGATCCAGACGAAGTTGGAAAATAATAAAAATTATGATAACCTATGATAAAGTTTAGAGGACCACCGAGACAGGAGGACATTCCAGTATTGCTGCATAAGGGGCCAGAACAAAATTATGGAAAAACGAAACCAATAATGCCGTTCGAAATGAAGACTCATAGAAAAGCTTGTAGATATTCACATAAGGGGCGAGGCAGAAACAGTGCTGCTCTTGTGGAAAGGGTCGGTAATACACAGGAAAATATAGCGGCTTTCTTAGACATAGAAGGAGCGTGAGACAATACATGTAATAATTCAATCATCACGTTTCTCCAGACATAAAGGATTCGAGAAGCATGTAAGGCCTGGATAGACTCAATGCTGAGGAATGGAATGATTCCCGCAACGATAACAAAGGAGACGATAGCGAATCGGGTGGTCAACGGATGTCCGCAAGGTTATCTCTCCCCACTCTTGTGGAATCTTGTAGTTGCTGGACTACAGGATAAAGGACACATAATCCTTGGGTATGCAGGAGTCACGAAAAATATAACACGGTTAGAGATCGTATGCAAGAAGCTCTAAACCTATTAAAAAAATGGACAGGTTCGGAGTGTCTGGATATCAGTCCCCACAAGTTTGCCATCCCCTGTTCTCCACATATCTACAATAATCCCCTTAGTCTTGCTTTTCGAACTTTTATGAACTTTCATCGTCTTCTTCTTCACATTTGTGGCAATATGCCTATTAGTGATATGTGTCTGCCTAATTTGTTGTTCTGAAACGAAATACTTGTCGATTTCTGTCTAGGAGCCATGCCGTCCTCGACTGGGGCCGTAGTTTCCCCTTAAAAGTGCGTTAAGTTTTTCATCCACCCAGTCATTAAGGGCTGAAGAGGTTTGACTTCTGGCAAAGCCTAGTACAAGCTGCGGCCTATAAAACGGCGTCGCGGAACCGGTTCTAGCAAGTTCGTCTGTCACTTCTTTTCCACACACCCCTTTGTGACCTGGGACCCATACCAGGTCAAGAGCATCTTTGTATTCCTATACATTCTTGTGCTGAAGTTGGTGGCAGATGGTTCTGAGCGCAGCGCCTCATAGTTACAGTTAGTATCACGAAACTTCAGCTTGAAAAACTGTTGTATATCTTTCCAGAGAGCAGCTTTCTCGTACACCTCTTTCTTCCAGGTATATTCCATTGCAGTTTGTTTTGTGCTCTTTTCAGTCTGAGGGTGAAAATAGGAATCTTCTGCTCTGCCCACTTCGCGATTTCCGCATGAACTATCGTAGCTCCTTCCTTCTCCCATACTCTTCAGTCCCGCATCCTCAAAATGTGCTACCATTGCCTCCTTGATCCAGAATGGAAGCAGTACTTCCAACACCGCGGTTGGTGCTCTTGGACACCACACGGCTGACACATATTGGATCTTTGGTCTCACAACAACCATGTACAGCCAGCGCATAATCTTTGGCTTAGTGCCCTTACTTCCAACAATTTTCCTTAGTTGCCATAGGATTGGACAGTCTATATATATATGTAGTATGTGTATAGACAAAAGTGCGTTTGTTATAGGTATTAGAATGAGTCTACGCACTCAAATATTTTCAGTTAAATTTATTAATTAAAATAAGTTTTTATCGACTTTTTCATAACATCGACTGCGAAATGATGTGTCATGTATATACTTTTTAGTCATTGTACATGTGGAAACGGTAACAGTTTTTCAGAATTAATGATTGGTCAAAAATAGGAATAAGTGGAGAAAAGCAGATTGAGTAAGAACGTCGGCAAAAGGCAAAAAAAATAGCAAAAAAATGGCAAAAGGAAAAGAAACATCTAAAGAGGAACAAGAAGATGAACACGACGAAGAATAGGACAAAGAAGAAAGAAGAAGATATACAAGAAAAGAAGGAGCGGAGACAGCGAAAGATATGTAGAACAAGAATTGAAAAAAAATTGGGACCAGCCCCTGAAATTTTACAAGAGAAAATAGACCAGCTTCGGGAAATTTTTGCAGGACCATAAGACAAAAGTTGGCAGGAAAGACACGGAGAGTAGAGTCGATTACACAGGACTTCATAGAAAACATTAGCATGAATGGTTACAAAAAATGAAGAGGAACAGGACCTTTCTCTGGAAACTCCAGAAGAAAAGAAGGATATGGACTGAATGTCATCTTATATCAGATATTCTGCACGATAGGTACTTATACATACAGCCCAATGTTGAAGCCAATGTAGCTGCTGTAAACGATTGAAAATTCATTTGCCGTGATCTCGTGTTCGGATTACCAAGCGCCAAAGATACGTTCAGGACTACGCTAAACGAAAATTTGCTGAAAATCTATAAAAGAGCACGGAAGAGATATTGGGAAGTGACAGGATGAATGCTCATTTCGATTTGAAAGGATGCTGTATAATCCTCGTTGAAAGAAAGGTGTATTTCTAAAACCAAATCTAGCATGGTGAAGCATTTGATTGGACGATCAAAATTAGTGAGGAGTCAGTGTAACGTCACTGACTGACATTTACAACAACTAACAACTGGGAAATCCACAAATCGAAGAAAGTCAGCCAAAGCAAACAAGCAACGGATAGTGCAAATTGGAATACTTCACCATCGATGTGTGATTCCAGGTTAGCCAATAGTTTATCAAATGGACAATTCTAGGCGTTGAAGTTGAATTAGAAGTATAAATGAGTGAAGTGCACAGATTATTACTCTATCAAATTCTATTCTATTCGAATTTCCCATCATCATACTTCATTTCATCGATTTCAGGAGTATTGGAAAATACCATGGCGAATCTGACTACGAAGTCAGTATTGGAGATGTTGAACTATTTGAATCGATTGGGATGGAATGTTTCAATTATAGATTGAAGAGAATGCCATAGAGTTATATGACTAAGTATTGTGCGCACGAACAATGGGTCTCGGAGGGACAGATGAATGTTTTGACTCATTGATTGCTTTTAGTTTTGGCGGATTCGTTTGTTTGTTTTCAGCTGTGTTAATTATGGTGTTCATATTGTCAAAATACTACGACTTATATTTCTCAAAATCAAAGGATAAATTGGGATGATAGAACTTGTTTCGAACTTCTATATCGACATTATGTAGTTATCGAAATTTTGTTTGACCTTCAACTTTAATATACGCACTTATCCAGCGTGTCGCCTACAAGATATCTGGTTTTTTGTGCAAATCTTACCGCAGCGCACACAAACTACATTTATTCTGTCCCAGATATTCCCTTTCAAGCGTCAAAATCAATATTTATCATAAATAATATCCACTGAGCGGTACACCACACTTGAACGAATTTCGATAACTGTATCGTGCAAATTCAAATTCAACGCGAACCAACGGCAACCCATAGCGGTCATCGAGTCCCACGACAAATTTATCGCGAGAGTATAGATGCTTCACCATGTTTTTTATTCAGAATTCATATTGTGCAATTACCGCCCTATTACAGTTGTTTCCAAAAAACGGATTCAGAGGTTCCTACCGTGAAAAATCGCATTTACCGGCTCATTATGGCTACGATATGGTTTCATTAGAATTTTATAGACAGTGACGTGCGTAAAATACAAAAAAAACATAGTTACAAGATCTATTGTGTCCCCTTCTGGTGCCCAGCCGTTCAGAATGTCTCAACGACGAGTTTCTCAAGATGCCCTCTCAAGGCGCCCTCTCAACCGGCCCCGTCAGAATATCCATCAGTATTCTGAGTTCATTTTTAATCTTACTGATGCAGTCATTTAATCTCATCTGGTTATAGTTTCCAAGTAGCATCTTGGCCCGCCTCATTCCTTGTGACTGTATCCAGCATTGGGATCCTTTGTAAGATAATAATACTCTCGTCTACCGTAGTCGCGTGATGGGTATAGAGGTCCCTGACACTAGATTCAGAGCGTGTCGTGGGGCAGCTGAGACCAAAATGCATTTGCTGTCAGCCTGTCCAGCTTATGCGGTCTCAGCCTATATCCACAGGCACCTACGACTCTCGTACGGTTTCCACGAGACACCAGGGTTGCCTTATGCTCCACTACTATATGGAGGTGTAAGGCTTGGGATCACCTCCATAGTCTTTGGATTTTCAGTAGATTTGCCCTTGTTCTTAGTTCTGCTGCCCCAGACCACTGCCCCTTAGGTTGGTTTCACTATTGACAACTAGGGCAGTTATTTCGTGTAGTACAGACCTCTTTGAACAATGTCAGAGAGAATACTCTATAATTTGCATTCAGCAACTATGAATGTCTTCTAAAAGCCTTCGCACGATATACCAACCTCGGTCAACCCACAGAGAAGTCCAACTGTTAGGCTCCACATAAGTGGGGAGGCTACTACCCCTTGTGGGTATCCCATGCTTGTGTAGGTGGATATAGTGTCTTGTCCAATTTTAGTCTCTGCTATTCTGGTAGATAGTAGTTGCGACATCTATCTAGTTGTCGTGTTGTCTACTTCTGTGTCTTCTGGTGCTTTTTTGACAGCTTCATGTGGTGTATTGTTGAAAGCACATTTCATTTCTAGAAAGGCACATACTACTTACTCTCCAGTGCATCCTGGATTTCATCTCTGTCAATTACACCAACACGTTCTCCGTGGATTTTCCCGTTCGGTAAGCATGCTTGAGGGGGTGCAGGGGCGTCCGTTCCAGATCTGTTTCTGGAAGTCTATTTTCGAGATCGTACGAAAAAAATTTCAAACGTTTGAACTAACAGAGCAATAAAGACACCGCTCGTAGAAGAGAGATACAACATCAAATTAGTATACGTTACATTTCCAGAATAGTCCTCCTGATCTGATATGGTTCCAAGTGTCTTATTAGTCGTATGAAAAGAGGAAGAAAAGCAACACAAGGTGCGAATTGAAAACTGAAGTACTCCACATTATCCAAAAATCGTGATAACTCTCGTTGCGGATTTACATCGTCTCGTTGATATCAATCTGAAAAATCGTGCCGTACTCTTTTTTTTCCGATTGATTCGACCGTTACTTGATGAAGATCCATAGTAATTTGTAGAAAATACCCAGGAAACGAATTGATCTTCACAAATTTATTTTAAATTATCACATTTAAAATATCATGACATGTTTCGCTAAAGCATTAGATTTATCAAGTATACTGTTGTTCAAAAATTATAAAAGAATACGCCACTGACTAAGTTGGCAGAAGTCAATTATTTGTATAAGACTTTTTTTCCGGAGCGTTACAGATTGATCGTGGGAATGTCGAATAAATTTTGTAACACATTTATGCGCAGGCAAGTAGAAAATTGCATTCGACTCAACAAGAATTTCACGTTAGATGTTGGTGAATACATCTTCATAATTATATCAGAAAGGCGATGCAATGAATCGCTAGCTGAAACAGAAACCCGCATGTGAGGTTAACACACTTTAGGATTTACCTGGAGTTCTAGAGACTTCGTTTGCTTCTATTCAGCCCACGATTCGACATTCCTTTTCTAGATCAGCCGTATTCAGTTACCTCTGAGAAGATGCAATTTTCAATCACGCACGGACGGTCTTGGAAATAGAGCTTCTTTGAGTGGTTTGCCTGGCCTCCCCTACGGCTTTCCTGAAGTCATTGGCCGTGGAGCCGACTCCTTAACCCAGAGTTCAACAACAACAAAATTAGAGTTCAGAAAGATAGCGTGGAGTCCTCTTTACCGTTTAGGATGATATCGAATGGTCCAAGAGATGGCGAAGGTCCAGGAGAATGGCGAAAGGTCCACGGGAATGGCGAAGGTTCCAGGAGAATGGTGAAGGTTCCAGGAGAATGGCGAAGGTTCCATGAGAATGGCGATGGGTCCATGAGAATGGCAGAAGGTTCAGGGGAAATGGCGAAGGGTCCAAGAGTATAGCAAAGGGGACCAACTGGTGAGATCACCAAATTATTTTGTCAAATTCATGGAGGCAGGTACATCTTGGAGCCATTGAGACAAGAACTCTTCAAGTAAAAGTCTTTAAACCTCCAACATTTTTTAATAGCAATCTTCCTAACACATGCACCGACAATTGGAGGCAGCAAAATAATTGCACCTTATTGGTGGTGAATCGATTAAGCATTGAACACTAGGTATGGGCATCACTGAAAGGCATCATTCTCCATAAGCCTGTTTCGTGAAACTATTACGCTCTGACGATAGCAAACGGTTTTATCGTTACAACTTAGTCGATAGTCATAAACTCAGGTTCAACATATAACTTGGATACTGTACTGAACTTGTATTCAGATTACACCTATAAAAAATCTTCACTGTATTCTAATTTACACTTTCAACTCGACTTGAATCATTCTTGCACAACTTCTCCAACCTGATTGTTACTCAAACTTCAACATTGTTTGTCATTTCCATCAACCCTTTCGAGCAATCCTCAAAAGTTTTCAAGTGGCTCGTTCGGGCTGGGGAAGACGAGACCTTTACCTTTTAACATGTGATGCTATGCACGGACGAGAATTCGAACTATTCAAGACCGTTTAAGTACGTCGGTCACTCTTCCAAATGGATGGCCGCAGTCCGCGATGATTGACTAACTGAGTGATGTCAATCGAAAAACCAAGCGAACGTGAGAGTGGTTACTGTTTGGATGGAAGACTGGCATGCTTAGATGGACACTTTAGGAATAAGTTCTCGACCAATTTTGGGATCGCACGTCAAAAAGTAAGACCCTTGATATCCTCCCAAAGACTTCAGAGGGTTGTTTATAGGGGTACAGCCGAATGACAGTTAAAACTCTAGAATTGCGATTCCTAGATAACTCATCAGAAACATAAAAGAACTACTGTGGCATCTGGAACGCCTAGAAACACCTATTTTATGATTCATCGGCTAGTCTAGAAGTATTTGTTGTTGGCGTTTGACCTCTGTCTCACTTTGTCCAGTCTTAATAACCCCAAGATATCCCCCGGATTCACCTTCGTGAAGGCTGTAAACTATTTTATCTCTATTATTTTCTCTGGTATCTGCAACCGGTTCTGCTCCTCTAGGGTTTCTTCATGATCTTCATTTTTCTCTTTCTAAAGAGTTTCCAAAAACAGATTCTGTTCATCATAATTGTCTTCAACTCATCAATTTCTCTGTAATTGTGAAACTTGCTACTGCTGGTCCTGCTATTTTCAAGTATTTTTTTTCCTTTCTGCTTTGAGAAAATATTTCCGCAAAGGTCTTCTTACAAGTAATAATTTCTTTGCCAACACTCCTCCTTTTTGTTTTTCTTTAATTTTTTTTTTTTTTCTATTTCCTTCTACAATTCATTAGCTCTTTCTTCCTTTTCCTTTACTACATCGATCTTTTGGTGTCGCCAAAAACACAAAATGTTTAAGCCTCATATAAGAAAGAGCATTGCATCTGTCCGACACCCATCTATTTCCAAACGTTCTTGATTAGATTTTAATCTTAGATTGAATGGAAACTAAGACCATTATCTTATTATTGTAACTGTCTTTCAGTCCTGATGTACCAATTTTTAGATTCCAAGTTTCCTGCTTGAGCTTATGCAGATGTTTTCGTCAATAAATGTTTGGGAATGATAGTCTTAAAATTTTGGTTTCAGCTTATTAGTCACGCCAATAAATTACAAGGTTTTAACAGGGTCATGACATTTTTCTATACTCTTGGTATATTTTTTACGACAAAAAGAATCTCTCAGTTTTATCAGAATAGAGGAAGAATGGAAACATTCAGGAACTGACAATGGACAATTCCAACCAAATCATTTTCAAATCAGAGCGATCTGTTTTTTTTTTCAAACAATACCAAACTAATCCATTTAAATACGGATAATTTCGTAATCGTCGTAACGTATTTCACGGTTTCAAGCCTATTACCATAAGTGAAGATTCTGCAAGTAATATAGGTGTACTTCCTTTTGCACCATCCGTCGGTCGACCTTAACACACTTTTTCGGCTGTTCTTATCTAGATCTATAACTTCTGTATACAGTACCTAATTACGGAAGGTTTCATTAATGAAACAGCTCCGATAGGTACGTTTGTATTATGAATGTTTTTACTCCAGCGGCATTAGACAAAAAAACTGGAAAGTCCAAATTCCATGAACGATTCTGCAGTATCCTTGGTAATCGTGTTGGCATTACTGTCTGTTGTGAGGTGTCACGATGATCGCCATAATTTTTTTCGAGTGTCCCACGGTTACTTGTGCTACATTTTCAAGCACGTTTGCCCTCTGAGCTGCTGCTGTTGGAGTGGCTGCTCTTTGTGATGGATTCGAAGCGTGGTGGTCTTGGGGTTTCGATGCGGCCTTAGGCTTGAGGAGTGCAGGGCAGTCCCATGAGTTAGCTGACTGATTGTCCCGCAGTTGACTTTTGGGAGTGGCCAGACCACTGCGATACCCTTCCTCGTTGCGGCCTTCCACTTTGACCTTCAAGTCCATACATGTATAAAACCTAAATATCCCTCTGTTTGCCCTAGGCACCTTTACAATGAACAGTGGCCTCGGTTTCGCCTGGATGCTATCCTGTGATACTCCAGTATCTCGAAGTTTTGATTTTCGAGGTGTTTTTTCAAGTCCTCCACAGTGATGGTGGATGGCCATAATTATATTTAGTGGAATCTCTTTCAGTTGAGTTGAGAGTTCTTGGCATGTAGTAGTTTGGTGGATCCTGTCAGCTCTGACTTATGCCTTGTAGACATTTCTTTCACAGTTTCTGAAAGAAATATCAATCGGGGGTGGGTTATTGTCGGTTTCGGCTTGCCCGGGCGTGATTACGTTGTCTGCCAGGTTAGCGAAAATGACATCTCTAAGTGAGCCTGTCGTTTGATGGGATCTTGTTGCCACCAAAGGTAGGTGGTTGTCCTGGTCCTTGGCAGGTGACTGCGACGGTGTACTTGTGTGCCATTTTATGGTCCTTTTATGTACTTCAAAGTCTGCCCTTTATTAGAAGTCTTCGATTTTTTATTTTCGGGGTGGTTCGCTTGTCTTCATGGCTGCCAGCTCTACCACTAGAATCTTAGAGACTGCGTGGATTGGTGCTCTGGGGGCGGACTTGTTCTCCGCCTTGCTGGGGCCAGCGGGAGCAACTGGCGTTTCAGGAATATTGTCTCTTCCTCGCCTATAGCTTCTGGTGTAGTTTCGCTTACCTCTGTGTCGTCTTGGCTAGCGTCAATGGTACGAATGACTCTATGATGTCACTTAACACCATGGATCAATCAGATATAAGAATAACAATTCACATATAACCATTGCGACAACGAATGTCAAATGTCAGACAGCAGATAGTGAACTGAGTAAAAGATAACTTTATAAAATCTCGACTGGAAACCCAACCACCCGTATTAGCGAATGAGCCCAGAAAATCATCAAACGATTTGTTTTTTGTCGTTAGTATTAGAAATTCTTCTGTTTGAATCTGAAGCTGACTTCTCAATGTGACAGAGTGGAAATGGTGACATTTATTCAAAATCATATCCGATCAGTAATATTTAGGTACTTTTGTAGAATCTATTAAATGAAACTATTGATAATATCACTATCTATACCTCAACATTCATTGTTTTTTTTAATTCGAATAAATTCCATTACCGTTATTCTATTCCTTAAGACCGCCTTTCGCGGTGCAACTTTGTACAGAATATTTTTGTTTGTTGGTATAACTTACTCTAGATTTTATGTTTGCAGTTTTAAGTTGATTTGGATTTGTCTATTGTAGTCGTCCCTCAAATTGGTTTATTATTATTACAAAATGCAGTTGCGTTATGGACAATGGCCCAGAGTTATTTCGTGCAAAATTATTATTGACAAAATATAAAATTGCACATACTGAACAATTATAGAATGAGTTCTATTTATTTCATTTTATAAAATTTTTCTTAACCTTGTCTATAATAATAAATGTTGTTTATTGAACTAGAATTACATTCAATTCAAAAGGCTATCGACCGAGGTCCTTCTGTCAACTTGTCTATAAATTTCATACAGGAAACAAAATTAATAAAACATGCAAGGCCCCTTTTTTTAATATTCCTAATTTCATCGCAGTAATTTCAGAATTTCAAAGACACTTTTGACATTTTCAGGGTTAATGACTACGTCGTGATTTAATTAATCCGAGAGTTGAGGCTGAATTGGTAAATTTTCAAGAGGAAGTTGTATTGTTGAGGATTTTCCATGTAGTAGGATACGTATTGTTTTTAATTGGACCTCTCACTGAAGATAACAAATATCCTGCTGAAATTCAAAACGATTCATCTATGTTTTCACAGACAGTTTTGATATTAATACAAATTCTTGATACCACCTTTGCAAAAATCGATCAGATAACAGAAACAACACACTTCAGTACAATTTTTATGTAAAAAAAAATTGTTCAATATTCTATTACTAGTGAAAAAATGTGAAATTATTCAATACAAGGTGGCGTAAAATTAGGAATTTCTTAGTTACAGGAACCTAATTGATAGTGGTAGACACATGTTCGAAATATGTATAGGGCACCAATTGAAAAACCTTTCATACAGAGTAAAATGAACATCGGGGCATGAAGATACTCATTCTTTTTGACTGAGTGTCGATGTATTGATTTCTGGATGGGGCGAGCATTTTTCTTTTAATTGCAGTGGTAGATCACATTTATAATACCACTGTTGCGTAAGAGTTGCTGAACCAATACACTCAAAGAAATAGGATAGGTCAATTCAATGAAAAAGAATGTTCCATCAACAATATCGTTAATTTTGTTGAATGAAACAATGTTAATGGTACTTTTAATGAAAAGGTGGTCGTCATAATATCTAATGAAACATTGTTGCAGAACAAAATTAACATCAACTTGAATCCAACTTCCAACTATTAATTTATGAAATTTTGTCAAATCAAACTAAAAATTGTATTTCCTAAGTTTTCAACTATCATCAATTTGTAATTCTAATATTATGATAGTTTGCTGTACTGTTATAATTGGTAGACGAACAAATATAATCGTATAATTAACCTACAATTATGTTTATAGATGAATTCTAATAGTATTATAGTTTGATGTGCTATTGTAATTGGCAGGTAAACAAATATAATTGTATAACTGACCTACACTTTTGTTCATATATAAATCATAACAGAATTATAATTTGCTGTACTATCATAATTGTCAAACAAACAAACATAATTGTATGATGAACCTGCCTTTCAGTATGAATAAAAATTCAAATGTTTCATTCTATCCACTTTGATGAATTGATGCTAACATTCTGTGCATGTGTATGGGTTGGTTCATGTTGGTGCAAGTCGCTCTGGGTAGTTTCACCCCATTTCCTTTCGTGTTTTTATTCATTTCAGTTTATTCTGGTGAGTAAAGATGGATTTCAATAATTGTGAATACACATAGTTAGGGAATGCCATTATTAATCCTAATTATGTTTCTGGAGGTGTGGAAACACTGTTAAGCGATGAAGACCTGGCTTTAAAAAAGTTGCTGAATAGTTGGGGATTTGGTCATTTATTTGATCTACTGAAATGTAAGTTGATATTACTTCCTGTTCCTATATAAGTATCATACATTTATTTATGTTATATTTCTATTAGATTATATAATAATAAATAAACATTTTCAATCAGCCTGTGTTTTAATTTCATTGCACACATATTTTGACACCCCCCTGTAGAACATTCGAATACCAAAGTTGTAGAGTCTCGCTGAATGTGACTCAGATGAGTTTTTGATAATTAATTGAGTGTGAATATCTCAGAAACAATTAAATGTAGTTTCAATATAAACCTGTGTTATCAGGATGATTTTTTTATACTTACTGCGTTCCATTCATGACTGATGTTAGCTTTTATTTATCAATTTGTGATATTAATTTTTCTTTCGTGGCAGAATCTACACACTCTTTACAAAACGGCAAAAAGGTGACAGGCGTGCCAAACAAAATACGATCAGGTAACAAACAAATAGTTATATTATACTTGATTAAATTGTTGAACTAACAAAAAATGGTCAATAAACTACTCATTTTGTTGTTGTTCTAAATATTATGATCATTAAACAAAAAAATTGTTGGAAAACTAAAAAAATTGTTGATGTACTTCTAATTTTGTTATGCAACAATATGATAATAACTACAAACTACTATTTGTTTCTACAATCGAATACATTTGTTTTGGTACCTAAAATACTTAACTAGATAGGCGCAATTTCATATGCTCTTTTTAGTTAATCTAACCCATTATTTTCTTTGAGTGTAGGTACAAAAAACATATTGTTTTTCTTTAATATGTTCCTATTCCCACGAGAAGGAAAATCATGTTATGTTCAGAGAACATCGTGAAAAAACTGTAGAAAAGACAAATCTCTGTCTCATTCGTAGATGTGTACTTGCGTTTGTAGGTTCTTAATCATCTGTAATTCTGTAATTCATCTTCTTGGATGATTGTCCTTTTGTTTTCGTATTTTTAGTTTCTTTTGAAGATGTCGAAGACCTGAATAATTAAATTTTAAGTTTAAATAGTTGGTGGATTGTATATCCATCGTTGATTATCCTTTTCTGAAACTTTGCTGTGTATGATTGAATATCATATCAAAATTATGAGTTGAGCAAAAAACATATTCAAATAAATACGCCCCTGTACATCTTGGATGCGCAGTTCATGCAATTTTTGTCTATAGTCGTTTTTCCAAAGTTCATATACGTTTTCACAGAACGAATGGTTTCCTGAAAGCTCGATAGGTTGGTTACTCTAAGATAACATTTTTCCAATCAAGCCCGTGAATAATTTCATTATCTCTTTTTGAATTAAAGCAATTCCCACGATAAAGCGTGAGAAGTCATGGTCTGGGTCATCGGAGACAAACAAAACGATGGGTCGGTAGGCATGTTCTATCCTAGTGGAATTAATTTTATCCAGTCAGCGAAGATATTGCACCTCCCCAAGGTCCTGTTGTGGTCAGTGATCGCAGGAGACCAAATGGTTAGATTCATTCAGTAATTCAAACAATTAAACCATCCTGGACAGTGATCTACGTTATCGATAGGGTAGCTAAAACACCTTGAAGAGAATATTAATCTCCAGAAAATTTTCTAGAACTGGGTAGATATCAGGATATAAATGAAGAAAATATACCAAACTGCAGGCAATAACAATATACAAGTTGTTTCAAAAGTACGGATCAATGTTTTAGTGAAATATTTCTCAGGTCAAAATAGGACTTTTTTTCCATAAACATGAGTCCGCAAACGCTTCATTACCGATCTACAGAGCGTTAAAGTTTCAAGATTATTTCTTGTTTTTTCTTTATACTTCTTTCAGTTTTTCAAAGGACATGGCACTGGATACATGTATTCCTGGGGCTCGATAGATTTATCATTCTACAGGTCAAAACAAGCAACTTTCTTTTTTTCTGGCTCTACAGCGTGAGCTACAAAAATGTGTTGATTGTCTAACGTTAATTATGGAAAATATTTTCTGCGAATGGATTTCTCTTGATTATTGAGTATAATATCATGTGAAAAATATCAATTTCCTTTGATTATATCAGTTATGGTGTACATTACTACAGGACGAGGCAGAAAACGCGATTTTTCTGAAACTCGTTTATTAACTTCTCGCCCAATTGTGGGCTTTTCGTTGAATTTCTTGAGACATATTGTGTAGATGACACCAACGAACTGTTCTAAATATATTTTACGTTTCTACACAGTGGGCAAAAAATAAGGTGGTTGATTAATGGGATATGATGGGATAGTGGATTTATTGTTGATATCTGAGTTTGATTTTTCACAGAGAATGAAAATCAAGTTTCGTCTACTCTTTTTGTGTGACGCTACAGGGTGACTCCAAAAAGACGAATTCTCAAATACCTATATTTAAACGAAATTATAGGAGAATACTTATTCATTTCTGTTGATATGAAAGCTATGAATACATTAATTGAACTTTTCAAATTACATTCCCCAAAGTGTCTACATGGTTAGGCAAAAAAAATTAATTATTTTTATTACTAGTAGATTTCTTTTGATAGTTGATCTTTCAACCGTAAGGATCCCGATGGGTTATTCTAAAGAGGTATTTTTTCAAACCTTCTGAAGGGAATGCAATGTTTGAATAAATGCAATCTTGATACTCTCACAAGAAAACGATTATTCAAAGTGTTGAGGCAGCTGCAAGCGCATGTGTTTATGAACATCATCATTGCAGCATAGCCAAGTAACGAGATTGTCGAAATTCGAAAAAACGTACCACCATCGATATTCAGCAAATCCGAATTGTCATTTGATATTTGGTTCTCAAAAGTAGTTGAAACTATCAACAGTACAGGTAATATACAATAATATACTCATACAAAATAAACAATGCAACTATTATATATAAATATTATATAGGTACTATGGAGCTCAAAATTCTATATTTATAATCGGATACATAGATACATGGATACGTTGATCATCGATACACTTAGGGGTATGATGCAAGAGCTGGTGAAGTGAGTTTAATTTTTTTAACTTGAATATATAGGTACAAACACGTAAAAAACAAAATTGTCAACACGAGCAACTCTGGGAGAACTTTTGGTTCCGAGAAATTCAACGAAAAGCCCACAATTGGGCGAGAAGTCAATAAACGAGCTTCAGAAGAATCGCGTTTTCTGCCTCGTCCTGTAGTAATGTACACCATAATTGATATAATCAAAGGATATTGATATTTTTTACATGATATTATTCTCAGAAATCAAGAAAAATCCATTCGCAGAAAATATTTTCCATAATTAGAGTTAGATAATCAACCTATTTTTGTAGCTCACGCTGTAGAGCCAAAAAAAAAGTCTAATGAAGAAAGTAGCTTGTTTTGATCTGCAGAATGATATATCCAAAAACCAAAAAAATCTATCGAGCCCCAGGAATACATGTATCCAGTGCCATGTCCTTCGAAACGCAGGTTACTTTTCAGGTTAAATCATCCAGTATGCCAAGTGATAGTGAGAATCTACAGAGTGATATTTTTTCAGGGGTCGAGCCCTTTTCCGCCCCATAAACTTTTTTACAGTACGAGGCTGGTGGATTCTAAAATATGAAATGAATTTATAAATATTTTTATCTCTTTCTAATTGTAATATTTACGCATTACGCATCAATTTTTTTCAATTCATTAAATTCAACTGAAATTTTTCAACGAAAGAATAAATAAAATAATTACTGGAAATTTACTTCTATTTTCTGGACGTTTGGGTTTCTTTTGAAGAATTTGGCATTATTCAAAAGTTGGTTTGTGGTGTACCAGTTAATTTTGTTGAAGTTGTTCAACATCATAATGGAAAAATTGCCAATTTTACTTGAACATCTAGCTGACATCCAGTTTGTTTTATATTTATAATCTGGCTAATGGTAATGGACTTGAAGCTCGAGTGGTTGTACGCGCTAAGGGTTTGTATTCGCTAGCCTAACTATGGTATTTTGAAAACTTCCCATCAGAACCTACAGGTAAACGGCAAATTTCAGACTCCAAGGAACGACGAATATAGTTCTCCAGATGGATATTGAGCAAGTGTACTAAGGATCCCGAAATTCTATCTCTTCTATTCTTTTATTCTTCTATTATTTTAACAGAAAAAGTTCTATTCACACGCGACAGAATTCTGAATTACCACAATGTTCATATTTAGTCACTAGAAAACCCAAGCATGAGCAGACAATCTCGAAGTTTAATTAGTGACACAAAGGTATATGTATTTGAACTTCCTACAGAACGAATTGCCTGCATTAGTGAAAAACATGCCTTTACAAGTTCTTCAACAAATGTGGTTCCTCATTTTCGAGTCACTGTCCGCGATTATTAGGTACAGTATTTCCCAATCGGTGGATTGGCACAGCAGGTCCAATTGCTTGGCCCCCACGGTCACCAGATTGCAACCCGCTGGACTTCTTTTTATATGGACATGTAAATGGTCTAGTTCATGGTGCAGGACCAATGCCTTCCATCGAAGTTCTTACTGAACGAATTATAGATGCCTTCCAAACAGTAGGAAACATTCTCAGAATTTAAAACGCGTACAGCAGTCTATGAGGAGAGTGGAGGGTTGTATATGCTAGGGCATGCTAGGAATCGCACGTTCAAAGGTAAGACCTCGTTAATCCTTAGCTCGTACAAGTTTTGACTTCTGAGGACTGTCGTTCGTAGGGATATGACAGCTGGTTAACGGAAAAAACAATTTTTTAAATTTTAATCGCCGTAGGAGAAAGGCATTTCCAGAACCTTTTGTATAGAAGTCAAGGAAACTTGTATTTAGGAAACCAGATAAGTAGCGTTTTTTGTTTTCATTGTGAAACTGAAAACAAAAAATTAATTTAATAATTCAGAATTCACCAGCGGCGTACCACAAAAAAGTTTATGAGGCGTGAAAGAGCGAAAATATACTTTACTATCGGAAATTACAAAAAAATTATAGACAAAGCTTATTTGGTTTTAAGATGATTTTAAAACTGAATTGAACTAAATTAATAATAATTGAGTACAATGGTGATACTCTCTACTATCTGCGTATAAGAAATAAACCCAGACTAGATGAAAAATGTAGAAATTGGACAAACATTTTCTTTGTTCAATAATTCAACGTAAATTATCACAAAATAAATAAATCATCAATCAACAGAATAATATATTGGTAGAAGCAAAAATAAAAAAATTACTTGCAAAGTTTGTGGAAGTCTCAGCAGTTTCTCATATTCAGCAAATCGGCAATTTCTTGTTTTGCTTGTCTGTAAATAAATGTCGTCAGTTATTTTGAACATTGTATACCACCATTTTGTATCAATGTTTTTGTTTAAAATTTTGCTGTCATATAAAGAATTGAAATATGTTTCAAGTGAGGGATCAATTGATACCCACAGTCATTTTCAAAATTACGTCGGGGCGAGTTATTTTATAGACAGACTGTATATACTGAAAAGAATTGGACCTACAACGGTACCTTGAGAATAGATCTGGGCTTGATTACAATTATTCTGCAAACTTTCGGAAAGTCTCCTATTTCAAAACATTTGTTATTGAGGTCGTTTGATTTCATATGAGATTATTCTCAGGGTGTCTGCGCGACGTCCGTCATAACATGGTGATTTTTTTGACAATCAGATTCCTTCGGGGGTAATATAACAAGACCTTGTTTATCAGCGAATACATTTTTCAAATTCATCGAAAACGCTTTCGTTTGAAAATCTATCTAGTTGAATTCGGAAATTCATGTTCTGAATAAACCCGAGAGCTTTCAAGCTCGAGGGTTTCATTCTTTGAACATAAATCTTCGAATTTAACGAGATGAATTTTCTAAAACAAAAATGTTTGAGTGAAAATTCCAAAATTTATTCGATTTGGTAAACGACGGTCGAGTTATATCTGATCAGATTATTTCCCAAATATGTCAATTAACCAATAACGTTTATTCCACTACGTATATAATTATTTTTATTGAATTAATGAACATAATATGTCACACGACTCGTGCAATGTGTAGCATACATTCAGGCAACTTTCAATGAGGACCATGCAGCTTATTCGCAAAATGAACAAAGCGGGTTTAGCAGCAAATACATTTTGACAGATGAGGGAAATAATCGCAAATATATTTTTTGACGAATCAATACTGTACCGGTTTAAAAATTACATTGGAAGTAGGACTAGTCATGCGGTACTCAAGAAGCTCTGCAGGAGGAAGACTGCCTGAAAACCATGGGAAATAGCCGATAGAGACTAACAACGACGTTTGCGATTGTACTGCGCAAGTCAGCGGTAGTTCTGGATTTGGTTTGGAAAAAAATTGATCAGCGGGCTAAGAAAAAATCATTTCCGTTGATTACAGCCAGGATTCCTTCGTTCGCAATTGTCTTCGAAGATTCTTCATTAGAAATTACTGAGAGAATCAAGGATAGGTTCCCTGTGAGAAGTGGGTATGTCTCAACGAATCATGGAGTTGAACCGCCAGTCCTAACCATCGACATAACCTTAAACTAGACCGCTAATCCCATATACGAAAAGTTCATCCCTTTACGAAATTTCAGTGAGCCTTCGGCGCATGCGCAGTTAGGGTCTTTGCGGAGTCCCAACCAATCAAAATGGTCGTTGCCATGAAACAACGTCTCAACTGACAGTTTTGAGCCTTCTGCGCATTGCGCAGACACGTTTTCGTGAATTCAATTCAATTAATTTTTCTCATTCATTCAGAGCTAACAACAAAACGATATCTAATCAAATTCTAAAATGTAAATAAATTGTTTCAGTCAGTGAATGTCAGATGTCCCGCTGATAGAAGATATATAAGCATATAGATAAATAGCCGATTATTAGAATTTATATAAAATTTGCATTCCTTTCCTGATCTTGTTTAGGACAATCAAATTAATTGTTCAACTATAAATTTCAAAGATGCTATATCTGTGTCTTGAACTAGAAACTGAAAAATCAAATAGTTTGCCGAATGAATGAAGTTTTTACGCAAGCTTTAACATATATTTGAAAGCATAGAAAAAATATGTTTATATTAAAAACACAATTTTTTTATTTTTGCGACGATTTAAATCCACTGGCAACAAGGATAGGAAAATATAGAGTTTTTGTTTTATTTTATCGGATTCACTAAGCCAGTAGAAATTTATATTCAAACTGAAAATGTGCAAAACTAAAAAAAGCTACAAAACAGCGAATAAATAAAAAAAATAACTTATCAAGAATTCACAGCATAAAAATTAATTTTGAGTTTTTATTTTTGAACGGTTCTCACAAAATATTTTAATAAAAATATGCACTTTGCAACTTTCTCACATTTTTTTTTATATTTACTGCTAAGCCGCCTTTTTCTGAACACGTGACTCGGTTTTCAATAACAGCCAGTTTTTCTCTGGCCGTTCTGTCGCCCTTTGAGTTGGCCGCCCATTTTTGCGCACATTCAACTACTGTTCCCATAAATGAAATGCTGCCCCTAAATATGCACTAATAAAGCTTCTGGATTATGTTCAAAAAAAGAACAGTTCGTCTGATCAGAAAATTTCTGCTCACAAACTCACTTAATTCTCCATAACACCGCAGAAAAATTGGCTCTCTGTTTATAATGCACAGATATTTTCTAAAATTTCCTTCCCCATGCTTCTCAAGGGGTACTCTGAATATTACACTATTTTCCTTTATGTGAAAACAAGAAAATGAATCCAATTATTGGTCCCAACAATAACAATTTCTTTTTGAAATTATTCAAATTCATCAATTAGTAAACACGGAGAGGAATCTCAAACTTCACCATGATATGATGGGTTCAATCATCCACCCTTTTCCTTCTCTAATTTTTCTATCCCACACCTCTAGAATATAATTTTCTTTTCATCACCAACAATAATTTGCTAAATACATATATATTTTACGAAGTAATTGTACTATTATTGACAAAGACATTTTTGTTTGCGTTCAATGAAGTACTTAGTATAAAACGAGGGACTTCTAATAGTACATTTGCTTCACCCATGATTATAGAATCGTGATCTAGTAGGTTAATCATTACTCAAAATTCAAATTAATAATTTAATCCAACGCATTCCGCTTAATCACCACACTTAATCAATTTTAGAATCGTTATTCAAAAAAACCATCGCCAATAATTGAACGTCATTTCAGTAAACCAAACTAATTTCAAAGCAGATTCCCTAGTTCACGGTTCTATTAAAAAAGTTATCCTCTTACAACCACACAACACCGGCATGGTGGGGAAGTAATATCAATCTCTTTACAAATTGAGATTCACATTACCATCCAAAGAAGTGCTCTTTTAACCATAACAGTTCTGTGTAGCAGGCCAGTACACATCGTGCTAAATCATTTTCAAAGTACAGTGACTTTTGGTGTTACAGTTGACAATAATTCCATCGACATTAAGTTTCATTCTTCGGCGTGAATTTTCATTCGCTTGAAGAACTATAGCGCTGAAGTGAGTTTTATGTTGGATTTTCAGTGTTGGTCGAATTTCCTTTCGGAAATTACTTTTGACTTTTGGACGAATTTCCGAAGTGTGAAACGAGTAAGAGAAGGCGTGAGTGATACTCTCGAAGATTTCGGTCATTAATTTTTCTCTTTCGACAAATGTGTTTCTTTTGTTGATAACTCATTTAGGGATATGGATAACTTTGCGAGGTGAGTTGCTACTTTACTGTTCTGAAAGTTAATAATGCGATAAAAGTATATGAGTAAAGAAAAATTTTGACGGCATTTCAAATATGGAAAATGAAACCCATGACACCAACACAACTTTACAATAATAATACTAAAGAATTTTTTGATTTTTTAGAAACAAAAGTCTGTAGCCTTCTTGAAAAAACATCATGAACGTTTTTGAAGATCGTTGTAGATGTTTACATATTGAAAACGCTCGTGACTGTGAAATTACATCTTAAAAAATAGTTGGTTAGCAGTCAGTTGATCAGTGAAGTTAATTTAATCTGCTTTTTTCGAAAATCTTTATTTTCTTTCTCAAGATAATGTGAATGATTATATGGTAATTGAAGAGTTGGGTAATACTAATCTGAAATTAAAAGAAATGTACATCAATGATGCATATGAAGAATAACAACTTCAAAAATTACACCCAGATATAGGTAGATGTGACAGAGAGATGAATGGTATATATAGGGTGAAAAAAATCATAACATAAAGATGAATAAAATTCAAAAATTATATTTCTCAAATTGTTTTCTTGTTTATCATTCGTTTGGAAGTAAAAGGAACATGCTTACCTTTCATGAAATCGTAGAAAAATTTTCTTAACAAAATTCTTCCAGAATAATTTTACACCTGCCCTGGTGTGACCTCGATTAGTATTATATTATCAAGTTTTATACAACTTAATAAATTCAAGGTGGAATGATTTATTAATATTAAATGTTCAATTTTACTTTATATTTTATTGGAAAATGTGACGATAACTTTCCTTGCGAATAAATATTTGGGGGCATGGGATTGTTAATTCTGAAAATAAAATGGATAATATTACTGCCATTGTTTCAACAAAAAAGAACTATAACAAATCTTGCTGTTACTCCATTTGGAAACTAGTTATTTTAAACACCATCAACCAAAATTTTCTTGAAAAGAAAGAAAATTGGGACCATGTTCATACTCATAAAGGTTATGATGACACTCCAAAAACATAAAAAAGTATTTGGTTGAGTTTAAAATCATAAAACTTCGTCAGAAAAAGTACGCAAGTATAGTTTCTGATCATACAAGGTTGCAGATCCTTCATGAAGTGTTTTTCTTAAAACTCGTATGTGATGAGAGAGAGAGAATATACTTTATTGTCATAAGAATAATCTTGTAAACAAAGTTCCACTTAAACTAGTGAAAAATATGTATATATATATATTATATGTATATGTTCAGAAAGGTTCCGCGGTCAGATATTTGAAATCTAAAAGTTCGGGTTGAACCGCGTCTAGAATATATATATATATATATATATATATATATATATATATATATATATATATATATATATATATATATATATATGAGATCTCAGCGTAGAATTACGTTTCAACCATTTATTAATTTTCTTTCTTTTTCAGTTCTTGAAAATGGCTCCAAAATCGGAGCCGAAACGATATATATATATATATATATATATATATATATAATAAATAAATAATAATAATAAAATATATCGTAAAAAATAACATTTACAGTACATAAGTTTGACTCAACTTGACAAGTCAGTTCATAAAAATACATTTAAAATAATAATCACATCGAGTATAGTTAAAAGTTATCATTATAAAATTCTTGTATATTATAATAAGGTCTACTACTTAAAAAACATTTCACAGCCTTCCTAAAGTGTTGTAAAGACTGTATTTGTGTTATTTCATTTGGCAGGTGATTGTACATTTTACAGCCATTATAAATAATGGAATCCTTTATGACTGATGTCATTGGTATCGGCAACGTAATATTGCTGTATGTATGTATTGATATATTGTAGTTCCAGTATTTATTTGATAGGTGGAAAAATATCATGAAGAGTTGCAATAACAGACCACAAAAACTATCTAAACACCAAAATACGCCATTTTCACTCGACGCGCGTTTCGCCATCAAAGTTAGCAGTAAGCTTTGACGTAGTTAAGGTGTTTGGGTGGTTTCTATTTCTCCAAATATTCATATAGTCGATAAAGGATAGGGTAAAAAACCCATCACTTTGATTTTTTGTCTCCAACAACTATACTCATTTAAATATGTGTTAGCATTTTCTTCAGTTTCTGGGACAACGACCTTTCATATTTTTTTTTCAAATTGGTAATTAATCAAGTAGGTACTCTCGAATTTTTCCAAAAAAAAATACAATAAGCTATTATTTATATATTCTTGTAAGAAACAAAACGTCAGATCAGCGACTGCAGCCTTCAGAACTATCTATCGCATGTGCTAAAAATTCATAAAAATTAAAAAGTGTAACAAATGCAAACAGTTGAACGGATAATTAACTTATTTAGTATTAATATATGCTGTTACATAAATCTTTTTTATTGACTGATCACATCCTCATGTTCTTACTTTCGGTGTTGTTTGTAAGTAAAGGCGTCTGAAGTCTTTATAGTTGTTTATCTGCTTGTTAGCTAAGAAACTGAACATTCAAGATGTTTCATTCACTGATAAATCGTTTTGTTATTTATTATTTTATCCTACATTCTACATTGAACTGCTTCATCAGTCCCACTTTCAATTGGTAGGGTGTTTTTGTGATTTACATAAACAAAATAGGGTACTTTAAATAGTAGCTGATTGAAGGTATAGGTACAGCAGATTGTTTTTTTTTGCTTGTCATGAGTCTTCTCAAAAAATTTGGCTTTAATAATAATTGTCAACGCACTGAGACCCAGTTCAGAGATAATCGATTCACCATGTATTATTCATTTAGCTGTTTGTCGAAGATTGGTTCAACTACTTTCAATAATTTCCTTCCAAGAATCATTCAAGTTATCTGTCTCTATTTTAGGTTCCAATGGGCCTTTCCACGGACTATGAGAAAACACTGTAATTAGAAAGTATAAATGCTAATATCACTTCGTATTTTTTATTTATTTTTTCTGACCGCCAGTTTTTCTATAATTTGAAAAAAATTGGGTTTCGTGACGTCACGTTCATGAAAATTAAACTTGGCAACGTCGTATAAGTTGTAGACCATGGAATCTCAAATTATCATTACGTCTGGATTGTGTTCCATGATAGTTGTCATTTGATACCAGATGGGTTTTTTCGACTGTTTCACGGAGCAGATCAATAACAATTGTTTTTCTTTGTTTTACCCATCTGCTTATCTTATGAAATACAAGATAGATGCTAGTAGATCAAATCTGTATGCTGGAAACTAACAGACTCTTGAATATTTTATTTTCTGAGGTTACAGCGGTTTTCAAATTCAAAGTTTGGTTGTTTATGTTAAGAAATTTCTGTATTCCTTATAAACGTGAAAATGTCTAAAAAGTGCTTTGAAACCGTTTGTCTGATCACCAGTGAAAATTCAAATAAACTGTATGTGTTATTTGGTAATAACAACTTTTGTTCCATAAGAACTGTTATAATTTGCGGTGTTGCCAACAATAGTTTTTCATCAAAAGGCTGGTTCGTTCACAAATGTTTAAAGTTACAAATAATATAAAAAATTGCTTTTACGTAAAATTTTTTGATGTGTTGATCCAGTGACATAGTTTCAATTATTTCTCGATGAACGTGACGTCAGAGGCACACTTTTAAATGTGATATTTTTCTTAAATAAAAAAAGTAGAGTGGCACTCGTTGATAAATAGACATTTTAGACTATTAACAATCGATTGAAACGAGTTTTGCAATAATTTTTTTGTAAATTTAAGGTCCATTTTCAGGATTTCATACATAGCTCATTCTTTAAGTGAAAATGCGCATGGTTACTCATATCTTATTTCGAAACTTCTTTCAATATCTACTCTGCTTATGTCACACCTAATTCTATAATTTTCCACTACATATATAGGTAAGACATTTTGAAATGAGGTATATAGAACATGTACGAACACCTGAAACGACATCAGCTGACCAATGAATCAAATGTTCAATGAGCAAATGCACAATTAGAGATGTTGAAACAAACGCCTTCAGGTGATCGATCCAGGCCATCGAAAAGTTACGCTTATACTGCACGGAGTCCTGCATACACCTGTGGATGGGCATGTACTCCTTGCAGCCAGCGATCCCGTATTTGAACCTCTTTAGTCATATATTCGTTCGCTAGATGAAGTCAGTTGATGCATTGTTGATGAGTCCACGTGAAAAATCGTCCACGCGAAAATTATTCGGTCTCATAAGCTATAGACAAAGTAAATTTTGCTAATTTTTTTTAATGGTTATTATTTTATGATTTGAAAATGTTACTATGCTTGCCTAAATCAACAAATACATGTTAAAATTAAAAAGTGTAGATGCGAATAAACATTAAGATCGGTCTATTCAAAAATAAACATCAGAAGTGGTAACTGAAGAGATTTGAAGTATTTGAGTTATGGCTGGGCCTTTTCAAGCCTATTCATTTATTCATTTCAGTTCATTAGGAAGGGCATATTATAATTATTATATTTTCAAAGATAGTGTGTAATCTTTAAACTTGTGTATATTGGAATTAGTTTCGATGAATATAATAACCTATAATCTGTGACACGTGATACTCCGACAAAAATAAACAAATTCCAAAATTTCAGTGACACCCGTCCATTAGCTGAACAATAAAAAAATTAAAGTTTTTCTTGATAAAGCACAAAACCGGACAGTCGTCAACCGGTATTCATATTTCAACTGTTCTGCTAAAAGTGCTCGATGACGTGATGAATATGTGGACCTTTTTGCATTCTGATTTCTCCTAGCTCTCATGCAATATTCAGGATTCTCTATAAGGATTCTGCAGTGCGGATGAATTATAATTCGTCAGCTCACTTGTAACGTGTAGCTCTTTATGAAAAAATATCAACCTACGATGACGTTAGAAATGGTGTGTTCCCCAGAATTCCATTCTAGGACTCTTCTCTTTATTATTAATACATCCATAGTTATGCAGATGACACACAGATTTTCAAACAATTCTCCAAAATTTCGGTTAATAGTGAATGTCGACAAATAAATTTGGATTTAAATTCCTCAGTAGATACAGTGTGACCCTCTTACGACCGGAGCACCCCTATAAAAATCTACATTTTTCAACCGATTCGAATGATTTTTTTTTTCATTAGGTAGACATTCTAAAAGTCTACTAGGACACCAAATTTTATGAATAAATCTTCATTTCCAGGGCCAACTAATCTCATTTTTCAAGGTTAAAAATCTAAAAAAATTACTAGCAATTTTTTTAGAAAAATTCTAACTACACCACTGGATTCGCGACATTTTCAAATGGTTCTTATGTAATAACGTTGAAAGGCGTCAATCAATAAAAGAGTTATGAGGGAATTAGTTTTGAAAAATATGCCGTTTAATCAACCCACCAATTCAATTTCAAAACTTTTATCAGAAATTTGACTACACCGCTGGATTCAGGAAGTCTCGAAATATCACTGACTGTAATTTCATCGAAATAAAATAAACACATAAAAAAAAATAGGAAATAAAATTGACATTTTCCTGAAATTCCATTAACATATTTTTACAATTTCCAACCGACTCAATTTTTTTTTAGCAGGAAGAGTAACAAAAAGTCTACGTTTGAACAAAACATTTGCAAAATATTCCAAATTTCATGGTATACTACGATTTTTTTTTATGTTCTAATTGCTAAATTTCATTATCGAATTTTTTCGTGAAATTTCGACTCAGCCACTGGATTAAGCATTCTTCATTTAGGTGAATTCTAAAATTTCATTTGAAAATATTCATTGGCAGCAATGCTATAGCATAATTAATTTTGATAACATGTCATTATTTTTTAATATTTCAGACAAATTCTGAGAATCGGCAATACTGTCAACATTAACGTAGAAGATTATCGAGGTTTCTTATATAAATTCGCTTTCATAACACAAATTGTTCCCGAGTTATAACATCTGGGAACGAGGAACGAGTACACATTCGGAATAAAGTAATGAAGTCGAAAATACAGCTTATCATAAAAATTTATTTAAAACAATTTTTGAAAGATACTGTCAGAGTTTTTGGGTTCTGGTATTATTTACTCATATCGGCTATCCGATTTCTTCCACAAAGTTATTTTGTTTCCCTCTTCGTTCGCTAGTGTCAAAATACAATTACTGAATTGAAAATTTTAAAATGTATCGAACTCGAGAAAGGTAGGCTGTGATGACGTTATTATTTTTAATAGTTATTTGAATAAAACAAAAGTAAGCCCTGACAATGACAGATTGAGTCTCAATTCGAATGTGAGAAAGGTATTGATCAATATTCAATTGCTATAGGACTAAATTTCGTTATGGCTTTATAATTGTCTTTGCCAGAAAAAATTTAAATTGTGCGTCTTACTGGATACAATGATAGGAGTGAAAGAGAAGTGTGCACAATATTCAATGATCGACATCCAGATCGCCCCCCTATCAGTAATAGTACAGTGAACAGAATAAATAAAAATTTCAATGAAACATGCGCTGTATCGAAGAATATTTCGAGGAATAATGTGAGAAGAAGGATTGGACACGAACAGGTTGTATTAGATTACTTTAGGAATAATCCCAATGCCAGTTTGAGAGTGGCAAGCATAGATTTGAATTTACCAAGGGAAAATATACGGAGATGCCAACGCAAAAAACAAGATGAAACCATTCAAACCCAAATTTTTGCATACCCTGGAAGACGGAGATCAAGAAAAACGACTTGGATTTTGTTTGTGGGCACAAGGAGAATACCTGAGTAACAGACGATTTTTAGAATGTATATTATTCAGCGATGAAGCCACTTTCACGACTAACGGTGTTGTTTCATCTCAAAACATAAGATTTTGGGCAACCGAAAACCCTAATTTGGTTATAAACTGCAAAAGACAATATTCGGAAAAAGTTAATGTATGGTGCGGAATATTAAATGAACGAATTATTGGCCCATTTTTTTTCGAAGGAAATATAAATGCCATCAAATTACTGGAATTTCTCCGTACTGAACTATGGAATGCTATTCATGATCTTCCTATTGTTGAGCGAATAAACTTACATTTCCAATTAGACGGATGCTCTGTGCATAATGCTGGAATTAATAAACAATGGCTGAATGAACAGTTTCCTCGTCACTGGATTGGTCGAGGAAGTGAATTGATTGGATGGCCACCAAGGTCCCCCGATTTGACCCCACTTGACTTCTTCTTGTGGTGTCTTCTTGTACAAAAAGTCTACAAATCCTGCCCAAGAACTAGACAGGAGTTGTGTAAAAGAATACGTCAAGCTTGTAGAGAAATAACACCAGAAGAACTCAAAAATACTGTAAAACACATTCGAAAGAGATACGAAAAATGTATTGAATTGAATGGTGGTTTGGTGGAAGCAACAAAAATTTGAAATTTATTGATTAGGACCAAAATTACTCAATGTTGTATTATCGATGTCATTTGTTAGCCATCGTAAAATTTGGAAATTAAATCAAAATAAAGTTTTCAGTTCATTCGAAAGTTCTTGGTTGATTGTACAATAATCGATATCTCGAGGAGCCGGTTTCTCGACGTTAAAAATAATGGCATGTTATCAAAATTAATAATGTTATAGCTTTGTTGCCAATGAATATTTTCAAATAAAATTTCAAGATTCACCTAAATGAAGAATGCTGAATCCAGTGGCTGAGTCGAAATTTCACGAAAAAATTCGCTAATGAAATTTAGCAATAAGAACATAAAAAAATCGTAGTATACCCTGAAAATTGGAATAATATTTTGCAAATTTTTTGTTCAAACGTAGACTTTTTGTTACTCTGTCTGCTAAAAAAAAATTGAGTCGGTTGGAAATTGTGAAAATATGTTAACGGAATTTCAGGAAAATGTCAATTTTATCTCCTAATTTTTTTTTATTTGTCAACAGATTTCGATGAAATTACAGTCAGTAATATTTCGAGACTCCCTGAATCCAGTGATGTAGTCAAAGTTCTGATAAAAGTTTTGAAATTGAATTGGTGGGTTGATTAAACGGCATATTTTTCAAATTTGATCCCCTCATAACTTTTTCATTGATTGACGAATTTCAACGTTATTTACATAAGGATCATATGAAAGTGTCGCGAATCCAGTGGCGCAGTTAGAATTTTTCAAAAAAAATCGCCAGTAATTTTTTTGGATTTTTCACCTTGAAAAATGAGATTAGTTGGCCCTGGAAATGGAGATTTATTCATGAAATTTGGTGTCCTAGTAGACTTTTAGAATGTCTACCTAATGAAAAAAAAATCATTCGAATCGGTTGAAAAATGTTGATTTTATAGGGGTGCTCCGGTCTTAAGTGGGTCACACTGTATGTCCAATAAACACTGCTTCTAAGTACTTGCCAAGAAAATGAAATGTGAAAGTAAAATCGACATTACCATCGGAAATTCACCCAAAACGCTTCAGATAACTCTTTGATATTTTTGTTCCACGTATCCAAATTCTGGAGACAGATTTATTTTTTCTTCTCCAAAATTCCTGAAGCAAAATATATCAAACTCGGTACACTAATCAAGGTTTATCAACGTAATAATAATTGGAAGTTATAATTTTTAATTTTCGTAAACCAGTGGCGTAGTTACGTTGGTATGTGGAAATATTTTCCTTCATATTGTCTTTGGACAAGTGAATGGACAAGTGAGCGTTTGATATCAGTTAGGCTCGTCGATACTAAACTTAAAAGTCATAACATTCCATGTACCTAAAAGTAAAGGTTTCTGAGAAAATTGAGAAAAACTGAAGATATGTCCTGAGTAGCAAAATGATTCACTTTTCCAAAGAAAATATGAAGGAAAATATTTCCACATACCAACGTAACTACGCCACTGGTTTACGAAAATTAAGAATTATAACTTCAAATCATCACGTTAATAAACCTTGATAGTGTACCAAGTTTGATATTTTTTGCTCCAGGAATTTTGGAGAAAAAAATTTTTTTTTTGTACTTTTGACACCCTGTATCTCAGAGGGGATGCGTTTTAAGATATACCTTGATAGGAACTTTTCACCTCGAAATGAGGTGAGGAATCTGCAGTCGGAGTTTGTCGGTCTTTTTCTGACTCACCCTGTATATATATTATGTGAGGGTGAGGGTTTTATCACAGGCAAACTTCGCAGATGAATTTCAAAAGACCCGAATGTCCTGAATCTATTTAAAAGAGAACAGAAACATTACTAAGTTTATGTCTGGAGCGGATTATAAGGACTAGGAGGTAATATCTCGATCGTTTCTTAAACTTACTCGGGTGAAGTTATGTAGATTGTATCATTTACAATAATCAATTATTATCATCAATATGATTCAAACATCACGTAATAAATAACGTAATAAATATATTTAAATGTTTCAAGATCAGTACTCTTGACTTGACAAATACATCTTCAGAAATATACTTGTACACTTATTACTTCATTTTATTGTTGATTGGTTGATTTGCTATATCACCACTAAATCCTGCCACACTTCTAGTTACATAAAATAAAACCTCTTTTGTAGTAGGGAGGGTTAGAAAGACGACTAAAAATTTCGAAAATTTCATATTTTTGAATAAATAAATAAATAAATAAATAAAGGTTTATTTTTACACAGTTAACGATTTATCTACACATCATTTGATATAATCAAAACTCCGTCCTAGCTCAATTCCTCGCCCAAGAGGGATCAGGAGAGAGGAAGGGTCGGGAGGACGCACGGAGAGCCGCCTCCCTTCCTCCACAGACATTGCTGGCTGCAGAGCAAGGGAGCGCTTGTGCCAAGGGGCACATAGGGTCCCGGCGAAGGGGCGCTAGTGACCTCCCCCGCTGATGGAGGCGGTGGGTCGAATATTCCAACTGATAGCGGTTGTGGTTCGTATTATACATGCCTCCTGCAGAGCTTATGTATGTCGTCGTTCGGTAGCATTCGATGTAGATACTGCATTGGCGTCTAAACTTTGTTCAGAGGTGGTTGTTTCGAGCTTATCCCGGAAAAGGCTGAAGCAAAAAACCGGGTATATTTTTGAATGATGTACGTCTCTTTGACAAAAAAGAAACTATTTAGGTACAATTACTGATTGAAAAAAAAACTTGACTTCACTGCCTCCTGTGAGGATTGAACTCACGACCCCTGGTTTACAAGACCAGTGCTCTGCCACTGAGCTAAAGAGGCTTACATAAAGAACGATACCTAGACATGATTTTATCGAAATTTCAATTTTCCACAGTCTAAATTCACGGGTAAATACAAATAATTTCTTCCACAAAACCAAACGTGAATCAATAAATAAATTAGAATTGCGACTAGGCAAAAATACGGTACATGTGTATTTTTGTTAAAAAATATATTTTTAGCATATCTGAGATTGCTGGTTTCTACATTTTGGTAGGTACTTTTCAATTTTGATTCAAGTAGTTTCTTATACCATCGATGCCTTTTCAAGAAATCCCCTCAACACCATGATATTTTCTCGATAAGTTGCATGTCTCAAATATGATTACCACTTTATCGCCATAAAGCTCGGTTACTTGATTTGAAGATTCGGATACTGAGTCAGATCTGATTTAGTAATTCCGAGATACTAAGTCAGAATTAGCTAATTCTGAGATACTAATAATAATAATAATAATAATAATCCCTCATAAACACTCGTTGAGTGTACCCAAAGGCATAGCCTGTGCGGGTAGAGGATGGCTATTATTATTATTTGCCGTGACGCTCCGGGACGACTTGCTGATGTTTCAGGTGATGTATTCACTTTTCAGCTGTAGGAAAACCCGGAAAACCTACAGCACCACCTCGGGTGGTCGGTGTGCACTCCAAGCTAGCACTAGACGAGATTGCCATCTAGACAACTCACAATACACTTGCCTTTCAACAAGGAATGCGGTCGCCTATCGATCCGATAGTAAAGTAGATGAGAAAAATTCTTGTACCTACATCGGACTCAAACCGACTATCGCTATGCTGGAGTTTCGAACGGCCTGTGCCTTAGACCGCTGATCCACCGACCACTGACTAAGTATCTCGTTTGCCTTTCCTCAAATACATAATATAAATGAATTACCAATATCAAAATGTTTTGAACATCTTCATTAATTATAAGTATTTGAATAATCAAAATCACTTTCCGGAGGAACGCAAACAATGAATGGCAAGACGAGACAAGTGATATAAAAATGTGAAGACAAATAAGTAAAAATATAGGAAATTAGAATTAGCAGACTTGCATTCTCAGTTCTGCCAAATTATAGAAAACTAACCTGGCGGGTGTAAATTAATGCTTGGCGACCAATTCGTGTTGCAAAAACTTGTCCTGATGTTTTCTAGAACCTTCTGGAGGTCTGTTTTCCTTTGTTCTTCTATTCGTTCTTTTGTTGTTCGAAAATATTCTGGAGTGCATCTTCTCGTTCTGTCATTTCATCCTACAGTCGCATTTCCTCTTCCTGTTTTTCCTTTTCTCGTTCTTGTTTGTCCTCTTTTCGTTCTTGTTCTTCACCTTCTCGCTCTTTTCTCTGTTTTTCAAGAATTTTCTGGACTGCCCTTTTTTGTTCTTTATTTTCTTCCAACCGTCGCGTCTCCTGTTCTTGTTTTTCCTCCTTGCGCCGCTTACCTTCTTCTTGTTTTTTCTCCTGGCACCACTTTTCATTTTCTTATTTTTCCTCCTGACGCCGCTTTTCCTCTTGGCGCCGCTTTATCCCTTCCTGTTATTCCTCATGGCGCCTTCTTTTCAAATCCGTCAAGTGATTTTGGATGAATTTCACAATGTCCTCCATCATATCGCACGATGTATTCCTCGTATTCACTATAAATACTTTATTTATCATAAATAGTTTCTGCCTTTCACTAATATCATACTTCCGACACCACTGATACGATATTTCTAAATAATACGCCGAGCACACTAGGTACTAAATTATTTTTATTAACTTTTATTAGAGGTAGTGGATTTTCTTATGAGCTATGACTCATACCGTCTTTTTCCCTCAAAACATCACTCTCTGAACTAAGGAGAGTTAAAACATTTAATCTTTTCTCTGTCATGGAACTTCGTATTTTAGAATCAACAATAACAAAAACTGTAGGGATTAATAAACGAGTTTATTTAATTACTCAATTAATACACCTGTTGACGTTTGATACTCAACTGTCTATACAAAAAAAAGGTTATTCATGTCTAGCGAAGTGCATACATACGTACGCGGGCGGCGTGACTTTTTCTATAGAGATAGCGAGACGCCGCTCTCTTGGCGAAAGAAAATAAGATCGCAGCGCCGACTATCGGAAGACGTTGAACTACGAATCACGGACAAAGTTTTTTGAGTTTACACGTGTTTATATGGCGTTTTGGCAGTGGTCTGTTTACCTATTTTTGAACAATTTGTGAAAATTGGTGATTTCTCGAACTGAAAAGTGATTATGTTTCTATTAGAAGACTTAACAGATAGTTTCAGTACAGTTCACAAATAGTGTCCGTGCTTTAGGAAGTCATGATTTGAGATTAATAATGGATCTGATTCATTCTGTTGATTAACGATAAGTATTTTCATACTAGATATTTAGTTTCCCACTGAATCCTGCTTTGCATGAACAATGAAAAGTGCCAATCAAGACTCTTTCATCTTGAATAATGAAATTTACATCTACCTGATGTGGTTCTGAGGAGAGTGCACTGGTTTGAAGGCAAAGGGCATACATTTTTAAATTCTCAAGATCAGAATTCATTCTTCCACAAAAAATTACATGTCCTGCGTTCAGAACTGCTTCTCCCTCGGTGATCAGAAAAATCCATCAAACCAAGATTCATCCAAAAAATAACCTTAAATTGCAGAAGCATTCAAAACTAATCCGAGTTAAAATACCTTCAAACCACCTTACTGAAACTATCTTTCAAGTCTTCTAATAGAAACACAATCACTTTTCAGTTCGAGAAATCACCAATTTCCACAAATTGTTTAAAAATAGGTAAACAGACCGCCAAAACGCCATATAAACACGTGTAAACTCACAAAACTTTGTCCGTGATCCGTAGTTCAACGTCTTCCGATAGTTGGCGCTGCCAATAGCTTCATAAACGCGTCTCACTCGCTTTCTCAATGGAAAAAGTCCTGCTCTTTTGATGGCAAAAATATTCGCGCGCCGTGTGACACGTCATTTTCCGCTGTTGCTAATGGTCTAGCGTGGCGCGGTAGAATGCGCGAAAAGCGCCATTTGTGTTCATATTTCGT
This sequence comes from Chrysolina americana, assembly GCA_958502065.1. Taxonomy (NCBI): domain Eukaryota; kingdom Metazoa; phylum Arthropoda; class Insecta; order Coleoptera; family Chrysomelidae; genus Chrysolina; species Chrysolina americana. The sequence goes on along the minus strand of OY293411.1, from coordinate 11,353,827 downwards.
GCTGCTTGATCTCGCAGATTTTTAAATGTTAACTTTTCCCGCTCAAAGATAAAAATATGTTTTTCGTCTAACTATTTGTAACAAAACTCAGTATTTTTTTGTTTCTACTGAGCCTTTATTGATTTAATTTAATATTTTTTTTGTGGTGTGGTAACGGCCTCCTTGTGGTGGCGGGCCATAGGCAACTGCCTATGTTGCCTGTGCTTAACTCCGGCACTGGTCGCCTTATATACTCATTTCGAGCAGAGTAGATTTTATGGGGTTCTTTCGTTCTCCAGATTATTCAGTAGTACAGAAAACATGTGAAAAATTCCGGAAATGAGTAAATGTTCACGGCGCCGGTTTATTTGCTATGCAAATGAGTTAAGTTTTATGATCGGCACTCGACAGCGGCGTAGCTAGGGGATTTTTTCGATCTCGTAACAATATCAAAATATTTGGTCCAAGAGTCTATGAATTGGCACTTCATACCTTCGAAGGTTTGTGGGAATCAGCCGTCAAATCAGCAAAATTTCATATAAAACATGTTACTGGAAACAAGAAGAATTTGAAACTCTCATCACTCGTTCACTATCAATGAAATTACACATTATTTTTTCTATTATTTGTATAACATTTTGGATTTATATTGCCGATGTCATATAACGTTGCATCAGAACACGTGTCGATTCGCGTGCCAATTATTGAAATCAAGAAGTATTTATATCACTAACACACAGACCTGAAGTAAATTATTTACCGGAATTCGGTTCCGACCCCGGATAATAACAGTAACAAACCCATGCAACCGTTCATTCGACAAATTAGCGACAGAGCGACAAGAATGTCCGGGAATAATTAGTTTTGTTTTGTTGGTTGTGCAAGTCAAAAACCTTTTATTCAAACGCAAACAAACGATTTTCATCAAGAAAAATATTGAATTTTTGAAGAACGTTTGAAATTTTTCAAGATCGCATAAAAAATTAATCTCCTCTATCACGTAAGAGACAGTAAGCGAGCGATACCATAATCAAGATTCCTATCAAACTGTATTTCTTGTTAACTGTTGTTGTCACCCAACGAACCTGTATTTACTTTCATTGAAAAGTTCATTAGATGATGTTCAGACTTTAATGTGTGTTGTATACGACAGAAATGTTATTCAACAACACATTTAAAATTTCATTTACAGGGGTGGACGGAGAAGAAGAGAACACATGCGTCCTTTTAGACCGGGAGATGGTGACGCAAAATAATAGGTCATTTATACCAGTATGGCGGTTCTTCAGGGGTCTAATTACGGAATGACAAAAAAGAAAATGATGGTCATAGCACTGGTACCGCTAGCCCAATCGCGTGGGCGTTAATCGAACGTGTCGGATAAATAACGAGTGTCGAACGATTTGTTCCACAAAAATGCTTGTATTTTCCGATAGTCGATAAAAAAAGAAGTAGGCGGTAGCGTAATGCCATACTCCTCCGGTGTGAATTACAGCCCGCCATACCGACTCGAATACATTAATTAAAAAAAAAAACAATTCAACCATTTGTACCAGGCTAATTTTTGCGCAGCTTATCATCGTCGAGTGGCCATTCACGGAAATCAAATTGCCATTCGTTCCCGACGGTTCCCAACGGCCGCCATACCACCGTGGGAGGTGGCGAATATGTACAACATTTTTTCAAAATTCCAAGATTTTATTTGTAATTCGAACAATTTGTACCAGTATGGCATCACTTTTTCTCTCTACTAGAATTATGGCAAATTCAATAATGGTCACATTGTATCATATAATTTCCAAAAATCCAAATGCCACACTGGTACAAATCGTCAAAATTTTATTTATTTTTTAACATCTTGACTTAAGTCCGACAGTCGTCCGCCCCATGGTTACAATCTGAAATATTTTTTTTTAGGTAGAATTACATCCAAACGAACGGAATACAATGATTCCATGATGTACAAAATGATTTTACGTATTTTACAGTCGTATTTTCAAAACGTGTCGAATAAATAAGTTTTTCAAGTATGGCAGTACCTTTTCCCCCTACTAGACGAATGGTAAATATAATAACGGTCACATTTTATCAAAAACTTTCCAAGAATCCATGGTGGTATGTCGGCCATTGGGAACCGTTGGAAACGTATGGCAAGGTGATTTGTGTGAATGGCTACTCGACGATGATTAACTGCGCAAAAATTAGCCTGGTACAAATTGTTGAATTGTTTTTTTAAATTATTGTATTCGTGTCGGTATGGCGGGCTAAGTCACACCGAGGAAGTATGGAATTACGCAACCGCCTACTACTTTTTTATCGACTATCGGAAAATACAAGCATATTTGTGGAACAAATCGTTCGACACTCGTTTATCCGACACGTTCGATTAACGCCCACGCGATTGGGCCGCCGGTACCAGCGCTATGACCATAATTTTCTTTTTTGTCATTCCACAATTAGACCCCCGAAGAACCGCCATACTGGTACAAATGACCTAATATTTTGTGTCACCATCTCCCGGTCTATTTATCTTGTATGTCATCCCAATTTCCGAATTGCCAAAGGGCTATTAAACTGTTGTTCATCAGTAGGTAGGCAATCCAAAGTAAAAAATGAACAACTTTTTAATAGGTAAACCAAGAAAAAATTAACCATAATTAAGGTATCGACCGAATGCTTAAACAAATAATTATCGATCTCATAGCTAACTAATAGCGCATAAAAAAGATCGCTGATATGTATAAACAATTGATTATTTCCTAAAGTAAGACAGCTAGCGAAAAATGTTAGATATAAAAGTTACAGTGTTTAGAATCAGCCAAGAAGACGTGACGAACCAAAATTGCTTTTTCTTTAATGGAACACCTTGTATAAAATTCCACATTTCAATTCTGCTCTAAATTCTAAACAAAATTAATATATCATATTCTAAATATAACCGTTTTCGAGATTTCGAATTTTGAAAATAACGTTTTACTACTTATTAAAAAAAACAGAAATGATGGATATCCATTTTGAAAATTACACAAAGTAGAGTATACGGATATGAATTATGATTTAACTGAACCTTGACTACAGTGATATGAGTATTCAAAATGGAGGATGTTATCAGAGTTATATCTCATATGTCCTGTGAAATAATCCAAATTCGTGAAGTATCAAAAACCATACTGAATTTAACATATTATTATGTAATTATACACCATTATGCAGAACACGAAATCACTATTGATAACTTTGTTTATATATCTCTTATCAACCATTATAATCCAAAATCAATCACATATTTCTATCAACGTATGAATTTTCCTGATATTATAATTTTTTTTTCAGGTGGCACTATGCGCTGGTACTAGGGTTATTACTTTCTTCTGAAATGAAAGTAAGTATTCCACAATTATTATTATTCATCTAATATTTGTTTAGTGGTAATCTGTTATTACGGTGGACCACGCGCTAATCCAAAAAATTGAGATTTGTTAAGATTCAAAGAATTACAGCAGGTCGCCAACATACCTAAATACGTGATCTGAAAGGTTTGTACGCACCTTATTCAGGCTGCTGCAAATTAGCTTCTCACTACAGGGATATCAGACAAGCTGAAAGATACAGGAATGGGATTCCGTGAACCATATATTCCTGCCTCGCTTCTTATAACCCACATAAATAGGAAAAACTGACAACCATATCAGAGATCCCTCCTCAGGTAGGTCATGTTGATACCCTCGGGTCAGCAATAAGAAAATGAAGTCCAACTCGACAGTGATACCGCCAATAACAGTAAGAAGAATTGTGGGGTGACAAACAATAACCACACCCACACAACTGAAAGAAAGGAGCATACTCACCTCTAAAGCCTGTAGCGGATGGGATATAATTCCAGCATCCGTCCGTCAAATACTGCCAAATTATTAGACGAAGAAAAAATTCCGCATCACACCTACTACTTCTGAAGAATAAGTTCCTTAGGACAGTTCTCCAAGGAGTACCGGAGATTATCGAAAAAACTTATATAAAAAATTATTTGCTGAATCGTTCTCCATCGCTGTCAAAAATTCGGCCACTCGCAGAGGAATTGCCTAACCCTATCTGCATTAAGCCCCTGGAGTGTAAAATGTTTTAACGACACCGAGTTGTAGGGGATATCCTACTCTCGGAAACCGATAGGTGCTAGCTCTGCCGATTGAAAAACTGGCTACCAAAGCTGGATCACGAAATAAGCCTGCAGGAGCGCCGTAGTTAGACAAGGGATGTCCTATGCAGGCTCCCTAGCCCCCAGCAAATATTCCTCTAGGAACTATCTCAGCAGTCCTGACTGCTTTGCAAGCAGTGAGAGAGGTCAATGCGTACAATAAGCTTCCTAACATAACTAATTTCACTATTCTTTGGCGATAGGATAAGAGCCAGTCAAAAGGCTGACGAAGTCGAAATCGCCACATGTGTTTATATGTGAAATTATATATAAGTAGACTAAAACCCTCGAAGGCCTGGAAACTGAAGACAAGGAGCTTCGGCGGATATTCAAAGGAAGGAAGGCCAAGTAGATGGAACTCTGTTGATAAGGCGAGACCCTCTGCAATCACGATAGGATGTCCGTTCTAGCTCAGAATTATCGAGAGGTACTATCAGGAACGAGCCGACATTGTCCTCCGCCCGACTTCCAAGGGGGAGCTTAGGTCGCACATAAAAGGTCACAACTTGAGGAAGGCTCCCGGAAGCTGTAACAAAATACTGAAGAAGCTTCCGGACAATCAAGTACTCTCGTTGTTGAATATCATCAGCAACTTGCTACTACTTAGGCACTTTCCAAAGAGGTGGAGACATGCTATAGTCTTAATGATTCGAAGGTAAGGTCATCCCGATTTTCCCGCAAACCTACCGACCTATCAGCCTTCTTAGCTGTGTTGGAAAGCTTGCTGAAAAAAAAACATTCAGGAAAAACTGTCAGATGAGATAGAAGACAGGAATATGCTCCCTGACGAATAATTTGTGACCATTTCAAAGCTACACAGAGGCAAATGTGCCCAACTGCTTTAGCTAGACGTGTCGAAGGCTTCCGACCGCATGTGGAGCGAGGTCATTTTGTACAAAATTGACCTCTTTGGGTTCCCCAGGGATCTGGTGAAGTGAATTGGGTTTTTCCTGGAGATCCTCAAGAGCCGTTTCTTGAAGTGGAAAATACAAGTTAACCCAAAAAAAAACACAATTAGTCAAACTGGCCATAAATATATCCCAAGTAGTGAGAAGGATAACTATCTCAGGGTGGTAGATATATGGACTGGCAGCCGCGGCTCAAGTCCAGGAAAGACTACCAGACAATATTAGCTCAATCAGTGAATGAACGTGCTCGCGACATTAGACATTCAGTGAACAGTGTATGGATATCTGTTAGATATTGTTTATTGTCTTCGGCGTTATTAGCCAGATTAGTAGAGGTACTCGAAGAGATGTTCGCCTTATACTGTACTCCAAGTAAAATTAAATTACTCTATTTTTTCCTGACTCTATCCAAACCATCGAACCTAGATCTTCAGAAGATGACGGGTGCAATTCTGATTTGAAGAATGTATATCCAATTCATCAGGGGTAGTGATTGAAGGATCCAAAATCTCCAATCTGGAGATGCCATTCTCTATTTTACACGAAATTAAAATCTGAAAAATCTTATCACATACTATTATTTTGAAATAAGACTGAATTTTTCATTAACAGTTCGAAAATACATTATACAGATCCTCAGTTGAGAAGTAATATAATTTGTTTCAGTTTTGCAACTGCGAATCCTTCGAAGATACAACTCAAGTAGAATATAGTGTGAGTAGTAGCAGTAGTAAGATTATAGGAAACGAAGGAGTCGTCGAGACTGAAGATGACGATGACGATGATGACAATGAAAAACCACCAGAAAGCGCGGCTCTATTGGATATATCAAATCACACGAGAGAGGCTCTTACACAGGAAGCAAATTCACCAGAATCGGTAAGAACACTTTGTTGGTTAGGGTAGGGGGTGGATTGTTCAGTTAGCACAGCAACGAATAATTACTCACTAGAAACAATTCTAGACCTTTTATGGGAATGCCATGTGATGTCCTTGGCCAAAGATGCCCTTCAAAAACTTTATTTACTATTTCGAAAAAACCGTCACTCAATCCGTTGGCTCCATCTAACACAGAATAATTGATTAAAAAGAAATACAAATAACATGTCGTTGGATGTCAACAAGACATATGCCCCCGAAACAAATCTTACTTACAATATGGTTCATTAGGTGAATAAAGAAAGTATTTTCGTACGACTACATAGAGAGTGGATTATATCACACTGTACAGTCCCACAGAAAGTTGCTCATATCCACACGCGTACATATAAGCGTACCTAAATGCATAATTTCTCTCAAGATTCACCACTGTCAAATATGTCTATAAAAATAAAATGAATATCCCCTATAGCAGGGGAGCCCAAGCGGGGATTTCTGGATCTACTGAAGCGCGGCAGATTAATTTGTAGGGAGATACCTTGTACCCGATTGAGTAACTCCAACAAATATGAACCTTATAAATAAGGTCGTGCGTCCAGGATAAAGGATCAGATGAGTAAAAAAAAAATTGATCATCTGAAATTCTCGAGCGCGTCAGATTAAGGTAGGGTGAGTTAATTACATGCTAAAAAGTGTATATTCTACTAATCTGACAATTTGAGAGTGACGTAAAGAAAGGGGAGGGCTACAAAGTTGTAAAAAAAACGTCATCTCGACATTCTCGAGCGTGGCAATTTTTTTTTTATTTTGAAGTAAATAATTGAAGGATAACGAAAAATATGTAATTTGACGATTTTCACAAGCCGAAATAACAAAAATTTGTCGATAAAGTCTAATGCGTGCAGCTGCATAATGCCTATATTCCCCTCTCCGCGTTACTATATCTCTTTCATTCTTTCTCTATCTATTCAGCTTGGCCAAACTTAGATTTTGAATATAATTTGAACTGATTCGTACAGGTAGATTTTGAAAAATCTCAAAAACACTACGAAACTTTTTTTTCAAATGTGGAATAACTTTTGAACGGTTTCATCGATCGATTTCAAAAACGAATCAGTTCTTAATATCAAAAAACCACGTCGATCGCCGCCAGTCCGGTCAGAAGCGGTTGATTCGTTCGTGAGTTATCGTTGTCGAAATTTCTAGTTCGATCAATTCAAACTTAAAGATTCTTCATGGAGCTTGAAAAACTGCGTCGAACTCCGCCAACCGTGTGGAAATCGGTTCATTTATTCAAAAGTTATTGCGGTTTGAAAATTCAAAAAATAGTATAAACTTCTATCAGACTTTTGAGCTCGGAGAGCTCATAATGACACAAAAATCATATTTTTGAGCTCGACGAGCTCAAAAACAACTAAATGAAATGTTGCGCGCTACGGTATGGAGTTAGCGGGAAATTGCAGGGATGACCTTTAGGGTCAACCGTTTTCCTAAATTTTCTTTTGTCAGATTAAGCGAATCCCTCTAGATAATCGTCAGCTTAGGAGACAGCACATCTAGGAAATGAAGATGATCCATATATATCTTAATCTGACGCTCTTGAGTATTTCAAAATGGCGATTTTTTTTCATATTATAATAATGGCCGCGAGTTTTGCGTCACATCGACATCGTCAGATTATTGCATGGGAGCTTTTTTTTAGATTCACTTAACACCCCCTAAGAAAATCTGACGGGCTCCATTAAATTTTTTTTTTCATTTTCAACCCTTACCTACGACCACCCCCATCATGCAAACGAACAGATTAACATACGTACGTAATAATTACGTATGGCTCTGTAGTCTGGTGGAGCAAGGGCCAACAAAAAAATGGCCCAGGCTAAACTTAACGGACTACAGAGACAAACGTGTTTGGCGATTACTGGGGCCATTCGCTCCACGCCAACGGCAGCAATGGAAGCCCTTCTCGGATTACCTCCTCTTCACATAGGTTTGGAGAGAGAGACAAGATGGGCAACAAACAGACTCTACCAAGCGGCCATTAGTCTACCGCAGGCAGTATAGTCATGAGAAGCAGCAGCATGCTGGAGGGCATAACAGCTCACAACATTCTGGGAATGCCCTCAGACATCATGCCTAAAACTACCAACCTTCACACGTCCTACACTGTGGTCTTCCCCGAAAGAGAAGACTGGGTTCGGAATGAAACTGACCTATGTAGGGCAAATGAACGTTCGTTTACCGATGGTTCCAAAACTTTGGAAGGTGTCGGAGCCGGAATATACGGGATAAACCCAGTAATGAAACGCTCATTCAGTATGGGTAAATTAGCTACGGTATTCCAGGCAGAGGTATATGCCATTGAAATGTGTGCAAGGGAGCTGGAAAATCGACGCCACACACGAAAAACAATGAAAATATTTTCAGACAGTCAAGCGGCACTGAAAGCGCTTGAATCCAATTGCTTTAAATCCAGAGCAGTATGGAACTGCAGAGAAACCTTAAACCGACTGGCACAACGCAACAACGTTAACCTAGTCTGGATACCAGGTTACACGGGCCTAGAAGGAAACGAAATAGCGGACGCCCTAGCAAAAGGGGGGGCCGAAACAACGTTCACTGGGCCAGAACCGGTAATCGGTATAGCACATAGCACTGCCAAGAATGTCATAACATCCTGGGCTGACAACAAAAGACTCGAGTACTGGCGTAGTCTACCGGGCCTAGCCCATTTCAAAGCATTTATTGCTTGCACAAGGAATAGACAACTCAGTAGAGCACATCTCAGAGTTATAGTAGGTTTGCTCACTGGCCACTGCAAACTCAAACACCACATGCATAAAATCGGACTTGCACAAGATGCAGAGTGCCGCCTATGCATGCAGGAGGATGAAACGGCTAAGCACATTTTATGTACATGCCCCGCAGCGGCCAGAACCAGATTTTCAACATTTGGCAATACAACAGTAAGGCTAGAGAACCTGGTAAATTGTTCTCCCAACGTACTCCTCAATTTCGTTAAGAGATTGGATATACTGGGAGAAATATACGGTGAGCCACAATAGGCCATTGGCCGCAATGGAGGGCCAGATATGGGCCCACTCACGTTCAAACCTAACCTACGTACATTATTAAAAATACATAGAACATTGATGCTATCAATATCTGACGCGCTCGAGTATGTCCATGCAACAGTTCATTTTACAAATTTGAAAATCTATAGCCGCTTCCCCCACCGATGAAAAGGTATACATTACATAACATTTTTTCTTCTTATCATCTAAGCTTTGCTACCCAATAGGTCTCTATGACGCTCGAGTAAATCCACATTTAGCATCGTGGGCTCCCCTACTACTAGGAATCGATCTCGAGTTCTATCGATTGAAAGCTCATTGGTTTATTACCTACTAAGATAATTAATAATAATAATAATAATACTACCTCACTAACACGCATAGAGTGTACTCAAAGGCATAGCTATTATTAATATTTGCTATGGTGCTCCGGGGCAACTTACTGATTTTTAGTGGCGTATTCACTTTTCAGCTGTAGGAAAACCCGGAAAACCTACAGCACCACCTCGGGTGGTCGGCGCGAACTCCAAGCAAGCACCAGACGCCGGGATTGGCATCTAGACAATTCACATTGCCTATCGACTCCGATGAAAATTGAAATTCCCAGGAATCGAACATGGCCTAGTGCAAGCAGAAATTTCAGAGGCCAGCATCTAACCACCGCACTACATTCTATATTTCACTCTGACATACATTTCAAATATAGGGACATATTATTTTGCATTTGTGATAATAAAGTAAAGTGTGTGTCTAATTATTATTTTGATTTCATAGGTGTTATATCATGAAGACAATATTTTTCATTTGAAAATGATTACTCGATTTGATGAAGTTAGTTGAAATTGTTCTCAGAAGCATTTTTATTCGATTTTCTTATACATCGATATTATGTAGTAAAATTATTGCGTGGTCGTAGGAAACATAGTGTACAGTGCTTTCGTTTTAATTTGCCCCACTTTTAAAAAGCTGTGAAATATTGATTTTCAGAACTGAAAGGTCGAATAAAAGAAGAAATTGTTGATACAACTTACTTTTTTTTTAATGATACACCCTGTATATCATTAAATATTTAAAAATACTTTTTTCATCTGATTACGAAAATATGCCACACGCAAGCCCTTTCTTTCTTTGTGATTTTTCTAGAACATCAAGATACCCGCTTTCATTATTTTGTTGACTGGAGAGCATAAAACTTAACGAAAAACACCACAATTCCGTTCTTTATTCGACCATTTACCTCAAAAAATAAATATTTTACATTATTTTAAAAGTGAGACAAATTGAAATGAAAGCACTGTACATTGTGCGAAAGTGATTTTCCACTCGGCACGCGCCTTGTGCTTCAATTTTCCGCACGTATTTCAATTCAGAAAAGGAGCCTTTCTCGTACGCGAAATAAGACTATAAGACTAGTTTGACAGAGCAGTTTTTCTCAAATGGCCATTGAGTTGCTGGCCATTTGGGAAATTAACTGTGCATGCCTGTTTATATGCACGGAGTTAGGATATTGTTCCAGTTTAAATAATAAAGTAATCAGTGAAAATGTGTCAGGATTATTTAAAAAACTCGAATAGCATTACTCCAGTATTGACAAAATTATAACAGGTTCAAATAAAATATGAACTTTTCATAGAAACGCGAGTGAAAGAAACAAAGGTCAAAAATACCTATGCGTGTAAATCGCACGTGCTTCAAAAACCCTGCATGGACACGCATGTATCTGAATCGGCCTTAGATCTTCTCACTTTCGTTAGAACGTGATCCACACAGGATATACCGAAACCGTCAAAATCATTTCGTCCGGTATTGCAAAGCGATTTCAATGTCAATGAAACCCCAATTAAAAGATAAACTTCGTCAAGGAAACGATTAATTTTTTTACCTGTTTTACAATGAAAGTTTGTAGATAATAGATCTACCTAGTTACAAAAGAAAGATTGACTGATATTTCTTTGAAGCACAAGAATTATTGTTCTACGCGAAAATTACGGGCACTTCCAACCATGATTTATATCTTCTAATATAACTCATGTTATTTCAACTTTTCCTTCATAAAAGTTTTCTTTTTTAATGCAGGTTGTCGATGTCTGAATAGCGAGGAAAATTTCAAAATTATACATTTTCATCTAATCACAATATTAGGAAAAGTTGGATTTTGTTGATTGCAAAATAGAGACTCGTTGTGTAAATTGTGTAAAGGTGCATTTTCATGCTGACGCTAGACGTTTGATTTGAGCATCAAATGCGGTCACGTGATGAAATGTCAACATGAACGCCATCTTTTTTCAGCTTTTACTTTTAAACTTGAATTTATGGCGCATGCAGTTTAGCGGCGATCAGCGTCAATATAGTTACATTACTTATACAGAGTGGCCAACTGAAAACGAAACAGCCATTTCAAGGAACTGCGTCAACATTTTGTAAAAACGCTCAGACACGTCGATTTTCGATTGAAAGGGGACACTCTTTTCCGGTATTTTTGACTCCGCCACTGTCACCCCCCAAGTGAGGGTAAGAATCGTCCCAAAATTTTTAAATGGCATTTGAGGTCGAGTAAAATATCTTTGAAACGCTTTTACAATTCTTTATACAATAGTCTTGAAATTTTAAAATTCCACCCATTAATCATTGAGAAATTAGATATTAAATTTGAAACTTATCTGCAAACAACAATCTCTAACGGTAAAAATGTAATTCGTTCGAGTTAAGTACGCCAATGGTTAGTACCTATTTTTGCTTTGCATGGATTTGTGGCGATTTGATATCACTTCTATAAAAACACACACATGGTACAATCTGGAAATTGCTAATCCAGGTCTGAATACTGTACACGTCAAATAAGTGGATGTCAAAATGAATGTCTGTAACGTATTTCGAAGTGTTGGTTGGTAGTTTCTTCAACTTAGTTTTGAAAATTTAATACTATAGTTTATTCCATTGCGGATATTAATTCGCTGTACTTTATGAACAATTAATATGCGCGAATAGAACAGTTCAGCTATTCAATGCACAACGTCAAGATCGACATGTCAGTAGAAAGCATGTAAGTACTTAGAGTTAGTTAAAAAATTTCAAGAGACGAGAAATAGAAAAGCATGTAAGTAATGAAGTAAGTGAAGTTGCAGTTTTGGGACATGTTCATCTTGATCCTACGTTGAGTACGAGGCAGCTGGCATCTGTGTCTGGGATCAATCCAACTAGCATCCAAACCATTAAAAAAAAAATTCAAGGGTCAGCGTATCTCTCAAGAATATTTCGCCGACCGACCTAGGGAGGCGATATTGTAAAAAAAATCAAATTGATCCTATGTTTGATCTACTCAACTCTATCAGAAAAGCATATGGTGACTATAGCTTAAGTGAGATGGATTTGAAAATTACATATTTATTGTTGCTGAACTTTTTTCGTTATTTTGATGTTTTACAACTTGGCAACCATGCATATCTGCAAAACCAGAACAGCGTTACCGCTTGCTCTTTACCATAACAACGGTTAGTAGGCAACGTTTTTTTCAAAACTGATTTCAGCAAAACTAAAGCAGCCAATTTGGCAACGACGTATTACCGTACCACTAGAATCTGGTTTTTGATTACTTGTGATCATAGCTATGGTTGCCATTTTTAGCATATCTGATACCAGCTAATCTGTAACTGGTATAACTTGGCAACCACGCATTTCCGCAAAATTACTCTTCACCATAACAACAGTTATCATCGTAACCGTTTTTTTATGACTGATTTCAGCTGAACTAAAGAAGACAACTTGGCAACCACGCATTTCCGCAACATGAGAATCGGATTTTTGTTTTCTCGTTACCATAACAACGGTTTCCATGGCAACAGTTTTTCCATAACTGAATTCAGCTAAACGAAACTTAACCTTTTTAAAAGCTTTCAAATGATATCTTCTTTGACCCAAAATACCATTTGAAAATTTTGAGGTAATTCTTCCCCTCGCTTGGGGTTGAAAGTAGTGGAGTCAAAAATACCCGAAAAGCGTGTCCTCCTCCCAAATCGATGAGTCTGAGCGTTTTTCTAAAATGTTGACGAGGTTCCTGAAAATGGCTGTTTCGTTTTCGGTTGGCCACCCTGTATATGTAGTTATGAATGAAGTATATTACAACGATTATCTGGAAGTCGCCGGCTCTCACTATAACGAAACTCATCAACTTATCCAGCCTGAATATAATGTTCTGCACTGGTAATTGTACGCAAAATACTTTCGAAATGTTTCAAGTTCGGTTTTGGAATAATTGCTCGTATTCTTTACTAAATTAGGAACACTGAGCTTATTATATTAACCGCTACGATAAAATCTAGCAATGTCGCTTGAACACGAATCAGTGTGTGTGGACCAGTTAATGTATAACTTCAAATCAACTTTGATTATGTCCTTACGTATACGAGTAATAGTAAAACGTTGAAAACAGCTCAAGGGTATATATACAATAATACACAAAAAGTCTATTCTAAAAATAATTTTTTTTTCTCAAATGATGATAACTTTTTTTTTGTAACATTTTGTATATTTTGAAAAACTATTTTTCAGTAATCTTCGTATATTATGAAATCAATTAATTTTTGAATCATGCATTTTGACTAATTTGAGATTGAAAATATGCTGGCCTTTCATAAAGAAGAAAATATCTTGAGGAATGCAATGAAATGTTTCTCCATTTTTTATAAAACATCTACCGTATTCTGAATTAATAAGGAAGCTAACGCTATTTTTTTGGAGCAACGATATAAACTCGTTTCGTCAAAAACTCAAATAATACTAGACATTCGTTGTCCAAAATTTAAACTAATTTATTTCGATCATCTCAAGTTCAACAGAATCTTCAGTTAAAAAAAAAACATTTTTATATGAATATCACTTCAGAGTAAATATTTTTATCACCTAGTTAAGCCCTCTTCTTGGTGGGAAAACCTCTCAAAACCTTACTTTTCTACTTTGTTCCTAAATCTATTTCACTTCCAGTCAGTAGCTTATTTTCTACATTAATTAATAGCTTTCATTCAACCTCCTTCTCGATAAAAATTGCGAAATTTCGCATAGTTAAAATATGAAAAATTCTAAAAAATTGTGAGAAGTATCCGATTGTCGAATAATTCAGTTTTATTGAATTTTAGCCCCATGCCCTCCCATGAAAGCCTTCCTTTTTGTGAAAAAAAAAAAAACGAAAACTCGCGAAAACATAACAGTAAAAATCAGTAAAAATAGTGGAAAATACCGGATAAACGAATTATTCAATTCAAAATACTGTTTCCTCCTGAAGGCTAAATAGAGAACGTATGGAAATTTCCGACTGTTTCGGACATGAAAAATTATAAAAAAAAAATATTGGTCGGGAAAAAAGTTGCAAAACGAAATTGGAAAAATCCATAAAACTTCTGAAAAATATTGAATCGTGTCATTTTCGTATCTTGACCTGTTTGTAGTGTTTGTATCGAGAAGCAGGGCACCAGGCGCACCTATTAGACAGATAATTGAACACATTCCAACACCAAAAAGTACAATATAAAATAAACGTAAAAAGCTTTCATATAAATACGAATATATTATTTCACCCTATGAAAGAAGTGAACAAAAAGACATTGTAAATTACCTGTAATTATAACTTTTGAGCTCATCAAAGTAATCCGTGAAAACTATAACAAATATAATAATGCATCATTTAAATCAGAATGGAGTGTTCCTCAAGGATCCGTTCTTGGACACCATCTCTTTATACTATACGTGAATAATCTATGGACCCATACAAATTCCCAAAATCGACTAATCTGAATCTGATGATTTGTCAGTGAGAATCAGCATGGATTCAGGATAAACATCTATAGAAATTAAGTCATTTTATTTGCTCCGTTATCTTAATCTTATCTTTAAAGTCGGGATCCCGACTTTAAAGTCAGGATCCCGAGAATAAAGTCGCGCCTTCGTATATAAAAGCCCTTCTGAAAAGAAGAAAATGAACTTTGAAGTATATCAAACCCTTAATTTTGTTATATATTACAATTTTATATGATATAAAAGCTTGAAAACGATTTTATGGTAATCAAGCGTTCATGTGACGAATTTTCTGTATTGTTATATTTTTCTGTATTTGTCATTGTCTCATAATTTCATAATTTTATTTCATTTTATATTCACTTTGTCATTTTATTTTGTACTTTTTTATATTTATTGACAATTCCAAAACATGTAAACCATGTCAAAAAAGAAAATCAAGATTGATATTGATTGATTGACAAGGAAAAGTGTACGTGCGTTTAGGATTCCAGTCATATATATTTTGAAATTAACAGGGTAACATATCAAAAGTTATCGGCGCCGGCGTTAAAACAACCACGTTTTTTACAGCTAGCACGCTTTTAATCTAATGACACAAAGTTGTAGTTTTTCAAATAAAAACCCTCATATATACTCATGTATTTTTTTAAATTTACATGATATACCTAGCAATCACTATTTTTGAGAAACTGTTGTCAAATTAATGGTTATCAAATTTTATAATCTGACTGAATTAATTTTGAAACAAAAACTTTCGAAGTGAACTCGAAGTCCTTGGGCTATTCAATATGTTTCTACTATCTCTGAATATTTTAGTGGGTGTTCAAAAACCCAAAGTACACTTCTTTAAACTTTCATATGGGTATATTTTCAGTATCTTCAGTATAACTAAACGTTGGAAAATACTAGGCTTTTTCATAAGCGCTCACACTGTCTACACTTCCTAGATCGTTTTTTTACACTAGACCAAGTCATATTTTAGCGTAAAAGTGTAGGGCGTATAAGCAGTGTGAGAGGTTCATCATACATCAGGGTACAGTGCGGAGAGGAGTGCCCTTAACGTTGCACGTCGTTATACACTTCTATTTTAATATACATAACAATGAAAAACCAACAAACCACATCCTTGGCGGTATCATTGAATATCAATTTGATGACTAATTAGGTTTTGTTTAGGTGGTTTTCATTGGAGACACATCGGACTACGTTCCCGTACCGTCTCTACGATCCATAAATCCACAGACTGCCGAAGACGACATTGACTGGCAGCATCCACTGGACACATGGGACAGAGAGTATCGAAGATTCAGATTCAACAATACGAGAGTTCAACGTGAGTAATGAAAAATTATCAAAAAAAAAAGTTCCTTCCTGGTAGGGAAGGAATAGTTCCTCAAAATATTGTAGTATAAATGCACTAAACTAATTTTGTTAATTTATTTACACACAAAACATAGACTTCATTATTTCAATTTATTTCTACTGTGGCTATCTATCTGCGAATTCTCGAACTGTATTTGTAACTCTCTGTGTCCATCTATGACCATCCTGCCATCTACCGCTGAGCGACTTATATATCCGCATTCACAGTTCTCGATAAATCGAGTCTATCCGGCGACTTCTTAGATGTCCCTAGAACCTTTGGTTAGAAAGTTCGCGTTTCTTCCACGTGATTCATGTGTTTGTGAGCTTAGGAATGTTTCCGTGGGGTGCATACTTAATGAGGTGAGAACGTAAAGAGGTGATCAGAGCCGGTCTCGAAGCTGCTCTCGATATCGTTACAATATCTTTAATATTTCCTCCGAAAGATGGTCACTTGATGACTGAAACATGTGTCGAGGTGTTTGAAAATAGCGGTTTGGTGTTCGGATAAATCTCCAGTATATTCATTACTACACCAAAGGTTCCAAAAAGTGCAGTGCAAATAAATAAAGTACTGGTTTGAACAATATATAGGTAGGTAAAATAAAATAAACTTCAAAACACGATAATATAAAATAAATATGAAAGTCTTGATCTAACTTCAGAATCTATGTTATTCTTAAAGATTTGTCAGGTGTACCACAGTGAATGGTTAAATTATAAGGACGGTGGTTTTTAAATTAAATAAAGAAAGAGTAAATAGGTGATTTGAGCGGTGGATTGTAATAAAATACTTAGTTCAATGAACAAGTTCACACAATATATCTGTGGCTTGGTGCTAAAAGGGCCAATGTAAAAAATTTGCCGTTTTGATTTACGCATTGCATGAAGTTACTATCATTGATATCTTTGATGTGCTAAAGCGGCCAATGTCTAGGTCCAACAATAGTTGAACTGTGCGTGTTTCAACGGCCTATGTCGCTGCAAATTCACAACAACTCAGTAATAGCTAAAAGGGCCAATATGTACATTGGCCCTTCTAGCACCAAGCCACATAATAAGTAGGTAGGTGAAATGAAATAAAATACAAAATAAGACAATATAAACAAATTGTGAATCACTTCTAAACGAACTTTATTTATATAGATAACTAACTTAACGGAAAATAAAAATGTATATAAAAATATTTTTCAATTCACTTCGTTTATAAAAAGGACTTAAAAGAATTACATAATTTCTCCGCGCAAAATATACGTTCATATAGCCACACAGATTCTCAACCCTACAGATTGTTATGAAATTTGTGATTATGAATTTTTAATAATAGCTATAAAAATTCTTGACAGATATAGAACGAAAAAATAATAGTAAGAGTCCGTCTCATTTGTAGTGCACTAAAATGTTTGATGACAAATGAACTATTGATGATGCATCAATATTATTTGAATGCGTTTTTTTTGTTTCAGATCTTACAAGTATTTCCATTGCTACTATTACAAATTTACAATCATAAATTTCAGAATAGTCTGTATGTGGTTGGGAATCTGTAGAATGGGGCGGCGGAGGAATTATTTTATTATTAAATGAAAAAATACATATACATATAAATATTTCTCTTTATATTCTATTTATTTTATGTTTCTATTCTATATGACTGTTACTGTTTCTTTTTCAACAATAATTTTGACCTATTTATTTCTAGACTGTGTTTATTTCTGTGTATTGACATGAAAGATAATTATAATTATTGGTAACTTTGCCTGTACTATCACTTACTGCCGCCCCGTCAAGAGGGCAGCACTTCCACCGTACTACGATAAATGTTGGTGAAATACTCATATACCTCAAGCAAACCAAGACAAATGAAGATCATACTTCACAGGATCATTTCTGTAGTAGATCTTCGCATACTCTCCACTCTAACGTAGAGTTGTCGCAACCATGAGGATGAGTTGAAGTCTCGTATTTTGAGCGTGAGGCAGACATTTTTGTGATATGTATAGTTGCAAATGTCATCGATGATCGTTCACTCACTGAATTTATTTATTGAGAATGGATACGAGACATTCTGAGTGGTTGCATATTTTCATAAAATCTAAACTTAATTAGTATATTAGTTTTTATTAAATTGGTAGAAATTTTAATATATTTATTTATATGGGCAAGCCCCATTTAAGGATTTTACAAAGAGATAGTAAAGCAAACAATAAATGAAAGATATAAATGAATACCTAACCAAAAAAAGAGTAAATTAAAAGTGAAGTCAGTAGAATGACAAAGATGGTCACTCACGTAGGTTCCAACTACCTTATTTCCAGGCCTACTTCCTTTATTCTGTATGGATCCGTTGCATAAGTATCAAAACATTTTTACAATTAAATTAACAACTCCCTGCTTTTTATTTTAGGAAGTTTATGGTGCAGAGATCAAAATGAGGCTTGTATTTTGTCTAGTAAAATTCCCAATAATCATCATTGTACAGATAGAATAAACGCAGTCCAGAAATAATTGAAATAGAAACAACAAATTAGTTAAATTAAAGTAACAACTTACCTACTTTTTGAGAGTATTTGAGTGCAGAGAGCAAAATTAGGCTTGTTATTGTGACTAGTAAAATTCCCATTGATTATTATTGATTGAGATAGAAACAACAGATTAGTTGAGTTAAATCAAGAAAATTTCATTAAAAAACTAAATAATGAGATCTGAAAATTTAACCCAAAATTCAGTTAACTAAACTCAGATATACAAAATGAAAGAAAGAAAGAACAGAATAAAAGATCGATAAATCTGTGGTCATTCTGGCTGGTAGTAAATCCCATTATGTGTGTCCCTTACAATACTTAAATTCATCAAGGAATGATCTTGAGGGGTTGCTTTGAGGAAGCAGAACAAGAAGTAATAGAGGTGTGTGTGTGCGGCACAATATATCATGGCAGCCCATCCAGTCGCCAGAAAATATCAGAACTAACTAGACGAATTTAATTTTATATTGGTTTGTTACTTGCTGATACAATTATTTGAACCGCAGATGTACCTACAGCAGCATGATCCACAAGCGTAATACATGACAATGTTACAAAATTGTACTGTATTGATATTATAAGCAGCAGTAATGCCAACTGAAGAACAAAATATTCGTATGTTTTGTTTAGGCCTGCTCAATTTGACCGGTTCTAGGCACCGTACCATAGTAAACTAACTGAAACACCGTAGATAAGTAAACAGTTAGTTTACTGTACGGTGACTGAAGTAGATTCACTCCCAGCCTTTGAAGAGGGGTCGGCTGAGAGTCGTCCTGTCTCACTTGGTCTCACGTATGGCGTTCTACCTCAGATTTATTTTAGTTGCGTACAGAATATGTCAGCTAAACTCAAAATTCGAGGTGGGGATGTCGAAACAAATATGGCGGCGAGTGAACTTGTGTTTACTTATCTACGGTGATCTATAGGTATCAGTTTATTTAAACTAAAATCCTCGATAATCATCGTTATCTTTCATAACAGTACATATGTAGAGAAATACACTCGAGAAATATTGTTGAAATAGAAATAGTCAAATAAAATAGAAACACACAATATGAATATTTTATAAGAAAAACTAAATACATATTCGAACTTTCACCCCAAAATTTAGGTAAATTATTCCACAGGATATACAAAATAAGAGGTGCATGTATATTTTGACTAACTTACTTTGTATAATCCTGCGGAATAATTTCCTTGCATTTCGAAGCGAAGTGTTCGAATATCGTATTTAGTTTTTCTTATGAAATTTTATTCAAATTGTGTTTCTATTTTATCTGACTACTTAGTTGTTTCTATTTCAACAATATTTCTGGACTGTTCTGTTAACAATTATGTATGTATCGTTATGAAACCTAACGATGATTATTGGGAATTTCAGTTCAAATAAACTAATATCTATAAACAGGTTAAATTAGGCAAGTCTAAACAAAACAATGATACGAATACTTTGTTCTTCAGTTGGCATTACTGCTGGGAACAAAAGGAAATACCGGAAAGTCGCTTACACACTGCATTCAAAACAAGAAGCATTCTGAAGGACAAAAAACACCAACCCAAACATGAAAGTGAAAACCACAAACTAATAAAAAATAAAATTTGTCTAGTTAGTTCTGATATTGGCATTTATTCGGTGGTGGTAGGTGGTGACTGGGCCGCCATATTAGAAATATTGCGCCGCACACACACCTCTACTTGCTCTGCTTCTTCAAAGCAGCCCCTCAAGATCTAATTCCTTGAGGAATTTAGGTATTGTGAGGGTAATAATGGAATTCACTACCAGCCGGAATAACCACAGATTCATCGATCTTTTTGTTCAAATATGCTTCATCTTTGAAAACATCCTGTATATTTTGACTATTCTCTCTAATTTTGTATATCTGAGTTAGTTAACTAACTGAATATGGGGTGAAATTTTCAAATAACTCATTTATTTAATTTTTTATGAATTTTTCTTGATTTAACTCAACTAATTTGTTGTTTCTATCTCATTCATTATTAGTCACAATAAATCAAGCCTCATTTTGCTCCCTGCACTCAAATACGTCTCAAAAAGTAGGGAAGTTGTTACTTTAAATTATAAAAAATGTTTTGATACTATTCAAAGAATTCCTGCAACGGATCCATATAAATAAAAGCCTCGGATTTCAGGAGATTAAAAAAAAATATTGTACGTTGAATTATATTAAATTTTCTACTGATTCAATAAAAAAACTATAAATTTATTATGTTTAGATTTTATGAAAATTAGCAACCACTCAGAATGCCTCGTATCCATTCTCACCGAATGAATTCAGTGAGTGAACGATCATCGATGACATTTGTAAATATATATATTCACAAAATGTCTGCCTCACGCTCAAGACACGAGACTTCTACTCATCCTCATGGTTGCGACAACTCTACGTTAGAGTAGAGAGTATGCGAAGATCTACTACAGAAATGATCCTGTGAAGTATGATCTTGACATTTCATTGTTTGCTTGAGGTATATGAGTATCTCTTCAACATTGATCGTAGTACGGTGGTAAGTGCTGCCCTCTTGATGGGACAGCATGAAATGATAGGACAGGTAAAATTACCAATAAATTATCATTATCTTTTATGATAATACATATAGAAATAAATAGGTCAGAATTATCGTTGAGAAAGAAACATTAACATAGTCATATAAAATAGAAACATATAAAATGAATAAACTATAAAAAAAAATTATTTATATAAAAAATGTTTTTTATCTGAGAATCAAATAATTTATCCCCGCCCCATTATACAGATTTCCAACCACAAACCACATACAAATTATTGTGAAATTTGTGATTGTGAAATTGTGATAGTAGTAGCAATGAAAAAAAATACTTGTAGAATTCAAAACACAAAACGTGGGGCGCATTCAAATATTGATGCATCATCAATAGTTCATTTGTCATAAAACATTTTATTGTACTACAAATGAAACTAACTGTTGTGTACATTTTCTCCCTATATACATTTCTTACTATTATTTTTTCGGTTTATTTCTTTCAAGAATTTTTATAGCTATTTTCAAAAATTCACTATAGCTTTGTTCTGGTTCTGAAAATTATCAGTCCTGGGACGTCAGGATCATGCGCATTTGAGAAAAAGTGAGCGAATATGAACACTTTTCGTCAACTGCGCATGATCCTGACGTCCCAGGACTGATAATTTTCAGAACCAAAACAAACCTAATTAGAGATTTCATAACAATCTATAGGATTAAGAATCTCTATGGGGCTATGTATGAATGTACATTTTGCGCGGAAAAATAATGTCATTTTTTAAGTCCTTATAAACGCAGTGAATTGAAAAATATGCTTTATTTACACTTTTATATTCTGCATTTCATTTAGTCTTGTGTTGTTAGTTATCTAAGTGATTGAGTTAGTTTAGGATTGCACAATTTGATTATATTGTCTTGTTTTGAATTTTATTTTATTTCGCCTACTTGTTATTTGTATATCCTGTGGAATAATTTAAATAGGTAGAGTTACCTGAATTTCGGAGTGAAATTTTCGAATACCTACTTGTCTTGTCTTGTTTAGTCTTTTTCAATGATATTTAATTCATATTGTGTATTTCTAATTAATTTGACCATTTTGTTGTTTCGATTTCTACAATATTTCTAGACTGTGTTGATTTCTGCTAGTACCATTATTTATTGTTTAAACAGAAACTGATATGAACAGTTCAAATTGAACAGGTCCAAACAAAACAATGATTACAAATGATACGAATACTTTGTTCTTCAATTGGCATTACTTCAGGTACGCAATTGTTAACAGAAAGAACTGGAACGTCTTTTCTGCTCTGAATTTAACAGGGAGCATCCGGACTTAGTGATGGGATAATTCGAATTATTATCTACTACAATTGTCCTAAAAAATAATGATGATTAGTAGATTTTTATTAGACCCCATCATTTAAAAAGTGTCTCATTTTGTTTACTGCGCTTCACATATGTTCTTGAAATGTAGGGATGAAGGATGAAATTATATCAAAAAATATTTTCAAATCAGAAAATAAAAATAGGCTTCATAGACTTTTACAAAAAAAAAAAAGAAAAATGGAGAATGAGAACAATTGTTTTGATTATTAACATCACGCTCAACACAAGAAGCTTCAACTCATCCTTATGGTTACGAAAACTCCACGTTTGAGCAGAGAGTATGCGAAGATCTACTACAGATATGATTTTGTGAAGTATGATCCTAAAGTACCATATTTTGCTAGGGTTCTTAAAGCTTTGGATTAAGTTCGTCATAAAATAGCACTGAATTATTCAGTTATAAATACATACACTGAGGAAAATTCTGCTATTAAAGAATTTTGCTGGGATATTTCTTGCAAATGTAATAAGAACTACTTTTACTATAACAAATTATAGAATAGAAGTAGCACATACAAATTCTATGGCAGCAAAAACAATTTTGCTGAAGGTGGTTTTTCTGCCACAAGTAGATATAATGCTGTCGCTATTAGGCAGTCAGTCTAGAACAGTAAGTTTTTCAATCAGAAAATCATAATGTCACAGGTGAATAATCACTAATGAACTACATGCCTATGGCCGTAAGGTTTTCGCTTACGATAAGTGGATCATCGCATAGAAGTTCATCCACTTACGGTAATACAGTTGTCAACCTGCCACTAAAATATTACTCGAAGAACCTACTTACGACTACTTTGTTCCATGCTGTGGTTATTCCATGTTTTGTTGAAATTCTGACGGAAATTACCCCCTCTATGATCGTAACGAACATTTGAAGGTTGTTACCTTTGGAAATGAGAAAACAAAGAACTGTTGTTTCAGTGTTGCCGGCTGTTCTAGTCCAGCTATAGTACCGAATAGTGCTCCTTGCAAACAAGTAACATAGGAATTATGTGATAATGGGTTAAGTGAATGAATATAATCAATTTTTTTTGAGACACATATTCGTGTTAACGAAGTATGCGGAATATGAATCAATAGTAAGAGCTTCTGCTGAAATTTATTCACCTGACCCATTGTCTTACATGTTTCAATTCGAAACTTCTTCCTCGTTTGTCACTATTAGAATACATTCCGATTCACTTTTTGCAATAATTTTTCATTGAAAACTATACAGTTACAGAAATAAATAACATGTTTCCATAGCATACCTACAACATGAATAATGCCCTATATGGGTAATTGCACACACCAGCGGTAGCAAAGTCAGATTCCTACAACAACACAATACCTTTTAGTCATAAGTATGTGCACTCGCTAGCGGTAGCAAAGTTTTCCAGCTACTACAAAAACATTGTCTACTAGCCATGTAAATGCACTCCATAGCGGTAGCAAAGTTCGAGAAACTAAGTTATTCGACAATTTCCAGTTATAATTTCCATAATTTTCCAGTTATAATCAGCAAAGTCGACTTTATAACCGATAGCTCGCTTATCCCCTATGCTATTAGAGTTTCTTGCAGCGGTTATTGGATTTCTAGCTACGGTTAATAAAAAGTTTCCTCAGTGTATAAGCTACTTTAGAAGGAAGTCAGCCGATACTGAATGACAATCAATATTGGTTCTAGTTTCATACCTATTTAGTTTTGTAAAAAGGAATTTATATTTCTTTTCATCTATAAAACTATATTTATTATCTTTGTTTTCGATTCTTTTCTGTCTGAAATGACATTCTCAAAATGTATACTCCTATAATTTAAAGATCTACTCTTTCATTCATAGAAAGAAGATATCTAAAAAAACACCGAATGATTTCTACTTTGGGAGATACAGACAGGGTCGCGCCGCAAGGCATGGTGGTGACAGGGGCGCAGACAGAGGGGTGCCTTGGGTCTCCCTTTTCTCCAAGCCACAATTCCCGTCAGTTAATTAGAACCTGGATCAGGATAATTTTTTTTTATTAGAACCTATATCTATCTGTTGTTTCACCCAGGAATATCCTGGTACAGGTTCTGAGAAAAAAAATTAACACTTTCAAATATTTCCCATTGTCCGTTGGCCGCATGTTTTTACAATACAGAGGGGTGGAACAACAGATTTTCCAGCCTTGCAAAAAGGCGAATGTCACCAGGTTAGTTTGTTCAGGAATAATGGAGTCATAAAAATAAAAACAATCGTGTTTTTTGGTCGTCGACGATGAACATTCCACAGGTTAAAACTTTTATTTGGTATTGTAAAATGAATCAAATATGGTCTAGTTTCTTTAACACGACACACAGTTGAAATTTCATTACTTTTTGTGTACTGGCAATTGTTATCGCATATAGGGGTATTTTTTCCGTTTTTTTTACCGGTTTTTTTTTCCAGGTATATTTTTAAGTTTTTTTTTCCTAGATCCGGAAAATGTATACCCTATTTTGCTTACTTCTGGTGCCAAATTTAATTCTAATTAAGACGGCTGTGCTCTTCTGCTGTGTTCTTATAAGAAACTGTCAATCATCAGCAAAGGCATAAAACTTTTAATCAATAAATTAATTATAGTAGTTCTACTTATATTTGGATTTAACAAAAAATTGCAGCCACTCAGAATGCCTCGTATCCATTCTCACCAAAAAAATTCAGTGAGTGAACGATCATCGTTGACATTTGTAAGTATAATTATTCACAAAATGTCTGCCTCACGCTCAAGATACGAGACTTCAACTCATCCTCATGGTTGCGACAACTCTACGTTTGAGTAGAGAGTATGCGAAGATCTACTACAGAAATGATCCTGTGAAGTATGATCTTGACTTTTCATCGTTTGCTTGAGGTATATGAGTATATCTCCAACATTGATCGTAGTACGGTGGAAGTGCTGCCCTCTTGACGAGACAGCATGAAATGATAGGACAGGTAAAATTACCAATAAATTATCATTATCTTTTATGATAATACATATAGAAATAAATAAGTCGGAATTATTGTTGGGAAGGAAACAGTATAATATAGTCATATAAAATGAATAAACTAAACTACTAAAATAAAAAAAATTATTTATATAAAAAATATTTTTTATTTGAGGATAAAGTCCCGCCCCATTATACAGATCTCCAACCATATACAAATTATTCTAATATTTGTGATTGTGAATTTGTATAATAGTAGCAATGAAAATACTTGTAAGATTTATAACAGAAAACGTGGGGCTCATTCAAATATTGATGCATCATCAATAGTTATTTGTCATCAAACATTGTATTGCACTACAAATGATACGAACTCTTGTGTACATTTTCTCAAGAAGAGCCACTCCCCACATTTCTTACAATTATTTTTTCGGTTTATTTCTTTCAAGAATTTTTATAGCTTTTATCAAAAATTCACAATAGGAATTTCATAATCTGCAGAGTTGAAAATCTGTATGGGGCTATGAATGAATATTTTGTACGGAAAAATAATGTAATTTTTCAAATCCTTTTTATAAACGCAGTGAATTGAAAACTATTTTTCATATACATTTTCATTTTCCGCTTTTCATTTAGTCTTGTGTTGAATATCTAACTGAAAAAGTTAGTTTAGAACTAATTGCACAATTTGTTTATATTAGGTATCTTGTTTTGAATTTATTTTATTTCGCCCACTTGTCCGAAATGTAGGTCAATTATTCAGCAGGATATACAAAGTAAGAGGTATACACCTCTGCAGAATAAATTTAAATAGGTAGAAGTTACACGAAAAGGGGCATCAACGCCACAGATCGGGCCAGAACCATTTTGCGGACTTGGAAAATCTCACTTCCGAAACGAACTCAATAAAACTGAAGAAGCAATGAGAGCAACTTACTGGCAAAGACTTCCAGGGCTGAGGCAGGCCAAAGATCTCCTCGGTAACTTCAACCGAGCAAGATCGAAGACACTGATTAACTTCATCAAAACTAGTCTAAAGACAATCACGGGATTTCTTACGGGCACTGCAGACTCAAAGAACACCTAAGGAAGCTAGGCTTAGAGGAGGATAGCACCTGCAGATTCTGCGGGAAACATCCAGAAACACCACACCATATATTGATGGAGTGTTATGCTGTACATCACCGAAGATTGAATATACTGGGATCACACCAGCTGACTGTGGGAGAAATACCATGAATAGACCCCCTCAAAATCCTTAATTTCCTCAAGGAATTGGGGCTTGAGGGGCTGCTGTGAACGAGAACACCTTGAAATAGCAGAAGAAGATGGGGCACAATAGATCTAATTAGGTCGCAGCGCATCATAGTCTAGTCTACAAGTGCCATTTAGACCAACTTTTTTCAGCAGTCTCCGAAAATTATGATTGAGGTGTCATTCGATTCGGAATGACATCCAGATGATTTTTGAAAAAAATGAAGTTCCGCATGAAAAAATTGTAAAAGTTATTAACAATTAACTAAAAAAAAAAAGATGGCTTTAGTATTTTGTAAATATCTCAAAAACATGACATGACATGACATTTAGAGAGTTAGAGAGAACTTATATTTAAAAATTAAATAAAAAATAATAAAAAAAATTTTAAAAAAGAAAAAAAATCATGTCTGTTTTTGTGACAGAAATTAGAATAGAAAAAAAAATATAAGGTAAAAATTTATTTGTTTATAACAAATTGTTTATTGCATAAACAATGAAAAATTAAATAAAATGGAATTTTTTTTTTTATATCAGAAAGAAAGACAAATAATGATTTAAAAAAAAAAATGGTTCCTTAATATTAATTAGAAGCGGGAGAAAATAATTGTTAATTAACAAATGCGTTATCTTATAAACAACGCATTTGTTTATAACAATTTTTTAAACAATTAGAGATAAAAATTTAAAAAAATTATTTCTATGTAGTTCCTGATAACATAAAAACGGATTATTGATAATATTTAAAAAAAAATTTTTTTTCAATGATTAATTTAAGTATTTAATTTTGCAACAACGAAAATTGTTAATGAAAAACTGAAAAATAAAAACTTTTTAATTTTTCCAACGGGGTTCTATTCTGAAGCCTTTCAAGAATTGCTCCAAAAGAGGAAAAAAATCTTAAATTTATAGTTTAACAATTATCACACTTGCAATGTTCATGTTCAAGCAGAAAAAAATTATTAATTAACTATTGATTAACTAATTGAAAAATTGTGATAAAAATTTTTTTCAAGCGGATTATTGTTCATTAATCTATTCAGTTAGTGCCTGAATTTTTCCAATTTTTTATTTTCATATTTAGTATTTTAAAATAATTTTTATTGTTAAAGTGTCCAAAGTGGGTGTGGCTTGCCAGAGTACCCGTTTTCGGCCGTATTTTCATTCCTCTGGGAAAATTATAAATATTGATGCTACAATTCCGGGAATTGAGCTTTTTTTTAGGAAATTTCCTCCTCTTTTTGAATCTTTTTTTAGATTTAAAAAATTTTAATTAGTTTTTGAGATATTTACAAAATACTAAAGCCATCTTTTTTTTTTTAGTTAATTGTTAATAACTTTTACAATTTTTTCATGCGGAACTTCATTTTTTTCAAAAATCATCTGGATGTCATTCCGAATCGAATGACACCTCAATCATAATTTTCGGAGACTGCTGAAAAAAGTTGGTCTAAATGGCACTTGTAGACTAGACTAATCAGTCACCATCCATTTTTACCATTACCATCACCATTACCGGAATTTTGCAGTGAAATTTTCGAATACTTATCTTATTTAGTCTTTTTTTTATGAAATTGAATTATTATTATGTATTGACCATTATGTTGTTTCTATATTTCAATAATATTTCTGGACTTTGTTCATTTCTGTATCATTATTTATTGTTTAAAAAGAAACTGATATAAACGATTTAAATTGAGCAGGTTTAAACAAAACAATGATTACAAATGATACGAATACTTCCTTCTTCAGTTGGCATTACTGCAGAAACACAACTATTAACAGGAAGAACTGTCTTTTCAGGTCTGAATTTAACAGGAAGCATCCGGAATTAGTGATTCTAATTGAAAATAATCGATCAACTATTACAATTGATATTGATTACTAGCGATGGCCATCGTAATAGCAACAGTATAATTGATTAATTAAAAGTACCTATAAGCTACTTTAGAAAGAATTCAACTGATTCTAAATGACATTCAATGTTGGTGGTACTAGCATTCCTATTTAGTATTGTAAAAACAATGTGTTTTTGTTTTATCTATAAAACTATATGTTGGTTTTCGATTCTTTTTTGTCTGAAATGACATTCTGAAAATGTATGGTCCTAATATAAAGATCTGTTGTTTCATTCATAGAATGAAAAGATCAAAAACCGAATGATTTCTATTATGAGAGATACCGACAGGGGCTCGCCGTACAAGGCAAGGTGGTGAATGGGGCGCAGACAGAAGGGTGCTTTGGCCCTGCAACCCTTCTCCTTCCCAAGTCACGATTTCCGTCATTAATTCATTATCTAGTTGGCAAAAAATATCTGACTGGCTATATAAATAAATTGAGCAATTGGTAAGAAATTACAGCAGGAGAACATAGAAATAAGAAACACTACTAATATCTATCGAATGATATTTGTAGTACTGATATGAGAAAAAACAAGCTTTTTTACTGAACATGACATGTTTCCATTTAAAAAATTGCCTATGACGCCACTCTCTTCACCAATGATATCAAAAAATATTTGAATTCACAAAAAGGCGCCGTGTACAACTTTCTTCAGAACTACCTCGGTAATATTGAAAAATCCTCAGACCTATAATTATTTACTAAGAAACATGAATGGATCCATATATGTGACCAACTCGGTATCTTTAATATTATTCCTAGTCCAGTCTATTCTCCATTAAAAAGAAAGTAAGCGGTAGAATTACACTAATAACAGTAAATAACTCCTAAATTATACAAAATATGGGCAAAAGGTTGAACAAAATAAAATGAAGGGTCTAAAATATTAAACCTGTATTTTAGCAGTTAGATATTTAAATGAATACCAGAAACAACGTAAATTTAAAAAGAAAATTGTTATAACTCTTCATATGAATATTATCCTAACAAGTACGACAAGACCTTTCCGAATGACCTGGATCAAGTTTTTTCTATATGCGCAATAAAAGATCACGCTTTGAACAAACTTTCGCGAGCGTGAAAATGTATGCCCAATTTTGTTTACTTCTGCTGCCAGAATTAATTCTAATAAAAACGGCTGTACTTCTGCTCAATGTCATTTTAAGAAATTTTCAATCAACTATTTTAATTAGGCATGGTATATGTCAATAAATGTCCATATTGCTACAAGAAAAATACCTGGGTTGCCATGGAGACGTTAGAGCAGCAAACTTATTGCTGGTAGGGAATAAATTTTTAGTCAATTAATTATTAGCAGTATTCTGATTATATTTGTATTTAACATAAATGCAACCACTCAGAATGCCTCGTACCCATTCTCACCGAATAAATTCGGTGAGTGAACGATCATCGATAACATTGGCGAATATAAATATTCACACAATGTCTTCCTCACGCTCAAGATACGAGACTTCAACTCATCCTCACGGTTGCGACAACTCTACATTTGAGTAGAGAGTATGCGAAGATCTACTACAGAAATGATCCTGTGAAGTATGATCTTAGAGTCTCACAATTTTGCCAGAGTATGTGAAGCGTTCGACCGAGTCCGTCATAGAATAGTGGGAGTGCTGCCACCTTTCGATCGCAGTAGCAACGATATTAATAGTTGAATAATCAACGCAGTATGCATATGATATGCTGAATAATTCCAACATGAAATAAACATATCTATTGACGGATGTGATATTTTGTAGATGTTCGTGAAGTAAACAAGCGTCGAAGCAGTCCACAACGATTTTATTCAAATCACTGTCAGTAAAGATTCGGTGAGGCGGATTATATGCAATCAAACTAAATAAGTCTAGGTAGGTATACCTAGTTAATTATATCGTCCGCACAAAACTTTAGATGTTTTGAGCGTAGATGAAAAAAAACTACCACTTTCTTGAATTCGATCCATTTATTATCCGCTTTATATACATACCTATATTCAGGAATGACTAATTTATGCCGTATAAAACACGAAATGAGTGTTTGAAATTAGTATGAGAACTCTTTTCATACGGAAATCTACGAAGGCGTAGAAGGGCAACGAGCATTTTTTTTTTTTTCAAATCCTGACTTTAAAGTCGGACTCCCGACTCTAATCTCGGACCCCCGACTTTAAAGTCGGACCACCGACGGTATTGAGGCCTCGAACGTTTGTCCAATGGAAGCCAGAAGCTCCACTGCCAGATACCTCAGCTACTGATGAATAATGAAATATTTGAATGTGATTGAATTTTTGTGTAAGCATCAGCATGGGTTCAGAATAAACATATTTATTCAATCTGAGTCATGTCATCTGCTCAGTTTGTTCATCGACAACTTGACATCAATAAGTTTGTGATCTCTTTTATATTGGATCAATTGAATGGTTTCCATACCATCTGTTTTCAAATATTGGGTATCAAGCTTTCGCCTCTTGGGATTCTTATTAATATTGTTGACTGGGTGAAATCATATATGACGAATAAAAAAAATTATAGTAAGGTGCTACGATTCAAGATCAGATGTATATACAATGTGCAGTTGGGTGTACCCCAAGTATCAGTTCTTGGACCCCTCCTTTTTGTACTATATGTAAATGATGTACCCCAATATGTTATAAATGCTCATGTACCAAGATATGCTGACGATACGATGATCACAATTCAAGGAGACCATGTAGAAGACCTAATGCCCCCGAAACTTATTATCAATGTAGACAGATCAATGACCAACAACTTTCTGCTAAGGAGGGACATAACCCTCAACCCAAGCAATTATAATCCTAGCGAAGAAGTGAAGTTGTTACGTCTTCATTGAGATAAAAAACTAATTTCGGATACCCGAATAGACATTATTTGCTCTAGACTAAACAAATCCTATTTCATGTCGAGAGTTGAACAACAAGCTATTTGCGAAAATTCTTTGTAACGGGGAATTTTTAGAGAACCCGCAAACTTTTAGGACTGTCCACAACTATAGACTGTCCACAACTATAGAATGCACAATAACTTTGCCTGTAAATGTTACCACTAAACCTAAGAACTTCACTCTTTCGGTAGTGCTAAAAAACGGGTTAGTCCATTATTGGATTGATGGTTATGTTGTTGTTTAAAAAATTGTCATGTCTCTTCTCAGATGGGAATTGATGGTCATCGTTTTTTCTCATATTGAGAATTTGTCGATATCGGTGACACCTTTCTACATTGTCTCCTGAAATTGTGACCGTCGTATCGTAAGCATATACGATCACATAGGCGATTCTAGAAACGACGAGGTACAAGAACTGATCCTTGGGGGAAGTATATGCCTTGGATCTTACATCGTTGCAACTCACTATCATTTTAGATTTGCTGTATATGATTCCTCCCAGTCAACAATGTTAATAGGAATCCAATAAGATGATAGCTTGATTATATCCGCAGTGGTCATTATGGTATAGCGCTAGTCTATCAATCATAGGGACGTGGGTTCGATTCCCAGCATGGTCACTGGTCTCGTGCTAGGAATCGCACGTTAAAAAGTAAGACCTCGTTAATCCTTAGCTCGCACAAGATTCGACTTCTGAGGGCTGTCGTTCGAAGGGGTATGACAGCTGGTTAACAGAAAACACAATTTTAAACAGTTTTTAAAAAAAATATTTTATTTCAGAATACACGGTATGGACCACTGTCTATAGATCTAATAGAAAAGACATCACAAAATTATTGTTGTCGAATTGTTGATCAAAATAATGGAGCCAATGACATGACGCAATTTCGAAAGATGTTTATCCTGAACCCATTCTGATCTCATACAACAAATCAACAGATTCAGATGTTGAGATTAGTCGATTTTGGTCATTTGTAAGATATTTGGCTAGATTATTCACGTAGAGTATAAAAAGATGGTGTCCTAAAACTGATCCTTGAGGAACACCCATAATTACACATCACTTATACATTTGATCTCACATCGTAGCATCTCATTATCATTCTTTGATTTGCCATACATTATTTCTCCCAGTCAATAAATAATGTTAAGAGGAATCCCATAAAATAGCTTGATGCCTAATATTTCAGAATACACTGTATCAAAGCTGTCTACAGATTTTATTGTTGTCAAGTTGTTGATGAACATAAGTGAGTAAATAACATGACGCAATTTCAACAGATGTTAATCATGAACCCATTCTGATTCTTAGACAACAAATCATTCAGATTCAAATAATGCATTATTATTATTATATTTGTTATAGTTTTACAGATAACTTTGATGAGTTCAAAAGTTATATTTACAGGTAATTTACAATATGTTTTTCATCAATCCTTTCATGGGGTGGAATAACTTATACGTAAGTCTCCTTCAAAGTACTTATTCCTAATTGATTTGAGCAATCCCGAGATTAAAGTCGGGGGTCCGAGATTAAAGTCGGGGGTCCGAGATTAAAGTCGGGGGTCCGAGATTAAAATCGGAAGTTCGAAATTAAAGTCGGGGGTCCGAGATTAAAGTCGGGGGTCCGAGATTAAAGTCGGGGGTCCGAGACTAAAGTCGGGAGTCCGACTTTAAAGTCAGGATTTATTTATTAGGATATTTATTATAACCTCATACAGATGCTAACCACAAACAGATTGTTTCAAAAATGTGTGTGTGATGGTGAATTTTTATAAGAAAATACTTAGTTAAACACGTTTTTGTATTAAATTCTTACAAGTATTTTCTTATAACAATTCACTATCACACATTTTTGAAACAATCTGTGAAACGTGGGGCACATGCAATAACTGATAATAGTAAGGTATATGTATATACGTAGGGAATAGCTGTCATTGAGGAATATCATTTGCAGTGCCATAAAATCGTAGGAGAACTATTGATGTATCAACTATTCAATATTTGTACCCA
Source organism: Chrysolina americana (assembly GCA_958502065.1). Classification (NCBI taxonomy): domain Eukaryota; kingdom Metazoa; phylum Arthropoda; class Insecta; order Coleoptera; family Chrysomelidae; genus Chrysolina; species Chrysolina americana. Next base: position 11,320,216 of record OY293411.1, on the reverse strand, counting down.
CGTCTTTAATGACAATCAATGTTGGTACTAGTTTCATACCTATTTAGTTTCGGAAAAACAAATTTGTTTTTTCATCTATACAACCTTATCTTAGTTTTCGATTTTGTGATGTCTCAAATGACATTCTGAAAATGTACACTCCTCATATAAAGATCTATTCTTTGATTCATAGAAAGAAGAGATCTAAGAAAAACACGAACCGATTTCTATTTTGAAATAAACTATAGGGTTGGTGACAGGGGCGCAGGTACATGGGGTGCCCCCCCAAGCCCCAATTTTCGTCATTAATTCATTATCCAGTTGAATCCAACTGGCTACATTCCCCGATTGAGAAATATTTCTTACAAGTTAGGCAATAGGTACCTAAGTTAATTACATTAGATGGACATGGAAATAATACGAAACACTGTATCTACCGAAAAAGTTAAAATAATATTCGTACTACTGAAATGAGAAAAAACAAGCTCACAACGAGACTAAACATAACATATGGTTCATTTACAAAGTTGCCAACGGCAATTACGTCACCCTCTCTGCCAATAACATCAAAAGATATTCCACAAAAAGGCACAGAGTGTTCAACTTTCCTCAGAACTGTAATTAAACAATTCTGAGAAATATAGACGGGTCCATATATTTGCCTAACTCTGTATACTTGATAATATTAATACTAGTCCACTAAAAAGTAAACAGTAGAATTATTCTTAAATTATAAAAATACAAAACTACTAAATGGACAAAAGGTTAAATGAAATAATACACAATGAAGTCATTGTGTTTTTATTTTATAATTTATCACGTTTTTCATAGAATGTCATGGAGGTTGGATATAACAACTGTGAATATTGTTGATAATAAAATTATAATTTGAAGTTTTTTAAAATGATTAAATATAAAGTTCACAATTCCGTCGTAAAATCAATTCGCTATTATATGTTATAGCCGTAGAAAAAGTATAGTGTATAAATTGCACGGAATGCTGATTTCCCACTCGTATGATTATAATTCCGTTCTAATTAACAATATACTATCCGTATGACCTAGATAAAGATTTTTTCTACAAGCGCATTAAAAAATCTCATAGCGCTTTGAACAAACTTTCCCGAGTGTGAAAATTTATACCTAATTTTGCTTACTTCTGCTGCCACTGCCGTCCTATTCTAATTAAGACGGCTGTGTTTCTGCCAGTGACTTCCATCATAACTATTTTAAGTGCATGAAATGTCCATATCAACCCTACAAAAAAAAATACCGGGTTGCCATGGAATGCCTAGCACTGCTAGCAGAAGCAAGGTAAAGACATTAAACTTTCTGTCGACTAATTAATTGTAGTTAATACAGGTAATATATATTTAGATTTAACAAAAAATTGCAACCACTCAGAATGCCTCGTATCCATTCTCACCGAATAAATTCGGTGAGTGAACGATCATCGATGACATAGGCGAAAATAAATATTCACACAATGTCTGCCTCACGCTCAAGATACGAGACTTCAACTCATCCTCATGGTTGCGACAACTCTACGTTTGAGTAGAGAGTATGCGAAGATCTACTACAGAAATGATCCTGTGAAGTATGATCTTAATACCAAACGATTTTGCCAGGGTATGTGAAGCGTTCGACCGAGTCCGTCATAGAATAGTGGGAGTGCTGCCATCTTTCGATGAAGATCGTAGTGGCAACAGTACGATTGGATAATGACCTGAATGGATATTATGTTAATTATCTGGACTATGAATTAAATTATTCAAAAATGAATGGGAAATTTTGCGGACGTATATGAAGTTAACAAGCACCAAATCTGCGAACAATTAATGAGAATCGCTGCCAGTGCTACGATTCGGATATGCGGATTTTATGCAAGAAAATAAATTACTGCATAATTATATATTAGGTATGTATCGTCCGGATGAGTCAGCATTAAAAGTATTAATTTTAAGTTGTGGCGTGGTATTTAATACGAAGACTAGTTCGTATTGACTAATTTCCTTGAACTATTTCGTATTTTTCTGCTTACTGAACGAATTCAAATCGTGCTATTTCTCATTTCTCCAGAGGAAATCAGAATCCTTCTTTCAATACAACGAAGAAAAATCAATATTTTCAATTTTCCATCATTTTCAATCTTTCGACTGTTCTGAAATAGCTTATGCAGTTTTTCTTACAATTTTTGGGGCCGTTCTTGTCTTTTGGATTAACTCATATTCAAATTAGGTAAACGTATATTGAAATTGATGGTGCCACAGCTAAATATGATAATGAAAAAATTGCCAGTGCGTTTGTAGCATATTTCACTTATGTTGGAGCTGATTTTGCTAGCAAAATAAAAATCATGAATTAGCACCCCATAGGAATATCAAGGAACAATATTTATTTTTAACAACGACGAATGAAAAAGATATCTTCACAACAGAGTTAAAATGTAATGAATCACCCAGCTTTGACCAAATAACAGCAAAAATTCTGAGAGAAGTTAAAATTTACGTTTTCAGACCTATTTTACATAAAATCGTATGACAATACCATGACAAATATTTTCTTCATAGGTAATTCAATCGAGAGTACCTTGTTGTATTTTGACTATACGTTTCGTTTCAACATTTAATTCAACTCATATTTTGAGATAACCCATAACGACACATTTCTATTTTGGGTGACTGAGTTATGTCAAACTTTGACTCTTATAGAAACATATTTGCTCATATTTATTTTTTACATGAATACTTACTTGCCGTGTTTTCCTAAAAAGCCGACACCATGTGACTTCAATCATGAAATTTCATAGGCGCAGCCATGTGTGAATGAAATAATCGTCAATACATATTAGCAATAAAGAGTAATATTATATATTAATTACTTGTTACCAATGCAATGATAAATGCATTTATCTTTAAACAGTGCATGTATTGTGTGTCACCACTAGATGGCGTCATGTATCCTGTTTCTTTGCAACGCAGTTGAAATTAATTGAAAGAATGTTTCCATCATTCCGTATTTTCAAAAAGTAAGGATGCAATGCAATAACATTACATGTATCCAAATCAGATCATATTCCAAAATATGATGGTAGCGCCATCTAGTAGCGGAAGAACTTAGGAAGTATATTTTACTCCCTCAAGTGATTGTGGTCCACGTTAATGATCAAGCAACAAACAAATCTTCACCTTCGGGATTGAAAGATAATATAGTTTGGTCCTTAGTTATTAAATATACCTATTATTACAACGTTTTCGAATATTTTTCAATGTAATACGCACAGGACGGCCTCCGAAAAATCAAACATTTCCAATGTGGGTCAAGAAGACGTTATCGCCTCATCTGAATATGCAAAAGGATTGGTCACTTTCCAGGCCGGTCGACTGGAACAAACACCTTGTTACGCAAGATGGCCGGAAACACTCTCTGCATCGAGACTAAAACGCACCGTACTCAATAAGGATAATTTATGTGCTTACAGCAAGTAATTGTTTCAGTAGCGAACAATTCGAACCAATCATCGATGATTGTGAGATAATCATGTACAATGAAAACTTGATTTCATGAATCCTATTCACATGCTTGGCAATTATTAGATTTTCAATGCTAATAGAGAGGCCACTCACTTCGTGGCGAATCCAGACCAGATCAAAAACCCGGTTATCTGTTTTAAATAGGAGGAGTGGATGTTCTGTTTCACAAGGATCAATGGAGAAGGAGGCGTTGAGGAATCAATATTGTTGAGGATTAGATTACACGACAACAACTTGAGTTTTTAAGAAACAAAGACCATTTTTCAGAACTATTGTTCAAACAGTGTTGATGGATTCCATTATATTTATTAAAAGTGTGCTACATAATCGCTGAGTAAATTATGTTCTTCAAATATTTTCGTTAGATTTTGAACATTAGGTATTTAATAAAATTCAAACCTTTATAGCTACCAAAGATTATTTCTAAAAGAAATTTCATGCAATTATAACGTATCATCAGATAATAATTTTATTTTAATATTTTGAGACATTTTCTATCAATAGCATTTGAAGGGTACAGGGAAAAAAACAGCTAAGTCCATTTTAAATTGCGGTAGCTTCACTATTTGGTGGAAAATGTTCTAGTTTATCTGAAGAATCAAGCGGTCAGGAAAATAACATGACAAGTCACAAGTTTTATATTGTCAAATTCCTAACTTAGGTTGCTGCATTAGTGACATCGGTCTGCTATTGCAGTCAAAATAATGTATAGGTACGAATCAAAAGGCGCGTGAAAAACACAAAAAAAGTGAGACGGCTTCAGCCGTCATTCAATGCAAACATGATTCAAATATGACTGCTAAAGCCGTCCTTTTCGTCAATGAGTTAATAAAAATGGTGTGACATGAATATAAGTCTTTCTTTAAACAGTATAATAAAAGTTTCACATTGACATGGGATTCGATCGTCGCTGTAAAAATACGTTGACACGGGTTGAATCGAACTGTGAAGGACTGCCCAGCGAAAAACCAAAAAACCATCAAGGTGTAGTTTATCTGAAGAATCAAGCGGTCAGGAGAATAACATGACAAGTCACAAGTTTTATATTGTCAAATTCCTAACTTAGGTTGCTGCATTAGTGACATCGGTCTGCTATTGCAGTCAAAATAATGTATAGGTACGAATCAAAAGGCGCGTGAAAAACACAAAAAAAGTGAGACGGCTTCAGCCGTCATTCAATGCAAACATGATTCAAATATGACTGCTAAAGCCGTCCTTTTCGTCAATGAGTTAATAAAAATGGTGTGACATGAATATAAGTCTTTCTTTAAACAGTATAATAAAAGTTTCACATTGACATGGGATTCGATCGTCGCTGTAAAAATACGTTGACACGGGTTGAATCGAAAAGACGGAGAATCGAACTGTGAAGGACTGCCCAGCGAAAAACCAAAAAACCATCAAGGTGTAGTTTATCTGAAGAATCAAGCGGTCAGGAGAATAACATGACAAGTCACAAGTTTTATATTGTCAAATTCCTAACTTAGGTTGCTGATTTGGTACAAACTTATAATGAATTTTCACCTAAACATGCCAATAACTCTGACATCATCATTTGTGACTTAGCTTGTTTTTCCCCTGTACCCTTCATTTGCATTTTCAGTTCAGTTCTTCATAAATGACGGCTATGCCCGTCCGATACAACAATTATAATAAAAAAAATTTTTTTTTCTAATTTTGTTGTGAATGTTTCGAAACAATTTAGGCAAAACGGAGAAAGATGTCTGTCTACTAACTGGACTCACGCAGTTTTCTCCCTTAGATATTTATGGTTGTAACAAGAATATCAAAACGAAAATCTTCATGGAAATATCAATATCCATAGCTTTCTTAATAAATTTCCGTTAACTGTTATGGGCTCATTTTTGCTTGATGACTGACATTTTCTAGCACGCATTCCTACCACAAAAAAAACAGTAAAAACACTCTAGTTAACGGAGTTTTACCGTTTTCCTACCACATTTCTGTCATTTCAGGTGTTATTTCACATTTTCTTCACTTTGATGTGTTTCTACTTCATCACCATCACTATCACTTTCATCTCACCATCACAACGCGAAATCATTCAAGTTCAGATTGCTCTTCATTTTCAACTTCATTTTACTATTGTTAGGGAACAGACATCATGAACTCTTTCATTTGACATTACCTAATTTAAATTAGGCATACATATGAATGATTTAGTCTTGCACACTCTCTACTACTGATTCTGCTAAATGATAGTACAGTATCATTAAACATAGGTATAGAGAATTTTCAACACATTAGTGACATCGGTCTGCTATTGCAGTCAAAATAATGTATAGGTACGAATCAAAAGGCGCGTGAAAAACACAAAAAAAGTGAGACGGCTTCAGCCGTCATTCAATGCAAACATGATTCAAATATGACTGCTAAAGCCGTCCTTTTCGCCAATGAGTTAATGAAAATGGTGTGACATGAATATAAGTCTTTCTTTAAACAGTATAATAAAAGTTTCACATTGACATGGGATTCGATCGTCGCTGTAAAAATACGTTGACACGGGTTGAATCGAAAAGACGGAGAATCGAACTGTGAAGGACTGCCCAGCGAAAAACCAAAAAACCATCAAGGTGTAAGAGCAAAAAATACGTGGCAAAAGTTTAGTTTCAGATGAATATTTCTGTAGATTTACATTTCTATTGACTTTTGACGAACAAATAACATATTCAGTTCAAGAGGTTTCTTTTCAAGTGCTTCTTATATTTGTGAAAAACAAATATATTGCGATTCAAGTAGATTAAGGAACATTTTGAATGAAAACCATTTTTTTTTAATAATAGAGGTCAAATTACTTGATTACAAAAAAATTAATTACATTCTCATACCAACAAAATGGGTTTACTGACAGTGATGCAAATAATTATCTGTTTAAAACTGAAATTTCGTCCAAAAAAGAAACATTTTCATCTCCACCCAACATCCAAATTATTGATTCGAACAAACTAGTTGCCAATATTAGTGCGCCACCTGTTTGTTAGAAGTCAAAACTCCGGTTCGGATATTTTCGTCAAATTTCCTCTTTTACATTAGGTTTGCATCTAGAATAGAATACTGTATGACGGTATGTACGATTTCAATGGGGCGCCAAATATGACAATAGATGGCGCACACGTGTGTTAAATTCATTCAAGAGTAACAAATTTCCTAAGCTATTGTCCTCTATTGTAATAGTACTCCATTGTCCCCTCAGAGATTATTATTTTGTGATTAAAGGTTTGAAATGTCTCAAGTTTTTACAATGATGGGATTATGGTATTCACGAGTTAATACCTCATCTAGTGATTTCATATACCTACATTACTCCAAGGGGCTTCAATTTGTATACGAATTAGGGAGAAAAACATACTTATTTCAGTGTATTATTGATGTGAAACAGTAAATCGAAGTCACATACGTTTTAACTTGAAAATACTAGCCCAGAGACGCTTGAATTCGTGCCTTTCAATTACAAAAGAACCATAATTATGCCGCGAAACATCCATGTCTGCTGGCATTGTCTTAAGTGATAGGTTAGACAGTGGTGGATAGATGGCACGAGTTCAGTTATTGAAGATTGGAAAATGAGATTACCGATTCAAACTTTAGAATGAACATTTTTTGGTTTGATAATTCTGATTAATGGGATTTTCATCACATGTATCAAATTATCAACAGGAAAAATATAAATAGGTACAAGACCTTTTTTATCGTTTAAATTTCGTTATCTGAAATAATTTTGCTAATTAGGTAGTAACAAAGAGATTGTAGTAATTTTACGAGTAAAACTGACATTAAAAAATTGTAAGTCCGTAGGTAGTATTTTCAGCCTCCGAGGTATTCACGCTACCCTCCGAAAAAAATCTCTTGAGTTTTCTGACGTCTCGGGATAATAACTGGTATTTAAACAAAATTATTCGAAATACCGAAAATAAAAGTCCCTAAAAATCATGAAAAAATACAAAATCGGCAGATTCATTCGCAATCCGCACTAAATATCCATGGATTAAAGTAAATTTTCCTCGGGTGGTATTCCTTGTACCATAGAATTATATAGTCGATCAAATAAGTGAGATGTCATTATCGTTAAATTCATGGGAGAGAAAGAGACAACTGTCGACTATAGAATTCTACGGTACACGGAATCCCACCCCTTCTGTTTTAATTCACGTAATTCATGTACTTAAGTACAAGTAAATTTATTAGAAATTAGTTTGTTACATAATAAGCATGCACAAAATAAAACTTATTTTGCAAGGATATGAAGGTTTGCGCCAACTTTGTTCAGGTTACTTTGCATATTTTATATTTATCAAAATTGAACCAAAAAATAAGAAGGGGAGAACCTATTGTAGCTTGACCCCTTCCACTATCTAAAATTGTAGCTGTGGCTCATTGGGGTTTCAAGTAAGGATTCAAAATATGCACCCAGAGCCAGAGTATCCTTAAAAACTGTCGTTGTAGAATTAGAAAAAAATATTCTGAGAGAATACATTTTATTTCAGATATCGAAGCGGAATGTCAAGATGACTACATGAAAATCAGAGTGGGATTCAATGGGACATTTAGTGGTTTAGTCTATTCTGCAGGTGAGTGAATTCAAAAATTACAGTAAAAAATCAACATACAGAAGTTTCAAACTTCAACATGAAGCTCTATATTGAAATTTTACTTTACAGTGTGTTTTACTTCTAATGAAAACACTCCCGGAGTTTCAGACCAATTTTGCCCCCTAATATAACTTTCCGGAAGAATGAGTGGTTTCAACGCTGCTGGCGTGCAGTGTATATCACGTAGGATGACCCCTTTCGTGCCGAGAGTTCATCTCTAGTGTATCTATCGATCCTGAAAATTTCATGATTTTTCGTCAAAAATTACAGAAGATACGAGGGTTTCCATGAGAAGTGAAACACACTGTATAGTAGAAACGATAAAAAGAAATATTTTGTTTCTTTGGCACCCTATAGATCTATGTATCTATAACTGAAATAAAATGCAGGCATGATGAAGCGACATCGAATTATTATTCACATGAATTAATAATCAGATGAAAAAATTATTATTTGTTTTTAAACTAATATAAATATTGAAATTTCATTATAAGGTAAGTGTAAGGATTGTATTTACCTTTATGAGAAATGGTTTTGTAAATCATGGTCTATTGACAAAGCAAAAAAAATATGTATCAAAATCAAAAGAGTATGAGTTTGACAATGAAAATGATCAGAGTTAGTTTTGCTGTTGGTATCATATTATGTGCATCATAGAAAATAACGTTACACTATTTACGAGACGCCAAGTTTATGATTACCTACACCGAAAATAATAATGAAAAAGTTTAGAAAACGTAGTTACTAATACTAAAGTTCCATGTAAATATATTCCTAATTGCAACATTGCTATACCTTCAGAAACATCCTCATATTGGTTGAAGATAAAATCTTTTTATACGGTGAAAGGAATATCAGGATTCCCACCTTCAAAATAGTAATACTTAGTAATATTCATTTTGATCACACAATACTGGTGTCTTTTTCTCGTGGAAATCTGTTCAAAATTGAGAAAAGGGAATATTCTCAAATGAAAATTGTTTTGTTTCAAATGAAAACAACCTACGATAAAAATGATTTTTTTGAAATATCTAACAGATAACAACTACTTCCCCGTACAAGTGTTTGTATGTTTTTCATGTATTCATTCTTTATTATCACTTTCCCATTAGTCGTTTTCAACATCACTGTCATATGCTATATTTTTATAATAGTTGATCTATTTTATAAGATAACTATTCCTAAAAACAAACAAATTTCAGTTTTATATTTCCATTGCAGGCTTGATTATAACCAGTATTTTTGGAATAGTTTCTGTTATATATCCAAAGATATTTACCTACATAACATTTTGCGCTTCATTTGCAATTGGTTATTGATATTGTGTATCACCACATATAATAAACTTAATTTTTTACTACTCCCGAGAAAAATCTTGTCATCTCCGGAATTTTTGCAAGAAAAATTGGTGTTTTTCTCGTCTACTACATCTACCGGATATTTCTGTCGACCCATAAAATGCATATACTTTCGGTATATTTTTGATGCCGCTTCCAGGGTTTTTTGAACTGTCTCTAGAAAAAACTCCGGTATTGCCGAATATTTATTTTTGATCCCGAAAATAAATTATTCGCTGAACATTTTTAATAATTTCAACACTTTGTATTTTACAGTGATATTTATGCTGTTTGTATACGGAATAGTTAAAAAAAATCGCGGTAGATGCCGCGGCGTGTTCACCACCTCACACAGTACTGGTTTTGCCGCACTTACTCTAAATAAATATTATTTTCTGTGTTTGTGTGTCGCATTTTAGTCGATGGCTAAGATCAAAGTATAATATGTGTTCCTCACAATTCAATATTCTGACATATTTGAAAGGCAAACACTGCATAACCTGTAAATTTAAATAATTATTAATAAAGGTATCAATCTGTTCGTATCGTATCAGCTTAATATCGGATACGCTCCGCATGCGGAGCTAGTATATTAAACTGAATTTTGGAACTTGATGGAGGGATTTTAGGGGCTTCTTGCTCCACCTTCGTCGCGGGTTGACCCGGTATTGAAGTACCACTGGGATCGGCCCCTTTTTAAGAAATGCAAACAAAATCTGTTATTTCGTTTTTACAGTATTTCATTTATTTTCAACACGCCATTACGATCGAGTTTATCTGAAAATATCAAACGAGTAAAACGCAGCGTTCTGTAGGTAGGTACGCTCGGAACAAACCTATTTTTTATAACTTCTCTCCTGAAAGTTTTTCCGCCCTCCTAATATTATATTAATAAATCTATTTAATATGTTCTTCAATAGAAACGAAATAGTTTTGTTATAATTTATTAATGTATTTTATTTTTATATTCAACCATTTTATTTATGCTTGTGGGCCCCATTATTTTCTAAATATCACTTCGATAAAAGGGGCCCGTTTATAACCATAAACGTAAATCTCTGATAAAGCTAGTAGGATTTTGTTTCCAAAGAAACCCTCAGCTATTCTTTTCATTTTAAAAACCAACCAACTTTGGTGCTTTTTTTACTTTTATCCGAACTTCATTTTCTCTTAGATTTATTTGTTTGAAGAGAATGCTAAAAAAAATTTTATTTACCAAACATCTTTGTATATCTATTTCTTTCTCATGCGTTTCATAAAAATGTGTTTTGATTATGGATTGGATGGATTGGATTATGTAATCCACCATTTTTCATTATTAGATTTATGGTTTTCCGTCAAGTAGTGTCGCCCCTCTTTCATGATGTTCTTTCTTTCTAATCAAATTGAGTGTAAGCTATTTTAAATAAAGGCAAAGGTAAGTTCAGTGGACTTCTCAAATTCAAAAAAAGAAAAGTTGTTACCCACTTACGTAGTTTTTTATGTCCTGAACACAAATCCGAAAATTTTGATGGGTTCTCCAACGCCCTTCTAGGCTTTAACACAATCGACAATTTTCAAAAACGAATTTTTCAGTAAATAATTGCACAAAATGCCTCCTTTATTTTCGACAATTTTTTCAGATGCTAAACAACAACTGTTACAAGCACCAAAATCGAAGAATTCTCAAAAAAAATTGACAATATTCCAATTGGAATATAAACTACCTGAATGAAAATGCGAATTTTCACTTTCGGATTTTTTCTTTCAAGTTAGTCTTTTCAGAATATCTATCAGTAGTTCAATGTCCAGCGGTATTAGCCAGGGAAGTAGTTGTTTTCTGTTAGATATTACAAAATTAAGCTTAATTTTTATCATAGGATTGTTTCCATTTCCAGGGTAATCATGTTTTTTTAATTTCTAATTGAGAATGTTTTTCTTTTCAAAATAAATGAAGTCTTTTTGATGTCCAGAGAAGAGTCCATTCAGGCCCGTAATAGACATAAAGTGGACATTCAAAAGATGTCTGTAAGACGTCCATATTATGTCCACATGGACGTCTGGAAGACGTGTTTAAAACGTCCCGTTTTGTAACAATGGACGTCTTAAAGATGTCTTTTGGACGTCCTTAAGATATTACTGGACGTCTGGAAGACGTTCCGAACATCTTATAGTGGACGTCTTGAAGACGTCTTTAAGATGTCTTCATGCTGTTTGGGAAGTTACAGAAAATATAGGTTAATTAATTGTAAAAGAAAGCCAATTTTTTGTATAAAAGCCTCGATTTTGCTACATGTTGTAATAGTGAAATATGCCTTATTTAGCGTCTGAAAAGACTGTCGATAAAAACAAGAAGGCATTTTATGCGTTTTTTTAATGACAATTGAATGCACACACTAATAATCCCATTAGCGGATGTTTTTTTGTCACTATGACAGCGATAAAAGTTTGCCCTAACTTTTCTAGCGACAAATCGGTACTTTTAAAACGGTGTTATTACTTTTCCTTGATAAAAATATTTTCACCTTGTTCAATAATTCAGTAACTTCTTAATTAGGTACCCAATATATGAATACCTAGAATACGTATTCATTAAATAGTCTTACCGAATTAGGTATACCTAGGTATTAAAACTTTTTTTAGAGAATCAAACTGAATATTTATAATTGGAATTCCTTTGCCTTCAAAAAAATTATTCGGCTCATAATGTTTTCGTCAAATTGCCTAGCACTCACTGAATGTCAAGTTTACTTTCACAAAAAAAGCTCTCGTATAAATAGTTACCTATAAGTGAAAAATTCGTGTTTGAAAATAGTCGATTTTCCAGGTCCAGTTTGCCCTTCTGAATCTTGAAGTCTGAATAAGATATCCACTAAACTTACCTTTACCCTCATCATCCACATATAATACCTACCAAAGGAAAGAATAAAACTGGAGAATGCAACTATTTGCAGCTCTAGTGTTTACATTAAACAAATCATTAATCATTTATTCTTCTTGTTCATCTTATATTATGGCCTTTCCCCAACAGGAAGTTGGCCAGCTCATTATTGTAAAATATCATTTATAATAATTTATAGGTTACGCTTATGACCCGGACTGTATGTACATAAATGGAACAGGACGAGATTATTACGAATTTTTCATCCAGCTGAACAGATGTGGAACATTAGGGAAAAATACACATAGTGAAGAAAATAAAAAAACACCAACAGTAAGTCACTACACTGGATTCTACAAATTTATAAACTTTTATATAAGCCCGGGTAGCTCAGTCGGTAGAGCATTGGACTTTTAATCCAAGGGTCCAGGGTTCAAGTCCCTGCTCGGGCGGCTTTTTTTTTATTTTATTTCTGCATCAAGTAATTTTACAAATAATCATTTTTTTACTAGAAGAACTTCATGTGGAACACAGTAACCGTTCAATACAATCCTTTGATTGAAGAAGAATTTGACGAACATTTTAAAGTGACCTGTGAATACGGATACGACTTTTGGAAAACCGTTACATTTCCGTTTCTAGACGTTGAGTAAGTAATTTTTTCAACTAATAGTATAAGAAGATATCATTACTCATGTTGTGTTCGAGAAGCTAAGATACATTTCTCTAGTAGGAGCTGAATTTTCAGTATCCTCTAGTAGGAACGAAAAATTAAAACAATTGACAATACTGACAGAAAATATGTATAATGAACGAAAAATGTTAATTGATTAAGTAATAATAGAACCTGCTAACATCAAAAAACCACTTACTAAATTTATAATTAATCGTGCACTTATTGCACAAAAATATATGATTTTAATGCTCAGATTCAAGGTTTGGCATATAGAAGGAATACAACGTCAAAGAGGTTACGAATAGAAGTAGAAAAAAAAATGACTCCTTTCCACTCTAGATGAACTCTTCAACTCGGGAACAGTTGAAGATAGAGCAATTTTGCGAACGCCAATCGATTCAGAATGATCACATCAGTATAGTCAATAGATCTAAACAAAATTAATCGAAAAATCCAAAAAATCCGTAATAGATACAAAGACGATTAAATGGGAAAAAATGTAACTATTGTGGTGAGCAGTATATTGGTCAGAGAAAATCTACGGGGACTCTCGCCCTTCCCGACTTATACAGGGAAAACAAAAAATGCTGTTTTCGGTTTTTTACGAATAGAATGGTTATTTCAGAAAATATAAAAAAATGGAAGAGGAAAGTTTTATTGTATTCAAAATGTACTAGAACTACGTAACGATAAATTTTTAATCAAACGTTTCGTGTCAACACGGCCACCATCAACTATTTTTTTCAAATAAGGACCTGTCTATTTCATCACAAATATTGATAAAGCGATGAAATCACAATTCAGTGGTATATCACACTTGAGACATTTTTATAATGTTTCATATAAAATAACTGTCATCATCAGTGACAACAATTTTTAATTACGGTCCTGTCGTTAGTTCTTTTGTAAATTGATTTGATTTCTTCAAAACTCATTAAACTATTAGGAGACTTCTGTCATTACCCAATACTTTCGATAGGAAAATACCCCAACACAACGAACATTCGTATTTTTCCTTTTTGGGGATTTTTATATTACAGTAATCCTTGATTCAAGGATGATTTCTCCTGTATCAATATTTACACGGATTATTTTCATAATTCTCAATCCTGGAAGTAATGAAAATATCAGTTTTTGATCAAAATACAAGTGTTGTCTAATGTGGTACAATTAAATAGCATCTCACTTCTTTTACCATATTTAAACACGCAGGCTTTGCTTGATTTCTATGGCAGGAAAAATAAATGAGTTGTTGATAACTGGTAGGGACTGTCAGACATTTAAGCACTCGGTTACATATTAAAGATGTATTCGAATGACGAATGGACTGATATGCTATTTACTTATGCAAAATCAAATAGAATTCCTCTTTTGGCAAGAAATATGTATGGTGAGCTATACCCGAATCGTCGCATTCCAAACATTCAAATGTTTAGACGATTAGAAAGAAATTTGAGAGACTGGTGCATTTGACAGAAATAAAACTAGAAAATGTGTTGTTATTGGAAGTATAAGGAACCAAATAAATATTTTGGGTAAGCAAATATTACCTTATAAAGACTAAAAAGTGAAAAATAACGTTTTTTTTTTAATCTAGGATTGGTCAGTTACAAAAATATTTCTAATCAAGATTGTTCTTTACGAGAAATTGCCCACGAACTTGGGATATCTGTAAAATCTACCAGAAATATTTTGAAAAAGAACAAATACAAATGCTACAGGATACGCAAAGTTCATCACCTTAATGAAAGGGATTACGGAAGGAGAGTACGATTTGCGAAATGGTTAAGACGTAGAAAGAGGGAAGTTCGAAATATTTGTAAAAAAAATAATATGGACGGACGAATCAAAATTCACCAACAATGGTTGGTTTAACAGAAACATCCATTATAGGTGGAATAATAGGAATGAACATTTACATAGAGAAACCAATTTTCAGGAGAGGTTCGGAATAAATGTTTGATTTGGAATTTTGGGAACAAACATACTAGGTCCTTTCTTTTACGATGAGCATTTGAATGGTGAAATGTATTTTAATTTTTTATTCAATGAGTTTGATGGCTACTTAGATGAATTGCCATTAAGCACCCGCCGTAAAATACAACATATTCAACAAGACGGTGCTCCTCCCCATAATGCAGCAATAGTAAGGGAACATTTAGATGCAATATTCCCAACAAAGTGGATTGGAAACAATGGACCAATTGCCTGGCCAGCTCGATCCCCAGACCTTACTCCTTTGGATTTTTTTGTCTGGGGATACAGGATACAGTTTTTTCGACCTAGTACCGATATCGACTATCTCAAATAGAAAATAAGAGATGCATGTAATAGCATTACAACCATCATGCTAGAAAATTGCCACAGAAATTGTATAGACAGACAGCTTATGTGCATTCAACAAAGAGGTCGTCAATTAGAGCATTTAATGTAGAATTCTTTTTCTGTATTTGTTTAATTTTCTTCCACAAATTCATTATGAAATAAATTGTTTTTCTGTTTGTTTGATTTCTTCTCTTCTTAAGTAAGTTTATTTCTGGGGTAAATTGCTATCGTTCGTCTCTGAAACTGCAGAAATCTTTCATGAATTTTTATAGTACAAATACAATTTTCATAGATACATTCATTCAAAACGTCACTGATAATTTTTATATCGAAGCGTTAGATTCTGTGGAATTCATAAACAAACTAACGACTGGGCCGTAATTAAAAGTTTGTCACTGATGATGCTAGTTATTCTATATGAAACGTTATAAAAATGTCGAGTGTGATTGATTCAAGGCTGATTTCTCCTGTATAATTTTTACACGGATTATTTTCATAATTCTCAATCCTAGAAGTAATGAAAATATCAGTTTTTGATCAAAATACAAGTGTTGTCTAATTTGGTACAATTAAATAGCATCTCACTTCTTTTACCACATTTAAACACGTAGGATTTGCTTGATTTCTCTGGCAGGAAAAATAAATGAGTTGTAGATATCTGTTAAGAACTGTCAGACATTTAAGCACTCAGTTACATATTAAAGATGTGTTCGAATGACGAAAAGACTGATATGCTATTTACTTATGCAAAATCAAATAGAAATCCTCTTTTGGCAAGAAATATGTATGGTGAGCTATACCCGAATCGTCGCATTCCAAACATTCAAATGTTTAGACGATTAGAAAGAAATTTGAGAGACTGTGATGCATTTGACAGAAATAAAACTAGAAAATTTGTTGTTACTGGAAGTATAAGGAACCAAATAAATGTTTTGGGTAAGCAAGTATTACCTTATGAAGACTAAAAAGTGAAAAATAATGTCTTTTTTTTAAATCTAGGATTGGTCAGTTACAAAAATATTTCTAATCAAGATTGTTCTTTACGAGAAATTGCCCACGAACTTGGGATATCTGTAAAATCTACCAGAAATATTTTGAAAAAGAACAAACACAAATGCTACAGCATACGCAAAGTTCATCACCTCAATGAAAGGGACAACTTATGTGCATTCAACAAAGAGGTCGTCAATTCGAGCATTTAATGTAGAATTCTTTTTCTGTATTGGTTTTATTTTCTTCCACAAATTCATTATGAAATAAATTGTTTTTCTGTTTGTTTGATTTTTTCTCCTCTTAAGTAAGTTTATTTCTGTGGTAAATTGCTATCGTTCGTCTCTGAAACTGCAGAAATCTTTCATGAATTTTTATAGTATAAATACAAGTTTCATAGATACATTCATTCAAAACGTCACTGATAATTTTTATATTGAAGCGTTAGATTCTGTGGAATTCATAAACAAACTAACGACAGGACCGTAATTAAAAATTGTTGTCACTAATGATATTTTATATGAAACGTTATAAAAATGTCGAGTGTGATGTACCACTGAATTGTGATTTTATCGCTCTATCAATATTTGTGATGAAATAGACAGGTCCGTATTTGAGAAAAATAGTTGATGATGGCGGTGTTGACACGAAACGTTTGATTAAAAATTTATTATTACGTCGTTCTAGTACATTTTGAATACAATAAAACTTTCCTATTTAATTTTTTTATATTTTCTGAAATAACAATTCTATTCGTAAAAAACCGAAAACAGCATTTACAGTTTTCCCTGTATAAGTTGAGAAGGGCGAGAATCCCCGTAAATTTTCTATGACCAATTTACTGCTCACCACAATAGTTACCTTTTTTCCCATTTAATCGTCTTTGTATCTATTACGGTTTAGAATATAGCAATGTTACCACATGATAAAAGAAACGGCCTGTATAAGTGAAAATTACTCAGCAATACAATTATGTAGAAACAGTTCCTAGTAACTCGCCAGAGAAAGGTTTAAAAAAATGAGAAATACTGAGCTCTAAAGAGAATGTGCTAAAAAAATTCAGAATTCTACCACAAAAATTACAGAACGACCACCATCGTTCCATAAGACGTATGAGACACAGTGTTTACGTTGCCTTCAAGTATCTACTGTGTCATGTACTCGAAGTTTTTTGCCAGATGTTTTAGTACAACGAAGATTATTGAACAGACTGAGGGTCCTGAATGATGGTGCATTCGTAAAAACACCCTGAAAGTATGGGAGAAAACTTCAAACCAAATGGTTAACATTGTTCATACATAGGGGTAGCTCACATGGATTAAATGTTCCTCTTTTGCCAAATATTCGAAATAATAAGATGTTTTAATTCATGTTCTTTTATTTTGTTCCAAAGTTATGAAGTCAATCAACATGCAAAAATAAATTACAGTTGCTGACGTTAAAATTGAAATCAGGGCAGATTATCAGGAAATATTATTGTTGGTCAGTGGTCACCTACAGCAAATAATAATAATAATAATAATAATAACCGTTCATTACCCGCACAGGCCATTGGGGAATATTATCATTAAATCGGACATCATATGAGTGCCCAATAGATTGGAGCATTTATGCCAATTTCATTTTTTTATCAACAGAGTAGCAACCGGAAATCCAGTTGTTTTCACACTAACACCGCCTGAATGTTATATGGAAATTAGATATGGATACGGGACCACTGGAAACAGAGTGACTGGTCCAGTGAGAGTGGGAGATCCACTTACTCTCATTATCTACATGAGAAGCAAGTATGGTGAGTCTTGTATTTTTTTTCTAAAATTTGTTTTTTTCTCAACCGGCTGCACTCAGAAGTCTTCGAGAGACTTGTGCGAGCTAGGGAAGGCGACGTCCTTACCTTTTAACGTGTGATGTCATGCTCGGACGAGAATTCAAACTATCCAAACCGATGGCCACAGTCACCGTTGCTTGACTTCAGTTATCGACAGTACTCGACAGTAGTATTCGTGTGCCCGGAAAAAGGGACGTAGGATTATTCTGAAAATTTGGTTTCTTGGATAATCAAATCTGCTTTATCGATCTAAGATATTTTCAACGCTGCGGCGTTGCCGCTTCTATCGAAAAGTAGCAATAACTTTGATATTTTAAATGGAATACCCTGTATATTATTGCAGTTTTCGCTTTGCTATTACTTTTCGATTATTTTTATATGATACTTTCCTATACCTATCACCAGTGGTTTTCGAGATTTCCTTATTTTTTTGTACGAAACAGCTTCAATTAAATGTGTATTACTGCATTATTTGACTACGTAGAAAGCCGAGATTTTGAATGTAGTTTGACAATTTCCAAACGGAGCTCCCGATATATTATCGATCCATAAGAAGCGCCAACAACTGCTCTACAAATTTCATTAAATATTCTCTATGGTTGAAATTAATAATTTTTCTTAAGAATTTCTTCGAAATAAGGAAGATTTTGCACATTTTTATTTACAATGTTTGGCAAGCTATTTTTCGCATCCTGTATATCACAGGTCGATTTTTTATATATCGTTTAAGAGAGCCATCGACGTACATAATTTGACCAAAACTCATAGAACTTTGCACAACTTCATAATTATCAAATAGCTGTCTTGCTAAAAATCTCGAAAACCGTCGCTATTTTCGAAAAGAAGATCCATATAAAGTACCTTTTATTTCTCATGTAGAAACCGAAAAACTGATAAAAATTACTGGTTGCATCTAAATCCTTTCAACTAGTTTTTTCATAATTTCACTTCATAATTTATTTTAAAATTCTGGATCGAATCGACGCCGATCGAAGTGAATGCGGTTGCATTTAGCGAAGAAGAAAGTACTCTTCCACCAGGACATTGAATTAGATTAGTTTGGGGCTTCTGTGCCATAAGCATCTACGCCACGACCTTTGCAGATCTATTATGTGTGCCCTCGAAATCGTTTAGAGTTCTTTGTCTAGCCCTGTCTTCATCACGAGACTCCTTAGGCTAGTTTTTAGAATTCCCCTATATTTGGGAGCTTCTGGTTTTTCTTCTCCCAGCCTTGACAAGCCCTCGCAGTGGCATAGTATGTGTGCTGATGTTTCCTCTTCTTCCTGGCAGAACCTGCATAGCATTTCTTTTGCCAGGCCGAGTATGCTCATATGGTTATTGAAACTCTTTGGCCTGTCTCATTCCTGGTAAATCATTCCACCATTCTTGAGATTTCTGCTGAATCCATGATTTGGTGCTGGTTTTCAGTGAAGCTTTTGCTATACCACAAAACGGTTCTGGGCCATTCAGGACCTGACTTCCTCCTTGTCGAGCTAGTGAATCAGCCTCTTCATTACCTCTGTAACCTGTGTTGCTGGTCCACCAGGACATACCGGCACCCAAGTCCATAATCGAAATGACTAATTACGAGTATATGAATTGCATTAGGAGTTGGTTCGTGATCCGCCATATTCTCCAGACTTGGCCTCCTGTGACTATTATTTTCAAACCTAAAGAAATGGTTTGGTGGTAACTGTGGTAAGAAATTTGGGTCATCATATCAGATAGTGACCACTGAAACAGAAATGGTCAGTACATTTTAAAATTGATAAATAATATTATTTTGCTTCATGGCGTCTCTTCACTTGAGGATACAGGAAGGAATGGGGCACTGGTTGACTGTCGCCGTTTGTAGCAACGGTGTGTCCGCATATTAACGGAAATGCGGGAAATAACTGGAAGAATCTACGCCACCTGCACACCTAAAGTGTGATGGCCTGTATCTCAGTTCAGTTGATGCAGGTATTGGACAAATCAAGTTCAATCTGTCAATGTCAAAATCCCAACACTGGCTGCGATACATATTTGTGCGTTAGCTCCCGGAAAAACCTTCGACAAAAACCGGGTTTGAAAATGATTCTGTTCTCTGCACACTTGTAAATGATCTTTGCGGAACCTATTCTCCAATACGCTCCTGGAAGATGTCCAATGCTTGATATATGAGCCCGCCGTGTTTGCGAGACTCATTTCATCATCCCTAATGCCAGTAAGAGGGCTCGTCGAAGGGCTTTTGGGGACAAAGTGCTTGGGAACTCGTACGAAAGTTGCCTAATCTATATTGGGATGGAGTCAACGCCTGCAAGCTGCCGCAACGCTCTAACCGAACGTATCTATCATTCTTGATGATGGTACGGAATTATTTGTTCTGCATCCTACATCCAACCTCGTTAACTGGGTTTTGTTTAAACTGCAAAGCACTATAATTGCTGGTAAGAGCACAGAAACTGCATTGAATGCTTTTCAGGATCAGATAGTAACAGCTCTTGATCTTAAAATTCGTGGTCTTTTCATTGATTTTTCACGAGCTTTTGACTGTGTTAATCACGAGCTGTTGCTATCCAAAATGGAAAGGAATGGAATAAGAGGAGTGGCTTTAAAATTGATGCGCTCTTACTTATCAAATAGACATTATAGTGTTGTTATGCAGAACACACAAAGCCGTTCCCTACTTATCAAACAGGGTGTGCCTCAAGGATCCATATTGGGCCCCCTTCTATTTCTCGCATATGCTAATGATCTCATTCACTTTTTACAAAATATGTCAACGATCCAGGTGATAACATACGCTGACGATACAAATATTATAGTATCTCAAAAGGATCTCGAAAGTCTTGTGGAAACAACTGAAACTGCCCATAAAAAAGTTATTTTGTGGTCGGAAAAAAACCACCTAACTCTAAATGTGAAAAAAAAACAATATTAATGAATGTTTCTTTGAGTAATCAACCCGAAACCGTCTCTATTTTTGAAAATGATGACATAAGAGTAGATGTATCAGAAACAACTAAATTACTTGGTGTCAATATTGATAATAAATGGAACTGGAAAACACATATCGATAGTCTCTATGCAAAACTACGTAAGAATTTTTATACATTGAGATGTATGTCCAATCACTGTAGCAAATCTATATTGTTGAGTGTGTCCAGCTAAAACTTGTCACCCCCCTAATATCCGAACTCATGAAAAAAATGGAAAATCGCTCAAACCCGTCGATTTGTATTTCAAGGGGGAACACTTTCACCACATACACCATCATTGTGTTGTCAACCCCCTCAACCCCAGCACCCCCTACTTCAGAATTTTCAATGGGACTACTATACTTGTGATACATCATTTTGAAGGGAATTCAATCCCAAATACATCGGTGTACTGAAATTGAGGATCGATCAAGTGTTGAAGTTTTCATGAAAACTAATTTTTTCCAGATATTTTTATTTTTCATCACCTAACATGTTATCATCGTATGAAAGGTTCAAAATGTGAACCATTCAGTTCCATACAGAAGTATAAGCGATCTTCGAAATTTATTCGCACATTGCTCAACATTTCTGGAGTCACTGCACGACACTCCACAACAATTCTCCTGCGTAGATCATCAAGAGAAGTTGGCTGGGTAATATAAACTTTGGATTTCAAATGACCCCATAAAAAGAAGTCTAATGGTGATAAATCAGGAGATCTAGCCGGCCATTCTATTGGTCCTCGCCTTCCAATCCATTGCCCTGTGAAATTGTCATCTAAAAATTGACGTACAGGTGCAACAAAATGTGGAGGAGCTCCATCTTGTTGAAAGGTGAGCTGACCGTCAAGTAACCTATCATCGTCTTCAAGTAACTGAGTGATTCTGGGGTTCACAGTTGTATCAAGAAGTTCAAGATACGTTTGTCCGTTGAGGTTACCATCAATAAAATATAGACCTACAATATGGTCTCCCAGAATACCAGCCCAAACATTCAATTTCTGGGGAGTTTGTGAATGAGTTTCCCTGTACCAATGGGGATTTACGTCACTCCAGTATCTGCAGTTGTGCCTGTTCACATGTCCATTTAAATAAAAAGAAGATTCGTCAGAAAAGCACACATTGTAGAGGTAATTATTATCACCAATCAATAATTGATTCATGATTTCACAAAACTCTGTACGTCTGTCAGGATCATCTTCATTTAATTCTTGTACATTCTGCATTTTATAAGGATGGAATTTTGCGTCTTTCAGAATTCGATGTACGCTGCTTTTCGAAACTCCAGAAATAGTCTCAAGTTGTCTTAACGATTGAATGTTGTCCATCACTGCATGTCCTACAACTGCAACAGCGACCCCTTCATTTCTCATAGGCTTCTCTCGTTCATGTTTTTTATTCAGCACTGATCCCGACTCCAAGAACTTATTCATCAATTGAAGCACGTACTGATATGATGTGGTGTTTTCTGGATGACTTTCATTGAAACTTCGAGCCGTAGCTCTAGCACATCGTCCATTTTCAAAATACGCAGCTACAATGGTTATTATCTCTTGTACAGTATAAACCATTTTCGAATGTTTTCAAATTGTTGAATGCAGTGACTCGAATACATCAATTACCAAGGCGTAAACAAAGATATGCGTATACAAAAACACATGAGGGCAATTTTTTTTTCATAAAAACGTCTGTCTCACCTTCGAAACTATTATTTCTGACAGCATATTATTTTTCAATACAGTGGCGTACCCACAGTGAACCTTTCTTACGACGCTAATATTTGAGGTGATGAAAAATTAAAATATCTGGATAAAACTTAGTTTTCATTAAAACTTCAACAACACTTGATCGATCCTCAATTTCAGTACACCGATGTATTTGGGATTGAATTCCCTTCAAAATGATGTATCACAAGTATAGTAGTCCCATTGAAAATTCTGAAGTAGGGGGTGCTGGGGTTGAGGGGGTTGACAACACAATGATGGTGTATTTGGTGAAAGTGTTCCCCCTTGAAATAAAAATCAACGGGTCTGAGCGATTTTCAATTTTTTTCATGAGTTCGGATATTAGGAGGGTGACAAGTTTTAGCTGGGACACACTTTATTATGCCAACATCAATAGCCATTTGAGGTATGGGATACTTAACTGGGGTTCGTCTGGGAAATAGTTTTTGTTTTACAAAAAATGGCAATTAGGACAGTGGAAGGTCTAGGATGGAGGGTCTCATGTAGAAAATCATTCAAACGCTTAAACATTTTGACTGTAGCAGGCCTATACGTTTATGAGCTGCGTATTTTTGTCTACCAGAATAGAGATGAGTTTGCTCGTAATGGAGAAAATCATCTACACGAAACAAGATATAGAAATGTGCTTGTTCCAGGCCAACAACGTACAAAAAAGTTTCAGAGAAGCCACATGTTTCTTGGCTGCAAAGTCTACAATAAGTTGGATCAGAGTATTAGAAATGGCACTAATATTCAAAAAATCATTAAAAACCCATCTAAAAAATAAGAAAATTCACTCTTTAGATGAATTTTTCTCATAATTCGTGTGTAAAATCGGAATTGTATCTGTAATTAAATTTACATTTATTTTATTTACTTTACATTCTTAACGTTTTCTTTGTTATTGTACAACTGTACCATTCAACAAACGAAATAAATTATATTATTAATTATAAGCTGTGAACTATAAACTGTTTGAAATAATTCCCACAAGAATTTTCGTCCAGACGTACACCCATATCTGCCGGTTGGGAGGCACTGGTATTTTTTGTCATGCATTTGTACATTAATCATTGTCATTTTCAATACATGTTTTTCAAGTTTACATTATCCGTTGCAGATGGATTCGACATTGTGGTAAACGATTGCTACGCTCATAACGGAGCTACAAAAAAAATTCAGCTCATCGACGAATACGGGTGAGACACGTGTATGAGAAACATTTCAAATGGTAGTGTTGTAATCAAGTTTCCAATTTCAGATGCCCGGTTGACGACAAATTGATTTCGAGGTTCCGGGGTTCGTGGACAGACTCCGGAGTGTACGAAACCCAGGTTTTTGCCTACATGAAAACGTTCCGGTTCACAGGATCTCCGGCACTGTACATCGAATGTGATGTGAGGATGTGTCATGGACGATGTCCGGTTGGTATTTTTTTAAGTTTATAATAGCGATATCTGAATGTACCGGAGTGAAGATAGCGGACAAAGATAGCGGCCAATATTACCGAAGTCAACCGAACGCGGGAAACAGTGGCGCACCAATCAACTTTTTTTCACTTACATGAAATATCATTTGTTCCATTGGAAATAAGTATTTTTCTAATATTGAGACGAAAAGGGCTGAATTGTCCCTAATCAGAAATTCTGCCTAATGAAAATACAAGGAATCATATAGTAGGTACTTCATTATTCAATCTCAATAAAGCCGACAAGATTTTCCGAGTTGCGTTTTGTGGTAAAAAAAATGCATTTTGCATTTCGATAAAAATTCGATTTTGTGTGAATTCGTCGAAACAAACAAATTTTAACACAATGTTGAACATTACTAACGCGTCATTCTCCAAAAAAAAAAAATGACTTCCCGAGAGTACATTTAGCAACACTTCTATTAAAAATTCGAATTCTGTGAGAAATCTTCGTCAGAGCATGAAAAAATGTCAAAATGTTGCAAATCAGGAAGTCGAATTTTTTTAACGGGAGTGAAGGAGCAGTAATTGGTAACATTTTGTCAAAATTTGTTTATGCTCCGACGACTTTTGGTAAAAGGGTTGCTAAATGCATTCCCCGTCTATAGTAGGATGTCGATTTTTTTTATCGGAGTATAGGAGAAGTAATATGCAATATTTTGACAAAATTTGTTTGTGCTCCGGCGAAAATTTCGCACAGAATTCTAATTTTTATAGTAAGGGTTGCAAAATACACTTTCTGGCTGCCTCAGAGTGGGAGTGAAGTGGATGTGATTAGTGAAAATTTGCCAAAATTTTGACTAAGCATTCGAATTTTTAATAAAATGGTTGCAAAATACACCTTCAATACGCTATCACACAAAATAAAAAATTTATCGAAATTCAAAATGCATGCACCCCTCGATTTTTTTTTCGACAAAATGCCACTTGGAATATTTTGTCGACATTATTGAGATTAAAATAATGAAGTATTATAATTCCTTATATTTTCATAAGGTAGAATTTTTGATAAGGGGCAATTCACCCCTTTCCGTCTCAATAATCAAAAAAGACTCATTTCCAATGGAATAATTGATATTTCGTTTAAAGAAAAAATGGATTGGTATGCCACTGTTTCCCGCGTTTGGGTGACTTCGGAAGTATTGGCCGCTAACTTCCACCAGTTCTGAATGTTCATTTTCTACGACTTTTTTGGGCTACTAGGCTGCCATTTTATCAATGAATTCGATGACGACGATATATATATAATATGAGATCAATTCTATTAACGTGTCATTGGTGCGGGAAAAATTCATTTATTGTTTCATTCATTTATTCATAAGAGGGTGGGAGTTCAAATCCTGTTCGTTTGTTATTTTTTGTATACATTCAATTCGAATAGTAGTAGATTTTTTGAATATTTCTCAATATTTGTATTTTCAATTAGGTACGGCATGAACGTTTATGATTGAAACTGTGTAAGGAAAACAGGTTTCCTATGAAATGATTCAGATGGTCGTAGAAAAACTGTAGTGTACAAAAAGCATGAAGTGACTATTTTCCACAAAATTTCGTATACCTACTCATGCTCATTGTACGATAAACTATTGAAATTGATCAAATAAGTAGGTAAGGTAAGCTCGGGTAAGTGTGACCGTGATTTTCATTAGTTCGCATTGAATTTAGTCCTTCTGATGAACCTGAACTAATAAAACAATGAAATTTTGCAGGTATTTACTTCGAAGGTCAGTCTTTGTAATACGCCACAGAAAACTGTTGAAAAACGTATTCTATGAATTTTATTTCTCTCCGTAGGTCACACTTTCCCGGAAATTTGGGGCAAGTGTGATTCTGGCCAAATTTAAAGATATTAATGCACGTAAATCTCTCTTTGGGGCAGGTGTGAGTAAACAGTAAAGGAACTTTCACCACAATTTATTTGTTTCGAAATATCTTTATTCAAAACATAGTTAGGAACTTTTTAATATTGAATTTGAAATGCCCCATTGGAAAAAAACAAAAACAGTGAACATTTGTTGAAAAGAAAAATTTACAGGTAGAAATCGAATGAGAATTTCATTGATCCCCATCTTCTAACGAGTGGTGATGGAAGCACAGTTGTTATTTCATTTAGGTAGAAGAAAACTGTATAGAATGGATTCTTACCTTAGATTTTAACAATACACTCAAAGCTTGAAATAAACTCGTTATACTCGTTCGGGTTGATGAATTGTAGGTTAGAAAATTGGGGACAATATTTGGATTTCACAAGATCTCTTTGGTATTTTATATGATGGTTATGGATTCATTATGAGTGTAGGCTTTTCGTCAATAGATGGCTTTGGGCTGTCGCCCGGTTTAGCGAAGATAGCGAGCAAACTCACACTTGCCCCAAATTCACACTTACCCGAGCTTACCTTAATACAGAGTATTTATCGGACTATTTTTATTCAATATTTGCTTGATTTCTTAGAGACAAACTGTGAAAAAAAAAGCACAGTTTGACTGATCTGGTCTACAATGGCCGACACTTTCCCGAGAATTACCTACTCTATACTTTTTATTCTTATAATAATAAATTATTTTATTATTTATTTTTTCAGAGCCAACCGTGCCACTGGAGAAATGTCAAAACTGTGAGAAAAAGGTCTATTGATACTCAATCTAATAAAACAATTGTTCCAACGGTACCATCTCTTTCGGAAAACGTAAACTTGTTCCAGTCTCTCAGGGTTCTGCAGGAAGGCGAAACAGACGAAGAAAGAAACATGTCCATCACAAGTAAGATCGGATATAAACCACTTTATAATTTGATCACATTTAAAATTTAATTTTACTTATATGGGGTGTTTCACAATTTTTTACCCTAAAAGGGCGATCCTTGGATGCTTTTATCAAAAAATTCTTTTTATGAACGCAGGTTTGCAACCGCTTTATTTCTGAGATACAGGGCGTTGAAATAAAACAAAAATCAGTTTTTTACAATATCTCTGAAACAGATTTGTATTTATTTTATATAAAAATAATATTTCAACATCCTTTATATCAGAAGTGAAGAGGTGGTGGAATTATGTTCATGAAAGAATTGTTCTTGATATCATCCAAGGATTATCACCCTAGATCACCTTTCAATTATGAAACACTCCGTATTAAAATCCTGAATAAAACAATAAGTGTTTAATTGAAATACCAAGTCACTCGTCTAGTCATCAGCTACTAAACAGGGTGTTAGGTAAACATGCGGCAAAAATGCAAGGGGTTATTCCTTGACCAATTTTAAGAATATTTTGCCATATGTATATAAACGTAGGGTGTACGTCATGAGTTCATCAAATACAAAATATTTGATTTTTCAACAGCAACATACAGAAATCGCTGGATTGGTCGAGGTGGGCCACACGAATGGCCTGCTCGATCTCCGGACCTAAACCCCCTGGATTATTCCTTCTGGGAACATCTGAAGTCATTTTTACCGACGCCACTGGTGGTTTTACTACTGGATCGAAATTTACTGCTGGAAATTTACTGCCATTGTCCATGCTCTGACATCTAGCCTACCAAAAATCAGAATTTTAAAATTCGAGGATCTAAAGTGTTAATAGCATAATCGGTACACTCTACGAACATTGAAGAACCTGACTTATCAAAAAATTGTATCCCTCATTCCTCAGGTCAAGTAGGCTGAAGTCGGAAAGTCGAGTGGGCGTGAGTCGGTGTTGTCTTATGCGTTGTGGAGAATAGGAAGTGCCAAATCGATCGGAACTACTCATGTCCCACCCTCAAGCAAATACAATCCTGATGTAGCCATCTTCGGCGATTTTTGTAATAAGAGTGATCAGCTCCTGACGAAACGAACACCGTTTGAAAAACAGACTAAATATCGAGACTTACTCTTCGAATTCCGTGGGCTTCACCCAAACTATTCTGTTAAAATGGTGTTTCTGGTCATACGGGTACTTGGTGGAATCATAGATACGCTGCTCTCGAATCTAAAAACAATAAACCGGCTTGCCGTAGTGCAGCAGGAATCTCAGCCGGACGGATGCAGAAAGCCGTCATTCTTGGTTCACATCGACTACTCAAGCCATATTATTCCCAAACCCAGTACCTTCACTTACCACACGGACGAGGGTAATGACTAACGGGGTAAATGACACCAGGGCGTTCTCCAGATGTATGAGGGCTACGGAAAAAAATTATACTCCCTCATAAACACTGGTAGAGTGCGGGGACAGGATAGCTGCTAGTATTATTAGCTGTGACGCTCCGGAGCGACTAAATGTATTTTGTTTATTTTTAGTTGTAGGAAGACCCGGTATGAGTATAAATAGTTATTTATGCAACAAGTGCAAAAAGTAAGTGTTTATTGCACTCGACGTGAAATTGTCCGACGAGGCCGTCAGGCCGAGTTGGACAACACGTCGAGTGCAATAAACATTTTTTGCACGAGTTGCATACAATATTTTTTCTACTTCATGCAAAAAGCAAAAAATTATTTATTTAGGTGCGGAACTAGGTGAAGGAAAATGAAATACGCAATTTAAATAAATAATTATTACTATCGATTTCATCACCATCATCTAGTTTTCCATTAATATTACTCATTTTAAAACTTTCAGTTCTGTAATTGTCAGAATTAAATTTTGACCGACGTTTATATAACCACAGTTGCATTATAAAAATCAAAATCATAGTAGCCATGAGCGCGTATGTTATCACGAGGTGTGGTCATAGTACAGGCAGTTTGCTCTATGCAGGTAGACGGTTTAGAACATAGCGGATCGGTTTTGATTATAGTTATTTTCGGGAAGGCATTGTTTGTTCAACTCTGACTGCTAACATTAATACAAAAAAAATATAAAATATGTAGCTGTTTAAAACGTATGGCCAATCTCACAGAATATCTGCTAAATATGTAGTGGGTTTGAACGTTTATGTTTATCATGATGACAGCACGTTGAAGTAGAATGACAGATGAGTGCAATAAAAACTTTATTGCACTAGTGCAATAAAGAGCTTCTTTTTCCACTGAATATAGTTCAATAAAGTTTTGCTTTTTGCATGAATGTAGAAAAATAAAATTATACTTACTAGTGCGCCACTGGTCTCCGAGTTCGGGTGACTTCGGATACATTGGCTGCTATCTCTGGCATATGTCTTCACACTCGTACAAGATTACAGCAACATTTTTTAATTGAATTGTAAAAATAGAATGGTTTATTTCTGTTTTTACAGGATTCATAATCATAACACTCATATTTCACACGTTTCAGGCCATTCTATGGATGCGAACAGCGTGTGTATGAAGACAGGGTGGTTTTCAGCACTTCTGGCCTTGGGTGGAGGAACTTTGTGTCTTCTTTTCGGAGCTCTTCTAGCAACATGTACAAGAATGAAGAAAGTATCCATAGATAAAGTACTAACTACGAGCCAATTCAACGGTTACATGAACCACAGAGGCAGTATAAATTGAAGATTCCTCCTGAGACTGGTGATAAATGCTTAATGGTGGGATCGAGGGGGTGATATCTCTTCAACAACTGAATATACTCATCCGCCTAATTTTCTCTTCTTTTTTTGTAGCCAAATTGATTTAAGTGAAAACCGATGAAATATTACAACTTATATTTTATTAAGAGGACTGACCTGTTTTGAAAAGGAACACTATAGTGTATGGTACTGTGTATAATTGATAAGATAAAATTGTATCAAAACCGCATTTGAACTATAACATAGTTTTAGAATTAGGATTTAATAATATTGAATTATTTTAGTAGATTTAGAGCAGACGTACGCGGAGAATTCGATTAATTTATTTTATGAAAATGCAACAAAGCTTCATCACCAAAGGATCGTTCACTTAAAAAGTTATTCAATTGCTTCTGGTAGAACTTTATTCATCTTCTCCGGTATGTTTGCAATAAAATCTGGGTATTTTTTATAATCATCTTTTGGATTATATGAAATATCGACAAGTCCTGTGTATATAAACAAATCCCTTATAGAATAAAAATAAAATCAATTCCAATCGGGCCTTTGTTCTTTTATTAAATTTCCATTTGAGAAATTCAAGGTCACTCACTGGACAACGAACGTGCTGAATGTATCCTGGTTAAACAGTGCGAGCGATAGCATCCGAGCTGGCTTGCTGACTCGCATCCTAGTTACTACAACATTTTTTGGTTTCAATCGCTTTTTAGCTACCCCCACCACGCCAAAAGCAGCAGAGGCACATATACACATTACACATGAACACTGAACAGTGTAGCTGTCCACCAAGATGCATAGAAACCGTGGTGCGATCACAGATTCGATTTTGTTTCTACCAAAGTTGTTGATACTGTAATTGCATTGATACCGTTGGCTTCATTCGTCGATGGATGGCGCAGAAGTCGAAAATAGTCAAATTTTCAACATTCCACGTTGCCTTAATTTGTCATTTGATTGTTTTTGAATGTTGACATGACACTTGTCGCTTGTCCAACCGTCAATCGTCAATGATAACATTAATCTGTAATTTTGCCGCCATCTTTGCTAAAGAAGTGAAACGGTACCAATGCAATAAAAATAACATGAATCAAGTAGGCCGTACATCAACACTTTTGTATGTCGGTATCACAGGTATAAGTGATCAC
The DNA here is from genome assembly GCA_958502065.1 of Chrysolina americana. Lineage (NCBI taxonomy): Eukaryota > Metazoa > Arthropoda > Insecta > Coleoptera > Chrysomelidae > Chrysolina > Chrysolina americana. The sequence goes on along the minus strand of OY293411.1, from coordinate 11,289,310 downwards.
ACCAGGGTTTCTATGCATCTTGCTGTCCACTTTTACGCAAGCAGCTCGCATTTGACGGCATTTGTGTTCCCATTATAATCCTGTACTGGGCCAGTCGAGAAACTTACTGTCGACGTGAGTACTCAGAGGCAACAGCTCAGCTGCTGTGAGGTCTGAAACCAGTATTGTGTGATCAGGCCTTAAGGAAAAAAATATGTCAACTGTTAGATTAAAGCATAATTCAGATAGCATTACAAAGCATTCAAAATCCTCACCAAATGCCTTTTGCACCTAATGAATACAGACCATAATTGTGTGCCTCCTGAGAGTTGATAGCATATGGTGCCATAAATATTCATACATAATCAGCATATCCTTGAAATATTTTTTGAACTTTCTGGTGAACGATTTGAGATTTTTCGCAGTGATCAGACGCTAAGTAACACTTGCAATTATGTGTCCGTGAGGAACGTTGTACAAATAGAAGACAGATATAATTCAATATCCGTAGGGGGTAGTAGTTGTTTTCTGTCAGATATTTGCTTTAATTTCAACTGTGTGGATTTATGTGGAGAGAGATGAAATATTTCACACAAAACATGAGTATGTAGCAGATGTTTAATAATATCAAATAATTGATGAATTTACAGATTCTTTATGAAATATGAGATACCAGGAATCATAGGATGTATATAGATTGCACACAAATAAAAATTGTTCCACCTAGTTTTCAGAAGCATTAGTTCTCATTTCGTTGAGAATCGAAATGCCTCAAATTGGCTCTTTATAGTCGTCTTTTATTCATACCCCGCTGCTTCTTTGTTATCGGTTTGGCTATAGTCATAGTCAAGTCTGGATAAAAACAATCATTATTTATTACAGATTATATTAAATTATTCAATATTATACGTATATTTTATTCAAACTGTAACCAAATTTCATTCTGACAGCAGCTAACTTCGTTAAAACGCGCGCACAAGTATCGACAAACGTTTTTGGTCACAAAACATTAAACTTCAATTACCAACATTTACCAAATCCATTTAATACTACGTTACCAGATTTTGTTCTAACGACATTGATACTGAATGTATTTTAGGAATTTATCGTTAGGAATGTCGTTGGCAAAAATATCGTTAGCGCAACGATATTGTATTACGACAATTTACTGAATAAGCTTCTTAGAATTCAGAATTCAAGTGTTTTGCATTTCATTATTTGCATATCTATTTTGTCGTATGTTCGTTGGCTTTTTGATCAATATATAAGAATGTATCACCTATATATGGATATACCCCACCGACCTGATGTTAGTAGATCGGTGATATTCCGTGTACCATAGTCACCAGTGTCCGATGAAAGTTGAACTATCAACCAATCATAACATTTTCGTAGGCAAGAAAATCCGACCTAATGCCAAGTATTTGAGCTTATAGCGTACCGTTTTCCGATTGGTGAATGAATGAATGACACAGAACAACATGTTCTTATTCAGCAACCAATTAGCAAACAACACGCCATATCGTGAGCTATCATGTATACCTTGTGTAAAGCCCGTCAAATAGTTTGGTCAAACTGCCTTCAAGTGACGTCATTTCGAGTGGTTTACTTCAAGTTTTGTTATTATTACGTCACTTCAGAACTATTTGACCGTGAGCCACGGGCTTAAGAATCGAACGAACGAGCAAAGATCAAGCAGGTGACATGACAGTGCTAGATAACGGACTGAACTGACCACAGAACAATCGATGTGTTCTGTGCCAGTGACCTGTGAGTCCCGTGACCCGTGACTCATAAAATTTGATTTGATTTGTTAAAGAAAGAAGTGACGTTAAGTGAAAAGTAAATATTTACGATTTAACCATTTAATATTTAATTTACTAGTAGTTCCTGTCAAAATGTCTGTGTCTCAGGGTAAATATCTTTGTTCTGCTAAAGTAGAGGTGCGGTAATATTAATTCTATTTCATTTCAGAAAATCGTCCAGAGCTGTATGAAGAAGTTAAACTTTATCACAATGCTAGGGAACGGGAAAAGTTGGTTGATACTGATATGCAATGCCTTTCTCTAAGTAGATATTTTTCAGGTATGACAGTTTAGCTGATCTCTATGCTGTAATAAACACCTTACAACATTTAGAGAAGGCCTACATAAGGGATTGTGTTACTCCTAAGGAATATACCGGGGCATGTAGCAAGCTCTTAGTACAATACAAAGCAGCCTTTCGACAAGTCAAGAGTGATGACTTTCCTACAGTGGATACGTTTGTGAAAAAATATAGAGTAGGTATATTCATTTATTGGAGAACAAAACTCAATAATTTTTTTCAGCTGGATTGCCCAGCAGCTCTTGAACGAATCAAGGAGGATCGACCAATAACAATAAAAGATGACAAAGGAAATACTAGTAGATGTATAGCAGATATAGTGTCACTTTTTATAACTCTCATGGACAAATTGAGATTAGAAATTCGAGCAATGGACGATTTGCATCCAGAGCTAAGGGATTTAGTGGACACCATGAACAGGCTCAGTATTTTGCCATCAGATTTTGAGGGTAAACAAAAAGTATCAGAATGGTTAGCAACTCTTAATTCAATGCAGGCTTCAGATGAATTGTCTGAATCTCAAGTGAGGCAGTTGCTTTTTGATTTGGAGAGTTCATATGCATCTTTCAATAAAGTATTGCATGAGAGTCACTGAAAAAAAATTATATTCTAATATATTCAACTGTTCAGTTTTTTTTGCTAGAGGGTTATGTAATTAGATGTAAGTATACTTTATAGAATATTGAAACCTTTCAGTGGCATTAAAATATAGCTATGGATATTTTTTTGAGTAAATTTTCACTGAACTACAAACAGCAGTGTAATGTTGGAATTGATCTCAACAAATCGGATTTTTTATTGAAAAAAAAACTGTATCTGCATATATTTAGTGAAGTAACTCACATATAAACTTTTTGAGGAAGATCAATTCCTGGTATAGTGTAACAAATAGTTGAAGGAATCAGTGGCAAATATATATATGCAAGATATTTCGCTGAGTTAAAAGGACTAAAAATTTTAATAGTGAATTTATGTATACATTGGAATCTTATGAATATGAAAACAAACTCCACAAGCTACTCAAACACCAAAACTATAGTAATTTTCACTCTACTAGTATTTCTCTAACAAAATTGACCTAAATACCAGCTGGATGGTTACTTTTTGGTGAAACATCTGTCTAGTGAGAAATTGTTATTGTTTTAGTATCTGAAGTAGTATATCATAATATGTAGTTAATATTTCGATTCTCTCAATGTTTTTTCATCCCTAGGAGCACATGATATTTTTCACACTCTGAAAATTGTACTGAGATCTGTAGAATCTTTGAAACAAAAATAGGTTAATTCCAAATCAACCATCTACCATCTAGCTGAATTCCATATAATGGCCAATAGAAAAACCTTGGTCTGTCATGTTTTCTTTGAAGCTCAAGCTCTATACGTTTGTTCAATTCAATATTAAAATCAGAAAATATTTTGTTAAAATTGATTATCTGGAACCCAATTGTTAAATGACTAGGTATCAAACTGTTTCTCATTGGACATGGAGTATAAGGAGTAAACATTTTGGATTCAAATAAATTTGAACAATATATCGAAAATAGAATTTATTCAGATTACAAGTTGCAATGTACTTCATTTTGGAACCATCTTACGCACTGATCGCTAATAATAATACATTTCCTTATAGGTACGTATTACACAAGATGCAATAATTTGTGTATGCCTTATATTATTCAATACTATTTCTACAAGCACTACCAATATTTTTTTTTATTTATTTTTTCCTGTGTCAAGTTTTTCATTAACGGGTTTTCTTATTTCCCTTTTTTTATGACCGCTCTAACGATGAGTCATGTTCTTATCAATGGTTTTTGTTGAGAAAGTTTTTCCTCAAATTCAATAGATATATCTTTTTTATATATTTTATGTTATATTCACCTAATTAAATTTCACGGAAGACTGAAATTCATACAATATTATTGCAATGAAAAAATTATACAAGTAGTAATGCCATTTAGAACCTCTGAAATCTGAAACTCCTTAAGAAAAATAAATGAGAAATGGTTGATATAAGAAACACTAGAATGCTGCCACAAAAAATTTCAGAAAGTAAGTTACTGAAAATTCTGCAATTTCTAGTTAAGTTAGTAGAAAAAATCTTAGTTTTTCGACCAAAATATTGCGTACAGGCACAATAAGAAAAATGTACCGATATATATTTTACCTATATGAAGTGTGGTCGATCAGAACTTCTTCCTTTTGCAGTTGTGGAATGACTGAACTGTGGATCACGTAACATAACACACGTTCTATGTTGTGAACTGTTTTGTGTTAATCTGTGGTTTGTCACTTGCCGTGTGTATTCTAGGTGGCCTGTGGTTTATTACCAAGGGAAAGTGGGCAAGTTTTTACATTCACCGATGGATAAATGCGCATTAATGCTGTCACTGCCATCCATTAGTTAAATAAGGATATAATGCTCATCGATGGATCGATGGAAGTTCTATGTTTTTGGTTTTAATTTTTACAATTTTAGGTTTCCTTTTAACACGAAATTGATACCCTAAAGCTAAGATTTCATGTACACGAATTATTTATTTTTCGTACAAAATCTGTCAAAAGCTGTTCAAATATATTTCATGGCGGCAAATTTTAACTGATGGTACGAATAAATTCAAGAAGTTGAAATAAAAGCTGCTTTCCAACTGCCAGGGGTAGTAGCCCCCAGTGGAGCTTGTTACCCCTGAATTGAACCTGAAGTGAACCGCACCTGACTTTATAACTGGGTTTTAATTGGAACATAATTTGTCGTGATCTGTCAAATCACTTCAGGAGCTACCCGGAGCTACTCCCTGTGGCCATTGGAAAGCGGCTAAAGTCAACTTGTCCGAAATTTTGAAGAAGAACAATGATCAGTGCGGCTATGTTATGTCTGTTTCCAGACATATTAAAAATTTCAATGTCAAATATATGGACAGCAATCTCATGATTAATAATATAAGGACAGCCGTAATATTTTATATTTAGCTGATTTTGTTAATGTATTGAAATTTTTAAATGAAGAAAAAAAGGAAAAGGTCTTCCAAACGTTTTTGGATGAGACCTATTTTCAAACTACGAAAATAACTACAGCATAATCAACGAGCTGAGGAATTTACTTGAGAAAATGGTCGGTAAATTAGGGGGTTGACGTTGAATATTTCATTTGAAGGCATTTCGCACAAATGAAAACCGCTTAAAATATCATTCGTACGAAAAAGTGACATTTCTTTCAAATTACCAACGAAAAACCGAAAATTCGGATGCATGAAAACTCAGCTTAAATCTTACTGTTCACACTCACGATATCCGACGTTACGATGATCCGAAATTGTTACTATTGGTTGGATATTTGAAGTTAATCAATAGAAATCCGGAGGTCGGATATATCGTAAGTGTGAACAGTAGCATTTAATCCCAAAACTTCCATTGTGTCTACGGCAACCAGCACACATCAGAGCAACCGACTGTCCGCGACCGTCCAACTACGATCAAAATTTTCAACACGTGTATTCTTATCGGACAACTTACACTGAATGATCGTCCTCGACCAGTTTTCAAACAACATGTTTGAAATTCCAGTCTGCTGAAAATTTTGGTCGATATAAGTGTGAGCTTGAAAGTTTTCATTGACCCTTTCAATTTGTGGTTGTTGCTGGACGGTCGATCATCAGTGTGTTTTCAGTTATATAGAGTATAAAATTTTCCCTATCTACAGTTTCAAACCCGATATTTACTTATAAAATAATCAAGCTAAAAACAACAAAGCTTTTTGATCGTGCGAATTTCAGACTAAACCATGACATTGTGGTTATCTTCTTTTTCGTCCACGTACAGAACATATTTTGTTACAGATTTGGCAAAATTTGGTATTTTCCACTCTCTAAAAAATATTCAAAAATAATTTAATATTCAAATACACTATAAGTGAGAGTGATTAAAATCTTGAAATTTAAGAACATGGTTACAATGAAAAACCAAGATGACGCTACTGCAACATCAAAACCGATTAAACAAATAATCTTCACTATAGTTATGAAGTATAATATGGTCGCATAGGCCTAACTTACTTGGACTACTGGTCCCTTATTTGAACATATTCTTTCATTGGAATCACTAAAGTGTTGACTTTGAGTGTTCATATAACATCAAATCAAATCACAACTCTGGCGTCTCTGAATCCTCACACTAACGAATAGACATCACCTCTTATCCGCTTCAATGACGAGAATTCGCGATCAATTTGAATTGGCCATCACCTCTCCTTAAATGTTTCCGTAGAAACTTAAATGTTACTTAATTATTTACTATAAAATTACCCGTAGATTTCGTTTAAAAGTCAACTGCTATCGTTTTAGTATGTATTATTGCGAAATAAACTTTGCAACAAGCGCACTCATTCATATTCAATATGAAACATTGCAGAAACGTTGCATGTCTTTCTGCTCTGCAATATTATAAAATTAAAAGACGCACCTTAATGCAAGCGGAATGTAATATGGTATAATCCAAGTCTCATGTTGAGAGTAATATTTCAACAAGTTTAAGTAATAGGTACTATTTATATTTGGGTGATGCCGGTACTGCATGCATGGCAAATGATGGAAGAAATTGTGTTTATGCAATTATTCTTCTCTTGTTATAAACAGCATGAAACACCTATTACAAGAATATGTTTTAACGAATTTCTCAATATTTGAATATTTTGTAGTAGGTACGAGAAATCAAAAAATTACGATAACTAAAATTAAAGCTATGTAGCTATATCAGTGACAGTAAATGTTACATTTAGTACGAAAACAACGAAAGAATATTATTATCTAATTATCATCTAGTTTCTTTGTATAATCGGAGTGAACGAGACAAACATATAACTAACCCGAGCTCGTGCCGTTTCAAAACTACGCCTCGTAATTCGTCTACTCGATTATTTTCTGGTGCATACCTATTTGAAACGTATTCACCTGTGAAGGAATACTTCCATACTTTAACTTTGATATTTAAACGACAACGTCACCTTCGCACGGATTCGATTTTAGCCAAATATATGCATTTTGGCAGATCATAAATAAATACAATGACGTCACTAACAAATCGTATTCGAATCCTACGAATACAAATCGACACTATGAAAATAGAAAGCACCTACATCTCTCTTCCATTTGACGGTTGGTACAAATTTTTCATTTCATGACAGTTTCTCGATCTTGACCTTGAGTCGAATCAAAATTAATTTTTAAAATGTGCATGGTGCATTAAATTCTTATAACGGTGAGTAGGTATATTTATTTTGATTGAGACGATATTTGTTGAATACTTTAAATGAAAAAGAAAATTGAATTATAAAACTAAATGACCTAGAATACAAATTTTTTTTCATTATAAAAAAGATAGATCACTTTACCGCGAGTTTTCTTAATGTAAACAAAAACAGGTTCGCCAACGTAAAACGTGTGGTCTGTCAGACATGAGACAGATCAGATGGTAGATGGTCCAATGTCCGTTAGTTGGATGCTGGAGAGAAACAATTTTAATGTAATTTTTTTCTGTTGCCAAGAGGAGTGTGATAATAATGAGTGCTAAGACTTGTAACAATTAGTTGGTATTGTTCAGAAAATAATTTATTATAACTGGCAGTTTTACGTAACCAGCAATTGAAATCAATAATCCGTGACCTGCTCAAAGCTACACATTTATTTTGGTAAGGGGAATTAGCAATTCAAAATAATCCTGTTGAATCTGTATAAACTGAAAATAGTATCTGACAGCTTTCCAATAATTTTTGTAGGAACATACAGTAGGAATGTATCACTTAGGTCATGTCCTATACCGAACTGGAGCATGGTTATCAGGGTTTGTGTAAAGCAACCAGACCTACACATTTCTATGTAGGGGCAGTAAGTTTATCTAGAAATAGTTCCTTCCGTTCTTCCCTACTGACATCCGCACACTCTTACATTTTTTTAGTTCTATACACTTTTTGTTGATGGATGCTAGTAGTTACCAAATGGGAGGAGCAATCCCATCAGTTGTTATCGAAGATGTAGACAATCCAATGCTTTCACCTTTACACTGGCACGGGGTACTGTTTTTGAAGTGTGCTTTCGCTTTCATGCACTAGCATAGTAACTGCTTTTTCCTATTTTGTCTTGCAACTAACATTTGCTTGGATCATCTTCTCTGTTTTAGACTTTTTTCCCATTGTGGTAAGGTTCAGTTGGCTCTATTATCTCGGGTTGAAACAACTGATCATTTGGTAGAAGTTGTTTGCTTATTTTTGTTTTGCTGCCATTTTGTTGAGCCATATTCATCACCTCTAAAAATATAGTAATTTAATTGTTTAGTTCCTTCGACAGGTTACATACGTATATTCATTTATATTGAAACAGTAACAGAATAAAATATTCCACAAGTTACTATTGATTGAATATTGCTATAGATTCAGTCTACTAAGTTAGTGAACTAAAATAGTAAGTCTAGGAAATGAATGTGAGGGTGAATTTTATGATGGTTTGATATTTTCTGTAACATATTAACAGTAAATTGTATTGTTTGAATTTGCTGTTGAATACTAAATCAATTTGTATCTTCTCCACTGTTCTTCACAACGTCGCTGAAATACATTTAGGCCCTTTGCACGCGACAAGATTGTACCTAACTCAAGTGTAAAGCTAGTTGTACACTCAACCAGTTTGCAAACAATACTATACACAAGTGCAATTGTTTCTAGATGATTCGGATATAATTTTTTTACAAGTGTTTATAGATCACAGGCTTTACGCAAAATGTAAAGTATGTCAGATGAAAAGCACATTTTACGAGTATGATGATTATTAATAAGGTTATATTAAAGTACTTCTCATCCCTATACAAAGAAATATCATATTAATGCAGTTCAAAGTTTATAATTATGCAAAACTACCAGTTATTCTACCTTCTTGAATGTTTGTTCATTCATCTTGTGAGAGTTGATGCAGCTTTGAAACTAATCTGATTTGAGATTGATATTGCGTTCAACCAGTTGTAGAATGATAAGAAAACAGTTCCATAAATTGGCAAGGTCACTAAACAAGTTCTAAATTCTAGTTGAAGAACTGTTGCCCTGTTTTTAGAAAAGTCATAAGATGGACTGAACCTGTTTGCAACTCATTTCACAATCTGACAGAGTGAAGAAGCTTTCGAGCAAATAAAAAAAAAATACAAATTATTTATAAACAACTTGTATTTTTTCATATACCTATACAATAGTGTATTTCCATCTGCAAGTCTCCAACAGAAAACAACTATTGCCTCCTACGACCGTTGAATTATATCTTCTTGGCAATGTTTTTTACCAGAACAACTCTAATGCTCTATAAACCCATATCTAAACTTCAGCTTAGATTCAAAAATGGGGAACATCATTTGAAATTGATTGTTAATGATCTTCCATCCAGCAACGACAAGTATTTAGATGAGGTGAATATTTTGGTAGGATCACAATATTGGAATAATTTTTGCGTTTTACACTCTTCATTTCTATACTTATGAGGATATTGCAGATGAATGATACCAAGCAGCAAGCAGCCCTCAGAAGTCTTTCTCCAACCTCCTAATCAATTATCTTAATTTTGTTACTCTTCCGTAAACTTCTTAGATTTCATGTTACTATTCTCATTTTAGTTGTACAAAGCAAACAAACAGAACAAATAGTTCTCTTGTGTGATGATAACTATTAGATTTTTTAATAATCAACTTGTGTTAAATACTTTGAATAATAAGTATTTCATACTCGCTCCGCTCCGCTTGGCTTGTAGACGAACTCTCACCTCACGAAAAAAAAGAGTAGTTTCATCTCTTGTTGAAAAATATACTATTTGGTATTTCGATTTTATGTTAATCTGATTGATGGTAATAGAATGGTATGAAGAGGATTCTCTCACAGAAACTTTTAACTTACTCTCTTCTCTTTGGAGATGTTATCAGAACTGAAATTCAACAATTAATGTTTCTGAAACGATTTTCAACTTTGTTTTTTGTAAATGAAACCCGAATTCAGCTTCTACTCTTTTGACTAGATTTGTTTTTTAGAATCCATTAAGATATTGATTGTTGATATTAGGTGTTTCGAATTCACAAAATCAGAACATTGCAACAAACTAAAAGTTATTAATAATTTTACTGTGATTTGATCCTTTTCAGCGGATATTTTGGACAAGGATAAGTTGCAATTGTGTTTTCCTCTTATTTTCAAAAAAGGTAATTATTGAAAATCATTTGGTTGTTTCACTGAAATCGGTTTTTTGGAATCCGAAACATGATCAAACATCGACGTGTGGTAGTCTCAAATCTCCAGAGAAAAAAACTACAGAAACTTTTTAAAATTAACATTTGGCTACCATTAAAACAATCAATTAATGATGATTACGCGGGAAATACGAAACTTGGAATTACGTCAGTTCTGAAGATATCTTATAATAATACGGGAATAGTCAAAGTCGGTATAGTGAATAGAATTTGTTTTCATTTATCTATAAATTATCTCGACTTAATTTTGCCAAATGTTTAGTAGTAGTAGAAGTTGAAGTTTAGTATTGTCATCGTATTTCAGGATTTTTGAATGATTTTTCATGATTATATTGACGGGAATCAGGTCAATTTCACTCCTTTTGTTATGAGAAATATATTTGCAAATTACTCTTGCCCAAAACATTACCCAAAAGTGGCCAATTCATACTGCAATTATAAATAAGGTCAATCTTCATCCATTGCTGGTTTTTTGGTTGAACAGACATTATTTGATTCTAGGAAAACTTTTCTGGGAATGAATTTTAATATTTTGAAACTTCCACCAGTCTTCATTATGCGTCGTTTAAAAGTTTCCGAAAAAAAAATCCACTCAAATGATTTTTATTGAAAAACAAAACTTGATGAGGGCTAAAAAAACTTTTTTAATTTTAACGACATCTGAAGAAAGTACATGCAGAGTTGTATGATTCAATATCGGAGTTAAAAGAAAATTAAATGAAAATTTCAAAAATACAATTTTTTTCATTTATATCGAAAATCATTCAAAATATTCAGTTTTTTCCAAGGCACCTTGTGGAATGTTGATAATTGCGCAATTTTGTTGTAATTTAACCATTAATTTTCATTTTGCCGTTTCCGAAATCCCTATGCATTCAGCCGAATTTGAATAATTTTTTATATTCTTAAATATTATCGAACAGATTATTCTGTGTAGGTATTAGGAAAACAATTAACAATCCATATTTGTTATCTGAAACAGTTACCAAGTACTGTAACTAGAAGTAGGTTACTTTTTATTGATTGATTGAACTTGAAATGTAATCAGTCAATATTTGACCCATTTTCGGAATAATATGGTGAAAAATCCTTAATTGCCGCGTGAAGTACCTAATTTGTTTCACCATCGACACATATTATTCAGCAATATCTATTTCCTATCAATCAGTCCGATAATGAAAATAAAATTATTTCCTGTTGAGACATGACAACCCACGAATCATCCCAAAGCACATACAGTTAGTGTTGTTTGGACGATTATACTGAAAAACCTTTACTTCCTTAATCTTTACCTCGACGGACATCAAACAACATCATCATAATAAAGCATAAGTTGTTTACAAAACGTAGTTGACAAAAGGGCCCTCCTTGAGGAACCTTGCACAAATATATATCGGATGTAGTTCAATGTCCATCATGATATAAGCCAGGGAAGAAGTATTTTTGTGCGAACCTCCAATTTGAAGAATGACTGACCAATCACATTTTTCAGTTGTCTTATGGCATGGACCTTTCTCCGAAGATTTGTTGAGTTTGTATACGTGCCACTTTTCTCTTGAATCAAGCAACGCCTCCAAAAAAGCTTTTTCCACTTCAGAAAGGCCGTTGTGTTTCAAAAAGAGTTTGCTCTTTTTTATAAATTTGTTGGCTATTTTCAGTATCCAGATTTTTTAATCTTCCAAATAATCTAAAAAAAAAAATTGTTGAATCGAAAATATGACAATGATTATTAAAATTATTATAAACTGGTTTCAACTAGCTAGGAATCGCACGATAAAAGGTAAGACCTCGTTAATCCTTGGCTCGCACTAAGTTTCGACTTCTGAGGGCTGTCGTTCTTAGGGGGGCGACAGCTGGTTAACGGAGAAAACAATTTTAAACAAAAAAAATTTAGGCAGATATAAACTTTATTGCCCAATATTAAATTTAAATTGACAAGTATGATAGAAAATCAAAATAAGAGTGAAAAAACATAAGTGAATAATATAATAGTGTAAATATATAACTGAATATTCATCAACTATGAGTTTTGTGTACACCTAGTACGAGATAATAATGAAAGAATGAGCATAAAACACTGTATACAGAATTATATCTCAACAAATACGAAATCTATGCTCAACTTATAAGCTGCCTTTCTCGTCGGATCTAGAAGGCTCTCGATTCGTCAGGAAGAGATTTGTTGTATGTAAAACTGAAAGGCAGGGCCCATATAGCAATGGAGAACAGAGTTGGCAATTCACAATTGACAGTTGAACACCAAAAGAGATAAATCAATTTTGTGGAAATACATTAGTTGGTCTTTACATTTTAAGAGTGAAATTATAGAGTTGAGTGCATTTTTATTACAGGATAATACTGCAATAAAGAAGTTCTCATGAATGGCAATGAATACTTGAAGAAACCAACTGTTACCCATTAGTTATGCCCATATAAACAAAACCTTTCAAAACTACACTTACCACATAAAAATGCTATAAAGAATAATTAACCGCATGTGTTTCAAAAGAATAGAACATGTGTACTAATAGATTTCCAACTAAATATTGAAATTTTGTAAAAAGTACCAATGACAAAATGTTCAGGTTTTCATAAAGTTACGTCAAATGAAAAGTCGATGAAATTTTAACCAAATCTTGTCTAACTAATTGAATTTGAATTTAAGAAACAAAAGAATCCACTTTTACGTAGGTCCCGGATCTCCCTTGCTCAGACAAGCTCTGCTCTTGAAGGGTTTTCTCCGAAAACCTGGGTTATTCGTAAAAACAAATTTGACAAAAAAAAAACGTTTATGATGGTTGCCAAGAAGGTTATTATATAGAAAAGGTGTGACAGACACAGTTCTTGATAACATGTTTTTAATCATGAGGTACTAGGTTTTATTGACTTTGTAAAACGCTTGTAAATAGAAACATTATGACCTTATAAAATCCCAGCGGTCAATGAAAGTAAAAATATACTTTATAGAAATAGAAATATTCCTACTTCATCTAATTGTTTGTCTCTCTCAAATTTTTGAGAACAAAATTCTCTCATTGTGTTTAATTGCAGTGTTAGTAAACTATGTTTAAAATTGATTATGCTAGTGTAATATATTTTGAATGACGTAATTCAAGGTGGCACAGGCAATAATTTACAACGGTTTTCAGGGTGTTAACTGTATCAAATATATCATAAATAGAACAGTAAATATGACATTATTGATCTAGAAAAACCTTGTAAATTAATTTGGTACGTGGGTGTATATTTTGTTTACTCGTCAAATATTGGTTACTGGTGGAATTCATTCTCATAATTCCATTACGTGTCTTATCAAGAATAAAAATTATAACTGACAATGATGTAAAAATAATAATTTGAAAGAATTATACTAATTTGTAGATGATAATTCATTGAATGCCTAGGAATTAAAAAAAAATATTCTACGGTGTTTAATTGTGATGAAGGAGTTTCATCCTTCAACAGTACCTTCTTCATTCCACACAACATGTAAGAATAATAAGAAAACTATTTCTGATCATCAAATAGAGAAAAAATTTATAAAATGCAGAAAATCTTTGCAGGCGTTGAGCTAAAATGATTCGGCAGTCGTATGGGATGGGACTGTTGAATTATTTTCAGTTGGACGTTTGCCGACACCCTTGTATAGGGAATAAGCACAGCCGTCTTAATTCTCCGAGCCGTGGTAGGAAAATCGGCAACACCGCGTGGTAGATAATCAATTTGACGACCGACCCATTTATCCCTTAATGTCAATTTCTCGGATTATTTGGATAATTTGTAGAAAAAAGAACGCCGATTAATGTGGCTGTTTCATTTTCTTCATCACAAACGAAAATCGCAATCTATTCAATAGAGATTTCTAATGGATTTGGAAACCCGAATAAAAAGAGACGAAAGTTCTTAATTTTTCCGTCCTTGTTGCCATGGAATGTACTCTGTGATTGGTTACTATAAGGTCAGGGAGTATAAATGTCATTTTCAACTGTAGCTGTCATGTCATCCAAACTAACCGCCATTATGGTATCAATCACAGAGCGCGCCCCTGGCAACAAGGATGGAAAAATTAAGAACTTTCGTCTCTTTTTATTTGGGTTTCCAAATCCATTAGAAATCTCTATTTCTTAGAAACGGATCATATTTGCATTGGTCTGATCTGAGTTGCTTCCGAACCTTACCAGAATATTTTCAAGTTGTGACCACCTACTCAATTTCAAATCAAAAGTAAGAATCCATTTCAACTCATTGAGTCCCAACTTATTATGTACCAAGGTATACTTGGACTGGCATCTCATTCAATATTTGCGAAGATATTTTCAGTTCATTCTCATTATCAGATAATAAAACGTCTGATTGCAAACCTAATAGTCAGAAATAAAGTTTATTATCAGCATGATCAACTTTCCAATTATCAAATTTTAGGTTTTCGGCATATTCCCCTACATCTGATTTTACAAACTCTTCTACTGAATTATTATGAAATTCTAAGCATTTCTGACTGCTGTCATCGGGGTTAGTTCTCAATAATGTTACAACAGACCTTTGAGAGTTGCCCCAATTTCTATGAAGTATGGCAGAAATCCATCTCTTTCGCAATTCCTCTTATCTCGTTAAATAAAATACTGAGGTATGATTCTATTGAGAATCGTGATTCGACTTGCACCATGTCACACAACAACGAGTAGGCATATTGGCATAAATGAAGTAGACATTCCCTCCAAAAGCAAAAATTGGTATACGTAGATAACCTCATAATCACATTTGAGTTAAATTTTTTTTTTTGTGGGCTATGAAACACTTTCTCTGATAAGTCGAACACTAAATTTTTATCAATATTTCGTAAACCATTTCACATGAATCGTACGTTAATTCATCAATTAGAACACAAATAATTCACCCCAGAATGATTACTTTAACAATCACCATTCCACAATACAATGACTAATGTCGTCGCATGGTCGGGCGCTTTCACCGTGTTGTCAAATTTCTTCACCATGGCTCGGAAAATTAAGACGGCTGTGGAATAAGCCAAAGGTTCGATTATTTTTAATCAATTTTCATTTTGTTTATACTCTGCGTTCACGTATTATTCAGGTAAATTTGGTAGTGCATCGCTAAATAACGGAGAACCAGATTAAACCTATGATATATAGAGCAAACAAGATATGTACCTACATCACAAAAACAAATCTATTCAATATCACACTTAGAAATCATAATAATAAAAATGGGATGTGTTAGGAGAGTGTTGCCTATATTGTACTGCTTTTCTTTAAATTCAAATATTTCAGACTGTTGATGTCTTTTAATAGAAAAAAAATGTACCGATAAGTCCTTAAAGTGTACCATATTTTTATCTTTGCTAACCTAACCTAACGATTTAACTGAATCATTGGCAACTTTGTTCTGGTCTAGAGAATGACGTTTGAATGTGGGTTAAGATGTCTGTCATTTTCCGTATTGATATAACTTCGGCCTCTGCAAAGTAAGAAAAAATATGAATGTCCTAAGTTGTACCGGTGGTTTAATATAAACAACTTCTAAGGGTACAACTTAGGAAACTGTAATATTTGCTATCAACATCTATAATTAATTATTGATTATTGAATTATAAATGGAATTTTAAAACAGTTTATTTGGAATATATTAACTTAACCGCGTACTAAAATTCAAGTGCTTACTTACCTTTCAAAAACAAGGTTTTCTACGATTTTAAATTACGTAAAAAATAGTACTGCTTGGTGCGAAAATTTATTTTTAGCAACTACAACTCTTCCTACCCTCACTCAATTCCTAAACCAACCGAGTCTGAACAGTTTTGCCACTAGATGCGTTGACTGAACCATTCGTTGTTGCCACTTCTTTTCTGGTTTCGGATATAAAGTGTTGGAACAATTTAGAAGGCGGTACAATATTGGCAACTCATCCCTATATCTATTAAAAAACTCATCTGAAAGTAAAAATATTTATCCAATAAACGCAATTTTTTTCGTTTAAAATTATGGCATTCGAGTTGTTTCATATTGATAGGTAATTTATTATAAACATTTACAATGAAAGAATATTTTTGAAAGATATCTAGCTTATTTATAGCTGATTTTTGGCGTACCAATTTTTTATAATTATTTGGTCCGTTTTAAAAACTTTGCATTTTAGCGTTGAAACATTGAGATCATAGACGGACTGTTTTTAAACCAAATGCAATATTCTGACACAGTAAAATCTATGACGTATATTCAATAAGTTTTTAAAACATTATTCACAGAGTGATATTTGCCGCTACTGCGAGAACTTTGCGGAAACTGCAGAACATCTGCTTTGCGAATGCCCAGCGCTCTTCTGCTAGAGGCTCAAATTCCTGGAGGGGGCATTCATAACGTCCTCCTACATCAGGAACTTAGCTCCCAGGAAACTGATAAACTTCGCATGAAGTCTCAGAATCCCGGGTCTTGAAAAGATGAAGGGTCACGCACACAAGACCTTGCAGCTCGAGGTGTTGACACAGCCTGTACAACTCCCCTTCTGAGTACTGTTCAACATAACATATTCAAAACAAGTATCTTTAATCACTGCATGAATCTTGTTTTATAAATTTTGGCAAAAGTACCATTTTGATACTGGTGGTGCTGTGGTGCTATATCTTATTCTAATCTATGTCGATTACTTTTGCGGGAAAGCCGTAATCAAAATCTGATTTACAAAAATCTGTGGTTAGATCTTGAAGGCAAAATACAATTTGAGGGCACTTGAAGGGCACTTGAAGAGCAGCCCCAAAAACACATTTGAATATGAGAGAACAAAGATTGGTTTATGAGTTTTTTTTAATGGGTCCAATAGAAAATGCAAGTCAGACAGTGAGCGATATTGCCCAATATTTGTACACAAAAATTTCCATATTATTTTATGCTTTCAAGTTTAAAAAATGTATAGTCAAGTTTGTAGTTGTACTGGGGAAGCCTACTAATTTTTTGCATAACGATAGCTTCCTTAACTCGCATAAGCCTGTCAAAGACTTCTGAGGGTTGCTTGTAAGGATGCAGCCGGTTGAAGAATTGAACAAAGTTTAACTGTACAAATTCGAACAATGTGAAAGAATACGGGGTACCCTTCTCTCTAAGCGTTTCCACCAAGTGAAAAAGTAAAGGCATACATCTGTCAGAAAACAACTACTTCCCTGGCTAATACCACTACGGACATTGAACTACATCTGACAGATATTTGTGCAACGTTCTTCCTTCTTGGTGGAAACGCTTAGAGAGAAGAGTATCCCGTATTCTTTCAAATTTTTGATACCTCTCTGGCACAATATAATCAAACTTCGTTCGAATTATTGCAGTTTACTCTTTCCGGAGTCTGTGCTACTTGGGAGTATTTTGTCTTGTTTCTTGATTTCCCGTGCGAATGGCGCTGCGATCAACTTTGTTGTGGATGGTAGTGTCATCCGTGGGGAAATATTAGTTAAACGGTTGATTATTATTCATTTGGCAGGGGCAGGACAATTTAATGTCCGACTTACCCTGTCACTGATGAGAGGCAATAAACCTCGAAACATGCATGTCTGCAGGTGGTCATTCCCAGCTAAATGAAGGATAATCTTCTGTTTAATTACAAGACAAGCACTTGCAATTGGGTCTTCTTGCCTTTAATTTTCCACTTGGTGGAAACGCTTAGCGAGAAGGGTACCCCGTATTCTTTCACAGAACAAAGTTTAGAACAATTTTTTTTAACAAATTCAAAAAAAAAGACTAAAATAGATCTATAGCTGATATTGGTTACAGGGAGAAATATGTTCTTGTTATAAGAATAGTTAAAAAAGTTGATTAATTGTTTTTTAGAATTTGGATTTTTAAATAAAATATTGTTTAATCGAACATGCCTTAATGAAGGTTTGAATATTTTTTATTACCCTCCGAAGTCTTTGTTGAGAGGTAAAACTCGCCGTTTTTAGTTCGGACAAGTACCTTGGAGATTTCAGTCAACAGAAAGAATAAAATTCGAAAAAAAAAATCTCAGTTTTTTTAATTATGAGCGAACATTGAACAACATAGAAGGTGATGTCCATTTCGTGTATATCTTTTCAATAGATTTATATCTGATACTTGAGTTTTCATCCAAAAATCTTTCAAATTATTTCTTCCATCTCCATGGTATTTAATCAACTCGAGCAAAAAAAAATCAAAAAAATATGAAGTATTCGGAGTTGAAAAACTCCAACAAGAAGAACTAATACTCTTGGAAGATTGGGAGAAGTATTGTAGATACGTGGAGAACATAGGATGGCAAAAAAGGTTCATGAGAGGACCACAATCACTACTACTACTACTGTGCGAGCTGGGAATAACGAGGATCTTACCTTTTACCGTGCGATGCCAAACCGCGTAGATTGGTTAAATACTTTTTATAGATCTAAGGAATAATTTGAAAAATGTTTTGAGTAAAAATTCGATAAACCCTTTATGTTGTGACTAACAATAGTTGAAACTACTGTACTGTTTGCTTTACATAAAAGTGGTTCAACCTGTAAATGATAAATAAATTTATGATCAATAAAGTTTCTGCAAATTCGTATATTTATTTGTTATTGGCTTAGTGGAATGTACTTACGAGAATAAACAGGTGTTTTTCCTGCTAATAACACTTCACATTCTAGATAAGAACTTCAGTAGGTATGTCTGTGTTGAAACATTTCACAGAGATTGCTATTAGAAATTTATAAATAAAGCATAATGATATAATATATATATATATATATATATATTTGAATGTACTCACAAAAGTTTTCAGCTCCCCTCTCCCACTTTATTCATCTAGAGATAAGGTGTCACTTATTTATTGAAATATGCTCTCAACTCAGTAGCACCAGTTCAATACTGTATTTACATCATTTCAAATCGTATGAATCTGTGTTAACCTTGATCCATTCAGAATATAAACAAATATCCAATACTGAATTTTATTGTTAAGGAAACGAAATTTATTCAACTGAATAACAACAGTGATAATACAAAAACTCACTGTGATGCTATTGTCAGTTTGAGACAAAGTTTACATAATGGAATGGACGTGGATAGAGGATTGGTGGAGGTTGAAAAAGTGGAGAAAATACAGGAGAGCCAGTGACGCGGAATTAATATGTTATTGTGACCAATGTTTTACAAATGATGAAGTTGGTATTTTTGACGATTGCTTTATATTTTGGTTAGATATGTTTTTATATGTAGACAAGGTTCAGAATTATTTTGCTTTGCTTTTCGTTGATATCACCCAGCCTGTTAGTACTTTCATGGAACTGATTTCAAGTTTGAACATTAAAATAGTTTTATTTGTCTTTGGTAATAATAACATCAAACGTTTGAAAAATTCAATATGATACAAAGCTCAACAAGATTAAGAATTAAAATAAAAACCATCCTAAGGAGTTTGTCGGCCTAACAAAATTCATTAAAATAAAATTATGTTTGATTTTTTCAGATTTTGTCTACATAGTATTTAACAACTTGTTGAATTTGTCAAAGCCTCAGTATGAAATATTCCCGAATGGAGTGTGGGGTATACACTATGAAACTATTCATATATTTTTTGAAGTTTCTGCAACTGCGACAAAAAAATCAGAGTGATGTTTAACAATTGAAGAATATAACTTCTATAAGGTCCAAGGGCCATTTTTGCAATGTTTTGATTTTTATTTTGGCGCAATCCACTTTGTTTCAATAACAGGAGAGGAAGTTTTCGTTGAATATTTTCGTTTTTTATTTTTGGCACTTCGACCTTATAGAAGTTATAATCTCCAATTATATAAATTTTACTCTCGCATCTACATTAGTAAAACCTAGAGATTTGTAGTCTGTCGTCAGTTTCAATATGAAAGTCATCCAAATTAATTTCATCTAGTTTTACTGATATAATCATTGTTTAAAAAAAATCAAATTATGAATCACATCTTTCCACTTCTAATTTTTACATATTTTATGCATATCCAGTAAACTTCTGTCATATCGAATCCTTCCTACATCGAGAAATTTTTATTGTATGAAGAAATATGTCAATGTTGATCCCTTGTATGATTTGTATTACCCATCATAAAAATTCACATTGTAGGGTATGACTTGCACAAAACTGAAAACTGAAAAAATGTGAAGGGTTGATTACCTCTTTGAATGACTGAGGGAGATACTTAATTTTATCATGCAACTTGGAGAAAATAACCATAGAAATGTGTACCATCACTAAGAAATACAAAATAACTTTTTCATATGAGTGGTACAATTATATGTAGTGTCTGTAGTGCTTTATTTCTAGTACAGAGTACACAAGTGGGCAATGGAAATAAAAATTGCTTACCTCGGTTTTCTGGACTAGAGAACTCAAAAGCATTCGCAAATTTATCTCACAGCTTCACTCATCAACACTTTGTATAAAGTTGGACCACTGGTGATGTATTTGAATAGGTTTTTGTGAGATTGATGAGTTATATCTTCATACTTGACTATGAACATAAATAAAACCCACGTTCCATTGTCCAGTTCTTGAGAATTAAAAGAAATTTGACAGATAAACCGTTATACAAATATTCCAACAGCACGAATCATCACCTCTTTTATTTGTTTATGGTTTATGATTAAAAACGGTGTAATTAACTTATCATTTACCACCTCTGACCTTGGAATATCAGAGTGGCTGTTATCAAAACTTTCAAGTCAGTTCCGCGCCATGTTTTACATTGGATCAAGAACTCATCCTAGTGACGCCTTTGATTGTGATTGGGTAATTCATACATTTCTATAATGTTAAAAATTAATAATGCATACACGTTTGGAAGTGATTACGAAAAAAATTGTATAATTTAGCAAGACTCAAATAGGTTATTGAGGATATCATTGATTATTAAGATTTTTATGGCATTGCAAGAGTTTCTCAACTTTTATTTAATATTATTGATAATCATATTCCAATTTCGACCAGTCCGATAAATAATATTCAGTCGCTTTGGTCCTTTTCGATTGGATTCCATTATGATTTTGGGCTTTAGATTAGTGAATCTTTTCACTGTTTTTCAAATATATTACACTCAAAATCATTTCTCTATATAAAAACCAAAACCTAATTTTCATTTTCGAATAATTAATCTCCGAGATTAACTAGTACACTATTTTGTTTGAACATTTTGTCGTATATTATTTCACAATAAAATTTTACTAAACACGTAAATTTTTTTAGGTATATGAAATATTCAGAACTTGTGTATGTTTTTTTTTCTGGGCCATTGAAATGAATTGTATTATAGAAATAATTTATTGTATTTACCAAACTTTTATCACAGTTGAATTATTTTGATTTTCTTATAATTTTCATTACTTACTAAGTGGTAAGATTCAATAGAGACATCTTTAGATTATTATAATGCATATGAACAGCTTGAATTTCACGAATCTTTTTCTTCGTGCTAGAGAAACAAAAATTTTTTTTTTGGCTTTCATATTGCAAATTTTATTTGTTTATCTCAGCTAAAGTATGAATGCGAGTTCTGATGCAATTTGAAAAGCTTCAAAAATGTATATTAAATGCAACTTTAAATATTTTTTTTCCGATAATTTCCAATATGGCTT
Organism: Chrysolina americana; assembly: GCA_958502065.1. NCBI lineage: Eukaryota > Metazoa > Arthropoda > Insecta > Coleoptera > Chrysomelidae > Chrysolina > Chrysolina americana. Next base: position 11,267,349 of record OY293411.1, on the reverse strand, counting down.
TCCCAAGAAAGTTGTTCATCAATGTTACAATGTATAATCCCAAACATTTCTATATTTTTTCCATTTGAAACTAAACAATTTCCGATATGTCTCGATTTTCTTTATGACAAAAACATAAAGGTAGATTTATCAATATTCATGTTCAACCAAGGCAAAAATTATTTTTGAATCACTTTGAATATTTTCGATTATTTCATTGTCAATATTCCCAATATAATTTAACGTGTCATCTACAAATTATTTGAGGTCACCATGCAGATTAACATTTGATAATGAATTTATGTATATATAAGAAACAATACAGGTCCAAGAATTGAACCTTGTGGTACATCACATGGTATAGTCCCTATCAAACTTTTCCCATACAACATATTGTTTTCTTGAAACCATTTATGTAGAGGACCTCTAATCCCGATATTTAATAATTTACTCAATAAAAGTTCGTGTTCTACCGTATCAAATACTTTTGATAGATCCAGTGACACTGGTAGTTTTCATCTAGCTTTGGTCCATCATTCACGAAATATTCATTGAATTCGTCACATATTTTCATTGGATCCTCAATACGTTCATTATTTTGTACAATGTATTTCACATTAACTCCAAGTTTCTACAAAAACGAAACTAATGTTTTGGTCTAGGTTTGTAAGCATTAACTCCCCCTATTTTTTAGCATAGACTCCACAAGCTTTGAGAAAACATGGGATTACCATTTGAAAAAATGTTTCACAATTTTCGAGACCACACCGTATATATTTTTTGAAAATTTACCAAAGATTTAGGAAATTTCAGGTCTCATTCAAGCAAATTCTGTCAATTCTTGACCTAACTCATTATTTTCAAAAGAAATTTTTTTTATTACGAGCTGCATCTGTGTCGAAATTTAAAAAAAAATTGGAATAACTGAAAACTGGAGCCCTTTAGACATAGATTCTAAAAATGCGATAAAAAACAGGATGTTCCTTAAAATAACGAAGTTAGGGTCGTTAATAACTGAAAATATTTTAACTGTATACATCCCATTTTTTCGTCTATTTAGCTTGTCTTGAAAATCTACTGCTCTTCATTCTTACATCTGTTCTAATTCATTAAGATGTCTTCCTAATATTCTTATCAAATTCTACCATTTATTTCTGTAAGTTGATCATTATTTGTTCTTAGAGTTGTTTTTTTTTTTTCGTTTTATTTTTTTATTATGTATTAGTTTCCTATTTTAGCCCGTCTATGTTTGAATGTATTGTGTGCCTTTTTGACTTGTGACTCTTCTGTTCTGACACATCTGCATATGTTGCTTTTGTAGATTTCTAGGCAAAAAAACTCATGAAAAAGGCATGATTTTCGTACTTTTACTGTTAAACATTTCAAAATTTCTATTTTCTGGTCTTAAACAATTGTTTAATATTCTAAAATCTTCAGATTCTTTTCAGTTTTTTATATTTTTATTTACAGACTGGTCACACTTTATCAATAATACTTTTATTTTTAATATTAACTAAATCTAAACGAGACATTCCTTCGACTCATCCAGCTTGACTTCAAACTGATTTACTAACTGTCTTAACTAATTGACCAACTTGACATCACTCGTACTAAACTTCTCTATCGTTTGTTTGAAGGTTATAGACGATGTAATAAGTTAATTACTTCGGTTTTCCACAACGTTAAAAAAGTGAAAGAAGTCAAACATCTTTCAACCCATTAAGATGATGGATGTCCGAAACCAAAGTAATCAAGCTTCTCTATGTTATCTACCTTACAATCAGCATAAAACATTCGCCATTTGGTCTACTGCTTCGTATCCACAGACCACCATCGACAGAAATTTCAGGGAATCAATCGTGCTATTTGGTTATTTCTTTCAGAGACCAGTTTGTGGGACTTCCATAGATGTAGTTCAAAGGCGTATGTTTGATAAGACCTTTCTTATATTCCTTACACTGGCTGGGTGTATTTATACAAGAAATGTGTTGTCCATAAGAGCCAAAACTCATACGGTATTTAATGTTTCTGTTCTTATATTCCAGGGAGATTTGGAGCTATGCGATCCTTGCGACTTAAGCTCAAGCCCCAAAGATATGGACGACGATGGGGGCAAGGTTGTTATTGTCGGGGTGTGTGCAATGGAGAAGAAAACGCAGAGCAAGCCTATGAAGGAGATTCTGACCAGACTACAAGAGTTTGAGTATATTAAAGTGATAGTTTTTGAAGAGGAGGTCATTTTGCAGGTGGGTATTATTATTCCAAACGACAAAAAATTAGTCAAGGCAGAAGCCTGTCGCTTCCTATAAATTCATGAAAAGTGCTTAGGTATTTAGGAGTTTAAACAGTTACTTCTCTGGAGAACATTTTATCACTTTTATCCACAGCTGGCTTCTTATGAAGCCATGATGCTTCTGTTTAAAAAGTCTTATGAAGTCAATAAAGAACTATAGTATCTTATGGTCAAAGACACTAGTGACTTATGGCTTATGTATTGATCTGACATATCGAGAATTCATTGATGTCTGTTTTATCAACCTTCTTGACAACTTTTGTAATCGTCAAAGAAGCTCTCAAATTAGGAAAAGTATTCGTCTTCAGAACTTATCAGCTGTGGATAAAATTTGTAAAAATAAATGATTAAAATGATAAAACACAATTTGAGTTAATGAATGAAGAAAAGTACAATTTTTTTAAAATCTAATCTTGGTTTAATACGATTGGTTGGTTTCGGTTTTTACTCCATTATCAAGTAATTTCAGTAATAGGCACTCGTTTTTTTGCAATTGCATAGTCAAAACAAAATACACAGTCCAACAAATAATAGGACACTTCTTCCTCTAAATGATACGATAAAACATTATTTCAAAAGTATTACATGTTTCCTCAATTTTTTTTTCAGAGATCTGTGGAAGAATGGCCTGTCTGTGATTGTCTCATATCATTCCATTCGAAAGGTTTTCCCTTAGATAAAGCCATTCAGTATGCTCAGTTACATAATCCGTATGTTATAAATAATCTTCATATGCAATATGATATTCAAGACAGGAGAAAGGTCTATGCTACTTTAGATGCCGAAGGCATAGAAATTCCTAGATATGCTGTATTGGATAGAGACAGCTTAGATCCAAAACGTAAGTATACTTTATCTTGCTTCTGTTGATTCCTTTATTATTATGATACAGTTTATATTCTCACACAGCATACTTGACAAGACTCAAAATAACGGATAGGTAATAAGTTAAATTCATCAAACTCTTCTCACCCAAAGAGTTGATAAATATTTCTTATATATATTATTCAGATAGCAAGTTTACTACTGAATGTTCATCTTCTATTCTACTACTTTTATTTACAATTATATAAAACATCAAGTTATTGAAAGTTATATTTATTTATGATGAATTAAATTGGAATTCCTTCTGAAATTTTCTACAATATCAGATTTATTTTCAATATAAAACTAGTAAAATATTAACTTGAATACCTGTTTATCCTAACAAAGACCTTATTTAGCAACTACAGATCTAGAAAGATTGGCGATCTGTCTTTGTAGATATTACAGATATTTTCATGGACGATGCCCTTCTGAAATATCAATTGTTCTACCATTAGCGATCCCATCGAGCCTGACCCGTCGATTTCAGTCTTCCCATCAATTGGATTCGTATCGTTAATAATGATCATTATAATAATAAAAGTTTATAAAATATTTGCAACTGTCAGCAAGTATATTTTTCTTCACTTGATATCAACTTTTATTTCAGAGCATGAACTCTTTGAGTGCGAAGACCATGTAGAAGTTAATGGAGTTGTTTTCAACAAACCTTTTGTTGAAAAACCTGTATCTGCTGAAGATCATAATATTTATATTTATTATCCCACATCTGCTGGAGGCGGAAGTCAAAGGCTCTTCAGGAAGGTGAGATATTGGCAAATGCGACTTGAAGGTTTTTTGTTCTTATCTAAACTTTTTGTCTTGATGAACCCCAAGAAATTTGCAGTGAATAATAAAATTATGATGAAAAATAAAGTAATAGAGGATGTAGTAATATGATATGGGTTGGAATAATTTTAACACTTTTTCTACGATCTTTTAATATATCAGATTTATTGATATTATTTGGTGACACAGTTTTTCTTCAAATAAATTATTCCTAATTGATTTTCCTTCATAAAGTTTCTTGCTATGAAATTAATTCTGTATATAGAGAACCTGTGTCCTATGGAAACCCTCAATCTCGTCGATTACCTTCGCTAATAAAATACAAATACTTCACTGACTAATAAAACACTTAGTTCTCTTCAACTAGCTAAATATTCCAAACACTCATTAACTACTTCAAAAACTTCCTTATCACTTTTTCATAAAGTTCACTTTCGAGTGAAATATGTCTCCTTATATACTCAATTTGTCCAGACCAGACCTTTCGCGATAGTTCCGTTGTCCAGATTATTCAGTATAGAAAAACATCCAAATTCCAGGAACTAATCGAGAAAATTTAAACGCTTGCGACCACGCGTCTGCTCAATTGTTATGCAAATGAGTTACGTTTTTATGGTTCAGCCTCGACAGCGGCGTAACTAGGGAATTTTTTATTAATTTCGTAACAATATTTTGTTTCTACTCAATTGGATGCTAGGTAAGGTAAGCTCGGGTAAGTGTGACCGTGATTTTCATTAGTTCGCATTGAATTTAGTCCATCTGATGAACCTAAAGTAATATAACAATGAACTTTTGTAGGTATTTTCTTCGAAGGTCAGTCTTTGTAATACGCCACAGAAAACTGTTGAAAAACGTATTCTATGAATTTTATTTATATATTCAGATATACATCTCCATAGGTCACACTTCCCCGGAAATTTGGGGCAAGTGTGATTCTGGCCAAATTTAAAGATATTAATGCACGTAAATCTCTCTTTGGGCAGGTGTGAGAAATCAGTAAAGGAACTTTCACCACAATTTATTTGTTTCGAAATATCTTTATTCAAAACATGGTTAGGAACTTTTTAATATTGAATTTAAAATGCCCCATTGGAAAAAAAACAAAGAATAATCGTGAAAGTGAGCATTTGTTGAAAAGAAAAATTTACAGGTAGAAATCTGAAAAATCGAATGAGAATTTCATTGATCCCCATCTTCTGACGAGTGGTGATGGAAGCACAGTTGTTATTTCATCCTCAGAAAGTGTATCAGTGTCTTCCACATCTGGCCAGGTATATTGTTTGGCTCTTTGAGATTTCCGTATATAATTTCGTACTATAGCTGAAACAATATTACTGTTTAGATTGGCCAAATGAACCAGGTTCCCACTTACCAATAAAATTTAATTTCGGGGTAAGTGTGACATGCAATGGAAAAATGTAAAAAAAAACAACTTTATGAAAAAACGGCAATCTATAGTCAGATTCATTGTTTAGGCAGAAGAAAAGTGTATAAAATGGATTCTTACCTTAGATTTTAACAATACACTCAAAGCTTGAAATAAACTCGTTATACTCGTTCGGGTTGATGAATTGTGGGTGAGAAAATTGGGGAAAATATTTGGATTTCACAAGATCTCTTTTGTATTTTATATGATGGTTATGGATTCATTATGAGTGTAGGCTATTCGTCAATAGATGGCATTGGGCTGTCGCTCGGTTTTGCGAAGATAGCGAGCAAACTCACACTTGCCCCAAATTCACACTTACCCGAGCTTACCTTACCACTTATTAAAAAAACGGCTACTAATAAAAAAAATGATGAACCTATTATTTAACAAAACAAGGCTTGATTGAATTATTTCGGAATAGATTGGCAGTAGAAGCAGCGTCTATTCTCCAGAATCTAGGATCCGGAAAACTGGCAGTTTCATTTATGAGGACTTCATGCCCACGGATGGGACCGATGTTAAGGTGAGCGTTGTTTGAGATTAAAAAAATTTCATATTATAATTATCATGTGTGATTTATAAGCTATTCGAACTGTCGTAATTGTTTTTTTTAATAAAGGTTTACACTGTTGGCCCCGATTATGCTCATGCAGAAGCTAGGAAATCCCCTGCTCTGGATGGCAAAGTAGAAAGAGACAGAGAAGGCAAAGAAATCCGCTACCCGGTGATATTGAGCAACGCTGAAAAACTCATATCTCGCAAAGTCTGTTTGGCATTCAAACAGGCAGTTTGCGGCTTTGACCTACTCAGAGCCAATGGTAAATCGTTCGTCTGTGATGTTAATGGTTTTAGTTTCGTTAAAAATTCCAATAAGTATTACGATGACTGTTCGAGGATATTGGGTAACATGATACTCAGGGAGTTGGCTCCTACGTTGCACATACCTTGGTCAGTTCCATTTCAGTTGGATGATCCTCCTATAGTTCCGACGACGTTTGGGAAAATGATGGAGTTGAGATGCGTCGTAGCTGTTATCAGACACGGCGACAGGACACCCAAACAAAAGATGAAAGTTGAGGTTCGACATCCTAAGTGAGTATATACAGGGTGTTTCCGAAATTGGAGCAATAAATAAAATGGGGTATTCTATGAGACATAATGACACAATAAAAAGCATTTACCTTTTACCTTACTTGAAAATCTCCCAAAAATAGACTCATTTACTCACGATTGTTTGGGAACCACCGAGTCCATTCATCAGTTCTTAGAGCGCATTTCTTCTAGTATAGTGTTTATTACTCGTATTCCTGCACCGTTGCCAGTTTATTATTATTTCATAAACCTTGTAAAAAGTTACTGAAAATGAGCGGAATTTGATTTCACAACGAATGTTCGAAATGACCGCCACCACTTTCTATCCAGAGTCTCGCACGACGAAGTAACGAGTCACAAGCACGCTGAAAACTACCTTGTCGTATCTGTTGAACAGTGTTGTTATTTTACCTAGGTTTCAACTACCTACCTAATTGCTTCGAAATTTTCGTCTATTATCCAATAATATCGAGTTCCTGGAAGAATACCGCGATTACAAATAACGTTTGCGTAATACCTAACAACACTGACATTTTCCATAGTGGTGAGTCCAATAGGGATTGTAGGAATTTCGAAAAACGGAGATGTAGGTAAAGAAAATACAAATGCAGTCGAATACCGAAACACAACAAGAATCTTAGGTACCTACCTACATAAAACGATTTAATCCAATTTCTTCTTTGATATGCAAGTAAAATAGTCACAAATATCCTAGTGTAAGAAGCGATATGATCGAAGAATACAACGACAAACAATATACGACTCAACATCGATTAGCTCGCGAGCTTTGCCCTTAAAGGGGAACTATACCAAACGGGGGGTTGCGGACGAGGCCAAGCCAACCGGCGACACCCTTGAAGGGAAACTGTTCGAAGAAAGGATATCGTTTACTTTATCATACCATCTCTCAACATTTGACGTCGGCAACATTGTCAAAGTTATTTATTAGGCGCCGGCCTTTTTTTGTCACCGCTTCGGTTACATCTAGGGGCCGTTAATCTCTGGCCAGAGGTTCCCTAAAGTTTGCCAGAGTTTTCCGAAAACTTCAAAGTCCAATATTTTCCAAAATAACGTTTTTTCGAGAAAAATGCTTTCTTTCATTCCGCTTTAATTTTTCGTTTTCTATTTCATGTATTGCTCCAATTTCAGAAACACCCTGTAGATTGATAGATACATATTTACTTCACACTTTTTCAAATAAAATGTTTGTTGATCCATTAATTATTTACTAGCAGTTGCACAATGAGTTTTACAAAAACTATAGTCACAAATAAATCTTCTTCAGGTATCTGTTTTTATTTATTTAATTGTATTGAAGAAATAAATTCCATTCAGAACATGTTTTGGTGTAAGGAAGTTTGAAAGTACAATAGTTATCAAATAAAGTAAACAATTTCGAATTAACAATAACAATAATTCATGAAGTTTTTTCCATTTTTACGCACCTTTCAACAGTAAATTTCCTAAGTTTCTGGAAAATAAAATTATAGTTTTCGAATTTTTATTTGTTCTGGTAATTTATTGAATATTTCTATGGAGCTGAAAATTGGGTTCGCTTTCCCTTTGTTCGAATGAATATTATTCAAGTGAAAGTGGTTCAAAATCCGAGTATTATGAGTATGTAATTTGGAATTTTGCTGAATAACTGTACTACTATCACAATATTGAACCTTATGAAATCCACAAAAGTCCAGAGAAAGGGTGTTTGCTAGTTCAGATCCTCCTGGTGATATAAGAATATTGTTGTCGTATCTTTATCTGTAAATAGCGTAAATTATTCGCTGATAAAAAAGAATGAAATGCTTAGAATGTGTGACTCCGAAAGCAATGCAGTGGAGAAGTCTTATGCTTAATTATGTAATACTGAATATCGTTTTGATCTCAAATAATTCTTTCAATGTGTTATTTATAGGTTTTTCGAAATATTTGAGAAGTACGATGGCTACAAACACGGACACGTAAAATTAAAGAGGCCAAAACAGCTGCAAGAAATATTAGATATAGCCAGATCGCTCTTAGCTGAAATTCAACAGCATGAGGCTGATCCTGAAATTGAAGAGAAACAGGGGAAACTAGAACAATTGAAGGGAGTGCTGGAAATGTAAATGATTACACATTGGTTACTAACAGTGATACATTCTGAGTTTGCTTCAGGTATGGCCATTTTTCGGGGATCAACAGAAAAGTACAGATGAAGTATCAACCAAAGGGAAGGCCTAGAGGCTCTAGTTCTGATGATGGTGAGTAATGTTATTCCAAACTTGATAGTGAAAATAATAAATTAAATTGGTTGATGTACCAATGAATATATATATATAATATGGTGCTCATTTTATCTGACACACATTTATTTTCTTGCACTATACTGTTTGGAACCTTTGGTGTAGTAATGAATATACTGGAGTTTTATCCCAACACCGAACCACTATTTTCAACACCTCGACACGTGTTTCGGCCACCAAGTGACCATCTTCAAGAGGAAGATTAGACTGGTTTAAACTGGTTTTCGGTTCGAAACGGTTCCGGTCCGGGTCCCTGCTAAAAAGTGCCTTGTACCCGGTTTTCGGAACACCAGTGAAAATTCAAATAAACAGTATGTGTTCTGTGTTGTTCCATAAGAACTGTTATTATAATTTGCGGTGTTGCCAACAATAGTTTTTCATCAAAAGGCAGGTTCGTTCAGAAAATTTGAAAGTTACAAATAATAGAAAAAATTACGTACATATTTTTGATGTGTTGATCCAGTGACAAAGTTTCAATTATTTCTCGATGGCTTATAATCAGCCAGTAGCTATATTTTATGGGAGAACGATATTCCCTATTTCGATGAACTTGACGTCAGAGGCATACTTTGAAATGTGATATTTTTCTTAAATAAAAAAAGTGGCAATCGTTGATAAACATTTTAGACTATTAACAATCGATTGAAACGAGTTTCACAATTAATTTTTTGTAAATGTAAAGGTCTGTTGAATTGATATAAAAATAACTGATTTGGTAATAATCCTCATTTTAGTAATCCTACTGATGAAGTTAACTTGGAAATTACTAGTGTGGTGAAGGGAAAAACTTCTTTTGTTCTCCATAAAACAAGAAACATTTTCTGGGAATTCATTTCGTGTTTTTAATTCTCGACTTTGCATAATTATTTTGCGAATGAGTGTTCTGCAATATGCATGCACATTATTTCGCTTCGGTTATTGTGCTATTTATATAACCTAAATTTATTGAAGTAATCCATCTTCAGTTATAATTTGTATCAATTTAATTGTCTTAAATTAGCTAAAATGAATTTCAATAAAGAACTTGTTGATATGGTTTTTATTCTGGGAGTGCCTGAAAGAAATTGTGTCAATGGCATACTAGATTTACAGATCTTTTTGAAATCAATTTTTAATTATAACGATATGAGAAAAAATTATGTTTAGATAGAAATAAGCCACAATCATCCAAAATATGAGGAAAAGGATAATGAATACTCCCAGGAGTGTATAGTCTTTTCCTAAGTCAGTTGAATGAAATAAAAAAAATACAGGAATTTAATAGACTATATGATTTTCATTTTGGGAGTGTCTGAAATTGTGTCAACGGCCTACTAAAAAGAGGAATATAATATACTTTGCCACTTTGTTCTCATACACCTACCATAATCTGAGATTATTATTTATGAAAAATTCTTGCCTGTGCTATGATTCGATCCATGGATCTTGGCTCATGCGTCAGATGCACAACCACATCACCACTTCGCCATCATAAGTTATTGATAATCATCAACTGATTTTTATCAAAATTATGTGATCTTATGACGATGGAAACTCTGTGAAATTTGATTTGTTTTAGTAGATAAACCTGCCGAACCTTCTTTGGTGCTGATTTTGAAGTGGGGAGGAGAACTGACCCCTGCGGGAAGAATACAGGCCGAGGAGTTAGGGAGGATATTCCGCTGCATGTACCCTGGTGGACAAGGTAGACATCTAGCCGGTTGGTATTGTGCTTCTTAAGCCTCTCATTGGTTTAAGCACGTTGTATTTTATTTTGCTGATTTGTGTTAGTCATAGTGTTTTGGTGAAATGGCACTTGTAGAACATTTTTTTGGGAAACCTTAATTTAACGGAATATTAAGATGCTAAAGTTTACCATCTGTGAATGTATTCTTGAATCAAGTTATGAAATATGCCTCTGTAGGTCATCATACAATACTGTTGTTCAAAAATTTCAGTTGAATGATCAAATTTGCGTCTGTAAGATTGTGGCAAGTATTAATCATGATAAAATGGGCAAAATTATTTTATTAGCAGTAGCAGTGGCGACATTAGCAGCAGAACGAAAAATATACAGAAAAAATTGTAATGGTCACTACAAAAAATAGCTTCTAACATATCAATAACGACAGCTGGTTAACGGAAAAAACAATTTTATAAAAACAATTAAATCCATAAAATTTTATTAGGAAAATTTTCATTTTGATCTCTTTTTCCTTGAAACCAAAAAGAGAATTCCAACTATACGTTAATGTTGATTTTTCAAATTACTTATAAACTCTGGTTTGAAAGACTCATATTTATTATTTTCTAACATTTTTATTATGACTACTTTTAGCAACAGCCCTCGTAGGAAGGAGTTCGATCTAACAATCTCCCGAAAAATTTGTTCTAGGGGTTTAATTGATGGCAGAATCAATATGAAATATGTGAAGTTATGAGTATGCTAGTAAAATGATTATTTTGACGAAAATATATATGTCTGAATTATCATAAGTGTTATGGTAATGAAACCTATATTCAGGTATGCAGATATAATTCAGCAGAGTTAATCTCTCTCAGTTATGGAATCAATTTCCAATCAATGAGATGAATAAATCAATTCCACCAACTGCCACGTTTGAAAGATCAACATCTGAATATATTCTACATCTATCACCACTTTTATTTGCAACCAATGAATCATTTGGGAAGAGAAAATATCCAGAATCACTTGAAGTATCATAACTGAAATCAATATTCAATCAACAGGTCACGAATAGTGGTCAAACTATCAATAAAGTCTATCCCAGAAAAAACAACAAGTGATGAACCACAAGGATCTACTTTAGGTCCTTCACTCTTTGTTGCTCTGATGAATAATGCTGTATATTTATTTATTTTCCCAAACAAAATTATCATTCATAAGGATGTTACGAATTAACTATTAACTGGAAGGCATTCATCTTGTCAATTTGTTATGGAGTATATTAATCAAGAGCGCCTCTCTTCATTACATTACATGAAGTAGAGTTTTAAGATTTGGTTTTCATCAAAAAGCAATTATTTATAAAATGTTTGAATCAAGACGACTCTATTCATTGAAGCAGCTAGAGATATTTGTTTATTGTGTATACCGAGTGATAAAATTTTAGCTGTAAGGCAGTATCGAAAATATTTTGGGACAGTTTCACTAGGAGACTGAAAACACTAAAAATCTTAACATTGGAAAAAATTTCGTATGTGAATCCTTTCAGAAATAAAATTTTAATTTCTCTACGAAATTTTCATTATGAATAAAAACAAAACTATACTGGATTATCAAATGTTTGTTTCACTTAGTTCAGTCAGTCAGGCTGGTTTCCAGAAATTAAATAAAAATACTAGAATTAAATTTAAGGTCATGTTTGAAAATGGCCTCGAGATTGTGGGGATGTTGAAAAACAAATTAATTAATTGAAAAAACAACATTTTTATTCAAGAATATTGGTATTCGTATTTTATACTGTATAGTTCCCAATTTATTGATAATTGCTTTCGATAGATTGTTGATATTGTCTACTAATTTTGAGAATTTTTTTCTGCTAATCCCCGGTTTGTCGTTCATTTTACGTGTTGCTAGTAAATGTCATGTTGCATTTGTTCTAACCAACCAGTCTGCACTCATCAACAATTTTTTTGCTACAATTGATATCATCATCTTCCACACTGCACAATAAATGATTTTCCTTCAGGTGAATATGCAGGAGCTCAAGGCTTGGGACTTTTGAGGCTCCATTCAACTTTTCGCCATGACTTGAAAATCTATGCTTCTGATGAAGGTAGAGTGCAAATGACTGCTGCGGCTTTCGCCAAAGGTCTGCTTGCTCTAGAAGGCGAGCTGACTCCAATTTTAGTGCAAATGGTTAAAAGTGCAAACACAAATGGACTTTTGGATAATGACTGTGATAGTAGCAAGTATCAAAATATGTAAGTTATTCCGGTGTTACTGGAGATATTGAACATCCGACTTTCATATATCTATTAAATACGAATATGGGTAGATAACACGCCATAAGACGACATGTAATCAAATTGAAGCCAAAAAAATATCTCTTTCCTTTTCTCGCATGGGCGCTGAGAAAGCGAATTCTGAAACATGACGAATATCATAAATTTTTAAGGTTGTGCTTATTTTGACAATTTCAACCTTACCATATTTGCAATGAACTATTATTTTTCTATAATGTGGATAAAATGAAGTGAGAATTATGCAAGACGTCAATTAAACTTCGGGTCATTCAAAAATCGGTTCATTGATTAATTTGTTACTCTATATAACATATTCAGCCCTATGCTGTATCACTTCCGTTAAAAATAACGTCACCGTTATTCGCCATTTCCGTTATTTTGCTATTGCTTAGTAATAACAAAATAAAGAAAATGGCGAATAACGGTGACGTTATTTTCAACGGAAGTGATACAGCTTAGGGCTGAATGTCTGTTTGGTACCTGCTACCAGAGTTTCATCAATCAATTTTCTGCCAAAAGCGGATAAAAACTCATTAATCATTATAATTGAGGATATGTGGATTGACTATGTGACGGACAGTTGTTTGAAAAGGTAAATCTCGTTCCTTATCGGCCTCATAACCACCGAGAAAAATAGTTTGGTGGTAGTGGTTAGTGATGCATTTTTGTTTCCTAAACACATACCCGAAGTAACGCGGCGATCCTAAATTATTTCAGGCATGAAACTAGACATTTTTAAAACTGAGTAATTTTCTCAGGAATAAAACCCTTAGTGTGAAAATATAAACTTTGTAAACAGATACGGATACCAGAATAACACATTATAATCGAATTTAGGCGGATAACCACAATTCTTTGGTATTTACCGCAGTTATACCTTGGTCTTTCATGATAAATGACAGACGTGACGTCAACGTTTGCTTTCACCTAAACCTTTTGGTTTAAACTCTGGTTCCTGGTTATTGAAATTCAAAAAGTGTAAACAAAAACATTTGTTTTATTTCTGCCTTCTTCATGTTATTCCTTTGTTTTAATCTTAATTATTCTGGTTTTTCGTATTTTTGTTTACAATAACTGTTAAAAGTATTATATTATAAATGGAGAACTTTAATAGTGTGGAAACAAAACTGAGATTTGTGTGCTTATTGAAGTCGCGAATTTGTATTCGATGAAAATGTAGTATTGCTTTTACATTATTTTATAAGGCATCAATTCTCGTCAGGGAGGATTTTTGCTTTTAACCAGAGGTATATCCCTCCTAATAAAATCCCGTAATCAGCTAGCAGTAAATACACTAAGAACTCTAAACAAGTGCCTTTTATACCTGTGAATACTCACCATTCAAATTTGCTGTTGCCATATCTTGTACTTCCACCTGTTAATCTTTCCCTTCATAATTCAAACTCAGTAAATATGTTGTCGCCATATCGTGAAATATGAAATATTTACTTAAAAGACCAATTAAACACACGGTCATAATGAGGTTAGTTTTCTTTTTGATAATAACCATAACCGAAAATGAAAAACAACTTTGGAGTTGGGTAATTACCACAAAATTTTGGTGACAACTATGACATTAAACAGCTGATTCGTGACGTCATTAGATGAAAACCAATCTAATAACCAAAAACGCCTTAACGTTTTGGTAAATACCAATTTAAATTGGTAAATACCGAAACATTTTGGTCATCCGCCTAAATTCGATTCATGTTGAGATATGCTTCTCCTCAAATCTCCTTACATTTTCGATAATTGTTAGAACCGATACATGCACACTGGAAAGAGGTGATAATACAAAATCGTGTCTTTGAATAGGAATCTCCTGGCGCAAGCGTCCAATTCGAGGACGATGCTCATTTGTTTCGGCATCACATAGGCTGTCTTTATTATCCATATTCGTAGTTAATAGGCCTTTTCATCTCGGATTATTTTTTGTGCGCATGCGTCAGTGTCAGCCATCTTTTTCGGACTGTTTTGTACACAAACGTGATAAAATACCAGAGTACAAATAATTAAAATTACCTGATATTAAATGAACCTCATTTATTTAAGAAATAAGTCAGAAATAAATAAATAATAAGTGTCCTAGTTGAATAAAAATAAAATAAAGGTATTATTTTTAATGGTTTCCGTACGAAAAGGAACAACAAAACGGTTTTGTTATGGAGAGTGGAGTACACAAGTCATTTAAAGCCAGTACATATTATTTTATAATCTTTCCAAATGCTTGCCTTCAATATCTTAGAAAAATAATTAAATCATCAGGCAAAGTATATATTAAAACATGTTCAAAATGCAGAAAATGTGATTTGTAACTGAAAAAATGTGGCCGAAGTGACAGATGATTTCAATCGACTGACGATGTTACTGAATGATCCATAGTTGAAATTTTTTGCACATCATTTGAGGGAAATGGTTGCAAATCTGAGGGAGAATCAGTTACTTCAGAATGAGAAATGTTTTGTAGGTATAACATTTCCTTTCTTCAAAATGTCCAGTCAATTTCCATCTTGTCAAAAGCTGGGTCAACACAGGTAGGTACATATTATTTCGCATTATATCATTTAATATTAGAGTATTATACAATATTTCTTCAATACTATTTACACCAGTATCTATTATAAACGATTGTATTATTGGAAATTTCGAATGTATAGCTTCTTTTCAATTATTATATGATTAATAAAAATAGTGACGAAGTTTCATGTTAATTTAAATGTTTCTGCAAGTGTTTACAAGTCATTGTTATATTTAATTGGAATACAATACAATTATTATTTATTTCATTTTTTATTCACTTAAAAGGGTTATAGGGTACTGATGGCTAACCTCTCAATCAACTCAATTTTTTTACCTTTTTGCGAACGCCCATGACACTTTAGCCACCTTTCTAAGTTTCCACAATTATATGCTGCTATTGAATTGTGAACGAGTAAAACACCATCAACAATTTTTTTCCGTGATACATTTTTTGCGAAGATAATACTGCTTTTCCAGCCATTATTGCACAAAACAGTACGAAACTTTTGAATTCCCGCTTATTCAATATGACGGCTGCGCATGCGCTTGTAACATGATGAAATGGCCTATAGATATATGCCAACTATTGTTGATAATATAATTATATATTATATGCATTCGGGAGTGATAAGACTCTTCCCTCGATGTCAGCTGTGATTTTATTGTTTGAATCCATCATTACTTATTACCATACCTTTATATTTGCTTTTTAACATATTTTTCAACATAATTGTGTTTGTTTACAAGATAATTATCTTGGAAACAATATACATATTCTCTCTCTCTCTCTCTATTTCTATTAGATTAACCCCCTTGTTTTGTTTTCCTTTTTCAATCTTGAGAATGCTACCAGGTAGCATATTTGAATGATTCCATATTTTGAATAAAATTACTCAATTTTATTCAATATACGAATTATCTATCCACACTTAATTCAGTTTATTCTATGTAATCAATTCATAATTTATATATACCAGTATTTTCCTTCAATTTTATGTCATATTTCTATATAATTTCCAGGTGTAAGGCTCGTTTACATGAACTGATGCAGCTGGATAAAGATTTTTCTCAAGAAGATAAAGAAAAAATTAATCCATGTAATTCCTCGAGCATAGCAGAGGCGATGGATTTTGTGAAAAATCCTGTGAGATGCTGTAAACATGTTCACGAATTGATAAAAAATTTGATGGAAATTGTTCAAATCAAGAAGGAAGATCTAAAGACGAAAGGTAAGTGAAATTTTTCAAGTCGATGACTTTTATTATAAGAAATTCTTGTAGATGCGATACTGTATCATGGAGAAACGTGGGAACTGATGGGCCGAAGGTGGGGAAAGATTGAAAAAGACTTTTATACAAAAAATAAAAATTACGATATCAGCAAAATACCGGACATATATGACTGCATCAAGTATGACCTGCAACATAACCAACATACTTTGCAGTTTGAACAGGCAGAAGAATTGTACACTTATGCAAAATATCTAGCAGATATTGTTATACCTCAGGTATTTATCTCTAAAACGCCCTGTGGCAATGCCCTACTGCTGATTCCCAACAGAATAGTTATTTTTATGCCGATATGATATCCTTTTTTTAGATATTTCAATGAAACTTGAACAATAGTTGTTTATGACACAAGTTCGTAAAGTAGAACTTTTTTGAATGAACGTAATTTTTTTTGTACGCAAGTACAAAAAATATTTTCACCCGCGTACATTTACATTTCAAAATGTTTTCTACTTTCCATCATGATGATAATCAAAAATTGAATCACAAGAAAATCGCGAAAATACCGCAAGAAACAACCTCTAAGGTTATTTTTTTGTTATGAAAAACGTCAATATGATAATTTCAATGTATATGTTTATATATTTATTTATCAGTATCGTTTCTTTATTTCTTATAATGTTGACTTTACAACTTGCATTTATTTCTTTGCTATCTATACTTTGGCTTGGGTTCAAACGAATAAAAATATACAATAACCAGAAAAGTACAGAATTTCAAATGAAAAAAAAACAGGCCACTGTCTAAACAGTGGTGTTTTTCAAGCTATTTTTGTATCAAGTGCTTTGGTGTTTCATAAAACGTAGAAAGTTTTTTTCTGTCTTGTAAATCTGTATATTTTGCATAAAATCGAGGACTTTTCATGCCTTATAAAGTGGCCAGCTAGCAAGAGTATATTTCAGTTGGAAAAAATTCGTAATAAAATGGCATTAGTATTCACTGTAAGATGAGACATGTCTAACTTCCTCAAACAATTTTACCTAAGTCAAATCGAAGGCCCTTCGATCGTTATAGCAATTTTTAATTTTGATATTCAGATATATTGAGTGAACGTTTGTTGTACATCTATTTTGCATCTATTACTAGTATTTTTTCAAACGGAATCTACAAATATACAGTGAGCATCATAAGTGTTACCCCCTATCTAACTTGTTACTGCATTTTTGTTAGGAAAATCGCCGAGTCACGGCGGCTTTTGATTTCTACAATGTACATTTTTATAAATAGTTAACCCTTTAATTTCATCCCTTATTGGAGGGGAGGAACCCTTTCGAAAAATTCATGTGGTGGTTGAGTGATTTGAAAGGGAATGTTATTCTCTATTCAACCATGCAAAGGAATTGAAATTTGCTCCATTCATTCTCGAGTCATTATTGTTTCGGAATAACGAAAATTAATCCTTAGACTTATTTGCCATATGCTTCGATATTAACTGCACGTTTTTGTTGGTGTCTTTTGCATTGTTTTCAGAATAAATGGTCAAACCAGTAAATTGATATCAAGGCGAGTGCGAGTCAGTGTATTCTAACTGTAAGTTTTGTTTGATCTGTTCATCTACAGACAATGGTTACAACACGTGAGTTGAATGAGAAATGCAAATCGTATGTTATTTTTGGTGAGGCTCATCGCAATTATCATTAGGCTGTACGAATGTCCAATGAACGTTATCCAGATTGCCCTATTGATAGACATTATAACAAACATTTAATGAAAAATGTTTATGAGAACGGCAGTACGCAAATTAAAAAACGTTCCGGGCGATCAACTACTACTTAGGGCAGGTAAACAAGTGGACATTATTGGCAGTTTTGTGAATAATTCGTCCTCATCGAGTAAAACTGTTGCCTTGAACTGTGAAGTTTCGCTGGATGACTGTATTGAGAGTTCTGAAAAAAATGTCATCCCTATAAAATAAAGATGGTTCATGAACTGACGAACGCTGATCCAGACCGCCGTCAGGAATATTGGCATTCTAATAATATTTTGGAAAAAACCCATCTATTTGAAACACCTTTGTTTCAGTAATGAGGCTACTTTTTTTAAAAAATGATCACGTGCATAGACAAAATGTGACGTACTGGTCCAATGAAAATCCTTGACATTTTCGCGAAACGCATACTCAGTTTCCACAAAAAGTGAATGAGTTTTGGGAAGAATACTGGGTGACCACATTATAGGTCCGTTATTCGTTGAGGAAAATCAGACTGGTGTCATCTATTTGGAAATGCTGGAATCAGTGATAGTGGCAACTGTCGAAAATAAAGTCGGACGCCGAGGATTTGTGGAATGGCTTCCAAGATCACCAGATCCAACCCCTTCAGATTTATTTCTATGGGGCTACCTAAAATCTAAAGTATACGAGACTCAGTGTCACTCTGTTCAGGAGTTGCGAGCGCGGATTATTGAAGTGTGTGCAACAATTACTCGAGAAAGTGCTGAAACTAAAAATGGACTTTATTTTCACCAGGAGGTCAATTGGGAACATTTTGAACGTTTATTGTGATAACAAATGAAGTTAGTGTAAGTTTATTTGCCTTCCTGTTTGTGGTGTTTTGTTATTTTTGAACATTAATAACTCTACACGTAATGAAGTAAATTCAATTTTTTTTTGCACAGATGAATGGAGGATAAATTAGGGGTAAACTATTCACACAAAAATGTACATTGTAGAAATCAAAAGTCGACGTGTTTCGGTGATTTTCCTAACAAGAGTCCAGTAACGAGTTGGGGGGGGGTAACACTCATCATGCTCACTGTATGTCTTTCTTCATGTCTAAACGTAAATTTCCAAATGATCAAATGTGTTATACTTTATACTCTTTTTTTATTATTCTCATTACGGAAAAAGGAATATGGTCTGACTTCCCAAGAGAAATTAACAATTGGCCAAGGTATTTGCACACCCCTGCTGAAGAAAATAAAAGCCGACTTGCAGAGGAATATAGAAGAATCAGGAGAGGAAACCGTGAATCGATTGAATCCCAGATACTCGCATGGAGTCTCCAGCCCTGGTAGACATGTTAGGACTCGTTTGTATTTCACTAGCGAGAGTCACATTCATTCTTTGATAACTGTTCTTCGACACGGAGGCCTTCTAGATGTGAGCAATTTATAACCATGACTGTTGAGTTGGCAACTAATCCGTCATTTTAATCAGGTAAAGAGGGATGAGCAATGGCGCCGAGCGATGGAATATGTTTCCATGGTATCCGAACTCAACTACATGTCGCAAATCGTCATAATGCTCTACGAGGATCCCACTAAAGATCCGAGTAGTGAAGAACGGTTCCATATAGAACTGCACTTCAGCCCAGGAGTCAATTGTTGCGTGCAAAAGAATCTTCCTCCAGGTCCGGGCTTCAGGCCACATTCCAGGAATGAGTCTGCAGCTAGCAAAAATTCTGTATGTATTTGTATTCGGTTTTACAAAAAATGCTTATTATGCGATTTTTCCATTTTAGAGTTTGAACACATCTGCAACCGCAACTCCTGATGATCGTAAAAGCCAATGTTCGCCAAGGATTGATGAAGAGGCGGAAATATCGTTAGAAGAGGAGAAATATATATTGAATCCTCCTAGAGT
This sequence comes from Chrysolina americana, assembly GCA_958502065.1. Lineage (NCBI taxonomy): Eukaryota > Metazoa > Arthropoda > Insecta > Coleoptera > Chrysomelidae > Chrysolina > Chrysolina americana. The sequence goes on along the minus strand of OY293411.1, from coordinate 11,247,260 downwards.
ATTGGAATCTCCGCCTAGTAATAACGATTTTACTCCGCCAGAATCTCCTGATCTAAATTATAGCAGAAAGTATATAAAATATAGCGAGCCTATTCCTATCGGGTAAGACAAAGTTTAATACACAGCCTGTTTTTGAAATAGTAAGTATCGACATTTTAATGAAAATTGCCTTGAAAAATTTTTCATGGAAAATAAATATCTAAAAGAGGACTTACCAGAATATCTGTTATCCAAGGCAATATATTCAGAAGATTTTTCATAAATATAAAGTATTTATTGTAAATGTATAGACAGAGTATATTTTATCAACTTGTATTTCCATAAATGAGGGGTGTATATACAATTAGTTTCTTCGATTTTATAGTATCATCATACTGAAGTCTGGTAGAGTATTATTATAAAATTTAAATGGCATATATTTCGTTATTTAGAAGTTTATTGTGACTAAGTAAAATTAAACTTATTTTTAATATCTAATGTTGTATGCTGTTTTAGTCAGTAGTTCAGTTTAGTTTTTTCCATATATACTTTATCCAACACATGACAGTTATGAAAATTCGTTGGTTCATTGGAACCAGACGCTCTCATATTGGTACAGCTGCTAATGGTGCTGGAACCTTGTATTTTTTCTGCAATTTGTATTTTGTTATGCACCGATTCTTCTAGGTATCCTTCTGCTACCGTCAAGGACTTCCATCCTCATATTTTGAAAAAAAAATTATAAAGGTGAATAATCGAGCGAAGCATCGAGTATTTATGGTTCATAGCGACGATGGGGCAAATTTTTTTTGCAAATGTAAAAAATAAGCCAATAGAACATTTTCAACGATACCTTTTATCTTTCGTGAATTATCCAAGACTCAAACATTTTGAACTCCTTGTCTCAAGCATCTCGGGACTATTCTGGCAAAATCTGCATCCTCCTTCTTCCGGTTCCATAAGGATATACTCAGGAACGTAATTTTCATAGGTTTCCTCCATTTTCTATACGTTTTTTTTTTCAAAAATCTTCCATTTTCTGCAGAGAAAACTGACAGTGTCAAAATTCATTTAAACATTTGCTCACAATGTATCATGCCCGTGGCAACCAAACAAACAACCTGCTTTGACCAAAATGGTAAAAAGTCACTATGAAGTCATTCCGACGTTTATAGGGTACTGAGACGCAAGTAGCTTTGATTTGATCACAAAACTTAATAATTATTATCTCATAAAAAAACGATTCCACCTGTTGGATAAAACATTGTATGCCACTCATGTGTTATGTTTTTTAAGCCACTTGAGAATTTATACCCTCGGCCTGCTGGCTTCGTATAAATCTTTCTCGCGTGACTTTATTTTCAACATAACACACTAGTACCATAAATAACTATTATTGTAAATTATAAAAAACTTGTAGACAGAGCTTAATTGGTTTTAAGATAATATTACTAATTCAACTAAATTGATAAAATACTCTCATTATATGGATTGTTACTTTCAGATTAGTACTTATCTTAAAAAGCATATTTTTTATGTAATTCCTCAAATTTACCGCGTGTACACGGAAGGTGGTACGCCCCTATAACTTTTTTGTTTTAGGATCTGTTTAATGTATGAAACTTTATTTTTTGACAAGTAACTCAACTTCATGCAAATTTCGGATTCACCGGAAGCGACGTAAACTTTCAATTTTTAAATGGGACACTTGGCTTATTTTCAATTTTTTTGTCCCTAGAATATAAAACAATGGGTAAAATAATAATAAATGTACATGGTTGTATTCGAAATGTCATATGAAGATGTTCGTTGTGAATTTCATTGGCATTGAAAATATTGATATTGCAGAAGTTCTCACACCGTTTCTGGCCATGAAGCCACGCATCTTGCCAAACGACTCAATGAAGAATTGGCCAACCAGGCTGCCCAGCAGAATAATCGGAAATTTGGTATAAATCGATCAGCTAGCCCGGATCCAGAGCCTCGTGCCAGAAGTTACGATCACAAGAGCCCGCAGAAGGGCAAGGGTAAGTGGACATTCAGTATTACATTTGTTGTGATTGTAAAATTCATAACCAAAATCACAAATACCTGCTAACACAATGTTTAGCAATGCTCGAATTTTTGTGGAGAGTGAGCATCAACTCAATTGATTTGAGTTCTTCACTATTAATTTTCATCGTAGAATTGAAAAATTAGCTCATTGAAGTCGAGCATTTCATTCCCTCAGCTAGATATATTTGCAGCATAAATTTGACTTTTTAGAAAAACATATTTCATGGCAGTAATTATTATTGACAATTTGTAACTTGACGAAGTTCATTTAGAATAAATGCTTGCCATTCTGCATTGATTTGGAGGTGTCCATTTCTACCTTAGATTTTGAGTAATTTTGTGGTGCTTCTAAACTCTTGAATCTAGACGTATAAGCGTGGTAGTTTAATGCATTAGAAGGGATAATTATTTAGTTTGATGCTTACAGAACGATAGCCGTTCCGAATATGGAACGAGAAATCAGTTGAATTAATGGAATATTTTGACATTTAAATTTTTTGTAGAGTATTTCACTAAAAGATACTACATCAAGTACAAGAAGCTCTTTTCCCTATATATCACAAGAGAAAATTTTGAAAATAACTGGATAGTACCTGAGCCAACCTGATATAGAATTTATTCAATATCTTCATTATGAATAAATTACTGTTATGATATTACTATTTTCAAAAATAAAGAATATCTGAAATGTCTACATATTCATTCAACTCATTGTTCATATCATATACTATCATCTAAATAAATATGATGGAGAAGTTTGAAATCAACTCGATAATTGATTATTCTTTGGTGGAATGGACACCTCAAACCGTCAACGTATTTTCCAAAACGTGCTCAAATTTGAAGATGCAGTATTTGTTTGGAGCTCTACATTCATTTGCAGATATTTTTGTGATTTTTGATTCAACAGCATGACTTTTAATATGGCTAATATGTTTTGGGCAGCTGACAAATTACACCAAAGTTTGGACGCCGTTAACAGCCAAGGTATGCTTTCTGAACTCTCTATCCCAAATATGCATATTTATACCCCCTACATGAACAGCTCACTTGGGGCATACTCTGGCAAATCATCAAATTATTCAATGATGAAAACCTACTATAGGTTGGATATTACTATAATTCAAAATCGCTGCCAAATTCACTTAAAATCATGTGTCCAATTTCTTATGAAAACAGACCTGTATATTCTGATTTTTTTATATTAGATAGACTGAGTACCACAATAATTTTTTTGCTGAAAAGTTATTGTCATAACCACAAAACGGAAAATATCAAGAGTTCCATCTGTCGTTAAGTTTATCAGTCTTGACAATTTCAGATTTCTTCTCTCATGAATAATAAAGAAAAGGGATATTTCAATGAGAACAGGACACGCTATATATACATACCAACAAAAAAATACCTATTACCAAGATACCACTTCTATAATACAAAAACTTGTTATTTTTTGTTTCATCCAAGAACCAATTCAGTATTACTTATTATTTTTCATCATTTTTGAGTTGAATTGAGTTTTTTAAACATATTTTAGCTCTACTGATGATTCTCCAGTTTCTTGCAAGTTTGGTATTTATTTATTATTTAGTAATGTCATTTTGAATGAAGGTTAAACATGACTTATAACCATTTTTTATATAGGGGACTTGAATTTCATTTCTATTTAAAAATAATGGATGCAGCAATTTAAAAAAAAACTCATTAATCACACCACAAAAATATCACAGAACCCATTCAATTGTTCGAAGACATACACTCTTAAAATCCATTATAATTTGTTTTTTGCCCATATTAATGTCTTATAACCCTTACTTTTGATTCATTTGAGTTTTTTTACGTCAATCGTTGCCTGAATCCGTTGGTATTGTGATGTTGAACCAAATAAAATCACGAATAACGTCTTTTCCTAGAAGTGATATGGTGCCTTGTAGAATTTTGGGCTTGGCTTGGCATGAGCAAAGTCAAGTTGATATGATATTTATTTTGAACTCATCTGTCTGGCGATTCCGTGTTGCTGGTTTGACTATTTGTGCCGAAGGTGTAGCATACCCTTATGTTTCTCGAGAAACGTCTAGAGTTTGGTACATCTTCGTTATATTCTGATTCTTTTCCCTGTTTTATCTCTCATTCACTGTTTGAGAAGGTTTTCGGCAGGGTTGGGTTGAAACCCTTTTCCACTCCATTTCATGCTTTTGTTTTGTTTGTGTTTTGTGTCCTTTGGATGTGCATGTTTTTTGAATTTCTTTGGTTTGGGTTTTTGATTTGAAGCACTCAAATATTCATGTATTTATAACACTTCATTACCAAAATAATCGCATTATCAGTTACACACACAGAGTGTGCATTCACTAGGAGTGAATAGGTTGTGTCGCACCGAATTCGTGAATATTTCAATCTCATGGATTTTGAATTTCAGTCCCAAAGAATATTTGGGAATTAATATTATTCAGACAAAATTAATGTATCCCAAAATAAATTAAACTAAAAAATGAAACAACTTTTAATGGAAAATCCCATTTGTACATTTTTGCCGTTTTCACCTTCTTCATTTTGCAATAAAAATAAGGAAATTTAGAAGATCATCCATTTTCTCAATAAAAAGTTAGACGAGTTGTATAGATGAGTAAAAAAAGTTTGATAATAAAATTTATGTCTAGACAGAAAAAAATCAATATTCAAGTTTACAAATAGTTCCTTAATCATATGATTATGAAAAATGGAACATAGAAAACTGTTATTGGAAATTTTGAAGAGAAATTCAATACTCAAGAAGTTTTTCAAGTGGAGATCCGAATAATGCTCATTTATTCTCAATTTAATAGTCTACAAATGTGATAACTCCAGTATTTGTTGAAACATCTAAAAAAAAATCAGATAACACCAGTATTTCAAATGAGTCTATTGTATTTCAAATATGTCAGTAGAACTTTTCAGTTTTTGCGATAAAAGATGATAGGCTTTTGCGAATGAACATGAAAAGTCTTCATGAAATCAAACATATACAATATACAAACATGAACGTTCCGGAAATTTTTACAAAAGTATCATTCATTTATGTCAATTATTTTGATATTTTATTTCACTTCCAAAAAACGTTTCTTTTTTCAAGTATGTAATTTTTGGCTCATAAAAATAATCGGGGAAATAAAAATTGTATTTTCAAAGTAGGTAGCCGTTTACTGTGGAAGAAATCTATTTCATTCATGTTTTTTTGTTAAACTTGGCTGAAAATACAAAGTACTGTTTTAACACGAATTTAGCATTTCAGTAAGTACTAGTTTTCGAGAAAAAACTTGGTTTGCTGAATAATTTTTATAATTCTAATTTCTCTTTGAATAGGTAGGTAATGATTCAGTGATTCGAACAAAGTATTAAAAAATGCCTTTCAAATCTTTTGCGATACCTAAAAATATGGTTATAATTACCAGTTTAACCAGTTGATTTTTCTTACTTTTTCTTTTACAAAAATGTTTTTAGAAATATATGAAACATGCTCTATTACATTATTTGAAACTTTTGATTCGAAACATTCAATTCACAAAACAGTCGAATTATCCAAATAATTGGTATTATGATTTGAAATTATAAACATAGATTATACTAGACTTTGAGACGGTTCTGAGGAGATATTTAGAAAATTGCATTTTGATGTATTGCAGGAGAACGCTTTCATATTATGAATATTTACCGATGACGAACAAAAATCTAATTATTTTTAGGGAAAAATGTTCAAATTGGCGGTATAGCCATTATTTTGACAAGTGTAACTGAATATTATTGGATGTAGTTGCAGACTTGAAAAATGAAAAAATACCACAGTAGATATCTGAATCATGATTTCTCAATTTGTATTCATTCGTTATTTTTTTTGTTACCGAGTAAGATTAACTTCAGGGTAACAAGTGAAATTGTTTTTTCGTTATACAGGCCTGTTCTTTGGATAATATTGCTCTCAATTGAAGAACAAATGTAATAGAACATGTTGCTTGTAAATATTTTTTGATTATTTGGGATTGTTGGATGTACTAATTTTTCATCTTTTATTTCTTCCTCTACCCTTCTGCTGGCCATCCTCATTTATATGTTTTAACACTTGCATTGCACATATTTATTTAAACTAACATTTTTTTTATTTAATTCACACAAAGAATCACCACCAGACACAGATCCATCCATTACACCAACTAACACCCCTCTCACCCCACCGATCGATGCTGTGCACTCCACGAAACCAGAAAACGTCCACATTTTAGATGTGAAAAAGTACGAATCCGCTTTAATGTCCGATTCGTCTGTGTCAGAAAAACCTGAGCTGAGCCCGATATCGGGGTCTCTTGATCTTGAGTATCCCAGTGATGTTGATTCGTCCGTGGCTGACAGTAGGACGCACACTTCAAGTCGATCTTTGATTCAAGATGCGGAGGATTATAGTAAGTGTAGGCCTCAGAGTGCTACAAATGAGCTGCCCCTAACCGAGCTCAATCTCGCCCTGTTCACCTCCAATCTAGAGACGAAACATTCTGGCACAATGAGTACGAATGAACTGCCGCTGTCGGACATTAGATTCAGCAGTAGGTCTTGCAAGGTTTCGAGACAAAACACACTGGACAGTCAGAACGACAATTTGTCCCTGGAAGCCCACTGGGATACCGATGTCGGGGAGGAATTCGATAAACCAAAACGGAACAAGGAAACGAGGCACAGATCTTTTTCCGATCCGAACATTCTAGACAGGGAGTGGGTCGGTTACACGGACAAAAACTTCTTGTTGAAAAAATACAGCGATAGTCTAGTTCGCGAGCAGAGTAATGACACCGGTGCCAACCTCTCGCCTCCCACAGAGTATCCTTATCTTCCTCTCAGCTTCTTTCCAGAGCATGCGCCCGAGGCTAGTTGTCTGCTTTGTGTTCCGCGCACCACCCCCTGCCTACTTTCTTTCTTTACGTCACCCCCAAGGAGACATAGTACGTCTCGCTCACTATCTCATCCTACCCCATGTGTGAACCCTTGCATGTCCAATGCAGAGTGCAGCCAGAACGTGAAACGCCACCGACACAGCATTGCTGGGCAGATGAGCTATTTCAAGATGCTAGGTTTCGGGTGCGGAGGGCCTTTAGGTTTGAAGAAGCTGGTAGGAGGTAGTACGAATTCGCTGTTTTCCACTGCGGTTATTTCCGGTAGTTCCAGCGCGCCGAATTTGAGAGATATGATTTCCAACACGACCAGTGCGACAGGTGAGTGGTACACCGATAATTTTTTTCTATTTTGACAGCTCCGATAAAGTGTCCTATTGAGTCAGTGAAGCAAAGGGCAGTTAAGTAATAGGGAATTACACTGTAAGAAAAGATAAAGTTTCAATTGTGAAAAATTATTTTATCTGCATACATGATGCATGTAGAATCACTTCACAGTCCTATTTATTCATTTCATATCGACTACAACCCTCTTCAAAATGTTCCGAATTGAAAAATATTCAAACTCCATATTAACGCGGGCTGACGTCACTTGTACTGTACAATAAACGTTTATTCTGTGAGTGCCTTGTACAAGAAAGATTTGTTCCCATTTTGAATCACGGTGTACACTGGAAATTAAGGAGACTGACGTCACTTGTATTTGTCCAATGAAATATCGGTAATATTTTGCGCGAATTTGATCTAGTGTTTGAATTCATCTCTAATCCTTTTTACCCAGTTTGACTTGTAAACCTTTAAAATAATATATATATAAAAAATTATCAGTGTAATTCCCTATTATGTTAATAAAGTCTAATATTTCATTCTCCAAATGAAACAGTGAAACGATTAAAAATAGATTTAAAATATAACCATCCTCGATATCCTACACAATTATAGAAAGCATTTGCACAGATATTTTTGTACAATCTTTGCATATGGATCTAACATACAGGGTGACCCATCGAAAACGTACCGCGAAGCATTACATATGGTGGGAAAGAATTTTTCGGTTAAATCCAAAAATATGTCAAGATTTTTTGTCATGGGGAAACAATTTGACGCAAAAAACATAGTAAATCCTTACCTTAACTCCCTAAATATTGTTTTCATCCCAAACGAGAGGGGGTGTTTGAAAATCGATCCCCTGACAAACAATCTTGACGTGTTTTTGGATTTTGCCGAAAAAAATGGCCCACTCTGTAATTCCTTGCGATACACTATCTATGGACCACCCTGTATATAATTCAATGGTTATAAGAGAGTAGTTATTTTCTATTGGATGGTAGCCAATGAAATGTCTATTGTATAAGATGTTACAGAAGGTTAGATTTTAAATATATTTTTCATTATTGAAAAAAATGGGTCGCACAATTGTCATAATAGACAACATCTATGGCAAAATGTAAGTGTATACTCTAGAGAAACGATAGAAATAGTAATTGACACTAACCAACGGTAGAAAGTAGACATGGAAAAAATCATATTGCCGCCATTTAATAACATATAGCATCATAATAATTGAAAACGTCATAAAATACAGCATCTTAACATCAATTTCATATAACAGCAAAGATCTAAGGTCCGATTTGAAGATGAACTTAAAGTGTCAATTAGTTTAAATAATTGTCAGACTGTGACAAAGTGCCAATTGCAAGGTTGAAAGAATACAGGGGTACCCTTCTCTCTAAGCGTTTCCACAAAGTGGAAAATAAAGGCAAACATCTGTCAGAAAACAACTACTTCCCTGGCTAATACCACGACGGACATGAACTACAACTGACAGATATTTGTGCAACGTTCTTCAAAGAAGACCCAACTGCAAGTGCTTGTCTCGTAATTAAACAGAAAATTATCCTTCAATTGGCTGGGAATGACAGGACAATTATAATGTTGTCCGACCTACCCTGTCACTGATGAGAGGCAATAAACCCCGAAATATGCATGTCTGCAGGTGGTCATTCCCAGCCAATTGAAGGATAATTTTCTGTTTAATTACGAGACAAGAACACAAATATCTGTCAGTTGTAGTTCAATGTCCGTCGTGGTATTAGCCAGGGAAGTAGTTGTTTTCTGACAGATGTTTGCCTTTATTTTCCACTTTGTGGAAACGCTTAGAGAGAAGGGTACCCCTGTATTCTTTCAACATTGTTGATACCTCTCTGGCACAATATATTCGAACTAGTTCGAATGTTTACAGATTTCTCTTCCCGGAGACTGTGCTGCTTGGGAGTGGTTTGTCTTGTTCCATGCGGATGGCGCTTCGATCAACTTGGTTGTCGATCGTGGTGTTATTCGTGGGGAAATATTAGTTAAACAGTTGATTATTATTAATTTGGCAGGGACAGGACAATTATAATGTTGTCCGACTTACCCTGTCACTGATGAGAGGCAACAAACCTCGAAACATGCATGTCTGCAGGTGGTCATTCCCAGCCAATTAAGGTAATTTTCTGTTTAATTACGAGACAAGCACTTGCAATTGGGTCTTCTTTAAAGAACGTTGCACAAATATCTGTCAGTTGTAGTTCAATGTCCATCGTGGTATTAGCCAGGGAAGTAGTTGTTTTCTGACAGATGTTTGCCTTCATTTTCCACTTGGTGGAAACGCTTAGAGAGAAGGGTACCCCTGTATTCTTTCAACATTGTTGATACCTCTCTGGCACAATATATTCGAACTAGTTCGAATGTTTGTTTGTTTGTGTATTGCTTTTCATAGTCTAACAGCTATTTAAATTAAATACTAGGTACTTTTAGTTCATTATGAAATCGGACCTGAACGTAATAATATTGGGACAGCATTGTAACACAGTAGTACAGATGCTTAGAATACAAAATGTCAAACCACTTGTACGTCTGGTAAACTGCTGTATAAGAAAATGAGAATTTCTATTACATTTGAAACTGTGCAGATTCGATCCAAATCTCAAAAAGAATGATACAAATAAATGACTGTAATAATTATGGATGTATAACAATATCTCCAGTAGAAATTATTGTATTATAGACTAAAAAAATTATAGAATAGGAAAAGGGGAGTATTCAGACATTCACTATTATAGCTTTTGATTCTTCATTCTCGATCAAGACTTTTGCAGTTTTTTTACAAGCAGCTGAAAAATGGTTGATGTTTAGCATATTGTTAAATTACCCGGCTTCCACATTGATCTCCACCTGGACTGGAAAAAAGCACATAAACGATGTTCATAATAAAGATAGAGAAACTGTACTTATTTCCAGAAGTGCTGAAAAGCATTATTGTGGTATGGTCCGCGACCACTTACTTAACATACCCGCCCCATATGTCAATCTTCTGTGAAGTTTGAGTGTAACCTCCGCGAAATACTTGGCGATTTACGTCTGACCAATAATGCACGTTTTGTCTATTCAACATTCTATTGAAAAAGGGTACAGTCATTACTGGAAGCCCTCTCTGATGGATACAGTTGTATTATACAGATTGAACTATCACCACTTAGCGAAAATTAATCCATTTAATTGGTCTGTCATGTTGGGAGCTAAACGTGATTATTTAAATACTTTTTTGTACGATATCTTTCATAGATGCGCCACCTCATCAGTGGAGTTGTGTAAACGTAGCTATATGCTCCCGCAGAAGGTAGTACCTCACGCGCTCTTACAGTGTTGCAATATATGTTACGACATCGAAGTGCAGTATCGATGAAGAGAATCGATGATGGTCGTTGTTCAGTTTTTCTCGATTTGTGTTGGTTGCACACCAATTGCACAACGAATGCCCACTGGGTGTGAACGCACAAACAAAATCATCCTGCGACATATCCCGTTTCCTCCATATAATTCAGTTGAGAACCTTAATAGTCCTAGGTATAGACATTTCACTAAGGATCACTGGTAATAGTGAACGTCAACCGTCAAAAAAATCTTGTCAGTCGGTTTTACAATAAGTTGTTGTACTTTTAACAGCGATCTTATTTTGGTGATCTTTCGTGAATCCACAATATGCTAGCGTTTGTCTCCCACGAATATTATGATATGGTTATAGAGCGCTTGTAGAAAAAATATTGATCCTAACCCTTCCGCTCCTTCTCCGTACTAAAATGGCATGATATGTGTGTTTGAAGCAGATTTTTAAACACATTAGTTGCGTTTTATTTGTTCCATTCCGGAAGGGGTGTAGGAACAGATGGAAAAGATAATCCAGTAATTCCTGCAGCTGAAAAGAATAGTTGCGAATAAAATGGCAAAAATAGCGATACCGGTGTTGGCATCAGACAAATAAATCGCAACTTTTAGTTCTTGGTCTATCAGTTGAAATAGTTCTAAGAAAAAACAACTTGTAACAATACAATTTTGTTTTTTTGTTTTTTAACGCGTTGAAAAACTCCTCTAGAAAATCGTTTATTTAAATCTCGCTCCACTATAAAATATTTATTAATAAAAAGACGTTTATGACACTTGTTACATAGTATTCTATTTCTGTTGTAACTGCTATAATTTTTGAAAGAGTATTTTTAGCTTACAATCATTACTGCCTATTTACTTTTTACTCCTTAATGATTGCATGTATTTATCGCTACCGAATAAATAAATACAAAAAACATTTTCTGAACAAAACATATTCTTTATTTCAGTGTTATGGAGTTGTACATTTTCTATGAGATGGTTTTTTGATATAATAAATAAAATGAATAAACATTATTTTCCAGTACAATTTTAGTTACTATACAGCTTGTTATAACAGTGTTCATTATGTTGCTGTATGTTATGAAAATCATTCGATGTTTTGATTCGGTAAATTATGACAATTTGTAGACACCCAAATTGGTTCAAATCCTTGATTTGTGTTTCTGGTACGATTGATGCTTGAAGTTTATGTTTAATAAATAGATCTTAAGATGAAGAGTTATGGCAAAAACATCAAATTCTCTGATTTTTCAAATCGACTGTGATAATTACCAATAGGTAGTTCATACGATTCCACATGCTCAGCACAGTGAATCAGCTTTCTATTTTAGAAAATAGCACTGAATTCTCGTCGTGTATTTTTTAAAATAAGTACACTTTCATTCAAACAATCTATTCTGAATGAATCTCAGACTCGTTCTGATCATATAGCAAAAAGCTGTTACTGCTCGAATTGTCGTTGCAGAAGCCAAGTATCATAATGATTGTTATAATGCCTTCTTGAGACCGACCACTGAGGGTAAAGTCGGTCGTCCTAAAGATGAAGCTATGAATCTTGCAATGGAAGAAATATTTACAATCATTGAAAGTAGCTATTTGAGTGTAGTTTATATTAGACGAATTAAAAAATATTTGCAAAACTTTAGATGATAGAACTATTAAGATACGATTACAATTGAGGTATGAATAAAATTATTATAACAGAAAAGTCAGGAACATCAACATTATAATATGTTTTATTGATAATCACCATGATATTCTAAATCAAGTTAGGTGCGAAAAAAATGTTTATGAAAAAAGAAGAGCGATTCAGTAGGATCCTCAAAGCCTCAAAGCCGTAGTATTTGATAATTCTAATTACCCCCTGCCAGGTAGTACGTTTGAAGATGTTGGAATTCCAGGGTCACTGACATATTTTTAAGAGCAGGGTATTCTTAATTATAAACGATTCAATTTAGAACATCCAAAATCAGTATTCACAAATATTACCCATAATATTATGACCGCATGTATCAGTTGTCAAGACCAATCGTGCTCCAATGTTTAATCGCCATTAGAAGAGGATTCTTACGATATCAGCAAGGATTCATCTGATACATCGCTCTTAAAACAATTTACTTGTGCCTAGCAAGAAGAAAATGAAGACAGTAGTTCCTTCCGACGAATAATTTTATCCCATTACTCATAATTTACAGCGCTTTTATTACTTCCAATGGTACAATTTTCCATTTCATAATTTTCTAATTCTACAGTACCACAATAAATCGTGGAATAAGCCTATCAGGAAAACTACGGAAAAAAAAGCGCCGAGTACTCTACCCCACGGGTTGGCATGATCTACAATTTTCGTTGACCTATTTTTGTGATAAAGCTTACTGTTGCAAAAAAACACATTTTTGCGAATTTTTACATCGAATAGTTTTTTTTGCCAATGTGGAGACGATAGGGACTTTTCACAAGTCATTTATAATGGTGTTCCAAACACTCGTACCGATTATCAGTTCTATGCTAATTATTGTAAACTTGAATGTCTAACTTCACTGGACTGATGTGTTCTGTTTCAAAGTGTCTAAATCTGTATACACGGTAGGGTCATTTTAAGCACAGTCACAGGATATTATCATGTATGAATCCATAATAGATTGCGAGTGATGTACTATGACTAACACTGTGCGATAGGTTTTTAAGTAGAAATAAGAAGCTGAACGATTTTTTGCACAGGTGTTCCCTACGATGTTTCCACGAAAGATTTTCATCTAAGATTTATCTATTTTAACCGAGTACTTGAATTCCTCAACTCAATCGTACCAGAAACAGTTTGGATACCTATTTATAATATCATTTTGTACATTTTCGTTATTTTTAGCAATCGACGGATTTGGCGGGGTACCCTCAATTAGACCCCTGGAAACACTGCACAATGCTTTATCTCTAAAGCAGCTAGATTCATTTTTGGATAGAATGACAGCTATGCCGCTTTTTCGGACACCTTCAACTACACCCCCTAAGTATCCATCAACCCCATTACCAACGCCTTCCAACGGAGCAATATTACCTCCTGGTTTGATACTAGATAAGTCTGGACCACTGAAGTTGCAGTCCCCTTGCAATAGTAAGTTAAGAACTTGTTTGGCGGTTTTAGAGTAGCAGAAGCGAATAAAATTTGGGTTCTGAATTAATAAATAATATGCATATTCTATCCTTATTGCATAGAATTTTATTATAATTGAACCTGTTTCATTTTCTTCAATGTTATTGATCAATTTCTTAATTGATTTCAGGTGTGGGATGGAGTGGACCATCAAGTTTAATGTCCAGTAGCGGACCTTCTTCTCCAGGTTTTTCCGAGAGTAACTCTAAATGTAGCAGCAGTGAGATGTCGTCGAGTATTATAAGTGGCGATGGGTATTAAACATATTTTTCTTAGTTTTTGAGCAGAGTTCATAATCATATTAGTTAGGCCCTGTTCTTTAGTTGTTTCAGTATTCATTACTTTTGTGAAAGGTGTTAATTTATTTCTGCATGATTGGGAATCTCATTTTTATTAATTTTAAGATTTTTGACAATTGCGAAATAAATTTTATTTTCGTGTTGATATATGTGTTTATGTTCGTTTTTATTGAATGATCAGACGCTTTTATGTTGTTATGTTGCACATCCTATTTCTTTGCACACGTTTGTCGCTTCAATACTTTCTATCCCCTTGTGCAAATCGATTTTTCTGGGTCTGGTTTATATTATAGAAACTGGTAGTGGTGAATAAATAACCTTGAAAACAATAAAAGTATCTAATATTGATGAATTATAATACTGGTTGTTCATTTTTACATTGATTTCATATACTGTGTGGTTCTAACTCTAGTATATTTTCCTTTTCTCTTTCATTTTCCAGATATTTTTTTAAAATTCGAATTATTAGTACTTTTAGACATGATGGAAATTTGCAAATTGAAAGTTCTATATATAAATACATATTTGAAATGTACATCATTTTCTGATTTCGATGATACCCCATAGTCGATATTTCAATTTGTCTACATTTTATCTAGATAGCAATCTCCTTCACCTCTCTCACTTGAGCGATAATAGGCAGTGCTTTTTCACAATAAGTACTTGTTAGATGTAATTCAATGTTCGTAAGGGGTAGTAGTTGTTTGCTGACAGATATTTAACTCAACTTTTTCGCATTGTGGCACTCATTTGACAACAATTGTAGATACGAGCAATCAAAATGTCGTGAATCAAACCGCAGAAAATTGAATTCTCTCTTATTCTGACAAAAAAGTCTGAACACAATTTCACTAAAACTGAAACATGGTCAGCCGATTTCAAACAAACAGCGACAAATTCTGAGGATACTATGTTCAAACACTCTCACTGTTGGTGGCGTGAACATGTGTCGAGGTAATTGAAATAGCGGTTTGGTGTTGCAATAAAACTCTAGTATATTCATAAAATCATAGTTGATGCTAGACAGTTCATGTCTTCTGTATCTGATTTCAGTGTAAGTATAATACATCGTAATCCATAAATTTTCTACCAAAACAGTTGACAAAAAGTTAACCCCTACATTAATTCAAGTCAAAAGCTTTATTTGAAAATTTGCCCTAAAAGTTTCAAAGATACTGGGTCTTGAAATCAGGTAATTTTTTTCTGGGATTATCAAAAACCCCTTTGGAATTATCCAATATAATTTGATTAGGACAAGGTTTCAAGTTTTTACCTTTCTTCATTGCAAGGCTAGGTCAATATAGGCTGCTTTGAGGTCATCTGTTTCTCGTCCTATTCATCACATCATCCTATTTGGTTACTCTGCTCTCACGCTTATGAAACAAGGTCTGGACCGCTCCACTTTCCTAGACCCCTTTTCATCTGCATAAGACCAGACTAATGAAATCGTCATAGGGATGTGATATGAGTATATTTGGGCAATCAGATGAAAATGGTGTTGTCTACATTTTCGCTAAACGAAGTATATTGTTATAATATTGGGGTACGTGGCTACAGAAATACGGGACTGTTAAAATCCGTTAATTATTATTATTATCTGCTCGAGTTACATATCTTTTATTGTTCTTTCAAATTATAGAAAACTCCTATGGTATCTAGATTGTCTAGAAACATCCACTTCCTAATTTTTTGACTAGTCTCAACCCGTGTCTGCTGTCGATCGCATTTCAAGATGCCGAGATGGTGACGTATTCGGCCAAACCTTTGAATCATCCCTGAGAGTTAGCTTTCAAATCATAATGAGCTTTCTTGCATATCTGTTTTTTTTGGCAGTGGATGATTTCAAGACTAAGTCACGGTGATAATACTAACCAGCGAATCATAATAAACAGCTGCTCTCAGGGTTTCATCGAGACGAGAAATATAGTCTCGAAATCACTTTCTTGTCTCGTCTCGATCATCGAGACGACAAATAAACAAACTCTCGTCTCGATGTTTTTCTCGAAGACAATTTCTCGATCTCGATTCGAGACTCTCGAAATTTCGAGAGTCTCGAAAACAAAAACTGAATAAAATTATAAAATGCTATGTATAGATTAGAAATCGAGACGAGACGAGAAATCTCGAATTTCGAGAGTCTCGTGAAAGACTGGCTGCTGTGTCTGTTCCAGTCAGAAATATCTCTCCAAGAGAGTCGATCACTTTTGTTATCTTTTCAGACAAATTTCAGTTGAAAAAATTTTAAATATTACGTTAGATCTTTCTTAAAGTGGAAGCTTTTTTGAGATTAAAATGAGATTTAAATGCATTGTGAAATCTGTGACCAAATCAACTGATGAAACAAAAGCATTAAGGTGTCTTAAAAAAAAGAAAAGGAGATGTGTTGGTAATTTTTTTCTCGATGAATGCTTCATTATATTTATTTTCAAGATCGTAAGTTATTAGTAAGCCGTAAATAATTAATTTTCATCAAATGTTTTTTTTTCCTGATCTGACGGCGACGAGCCACCATGAGCAATTTGAAAAAAATCAGTAATACCAATATAAAAATGAAATTTCAC
This sequence comes from Chrysolina americana, assembly GCA_958502065.1. Taxonomy (NCBI): domain Eukaryota; kingdom Metazoa; phylum Arthropoda; class Insecta; order Coleoptera; family Chrysomelidae; genus Chrysolina; species Chrysolina americana. Next base: position 11,230,594 of record OY293411.1, on the reverse strand, counting down.
ATAGCTGATACATTTGAGCAAAAACAGGGAAGTCGTGTTCTTTCCAAAATTTTAGGGCTGAAATTAGTTAATTGCCTTTCAATGCTCTCTAGATTGCAAAATAAATTTCAAAATAAAAATATTAAAATTGGTTACAAAAAGTAACCTGTGATAAATGGTTGTATTCAGAATGCCACATGGGAGAGAAAATAAGTGAAAATATACCAGGTGTCTCATTCAAAGAAAGAAAGTTTGTTACTTGACACTTGACAAAAACTTCAGTTTTTTCAGATCACCAAAAATCAGTTAATCGCCCCGGAGTGTCACGGCAAATAATAATAGCCGTCCTCTATCCATGCAGGCTATGTCTTTGGGTACACTCAACGAATGTTTACGAGGGATTTATTACTTTTATCTGAAAAAAAAATAAATAATCGCCCAAAAAATTTTCACTGCATGTTGATTTATTTTTCTTTCCGCTTCGTAAAGACCAAAGCCGGTTTTGTGAGTTCCATATTATTTCAACAGATCTTCCGTAATACGTTTTAAAAAATTTAATAAATGTAAATGAGAACCGTTTTATGATAAAAACTAACATTTCGGGGTAATTAAATGGTGACGTACAGTACCATCTGATCGAAATTATGTGGTCCCTTGGTTTGTCCAAATCCCCAAAAGGTTGAAATATACTTGCCCAGAAATGCCGAAAAATTTGTTACCAAAATTAACATTGGAGGGAAATCAATTTACTTCAACGGTGTAAACTTCACAACGACCTTCTGAATCGTTTCAAAACTTATGGTAAATTGCGATTTGAAGATAATCTAAAAAATACTTATACTTGAAGAACACAATGAAGTTCATAATGGTCCTAGGACTATAATAAAGTTCATTAAGTCCTAGTACTATAATGAAATTTAAATGCCAAGTTTCTGAAAGTTTCGCACAAATGAATTTTTATGAGAAAAAAGAGAAGTACAAACACAAATCTTCAACCTCCAAATCGAACTATCAAAATCACTTATTTTCAAATATTTCACTACAAATCCAATTGACAGCAGTGTGTGTTTGACAGTGAATAAATAATTAGCTGTTACATTGTCAACGAAATGACAAGGCACAGCTTGCTCACTATTTTTCATACTCGAATGTATCTGTAGTTTCAAAAATACTAAATAGAGAATTTCGCTAGGCCTCCAAAGAAATGCAATTCTCGCATCAATGATTTGAACCTTTTCTGTGAGTGATACTTTTGAATATAACATTCTCATTTGTCTGTATAAATTTCCAACAGAAACTTAATAGTTAATAATAGATGTAGTTCAATGTCCAGCGTGGCTTAAGCAGTAGTTGTAGTAGATACAAAAAAAAATTATCATAGGTTGATTTCAATAAAAAATTGAACAATTCTCAATTTTCATTTGAGAATATTTCCTTTTTCAACATCAATAGCTTCCAAGCGGTCATCTTGAACAGTGAAAAATGGCGACTAAAGGTCATCTCTCAGTCGCAGATCATATAACTTAATGAACATCATGATTCAATGAAATCAAAATCATTTAACGCTTGCAGTATATATGATGCCAACTTTATTCAGTGTTAGAGCAATACAATACAAAGAAAATGGACTCGAGACAGTGATTTGGATACAGCATAATAGTTGAACTCCATAAACAGATTGAAATTAAACTTCAATAATTTATATTACAGGGAATAAAATTAATATCAAAATGAAGTTACTAATTTCTCAGAAAATTTTTGAAGATTTGTTGCCATCTACTAGGATTCTATTCCAAATCGTATAAAAATTATTAAGTCGTTATTCTTTCAGAAAATTAATTAAAAAATGGATTCAAGAGTCTCGTCGGAGTTTATTTCATGATATATTTCATTTGTTAACTCAGGTAGTTTACTTTTTAGTGTTTTCAATATAAAAAACTGTCCGTCATTTGTCGCAACACGATTTTCGCCTTTTTAACAATTTGATGTAAGTACTTACTTTTTTTGTATTTTCAATAAACTTTAATATTATTACTTTACAAACTAGATGCAACTCTTATTTCTTAGTGAATTTCTTGTTCATTATGGAAAACATCTGGTGACACTGGAAGAAAGATTAGCTGGTCCATGTTTTAGTTATAGTTTCTCATTCACAATTATTAATTGGTGACAAGGATTGGAAATTAAAAGCCCTTTCATGCCATTTCCAATGTTTTTTTTGTGACTTGGGATTTTAAGGTGAGACGCAGGAGTTATTTCAGCTGTTGCTTGCATAGTATTTCCCGAACGTGTAAAGTAAAAAAGAGGGAATGAAAGAACAACCTTACCTTATTTCGTGTAGTTGATTAAATGAGACATCTGCCGAGTTTTGTGGTAAATCACTCCAACAGAAACATTTTGCTTTCTGGACCATCAACTACTGTCGTATAAAATTGGACAAGACATGATATATTTGGAGAAGACAAAAACCAGACCCAAAGTCCTACAAATCAGACCATCAATTGAACCGTACCTTTTAGTAGATGATACAGGAATGAGTAGGTGGATAAAAAATAGTTATTTATAGCATCTCTCCATTTCTGGAGCAAATTGGTTACTTATTTTTTTGTAAACACTACACGCAAGTCTCATTTCAACTTCTATCACTCTTGAACTTTTTTGTTGAGGTTTATAATTTTATTTTTGTAGGGTGAGTGTTACGTTTTCATATTGTGAAAATTTTAGTTTGGGGAAGCTGATCAAAATGAAGAAAATTTAAGGATCTTGTATTGGGTATTTTTAAAAGACGATTGATATTCATTATACAAAATTAAGATTGTAGGAAACCAATCAACCAAAAATATATAGATTATTCTATAGAGTTTGATGCTTGAAGAAAACTGTTTATTTTTGTTTCATTATTAAATTATATTCTTATTAAAAGTCGGGGCAACGCTCAAAAACAATGGATTTTCCAACCAGTGGCGTACAATTAAGCTTATCTTCAGCAACAGTTTTTAACATATCGAAAAATTTTACAAAAATTTGTTGCAGAGAATGAATATATCTACCCATAAAAATAATTTAAAAAAAGACAACACCTATATTTTCTTACCTATATGAGTGAAGTTTGTGACGCAATGATGCGTTTCTTCTAGTAAAAGAAAATAAAAAGTAATTCATGGAATAGTTGATATCGAAAAACATCCATTTCGGAAAAAAGCTGATTATCCATCTGCTATTCTAACCTACATTATCCAACTGAGCCACGAACATTTGCTTTACTGACCTACAAACAAACGACAGTTGAGTAATGAATCTGCTTGTTTCTGATTGGGTATAATTCGTGAGTCATCGTTTAATACTCGCGGGGCGTGGCTTGTTTGTAATTCATACAACAAAAATGCCACATAAAAAAAGTTCTTATTTCAACAATTATAAATAAAGTAATTTTTTAATTCAAAGTCTACGTCTTCTTTGTATGCATCATATTTCATTTCATTATTATTGCGTAAATTCTTCCATTGTTGTCAGCAAATACGTGATTACTGAATAAAAATAGACAATTAATTGAATTGAAGATGAAAAAAAAATCAGTTAAACTTTCTGTCTCTTATGAAATTTTAGATCTGGATAAATATTGTCATTCACTGTAACTATTTCTTCAATAGACATTGATATCTTGAAAAATAGAGGTACTTACTTTAATTTTGGCTCATTTTCAGATATTTAATATTCAAGTACCATTTTCCGTTTATTGATACGCCACTGGTAACTTATTGTAAATTTTGAACGATGCACCAACTTTATGCAAGAATGATATTTTTCCATATGTATCCAACTCTGGCAGACTGTATAGTTCCATACTTATTATTCGCTTTTTCATATCATATGTGCTTTATGAAGATATATAGTAACCTTCTGGTTCTCAGACAATTGGTGTTTTTTCAAAATATATCTATTTAATGAATTAGCTTCTGAATAGGTAAAAGATTGAATTTTGATAATTTCAAGTAATAGGGCGTGGAAAATATTTTCATAAAGAACACGTCCTTTCTAAAACTGTGAAGAGCTAGGTATAATTTCCAAAAAAAATAGAGGATCGGATGACGTTCTGTCAACAATTTTACCCTCTGTATAAAAAAATGAACTTACATCTGGTCTAGGTTTTAACAGTACTGTTATTTCCACAATGGAAAAGTTAGATTTTCCACTGTACCTTGTGTAAAATCCAGTGAATAAACAAACTCCAACGTCCAACTGATAGTAGATTGATTTCACAATGCTTCTTCTCCTTGGCCTGTAACATTTTTCACTTGCTTCATTTCCACTGATATACTTTCCTCTTGTGTGAATTTAACCACAAAAATCATCAAAACATTGGAAGCACTTTGAAATTTTCATCATTTCATTCATATGAATGTTTTTTCATAATACATAATCATTACTTTAAGGGAGCTGAGTAATCTACACTATAATTATAACATTTCATCTTTCGTTGTTTACATAATTCATGATTGCGTCAAAAACAAATGAACTGTAAACAAGCCATCTATGTGTAGATAAGGTGGAAATGATTGAATACCATAGCAAGCAACTGAATAAAATCATAAGCATGGAGTTCGTGAATATCTCCTGAATATAGTTTTTTGCTTATTGTTTTCATTGTTATTGTTGACGTTTTTTATTCGGAAATCAAACAAAAATGGACTGAAACATTTGAAGGGTACTATCTGTGAGTTGAGAAAGATTATTCGCCTTTAGTTTTTCATAAAATAGGCGCAGAAGTAGTACAATTTGTAGTGACAATAACATGTTATTCAAAAAACAATGAATATCATCGAAAAATAAATGTATATTATTGAAAAACCTCAGTAGAATGTGATATATTGATTTCTCCAGCTATTATCATATTATCAATAGTGATTGATATTTTTTCTTAGGTTGACTGTGGATAATTTCAACAAAATATTTCCGACTGCCCCAGGACTAGATCAAGACTTGGGAAGTGTTGGAATGCTTCTCGATTCCTTTGATAGAGATATGTCCGAGTCTATGGAGTTTTCTGATTACTATGCAAACAATCCAAAAGGTATGTATGTAAGAATTTTATCAATAACTGTTTTTTTTTTATTATGGGTGTGAGATCTTGAATTGAAAAAAACTTTATTTCTTGATAGCCAACGATTCGTAAATTTATTTTTTGACATCTTCAGGGAACTGTATCGTTAGATTTCTCTTTTTACAAATATTTCTACATACCTCCTGATAAACATTGTACAACAAAAACGGTTTATAATTGAAGAACTTACACTGCTCAACCAAATGGAGTTCTTAGTTATTCAACTTCTGTACCGAGAATAATTATTTTAGTTTTTTATCAACAAATAACCGGTCTAGGATTGTATGTCTCCAATTTGTTCAGATTTAGTAACAAATTCAAAAGAATGATGTCTATCTCAGCTTTCCTTCCAAGTTCATACTTATAAGAGATATTTTGATGATAAATATAGGATGAAGATAATAAGTTTGGTCAACTCCCACTAATACTTCATTTTACAACCGCGGTTTCGGTGTTTACACCATTTTAATGTATTTTAACTACATAAATTCCCCAGTATAAACACAAGAAGGTAATTATGTTTTTATGATGATGATATTTTTCTAATAATTCCTAATAGTAGGGGAGCCCACGATGCTAAATGTGTATTCACTCGAGCGTCATAGAGATCTATTGGGTAGCAAAGCTTAGATGATAAGAAGAAAAAAATGTTATGTAATGTATACCTTTCCATCGGTGGGGGAAGCGGCTATAGATTTTCAAACATCATCGCCGGACAATTAGCAATTACCCTAATATTTTTATTTCCTATGCTTTGAGCGCTATGAGAACCACTGAATCGGCTCAAAAAATGAAAACGCTCGTTGAGCGTAAAAATTGAGTGCAGGATTCGGACTTCAATACTAGAAGTCGGGCATTTATTTTTGAATTTCACTAATTTCTTGAAATTTGGATCTTGGGCTCGAACCAGCCTCGCAGCCTGCTGCCTCCCGAGATGTGCTTGGTAGCTCGCCCTGTGTCAATCCGGCGCTGGTTATAATTTTGTTTTCATGATCAATAAAATTTCCAAAGTAAAGTGATCTCCAAAGAAATTTTGTTTGCGTGTAGTAAACTTCTTAGCCAACAACTGTAATTGTGTTTTTTTCAACCATCAGGTTCTGAAAGTGGAGATCTGACCCCAGTATCCGGATCCGATGTTGATTTCAATACCAACGATGCAACAGCAGGTTCCAGCGCTGATTTCGACGTTACAGTCACAGAGGACATAGAAGCATCTTTTTCGATGATTGAAGAAAAAGATATGGATCCCGAAGAGACAGTCACCAATGCCAGACTGGGCTCATATTCTACCATTTTCAACTACCCCAGTTGTTCTAATACAATGGATAATAACCTGTTTCAACCACCTCCCACTCCAAAGTTGATATCTCCCATGAACGTAAATGTTAATATATGTTCGAATGTACTGTTTTCTCCTACTTCAGATAACCATAATCTGAAGCACGTTGAAAATACTGACAGAACGCAAACCATCGCGAGTAGAATTGTCAACGAATTCGATAAAAACGACTTGAAAAACATCATAAAAAAATCAAACATATTCGAAAAAGACAGTCCCAACTCGAACGTTAATTTAGCTGGTCCAAATTCTGACAAGTGGTCAACAAAAAAAGAGAGATTTTTGGAGAACAGAAATTTTGAAAAGACTGATAACATAGATTTTGGTAAAAACTTGAATACCAACTCCGAGAAAAAGGTCGAAAAAGAAAGTGAACTGGCCAAGGTTAAACCTGGTGCAGTTGTTATCAAAGAGAGCTTCATTGAACCGCCAAGAATGTCGAGGATTTCCAAGAGTTTTCACGGCAACTCTACCACTAATAGTTGCCTACAGGATATTGTCAACAGTCCACGAAGGTCTAGTGACGGTCCAGTTACAAGGGTTCTCAACAATCCCATCAACTCTCCTGAAGCACAAAATGTCTATGGCGCTAAACCCAAGAGTAACGCAGAAAAGTCTTTGAACCGGCCACAATTTTTTTCACAGTTGTCACAACCTTGTGGGAGTAGTTTAGCAATGTCTAGCACACAGTCCAGAAAAGCATCTTTATCAGACTCCTTAGTAAGTGTTGCTCTTGAGATTTTTTCTTTATTTAATGATTTCGAGTCGTTTGACAGTTCTGTGTAGCACATGAGCCCAAAAAACATTTTACCTTTCTCAGTTTCGTAATTCCATCAATACCTATTTTGGTGGATTATTCTTCATCTAGTTAATATATAAAGTTGTGTATTTATTTATTTACTGCTATTTGATATTATGTCAAACTTGTAACAAACATTTTAAATTTGTTAATTTCCCCTCAAAAACAACTGAGTAAAGCAACAATGCAAGATTAGGCAACATATTTCTTTACTTGGTTTTCTCTATTCGATGACCACATATCATAGTTGTTGGAATTTTTTTTGCAGAATATGAAATCTCAGCGATTCATTACAACCAGAGTTGATGAAGCGGAGCATGCTGCATCTGTCGCCATGAACTTCCCTCCAACATGGGTTCACAATGAAGTAGAAGGTAACCCTTCTGCTTCAGGATCAACGCCGGTAGTTTCAGAAACTTCTAGTAAAAGCATATTTTTCTTAGGTCGTAATAATAGCAAAAAAAAGAAAAAAAGTAACGATGCTGTTGAAAACATTAAGGTTACTAAAAGCAATTCAGAAAAATCATCTATTACACAGGGCTTCAACTTGGAGAAGAAAAAATAATTTGAAGTTGACTATTTTTATACCACAATATTTAGCCTTGATTTGAAATTAGTTATATATTTTTCAATGATTTTACAAATAATCTCTGTATTTCTTCCAAGTCATTGAGGTAACGTTAAATCAATTACTGTCATTGGTGATTTCTATTATTTATGTAAATTCCACTTTTTTTTCGATATTATACATAATTATAAAAAATCGAATTTTTTTTAATTGCAGCTCATCCGCAACGTTCATTAGAACTGGAAGTGGTCAGTACAAATCAAACCATTCCCAATTTTTTATTTCAAGAGAAAAAATTATTCTTATGCTTCTGATAATTTGGTAGAAAATTCGATCTTTTATCACGTATGACTGGTTAACCGTTTTACCAGTGAACTTTTGAAGACTTTGTTGAATGTTTGTAAAATCAGTCTGAAAATGTATCTAAAGATTTCTCTGGTATACCTGTAATGCCACGATGAATAAAATGCGTCAATATATCAATAATTTTTATATTTTATTATCATATATACAGTGCGATCCAGATAGGCTGAAGGTGACGTAATTTTTACCAGAATACTGGAAGCGCTCTATATAACATAACATTGTACAGCGGTATGAAATGGAACAAAGAAATCCAAGCATAAGACAACTCGACAGTCCAAACATTCCAAAGCTGTTTCCCGCCTTTGCTGCATTGTGCTCAGTGTCTCAAAATTGTTCTTCCGCTAGATGGCCTATATTTTGAAAATACTTATGGCTAGTTTATGGAAAGCCAGGTCTCTTTCGCCCACAGTAAAGCTTTTCTATCTTCTGTGTCTGTATAGAAATCTTCTTACTGTAATTGACATTGAATATTGAGACACTGAACCCATCCGTTCCGTATTTATAGAAACTAGAATGAATTGAACCAATACACTATTTGTTTTGAGATAGGTACGATAAATGCAGGTATTATTTACAGCAAGTTCTAAGTAATAATTTATTTTTACGACTTCAAAATCAATAAATTCAATAAATATAACTTCTTCCTTGGTACAGAATGCCATCAGAACAGTCACAGCAGTTCCCACTGTATAGCTAACAGAATAAATCGTAATACAAAGTTCCGTTTGATTATAGTGAAATAAAATAAAACAATTTTTTTTTCTACAGAAACAGGTTGGTCGCTATCTCGGAAGTTCATAATAAAGATGAGCCTTGAGACATGTTTCTGCATTATGGAAACTCTGGAAAATTCCCGCCCCAAGCCATATCATTCAAGCTTATGTGAGAGTAGAATATATGCTGAGTAAGCCAGGTACATCCACAGAAGCTATCCTGGTTGCATATAAATAATCATGAAAAAGTCAGTCTGATGGCTTCAGGAGAAGGACAGAACTTCAGCAAAAAAAAAAACCTTATTCTCTCGTTAATTTTAGGCAGATATCTGACAGAAAACGACTACTTCCCCGGCTAATACCACGACGGACGTTGAATTAAATCTGACAGATATCTGTGCAGCGTTCTCCTTAGAATCTGGGAGCAGCCACAAATGCTTTCTGCATCAAGTAGCAAAATCCTGCCCGACATGATCAAGGACTTGACCACTTTCTGAGGTTTTCTATAGGTGGCGCTGCGACTGTCTTCTTACGAGACTCCGCATCCACTTCAGAGAATCATTTCAGGTATCAGTGAATTGCATGGCATGACCAAGTACGTCGACGACTGCAAATGTTGCCGGACCTACCTTGCACTGAAGAGAGGCAATACACCTCGAAACCGGTATGTAAGTAGTCGTCAAGTCTATGTTGAGGAAGATCGGTGACTTAGTAAAAAAACAGTAACGGTCCTAGAACAGAGCCCTGCGGCACTCCGAGTTTAACAGTTTTTAAATGTCAATAATGATGTAACACAATAAAACTGTGGCGAAGACATACAAGTACTCAATAGTCACGATCATAAAGGTGCAGTGGGTAGCTTAACCTATCACTAAGCTTAGTAGTTTAGGAGTGACAGTTTTCAATTTTAAATTTTTTGACTGCGTTTGATAATACATAATGGGATTTTTGATTTCTCTCATAAACAAACCAAACATGCCAGAAACAATACTGGAGACGTATTAAGTAGAATGCGCAGTACCATATTCAAAATTTTGAGTCTAGCATGCACATAATTTACAAACTATAATATTTTTAGACAGGACCGGTCACCAGCCTCCAGTCCTTTCCACAGGGGAGGAGGGGCTTTGATTGCTACCAAGAAAGAAATCCCCATAGTCCATTTCCCACCGATCCCTCAGTTGAGCAAATATTTGTACTCGTTGGTGGAGGTAGTTACAAATTCATACTTGGTTCCGTCTACTTCCCACCGAAGTCAAATGTTAACATGTACCGCACACATTATGACCTGGTGGAATCTCTTATTGAACAGAATCCGAATACGAGTTTGAATCTTTGGCGATTACAATCTTCCTAACATCACTTGGCAAGTTGAAGATTACTGTCTCTCGGTTCTCCATCTATTGGCTCATCACCAGCTGAAGCTGAGGCCATCGAAGTTGTTTCCAATCTATGTGCACTCCACAATTTATTCCAGTCAAACAATATACGAAATAACCGAGGGATTATTCTGGATCTCGTATTAACCCCTACCGAACTCACTGTTAATGAATCTGCAGATGTGTTGTTTCCACCTGATGCTTACCATCCAGCCATTGAAACAATAGTGCAAGTGGGAACTGAATACTGGCAACTGTGTACAAGTCATAGCAGTGAATTAGATATTCAGAAGATACCTATCGTTTAAATAAAAATTGAAAAACACGTTGTGCTTGTTCAAGGTGATAAAGTCTCCACTCATCAAGGTAGGGAAACAGTTTCATGCTTATTAGAGGATTTAAAATTACTCAATAACCCCAAAATCATAACAACTCTTGTAGATTACTACGCGCTGTTGCCAAGCCTAATTTTATTCCGGAAAGAACTCGATATGGATGAACCCTCCAACAAAGATATTTATTTATTACTTCAGAGTGTAGCGACACAAAATGAAGACATAAAAAGAGAAATAAGGATTATAAATCAGAACGTGGCAAATCAATCGCAGACAATCGAGCAATTGAAAATAGAAATAGCAGAATTGAAAAACGAAAATAGTGAATTGAAGAAAAATCAGTTAACGGCTCAAAGAATCCAAAAAAAAAATTATCTATTGATTTACGGCATCGAAGAAAAAGAAAACGAAGTTATCCTTGATGATATAAAAGAAATAATCAACTGAATAAGTACAACGGATTGAGCAAGGAATATGACAAATTCGCTTTCAGAACAGTAAACACTCTTGAGGTGCTCGAAGTTTTGAACAGCATAAAAAGTCATTGTATTGGGTCGGATGGTATTTCGCTCATTTCCTTGAAATTAGTAAGTGAGTCTTTAATAAGCCATATTACGTTTATTGTAAATACTGCCATAACCACTAATTACTTTCCGTCAGCTTGGAAACACGCAAATATAACACCAATCCCTAAAATATCTTCTCCCACTGAATATGGACACCTGAGACCAATAAGCATCCTACCAACTATGTCCAAAGTGCTGGAAATTATAATGAAACGCCAAATTTCCAAGTTTGTTTTTGGTAGAGGTATAATCCCTGATATCCAATCAGGTTTCAGGGAACAATACAGTACAACCACAACATTACTAAACTTAGGAGACGAAATTTTCAAATCCTTGGATAATAGTCGATTGGGGTGTTTGATTTTGTTGGACTACAGTAAGGCCTTCGACACTCTGAATCACAAATTATTATGCAAAAAATTCCGATTTTTTGGCTTCGAGGAAAACGCTGTAGATTTGATCAGGAATTACCTTTCTCAACGGACTCAACGTGTGAAATTAGATAATAGAGTGTCGAATGCCCTACCAGTTAACTTTGGCGTACCGCAAGGTTCGATATTGGGGCCATTACTATTTTCTATATATATCAGATTTCCACAAATTCATAACTTTCTGTAAAATTTTTCATTACGCAGATGACACCCAGATGTATATTGACTTCGAGTATGAAGATGCAAACACTTGTCGTACACATATAAATGATGATTTGAGAAATCTTTTCAAAATATCGTACGCTCACAATTTGAAATTGAACGCTACCAAATCATCAGTAATGATATTTGGCAACCGAAATAAAAGAGGTGTAGTTAAACAAAACTTTGTTTTATCAATTGATCGCGACATCGTACCACTAACTGAGGAATGTAAAAACTTAGGAGTGTGGTTTGACTCTGAGCTCAGATTCTCCAGGCATATCCAAATGTTCTTCCTACGGCACACTGAAACAACTATTTCCTCACAGACACGTTCTTCCCCTTCAACTTAAAGTTAAATTGTGCGAAAGCTTAATATTTTCGAAATTGTCTTATTGTGACCAGCTTTACGGATCCGCAATATTGAAGTCCAATCTGAAGAGGCTTCAATTAATTCAAAACTCTTGTGCTCGCTTCTGCAGTGGACTCAGAAAATACGACAGAATTTCTAATAAGATAAAAGAATTAGGATGGTTGAAAATTGATAAAATGTTTGAACTTCATACTCTCACTCTCACTCATAAAATTATTAAAACTCAGAAACCATCATATATACACGGTAAACTTAATTTTTTTAATCATAATAATGTCAATACCAGGAAAAAAGAGACTTTGCATATTCCCAAACACCGCACCTCACACTATAAACGAAGCTTCATTTATTCTGCTTGCAAACTTTATAATGGTATTCCAATCCATTTTAGGGACTATTCAATTATCAACTTCAAGAGAAGACTCAAAGTTTTTTTCATTTCTGATATCCAATCAATTTAACCTTTCACGGACATGCTACCTCTCAATATGTATATGTATTCATTCTATGATTTTTTATCTATACTTATAATTCAGGTGGATATTTATCATATTCGTAAACTTATCTATAGAAACTTATTTTATTTATTTTATGTTTGTAATTATTGGTAAAGGTGAAAAGCAGCTTTCAGCTGACACTTCACCATTTCATATTATATGAATAAAGGCGATTTATTATTATTATTATTATTATTATATGACTTCCGTAACGTTGATTACGAACTATTATGCCAATATCTCGGTGCTGTCGACTGGGACGCCCTTCTCCTGGATAAAGACCTATTCGGAATGCTGCATAGTTTCTACGATACCCTGTACTCATTTATCGAGGTGTTCATTCCACTCAAGAGGATCACCAATCGTTCGTTTCCCTTTTAGTTCAGCCGACAGCTTAGGCATCTGACACAAGAGAAGAGGATTGCACATCAAATTTATAAAACTACTAGAACTCATGAAAGTTACGCAGTTTTTAGCGAGCTCAGAACTCGTTGTAAGACTCTGTCTAGAGAGTGTTATTCGAATTACATCAGAGGTGTTGAGGTCAATATCGGCGATAACATCAAGGCCTTCTGGGATTTTGTTAATGGCTCTAGGTCAGGCTCTTTAATACCTGATAAAATGTTTCTTGGCGATTCTGTTGCCTCCTCCGGCACTGAAGTCGCAAATCTGTTTGCACGCCACTTTTCCTCAGTATACACCGATCATATCCTAAACCACAATGATTGTGATATCGACACCCAACTTAACATTTGCTCTTACCATATTCCTATCTCCACCATATTTGAGAAGCTAAGCAACCTCGATGTTAGAAAGGGTCCGGGGCCTGACGCTATTTCCCCCATTCTTCTTAAAAATTGTAATTATATATTGTCTAGACCACTATTTCACATCTTCAACAAATTCTTGGATACTGGAATCTTTCCAGACTACTGGAAGCTTTCCTACATAACACCCATATATAAATCAGGTAATAAATCTGACATTAGTAACCATCGTCCGATCTCAATTCTTAGTACCATCCCTAAATTGTTCGAGAGCATCGTTACAGATTATATGACTTATGACTGCTCAGGGCTACTGATCTTAAATCAGTTTGGCTTTTCATCCGGAAGGTCGTCTGAACTCAACTTAATCACCTATGCCAATTTTCTATCTAAAGCTCTTGATAGGGGTAGTTAGGTCGACTCCATCTATACCGATTTCTCCAAGGCCTTTGACAGGGTTAATCATGAGCTTCTTACCCACAAACTCAGTAGGTATGGCTTCGGAGGAGCGATTCTGAAGTGGATTGTGGATTATCTGACAGGCAGGTACCAAATAGTGAGATTCAAGCACCATTACTCTTTTGACTTTCCTGCAACCTCGGGCGTTCCCCAAGGTTCACATTTGGGCCCCTTACTTTTCAACATGTTCATTAATGACATCACTTCATGCTTTCACAACAGTAATGCCCTACTATTCGCTGACGACCTAAAACTCTATCCTATTGTGAATTGTGTAGATGACGCCGATGAGTTGCAGAGCGATATCTGCAGACTTGCTACTTGGTGCTTGTCAAACGGTATGGACTTAAACATAAATAAATGTCATATCATACGTTTTACTCGCTCCCATCAACCTGTCATTTTCGACTATACCATCAATGGACAACCCCTGGATGCTGTCGACCGTGTCAAGGACCTCGGAGTAGTTCTTGATGACTCCCTAACCTTCACTTACCACATAACCTCCATTGTCAACAGGTCTACCAAAATGTTGGGCTTTATAAAGAGGACAACTCGTGACTTCACTAGTCTGGGTGCCATTAAAATCCTATACTGCACACTTGTTAGAACTCACCTCGATTATTGTTCCTCTGTCTGGTCACCACATTATGTAACCCATATATCCAAGATTGATCGTGTTCAAAAAAGTTTTCTTAGATATGTTTCTTTCAAATCTAATATCTTAGTGATTATGCCTCAATTGAGAGTTATCTCAATATTCCAACTTTGGAGAATAGACGTAGTCAGCGAGATCTAATGAGACTCTCTACAAGATATTAAATGGTGAATATGACTGTCCAGATCTTCTATCTCAAATCAGTTTAGTAGTCCCCACTCGCCATACTAGACAGATAGCTACTTTTCATACTCCCTACCATCGTACCAACATTGCTTATTTCAGCTATATCCCAAGATCCCTTAGAGCGGCTAATTGCCTCGATATTGACATCTTCTCAACACCTCTTCCTAAGTTTAAAAATCAACTGTGTCAGTGACCATCTTGTCATGTTTTTTCCCACTTTTACACTGACTGTACTTGTACTTTTCATTGATCTTTTTAATGTCTTCATTATTATCAATATCATATATGTTGTGACTGTTGCTGTATTACTCACATAATGTATATCTTTAATTGGGCTTGCCCGTATAAATAAATAAATAATTTATTTCTTCATTATTTGTGATGAAAAAGTTGGAAACTACTGCTTTGTGCAATGGATAAATCGTATCATAAGGGTTGAACGTTTATGAATTATGAAATTAAATTATAAATTGTGCATTAAACATCATGTAGATCCGTCAACCACCTCAAGTCTCATATCGTGTGTGGACTAAAGAAAATTACTCTAATAAATAATATAACAAGCTAACCACATCGCGGTTTGTTAATCAAGAACCCGAGTGTTCTAATTTAATAAATGTTTAATAATGTCATTTCAAGATTTATTATTAATTTAATTCAAATAATTTTATCACAGTTAATGAAACTTTGTAAGTTTTTATAACTTGTTGCAATAAAGTATAGTTTGACTTTGACAAATGAAAAAATTTGAAAATATTCTAGGAGAACCACCATATTAAAAACGGAAGTTTCAGTGCCGCAGCCTGGGGGGCTTTTAGGCTACAGCTCCCCAATTACCATTATTATTTCATAACATCCGGTTGACAAAACAAAAAAAGGTTGAGAAATTCTATGTTCAGCCCCTCCCTCAAATGAAATCCTGACTGTGCCACTGGGAGTTATAGACAGAGCAACCGCAATAGTGTATTTCCAGAAAAAATTTATTGGATGTCCCTTCGACTATATTCAAAAATAAAAATTTTCCGGACATGCTAGAAAATATCTTTAATGTATTGTTTATTTATCAATTCAATCCCAAGAAACATACAATATTTATACAGGGACAACCAATATAAATAAACATATAAAAAAAAAATCAAAAATATAATTAATAGGTAACAATTGAATATAATAGTTAAATCAGTATTGTTCGAGAAGAAGTTACGCTACTTCATTCTCAGTAGATATGAGAAATTGTTTCAATTCATTTTTGAATTTGGTGAGGTAATTGATTCTTATTGGTATGCTATTATAGGCTATAATACCGCGACAATATAATGAATTTTTTCCAAATTGGGTTCTTATTTACATAGTTTTTAGCTTATCAGATTGTCTGGTTAGATGACTATGACTATCAGAAGTAACAATATAGGAGAGATTGGAATGTTTTTTCTTATTTTTTGATAGGTGAATAAAAGTGCAAATTTTCATTCTGAATAGTGAATAGATATCTAGAAGATTTCTTGGTTTATATAATTTAAAAGTTGGTTCCAAGAAGGGTAATTTGAAAATGCATTTCATTATCTTATTTTGTATGGTTTTTAATGGTTTCAAAATGGATTTTGTGGCAGTGCCCCAAATTGAAATCAAATACTGAAGTTTTGAATATATTAAACTGAAGTAAATATTTTTAAGGTGTTTCAGGGGAATATTAGACCCGAGTCTGTATAAAATGCCAATAATGGGGGAATTTTTTTTTCTCAGATCAAGAATATGCGTAGACCAAGAGAGAGTTTGATCAATGGTTAAACCTAGAAATTTAATTTTTTTTTGTATTGTATACAAGAATTATCTACATTGAGGGGCTGAATCTGATTTTCTTGTAAAGATCTTCTGGAAATATACATGAAACTCGATTTTTCAAAATTCAAAGTCAACTTATTTTCTTTTAACCATATCGAAATCAAACAGAGGTCACCTTCCATTTGTTCCTTTATTTCCTGAACACTCTTTCCATAATAGTAAAGGGTAGTATCATCAGCAAATAATTTCAAATGACCTTTCAAATTCAGGCAAGAAATCGAATTTATATAAATGAGGGACAAAACAGGCCCAAGGATAGACCCTTGGGGTACCCCACAAGAAATTTCTCTTCTCGAGGAAGTTGAGCCCCCCATATCAATAAATTGTTGTCTTCCACTAAGGTAATTTTAAAATAAAGTATAAACATTGCCTCTGATACCAATTCGTTTCAGTTTAATTAATAAAATATGATTCACAGTGTCGAATGCTTTACGTAAATCTAATGATAAGATACCGCAGAAAAACTCCGATTCTAATTTCATCTGAATATTAGTGATCAAATCCACAGTGGCACACTCTGTAACACAAGATTCACTAAAGCCATACTGATTTTTATGAAGAAAGTTAATTTTGATAAAATAACTAAGTAATCTTTTATGTATAATTTGTTCAATAATCTTTGATAAAATGGGAAGGAGACAAATAGGTCGATAATTATACATAAAGCATTTTTTGCCACTTTTGAAAATTGGTAGAACTTTTGCAATTTTGCAATTTTTTGAAAATATTCCAGATTCAAAACATACGTTGATTAAATTACTCAATAAAGGAGTCAATTCTGATTTAACTAATTTTACAAAATTGACGTTAATGTTATCAAAGCCTGGTACTTTTTCAACATTCAATCCATTGATAAGTTCTTCAATCTCATGAGAATTTGATGGTTCCAGAAACTTTGAATCAATGGGAGCATCTTCAGGAACATCAGGATACTGCACATTGTTGTCAGGAATGATATTTGATAGGCATAATCCAATATTGATAAAGTATTCATTGAGGTTTTCACAGATATCCTCTGGATTCGAAATCGCAGTATTTTTGTTAAGAAATGGAAAGTTGAAGACTGTTTGATATATCAACACACAATCTCATTTGTAATTTGTTAGCTATAGTAGAGTGGATTTTACGGTTTGTTCTAATTTGTTTGATATTTCAAGCAGCAGAATTGGCCAAAAAATGACATCGCTCATTCATGAATCTTATATACTCAAAGTATTTTTTCTCGCTAATAAACCTTTTCCTAGATGTAAAGGCAACGAGTCAAAACCACAAATACATAAAAAAAACAAATCTTAAACAAGATATACGAATATATTTTTTTATATGGATACAAATAGTATACACCAAAACATCCAAACTATTCTACTAACGTTTCAATTCACCTTTGAAATAAATTTGTACTTCATAAAATAACAGCTCTTTAAAAGATTTCAACAATGTGTTGCAAAAATATCGCAATTTTTTCCAAACTTTTCACTTTACAAAATGAGCTTACCGATTACATATTCAGACTTTTTGTCAGTAATTTGTATGTATAAATACATTGAAAAAAGCAACCTTGAAAGGATCAAAAAAAAGCAACACATATCTTTTTTTTTGGCAGATTTAGACCAAGTACTTCAAAGAATGAATCTCATTAAAATTTTAGCAAGATTTCAGCAATGATTGAATCGATTAAAAGTCGACTTTTCAGCTGAAATAATTGACAAAATTTTAGTGACTGGCCTACCAATACATTTTAAAATGTAGAGATCAATGCTAACTAACAGTGAGCTCTGTAAACCACAGCTATGAGTCAAACACAATTACGAGTTGTGCAAATGGTGATTGGGTGTTTATTTTTACAAAGTTCATAAATCAGCTTCAATAACATTCATGGCATAAACAGGATTTGAAAACCTAATATAGGCCAATATAATAATCAAATCCAAAACTGTCCAGTTTCATTATGCAAGCGCTGTTAGAAGAGAAATTTTATTTTTAAAATTGGGATTATTTTGGAAAGGAAATTCGTTAACTTTCAATCTGAGTATTTTACACAATAATGAGTTTCAGTGTACGATTTCTTTCAATGAACATATGACTAGAAAGTCAAATATGCACACGACGTTATAACTTGAAAAACCAAAAGTATCAAGAGGTTATTGGAGCTGATCGGATCTTCTTACTGTAATCAAAACGTCAACATGACAGTTTGCTCATTTTCTCACATGTTTGACCAAGCAAGTTTTACATATAAGAGCTCACATAAAATGAAGTCACATAAAGTGGACAATAACCATAGATGAGTGCAATTTTGTCATTTTCGTTTTGTGATGTGATGCATTTTCAGAGAAGCATGGGAAAACACAGCTGCCTCAATAAAATTTCAAAACACAATAGCAGTAAAGTTGATTCGAAGATAAACCAAATTAAGTGCAAAACAGTGGACCATCTGGGATTTTTATTTCGCTTGGTGGTAGTAGTAGAACATCTGCACTTTTGTCTGTTTATAATCTATTTTCATTTTACAAAATGTATTTGTAATAAAGAAAAATCTTACCCAAATTCGGTGAACAGAAAATTTTATTTAGTAGTCCATACGTTGAAAATTTATTTGTATGCTTGGTTCATCTTTCTGTATACCTTTACTGTCACTGGCTTCAGAGCTAATCGTTATGTAGTGAAAAAAAACTGGATGCACATATTAATCATTCTACGACTATGGTATAAAAAGCTAGGCACAGGTTATAGGCGAAGGTTAATATAACCACCTTTATACAAATCTGTGTACCAACTGTACCAATTATTGGAAATCTCACATGATAGTAAGTTAAAAAATAGCTATTTACAAGTATGTATTTGATAGTAGACTATTTTGAAATGACGAATATAATAAATTTCATGTAAATAATATGAAATGTATTACATTTATCTTAGATATTTCCTAATTATCCCAAGAACAGGCATAAAGTAATTTATACTCGATGGATAAAAAGGGAATTGATTATCTTGTATAACTCGCTGATGAAAATGATATCTGATAACCTTGTATGTCATTTAACTTTGTTAATAATTGTAACTCCTAAATATTTTCATTTAACAGTGCTTTCAATCTATTTCTACAAAAGTATTTATTCATGATAAAATACAATATTGAGAATTTTAATAAATAAATTGACATTGTATAGTTGTATAGGTGTGGTGCTGTAGGTATTCCTGGTGTTTCTACAGCTGCAAAGTCACCAAAAACATCAATAAGTCGCCCCGGAGAGCCACGGCAAATAATAATAATAGCCGTCCTCAACCCGCACAGGCTATGCCTTTGGGTACACTCTATGAGTGTTTATGAGGGAGAATTATTATATTATATAATTTATTCATTGATTGATAATTGTATCAGGCCTTCCATATGATTCCAGAAGAACTTTTTCCTTCAATTATTAAAATAACATAACATTTTCTGAAACAGGATGAACATTTAATAAAAAGCATAAAAGTAACTGTGTCTATGGGATTTAATAGCATTATCCTGTTTCAATAATTTTTATTGACATTTAATATTCACAAATTCTACTCAGCCAATTTTAGCATTTTTAACAGATCTATTCACTATACATAATTTATCAATGAATGTCGTGAATTTAGAAACATTTTCTGTAGCAGAATCTCGAGCAAGATCAATATTTTCCGTCAATATGACACCAGAAAAGTGGTAACAAAGATGAAAGTATAGTTTCAAGGATTTGTTATTTTATGTGTATATGAGGATCGTTTAGATAATATATGTAATTTAGTCAACATATTCCTTGAAAACTCATCAACCAACAAAAAGGTTTTTGTTAGGAGTTTCGACCGTAGAGGTATATTTTTGGGAACTCTGATTTTTTGAAAACGTTTGGAGCTATTTACAGATTTTGGTTTATTGAAAAATTTCCTTTCATTACTCTCAACGAGAAAGAATAAATAAGCGTGTCACCAAGACATACTTGCAGTTTCTTGCAGACATTAATAATGTTCAAAAGTGACAAAAAATATCATATATTTCAGGTTTCCAGATACCATTTACTTTGTAGCTGTTGATAAATCTAAAACGCTACTATCAAATAGAAAATGCAACACTTTTACTATGGACCATTTTCAAAATAAAACAATTTGCAGGTTTTCAAGCAGTCTAGAAAAATTCCAATTGCCAAACAGGATACGTAAAATTATAGAAATATAACAAATTTATAAAATTTCTGTAGTCTTGAATAGTTAAAAATTATAAATTGAATTACATCAAAATGAAAAAAATCGCTCATTATCTGTTTCATCATGGTTGCACATTCAAAAATCAACACTTTCAAAACATATTTCCTGTGTTTAGAATAATTCTGTGAAAATCAATAATATTAATTGTTTATCTCTATGACAGTTTTCAAGTGCGCACGCGGATATCAATTTGCGAAAAACAACCATAATAAAAAAGATGACAGACTACTCTCGCGCATGCATCCAAATCAAGAGTCAAAACCAAGCTCGCAATAAAAAAATATAATAAAATTTATTTAAAATTGAAAAAAATTAGTGTTTCTAATATTCCAAATATAATTTATCACAGATAATCTTTTGTAATTTTAAAATTTGATAAAACCTACCTATTGTTTGGAAAATAAAAATAATAAAATCCAATTTTGACATCAATAAACACTTTTTAGTCATACTAAAAACTTTGATTGCCATATTTTCACAGTACGTGGGGTTTGATAAGTTTCACTTACAATCACAATTCAAATACGGGCTTATTCCTTCCTCGAATACTTTTATATGACTCATAATTTATAATGGGAATAAATTATTAGTTTGATTTATAGTGACAATCATAGTGGCTATTTTCTCGGAGATCTGAATAAATTTCATAAATTTGATAATCTGTGTACACAACAAAGTCTTATGTATATGCTGGAATGTTTGGATTACAGCTTCTTCAAAACGAGAAATATGGAAAATTTCAGAAAAACACTTTATTTCAAGAGAGAGCAGTTACTTTCATAATTGATAAAAATAAGCAAATATTCGATATACTTGCAACACCCTAAAAAACAATAATTTCATGTTTCGTTTTTGCGGTTAGGAAAATTATGCTGCAAATCTACCCCAATATAAAAAATGTATAACGATATCCTTTCCAATGTCTCCTAGAAAATCAGGATCAGGACCACAAGACCAAAAAACCAAACCTTCAATCAATAATTATTATATTTGTGCCAAGTTTGGAGTTAGTTGATAGTTGAAATTTATTTGGCGTTTCTAATCAAGGTTACACATGACTGATTATATTTATACGATTGCAAGCTACATTTCAAAAATGTTTGTGTAGATTGAATAAATTCCTTGAAAAATATTTGCTTCTTTCTTCTACAATGTTTGCCTTGTGACAAAAGTATTTCTGATAATAATTGACGAGAGGTATTCTTAACAGAAAAACTAGGATATGCATCACCCAGATATGTAAGTATTCATTATAAATTATTTCATCACATAACACTGACCTGAAATGTATGAAGTTAGATATTTCTTAGAAATGATTCACTATTCGCATAAAATGCATATTCATTGAAATTGAACGAATTGAATAAAAAGTAAACAATATTTTAAGGCAATCAAAAAATAACTCCAATACCTTCTCAATTACCTGAATCTTATCAGTCTCATCATTTGGTCTATATCAACTTTCTGAAGATATCAACATTCAGAAAAAAATTCTATTTATAAGAACATCAATCATCTTGTGAAATTCTTGTTGAATTACTTTGACTCTCAGGTTACATTTAATTTGTGAGTCTACAACCGATATTGCTGTATTTGTTGTTTTATTTGCAACTTTTTCTATTCAAGTTTCCATCTCTATGAAATATGACAAATATATGACATTCAAGTCATTTTTGTTTTTTGGTTATACAGTGCGGCTTTTAATAGTCCCGCTCCTGTTAACTTTTGAATGATTTGACGTACAAACATAAAAAAAACGTTTGGAGGGTTTCACTGATACTACTTTTTGAAATGAAACGCATTGTGACTGCTCGATAGATGGCGCGGGGGGCACATCAACTAAAAATTTTTAAATGGCATGGGAGGTCATGTGTCACATTGTTGAAAAGATAATTAAAATCTCTTTTCAACCATCTAAATTTTTTAGATTTTCGTTTATACGTTTTTTCACAATATGCATTTGAAATGCCAGAATAAGTGCGGATTTGGCAGATCTGAATTCCTTTTCTTACCTGACCACGATAACTTTTGAATGGTTTGATGTGAAACGAGACAGAAATTTTTTTGAATGGAACGGAATTCTAAAATTTTTTTAGTTCATGTGCACCCCCGTGCCATCTATCGAGCAATCACAATGTGTTTCATTTCAAAAAGTAGTATCGGTGAAACCCTCCAAACGATTTTTTTATGTTTGTACGTCAAACCGTTCAAAAGTTAACAGGAGGGGGGAATATTAAAAGCCGCACTGTATGGAGCAAATAAAACGCAACTTCAGTCACTAATCTGACCATATTGTGAAAAAAAAAAGCGACTTTTTCAAAATTATGCACACAATGAGCATCCACATGATGAGTACTGTGAAAATATGACTGGTACACATATAAAACTCTCGTGAACCTAACGTATCGAAAAACTTAGTCAATGTTACCATTGTAATTCTGTTCCATCAATACCGTACCTATGAGTTGCGTATCATTCTCTATTATAAACTCACCATCCATGCTGAAATTTTTGTCCTGGACCAGCTGTTCAACGTTACTATCACTATTCAATTCGAAATTCCCCATGAATTCCATATTATCCACGCTGTCCGTTCTGATGCGTTGTCCATTCAGCAAACAGTCCCCGTTGATAGTGTAAGTGAATTGTTCGTCAGTATTCCGAGGTGTCGAAGGATAAGATCTCGAATTGGTGTAGTTCACCTTCAGAGGGTCTTCGACTAGTTGAGAAAAGGGCAAAGGCGTGCTAGGAACAGATCTAGATGGTAAGCATTTCGGATGATAAGTCATGATGACATCTCCAATACTGTGAGAACGTACATTTCTTGCCATGTGAACGTTGGAGAAACTCACATCGTTTTGGGAGAAATTGCTAATGTGCTGGTTTCCATTGTCGATTTGGAGCCCGAACTCGGACAAACAAGCGTTGTTGGAGGTAATGTGAACGTTAAATAAATCGATGTTGTTGTTATCACAAGATTGGCCGTCAAGAGAATTTAAAATTCGTTTAACGTTATCACTTTCAGAATCAGGTATGGGGTCAATTTCTGGGAAATCGTCCACAGGTACGGACTGCTCGGGCACTAGGATCTCCTCGATTGGAGCAACCATGTTGTGCAACGGAACAGGCTGCGAGCGGTACATTTCCAAATTGGACTCGATATTGGAAGCGTAGAACTGGCTCCCTTCTTGAGAAGTATCTGGCTGCGTGGCAACGCTTTGAGAAACTGCATAACCTGGACTGTACTCTACTTTGCTACTGGAATTCAAGAGCTTATGCAAAACTGACTTACTGCCTAACATTGGACTGACCGGGGCGGACATGGGATGAGAACTGCTCGCAAACTGACCTTCACTGGGGATCTCTACCGTAAGATTGATCTCCCGCTTCACTTTGAGCGGCTTCCTTAATTCATTTTTCAAAATACCAGTGCTTTGATAGACGGTTTTCGTTCTCATAACCGGAGTGCTTCTTGGGCTCACAAATGGACTGGCAGTAGTACTGGAACACTTGGACTGCATACCGCTAGGCGACTGGGGTCCAGGAGATATTGGAGTAAAATTGAAATCTTTCCTTCTGGTATTCGGACTAGGAGGCACTGCCGCTTCATCTGAAATGTGCGTCTCGAAACTGACCCTTCTTTTAGAGTTGGTCGGTATGAGAGGCAAACATCCTTGACGAATAATTGGGGTTATGTAAGTTATTTCGTTTTGTATTGGCGTTTTATCAAGACCGACATTCGAAAAGGGAATGCTCTCCTGTATTACCCTGTTGTGCTGTGTAGTCATCACCGAGGATTTGTTGTCGACAAAATTCTGTACGAGTAGTTGCCTAAGAGTCGATAGTTTGTCGGTATTTTCTGAATCGATCGTTTCGTTAACGTTATTATTACTGAAATATTTGGAAAGTTCTTCTTCATGTTGGCTATTGGTACCTGTTAATCAAAAGGAAAATATATATTTCATCAATTTGTGCTTATTAAAAATATCGATCATCGGAGTCGGTATTTACAAATTAGATTTGGTAGAGAATGTACTGTGCAAATGAAACCGGGGCACAGTGCAGTGTAAGAGAATCTGACTTCGGAGTAAGTAGTGCAAAATTCGACCCCTAATCAGATCAGAAAATTTTCAATTTATTTTGATAGATAACTTGACAAGAGAAAGGCCTGCATGATTGCATTTTAATTGTTCAAATGGATAGTGCTCCTTCTTCTAAGGTGGCATGTGGAGCTAGTAACAGAGCATACTCAGTACACATAGGGAGCATATTAAAGTATATTTTGACTCGACTATTGAAAAAAAAAATTAAATTAAAAGACAAAAATGTTTATACGATAATTTTCACAGAACACGTAAATTACCTCATACAAAAAGTTATTTTAAAAGTTAATATGTACAGGGTGGTTCAAATTCAAGCCTCGTCATTGATATCTGGGAAATGGTTAAAGAGGCAGGATCGGTTAAATTATGGAAAAGTTGCGCAATTGATGTCTAAAAAAATGCGGCTTTGGAATTTAGAAAGTCGAAAGCCAAAAACAATCATAACAATTATTTATTTACAAACTTTTTGAAAAACACTTTTTATAAATTTTTCAAAATTATTTTGTAAGATACTGTTTTTTTCTACTAATATTTTATTGGCTAGGTTGAAAAAAATAATAAACTTATCATACTGACCGAAATGCTCTAATTTAATAATAATAATAACTTTATTATTCCCAAGAAACATATGCTGCTTGCTTATATTAGGGAAATATTAAAATAAAATAGTAAATAGATGAACAAAGAAAAAGGTGTAAAAATATAATGAATTGTGAATTCAGATTCATATTTCAAAATGTTGTTTCAATATGAACTTGAATTTTAAAGAACATTCATTATTTTTATATTTTATTTATTTATTTATAATTTGCTTTCCAATTTCAGTCCTGATTGTTTTTGTTTGTTGTTCATGAACATTTCTTGTTTCATGGTTATGTATTACAATGTTATCAAACAAATTTAAACTGATATATATCTTTTCAATTCTGCTGAATAAATGAATACACTCCCAATTTATAAATTGAATCCAAATTCAATAATTTCTTTGGTCTGTATATATTTTAAGTAGGTTCTAGATAAGGTAATTTATATATGCATTTGTTCGATTTGTTTTGAAGTTTTTCTCTCAAGTACCAAGTAATTTCGTAAAGAATGCCGATAACGGGTAATATTTTTTTCGTTCAATAAAGTTTGTATCTAGTGTTCATTTCGTTGAATCATTTATTTCAATAAAAGTGAAGTCAACGAAAAAATATTGTAATCAACTCGGATATTAAAATGCAATTAATGATCTGGAACATTAAAGCACTCGCTTCTCTCACACGTTAAAATATCTCGATCATTAATCCCCTTCATTAATGCACTAGTCAATTGAATAACTATTGGATACTAATATTGTTATTAATAATAAGTCATTAATTCTGTTATGGGTTTATGAAAAGAGTACATTAGTAAAGGGTAAATTTAACTAAGGTAGATGTGAGGGCATTCAAGGGTTTTCAAAATTCAGTATGAAAATGTCCAAATGGGATGAAACTGCAGTAACATCAGTGTTACACATTAATACAAACAAGTGGTACAAAAACATAGGAAGTTTTATTTCGCATTTTCCATAAACAATAGTTCTTCCATTATAGATTTGGGCAAGTATTTCATTTCATATTTCTCTTAGATTTTCACCCATTTTTTAAATTTTAATACTGAATCTTATTCAGAAACTAAATTGGAATTGAACCTATAAGTGTTTACCATCTTGAATGTGCGAAAATAGCAGTAAAAAAGTGATATTCAATCAACTTACTACATCATGGAACATACATGTGTATGAAAAATAATATCGGCCTCAACTGACACGAATAAACAAACACGAGAGTGAAATCAACAAATATTACGAAAATAATTCTGACCTCCGATCAAATAACACAACCTAGATGAGTGAATCGCCGCTTACGCCTCAAACTTTGTTTGTTTACAGAAATACTGAGGTTCAATAAAACATAAATGATGGAAACCCAATATGGAATAGAAACAAGAAATTATGATGGAATAATCTCCACAGGATTTTTAGAACAGCCGATGCCCTAATTGACATGCTTTTTCATAATTCATTCATTTTACTCTTCTACAATTTGGTTTCCCTTTCAAGATAGTATCGACACTGGTAGCTCGCCTATGAAATGACATATTTTGATTTTCAGCTTCAAATGGTCTTTTACATATTTCATAATGCTTCAACCATTGCTTAATGAAAACTAACGATAGTTTAACACAAATTAACTCAGAATTTGCCCTTTATTCACGAAAAAACGTTCCAATAAGCCAAAGACGAAAACAAACAGAAATGTTTTGTCGTTGTTCTGTCAAATATAAAATGCAGCGTTGCCGTACTGACCAGACTATATCGACAACGAAGAATCTCTGTTAGGCGATGGAAATACTATCGTTTTTACATGCTCTCAAAAAGCTGCAATGACCGTTTCAATTGCCTTCTTATTGTTATATATTTTATCCAAAACAGTATTTTTGGGTTTTCGTTGGCATGAATATACCCAATAGAAATCAAGATCTAGCTGATGATCCTTCAAAAATGTGACATGGCAACATTGTAATGATTTGAGAGATTACATTATAGAAAAATGTTACCTTCACTACTATTTGAGTATTAATCATCTTGGTTGTTACTTGATCGGAGATTCTGAAAAACAAAATTGAAAACATTTTCACATAATACAGAATACTTACTTGAAGTTCTAATTAATTAAAGAATACCTGCATCACTATTATAAAAAAAAACTATCAAAATTTGTAAAAATATACTGGATGTCCGATAAAAATACCTCCAAAGTCATTTTTAATTAAACGCTATATATTTTGGGTTGTGTTCAAAAAAATTGATCTATCCGTTTTTCCAAAACATCTTCATATAATAAATAATGGGTGAGCAGTATATATTTCCTATTATGAACATATTCACAGCCTATTGTAAGGTTATAAAGATTTAATAGGCAAAAATATGAAAGTCTCACCTAAATACTCGTCCATGGCATCCTTGGAGACGTTGCTGACGCTATCTAGCCGTTCTCTTGTAAGAGGAAAATTGGGGACATCACATTCTTCATCATCACTGTTTCTTTCCTTAATCCTACCTATATCATTTAAATCTTGAGATCTGTTTTCCTCAGCCGATGTAGTTTGCATCAGCTGCGGGTTGTACGACGCAATATCACAATGTTGCAGTCTGGGCCGGAGCGATTTGTACTTTGCTTGCTTCCTAGGGGGTGTGTTCGACGGTACCGTAGCTGGCTGCAGTCTGGGTATTGCTACCTTGTTGACTGAGGCCACAGGTGTTTCCTAAGAACCATAAAACGTAACTCATTTGCACAACATATAAACCGGCCGTAAACATTTCCTCGTTCAGTTCCCAGAATTGTTCAGATATTTTTCGGTAATGAGTAATCTGGAGAACGGAAGAATCACGAAAAATCCATTCTGGACGAATTGAGTCTATGAGGAAGTTTTTGAAGAAGTTCATAAGTGTTTGGAATATTTAGCTAGTTGAAGCAGATTTTAGTAAGTAAGTAAGTAATCTATTCACAGATATTCACAATAGTAGTATTTCAATTAGATACTCTTTACATTTATGTTTACAGTTACAAGTTGATGTTCTCAACTTTACTCTCCAATTCTTATTCCTAATCAATGCATACTGAAATTAAAATGAGGGAGAAGCCACCTAAGCCAGGCTTGTGTTGTGGATCTATCTCCCGCGAACAAACTTCAGTTGAAAGTTGAGTAAAGAAAAGAAGTATAGAGAGTTTTGTTCAAACATGCTTAAGATTAACTATAATATAATAACTTTGAGGATAGTAGAAAAGCAGGCAATATATTTTTGTTTTCAATTATTTTCAGCAATGATTCCTGATGAGAAATTACGAATTGTTTTATTTCTGTTTTTTGTTTCTTCTTGCTGATTAAATGTTTTATGTTAGAAGGAAGCCGATTAAATAATTTGGGTCCGTGGTTGGTGATGAATTTCTGGTTATGTGTCAACCTGCAGGGAAGGACATTAATCACTTGACAGGCTGTTCTGCGAGTATTATACGGATGTGAAACATAGTCATGAGGGGCATTCATAACCCATAAAATGGATTGATATATATACCGGGTGGCTACGGAAGTATTGCCTACGGAATATCTCAGTTATTGTATGAAGTAGGTTTGTGAAATTTGGAGCGTCGATATAATGACATAAGAGCTAGAATTTGAGCATATTGACATGTCGAAGTTAACTTCCGGTCTGACCGGAAGTAACATCAACTTTCTTATTTTAAATGGAAACCCTATTTTTTTTCTTTTCGCTTTATTCAGCATTAAATTCCCTTTCTAATGACATATCACAAGTTGGTATCTAACCAGAAACTAGATCAGAAAAAAATTATTATTGAAATTGAAATTGGATTTATTGGTATTTCATTTCAAAATATTACTTTCTATTATATCATTAGAAAGGAATGGTTATGCTGAATAGTACAGGCAAGAAAAAGTTGTATGTTCCTATTTAAGTTATGGACCTACAGAGTATTGTTTTTTTCCCAATTATTCCAATATTTTTTTTGGCGGCTTTTTATAACGCCGACGAATGAAAATAAAATATCACAGTAGTAGCAAATTTTATCAAGTGACGTATGGTTTCCATAGCCAACTTTTCAATTTTTGGCTTTCATTTTGCTTCCACGGCCTACTCGGTGAATTTCAATAATAATTTTTTTCTGATCTAGTTTCTGGTTAGGTACCAACTTGTGATATGTCATTAGAAAGGGAATTGAATGCTGAATAAAGCGAAAAGAAAAAAAAATAGGGTTTCCATTTAAAATAAGAAAGTTGATGTTACTTCCGGTCAGACCGGAAGTTAACTTAGACATGACAATATGCTCAAATTCTAGCTCTTATGTCATTATATCGACGCTCCAAATTTCACAAACCTACTTCATACAATAACTGAGATATTCCGTAGGCAATACTTCCGTAGCCACCCGGTATAATGTTCTCAAAGAGAGAACTTCCGATTATTTATAAATCTCGATCGTGGAGAAACTTTAATTTTTTTTCAGTAAGATTTTCAACAGTGTATTTTGTAATGTTTCCAACTTGTACAAAGACGTTTTAAAAGTACCACCTCATATAACTAGACAATAACGTAATGTAGATTCTGCCAGTGCATTATACACGATCAGCAAGATTTTTGTATTCAATATATTTCTGAGTAGATAGAATTTGTAAATGAGTTTTCTCAACCTTTCAACTGTGTAGCGTATGTGCTCGTTCCAACGCAAATGTTGGTCGACTATCACACCTAGATATTTTGTCGATTGTGTTTTACGGATTGTTAGACAAGAGCAATAACTAAAATTTTGACAATCGTATTTGTGAAACTGTAGTTCATTTTTGCAAGGTTGGTCTTTGGCAGTAGATGAGAAGGTGATAAATTTGGTTTTTTCTGTATTCACACTCAGCCGGCTGCTGCTGAGCCAGTTATATATCGTTTGCATTCCATGCATTCAGTGTTTTCGTAGGTTTCGGACCAATTGTTCCCAGTAAAGATAACTGCCGAATCATCTACGTACGAAACTAGTTTACCGTGAAAATTTGCTACAGAGAAAATATTGTTAATGTATAGTAGAAATAAAACCGGCCACAACACTATTCCCTGTGGTACGCCCATATGTAATGGTAATGGATCAGTGTTTTATTAGTCAGTGTAGTAGTTTTATCTTTATAGCGAAGGTAATAAAAACAATTTTTCCTACGCCAACATGGGAAAGTAACGTATATCGCACTGTATAGTAACACGGAAAGAGGCTTATATCACAAGCGTGCGAAATATTTTCCGCACGTTCAGTTCGTAAAGAATCGAGACGTATTGACTTTTGACGCATATTTATTTTTTTCATTATGATATTGAAAAAAATTACACTCTTCAAATATTTTGTATTTAAAAGTAATTATTCATTGGACTATTCATGACATGAAACGTCAAAAAGTTCTTGTTCTTGTTGCTAATAATAGTTATTTTTACTTTTCTAAGAATCGCACGTTAAAAGGTAAGACCTCGTTAATCCTTAGCTCGCACAAGTTTCGACTTCAGGGGGCTGTCGTTAAAAAAATTTTAAATAAACTATGTCGTCTTCAATTATAATATTTTTATACATTATTTGGTAATAGTATATTGTGCAACGAGCATGGAATGACACGGTACGAGCCGAAGGCGAGTGCCATAAATCATACGAGTGAGAAATGGACATTCCATGCTCGTTGTACACTATACTTTTTCTACGACCATAGCGACATTTCACTACTCACAAGCCTCACCCTATATGACGAAATTATTATAAAATATGAACTTCAATTATAATTTTCAAATCATATGTTACTATTCAACATTAGTTTATTTATTATTTACAGTATTAAATGTTAAGTTTCCACAATGACTGACAGTTATATTTGGATTTTCATTAGTTTCAATTTTCACAGTTGAATTTTTATGACTTCTCCAATCCTTTTTTTTTTGAATAGTTGAAGGTAAATTTTCTCTATTTTCTATTGAATTCCTTATTCTATTTTAAATTATCCTGAGCAAAACCTTACCGGACTGGTCTACTTGGGCTTTATATTTCAGCAATACCTGTACTATGGACTGTACTGAAATGATCATTACAGTACAGCTCACGATGTAGAAATGAAAGAGTGTATACAATCGGCCTACTTCCTTGATCGATGAAGCGCATAAAATGGGCATATTTCTAGGAAAAATAGTGTACATTACGAGCGAAAGTGATTTTTGACACTCACTGTGATTGCCGCACTCGGCTTAAGCTAAGTTTACATGTACACGAATTATTCGTTTTTCGTACGAGATCTGTCAAAAGCTGTTCAAATATATTTCGTGGAGGCAAATTTCAACTGATGGTACGAATAAATTCAAGAAGTTGAAATAAAGTCAACTTGTCCGAAATTTTAAAGGAAAACAATGATCAGTGCGGTTATGTATGTTTGTTTCTAGGCATATTAAAAATTTCAATGTTAAATATGGACAGCAATCTCATGATTAATAATATAAGGATAAGAACAGCCGTAATATTTTATATATTTACTGATTTTGTTAACGTATTGGAATTTTGAAATAAAGAAAAAGGTCTCCCAAACGTTTTTGGGTTAGACCTATTTTCATGCTACGAAAATTACTTGGCAATTACCACAGCTTAATAAACGAGCTGGGGAATTTACTTGACAAAATGAACGGTAAATTAGGGAGTTGACGTTGAATATTTCTTTTTTTCCGTGAAGGCATTTCGCACAAATGAAAACCGCTCAAAATATCATTCGTACGAAAAAATTATATTTCTTTCAAATTTACTAACAAAAACCGAAAATTCGGATGCATGAAAACTTAGCTTTACGCCTCGTGCCAATATTTCCCACTCCTGTGAAAAATGTCACTTTCCGCATTAGTAATGTTATAGTAGTGTATTATTTAGTAATATCGTAACAATATGATTCAACCTCATTCACAAACGATGAATTTCAACAATTTTTATCTGAAACTTGCCTCTTAACGTGCCTGGGACCACATGCAAAAAGGTAAGGGATGGCTAGTCAAAAGATAAGGTTTCGCTTTTCTTAGCTTACGAATTAATGGATCACATTTATGACACCAAGAAACATCATATGTTTTATAAATGAATAAACAGACGATGTGATCAATATTAAGAAAATAATTCTCATAATCGAAATTTGAACACATTTGCTCATTGTTGTAATAATACAGATACAAAAAAATAGACAATTATCAGTCTCCAACTCATATCAGAAATTATCTTAGAGTTCAAGTGGTCAAATTCGTTAAATAAAACAACACAAAATGTCTTTCTTCGGTTCGTTTTTAAATTTCATTAACGAATGGTAATTTTTTATTTCATTACATATTGAATTGAGGTGGATGGAACAACAAATTATAAAGAGAGTTCCAGTTGAGCAAACCATTTGATTTATTTTTGTGACCCAACTTGCTTTGGACCACAAACCGATTTGATGACACAAGTTTGAAATTAATTAGTTTCATGACAATAGACTTCTCAATGTATTTGATGGTCTACAAATTGCAGAATGTATAAATAGTATGAATACGGATAAGGCCTCAACGATACAGCCCCTAGTTCAAGTTCATGGTACACTAAAGGCTTCTCTTCTTTATGAATAAATCATTAGTCATTAATTTCCTGGTATATACAGGATGCGAAAAACATCCTGCATATTATCGATTTATAAAAAGCGCAAAGGCTCTAGAATTTTCAACAAATATTTCAACCCAAATATGGTTAAAATCAGCAGTTTTTCATGAAAACGCTTTTTTTTCGAAATATGGAAATTCTTTTTATTTCTTCGTTATAATCTTAATGAACGACGTTTCTTAAGACAGGTTTAAATATTTGCCTGCCAGTATAAGTATTGATACTTTAGTGAATGCAGGTAGAAGAATTGAAATCATTAGTGAATATTGCTGTATAGAGAATTTTCGATACAATTTAGTCAAAATGTTGATTTTAAGAACTGATTTCATTTATATGATTTTCATATAAGGTGAATCAGACAGGAATTGTTCATTGGCAAGTAGAATTTATTCTCAACAGTATTCAAATAGAACGTATTCAGATGAAAGATCGCGGTAAAAAAAGTCAATCATCGAGATTATGGCGACGAAATTTTTTTACAAAAAAAAAGCTTTTTAAGAAAAAATACTGATCTAAACCATAGGGAATATTTAATGAAAATTTTCAAACCTTTGCTGGCCCTTCTTATGGATCAATAATATACAGGTTGTTCCATTTTAAATAAGGAAGATTTTGCACGTTCTTATTACAATGTTTGGCAAGCTCTTTTTCGCACCCTGTATACCACAGGTCGATTTTAGATAAGACGTTTGAGAGAGATACCAACGTATAAAATATGACCAAAAATGAATTGTAATGGGACTTCAATTATTATGTTCAACGAATTTTGAAAAATAAAGCTGTCATGCTAAAAATCTTGAAAACCTTCAATACTTTTTAAAAAAAGATTTACATAGAGTACCTTCTATTTCTCATGTAGAAACTGAAACACTGATGAAGAATACAGGTTGCCAATAAAAAAAAAATACACTTGAAAAAGTTGTAACTCGCCCAGAAAAAACTGAACACCGTGTTCATTTTGTAGAGCTCAGAAAATACTATTATTTTTGTTACAAGACCCTGTATAATTCAATGTATGGATACATTTGATTGTTTCATTCCGTAGTTTCTTCAAAGGTTTTAAAAAACAAATACTTGCTGTACCCTATATAGAAACTAAATATTGCAGATTTCAATAAATCAGAACCAAATAGATGTTTTTAAGTTCAAACGTATGAATTTTCTAATTTTGAATTGAACCAATTAGTGGATCTATTTTATTTCTGATATAAGCCTAAAACTTGTATTGCTTGCTGATAATTTTTAGTTTTAATTGGAAAAGTTGGAATATATATACAGCCATTTTTTAAATATAAGAAAAAGTTTATTTTAATTCAGTGTCAATTCATTTTTACATAACAAAATTAAAAATTTGTTATAATTCTGATTACCCGAATAATAAATGACCGTGGTATCATTAGCAAACAACAATAGTACCCCATTAAGAGTCAATTATGATGAAATAAAACCGGGCAAAAAATAGAACCTTCTGGTAGTAAGTGTGACCGTGATTTTCATTATTTCGCATTGCATTTACTCCATCTGATGAACCTGAACTAATATTAACAATGAAATTTTGCAGGTATTTGTAATACGCCACAGAAAACTGTTGAAAAACGTATTCTATGAATTTTATTTATATATTCAGATATACATCTCCATAGATCACACTTCCCCGGAAATTTGGGGCAAGTGTGATTTTGGCCAAATTTAAAGATATTAATGTACGTAAATCTCTCTTTGGGGCAGGTGTGAGTGAACAGTAAAGGAACTTTCACCACAATTTATTTGTTTCGAGATATCTTTATTCAAAACATAGTTAGGAACTTTTTAATATTGAATTTGAAATGCCCCGTTGGAAAAAAACAAAAAATATTCGTGAAAGTGAACATTTATTGAAGAGAAAAATTTACAGGTAGAAATCTGAAAAATCGAATGAGAATTTCATTGATCTTCTGACGAGTGGTGATGGAAGCACAGTTGTTATTTCATCCTCTGAAAGTGTATCAATGTCTTCCACATCTGGCCAGGTATATTGATTGGCTCTCTGAGGTTTCCGTATATAATATCGTACTATAGCTGAGAAAATATTACTGTTTAGATTGGCCAATTGAACCAGGTTTACACTTATCCCGACAGATAGGTCACACTATCCCCAATATCATTTAATTTCGGGGTAAGTGTGACATGCAATGGAAAAATGTAAAAAAAAACAACTTCATGAAAAAACGGCAATCTATAGTCAGATTCATTGTTTAGGCAGAAGAAAAGTGTATAAAATGGATTCTTACCTTAGATTTTAACAATACACTCAAAGCTTGAAATAAACTTGTTATACTCGTTCGGGTTGATAAATTGTAGGTTGGAAAATTGGGGAAAATATTTGGATTTCACAAGATCTCTTTTGTATCTTATATGATGGTTATGGATCCATTATAAGTGTAGGCTATTCGTCAATAGACGGCATTGGGCTGTCGCCCGGTTTAGCGAAGATAGCGAGCAAACTCACACTTGCCCCAAATTCACACTTACCCGAGCTTACTATACACCATAATTTATATCTTTCAGAGAACTTTTTTTGGACAATCCAAGTAGACTTCTTTCAACACCAATACTAAATTTTTGAGTGACTAAGATGGTACATTTCTGATCATTGTCAAATTGAATTTGAATATTTGAAACAACGTCCATTTACTGCTGCCTCAGTGTCTCTGGATCTTCGAAAACCATATTGTACATTACAGTAGGTAATTTTTTTTCAAAAAAACTTTGTAGAAAGTCGATAGTTAGTTGTTTGATTGTTTTTTAAAAATTTTATGAGATTTATCATTGAACATTTTTATAAAGTGGTAAGAAACAGAGTAGTCCTCGATTAATAAAATAAAAGTAATTGAACAAGTACAAAGTTGTAGCCAAACACCTTATTCTTTCAATTAAACTGAGTATATGTTATCCAGGCTGAATATGATAATATTGCATTATTAGAGGTGGATGTTGAAAATTGTTTTTTTTTATAAATTAATTGTATGCGTACATGTTTATTTCTCCGTTTTTTGAAGATATTTTATATTGGTTCTGGGACAAGTGACAAATGTATGTTTTTGAGTAAATTAAATTTTACAAGTACAAATATTCTGCAGCTGTATTATTTTGATTAATAATAATTATTGATATGTTTTCTG
The DNA here is from genome assembly GCA_958502065.1 of Chrysolina americana. Taxonomy (NCBI): domain Eukaryota; kingdom Metazoa; phylum Arthropoda; class Insecta; order Coleoptera; family Chrysomelidae; genus Chrysolina; species Chrysolina americana. The sequence goes on along the minus strand of OY293411.1, from coordinate 11,194,310 downwards.
TTCTATATCTGATACCGCTGTACTGAGTATGGAGTTAAAAAAATATTATTGTAACAACTGACCTGCCTGCCACTGCCTTGAACCCCTTCCACCGCCGGCTTCTGGAAACTATTGAAGTCAGGTAACGCTGGTACTTGAGTGAAATCTAGTGATTTATCACAGATAGTTTTTCCCTGAGTGGGACTCGTACTGCTACTACTGCTGGCCGTGCTGCACTCTCCACTGACCGGCGAGACGGCGGTCGGGGCGGGGACGCTCTGCGAACGCGTTTTCTTAACACTGGGTCTTTGTTCCGACTTTGGCGACTGCAAATAGGTTTGCATGATTTATTTTGATTCAAGAAGCAGCTGGAGATAGGTATGTCGTATTACATCATTTATTTATAATATTTTTCGTACAATACAGTAAATGAGTCGAGTCTTTATATTTCGACTTATATTAAACGTCGGCAACATCCATAGTGGTTTCAGTAATCTCTAATTTTTCCCAACTATCTACACGTTACAATAATCAGTGAGGTCACAAAACATCATACTGATTATTTGTTTAATTTTTAACCATTTTTTAATTTAAAAATCGTATAAGACGTTTTTCTTTTTTCCACAAACACATCTACCTATCCTCAATCACTCATATAGGTACTTCACATATCAAAAATACCATATTTTAACTAAAAGTCATACCTAATTCTCAAATTAGTTAATTTTTAGCAGAAATCCACTGAATCGATAGTCTAATTTTGTTTGCAATGTTGGTAGGTCCATTTATAATTTTCAAAAATAATAAAAAGGTAGCCTCCGATCAAGTAACACAACCTAGATGAGTAATACTCAAATAGTACTGAAGGTGGCATTTTTTCATAATGCTATCCCTCAAATGATGACATTCTTCAAAGATACAATAAGCACGTCAGCTAGATTTTGATTTCTGTCGGGTATTTTCATGGCGACGATAGCACAAAAATACTGTCTTGGATGAAGTATATAACAAGAAGAAGAACGAGGACGGAATAGATCTAGGCGTAGTTTTTTTTAGCACTTTCTTGTCACAACACCCCATCTTACGTAGACAGAAAAGATCAGCTAAAATTGTTAGACAATCATGCCGACGGAAAACGATATTTTCTATACTGATTAAAAATACCGTTGACTGTCGTTTAGGCGTTTTTAATATGGTATCGTTGCATATACTCCGAGATATATAAATTTCTGACCAACATTTATAAATATAAGACCAACGATTTAGGGCCAGTTGTATAGGTCCAGTTCAACTTCATATTGAGTAACCAATGGTTTAGATGTGAATGACATTCATCGAATGATGTAAGTTCACATTACATGGTGTTGTATTTGTATAAAATTTTAAGGGTTCACCTCAAAACAAAACCCGTTCACCAAAGGAGGGTATGCTTTTCTGGGCCATCTGCTCCCGGTCATAGAATTCTGCACACTTTTAGGTCTATAAAAAAGAAACATTTACCCAAAATGTTAGCTTCCAAACCATTTCGGAACAACTTCAAATAAGCTCTTCTTCAGCAAAATTTTGAAGGCATTAAAATAATGAAATAGACATTTTGGCAACGTCGCTTGTTTGCGTATTTTGGGCTTCGATGTAATACATTGGTGGAGTCCGATTATTTGAATAATCATTGAAAACCAATGTTGCCACTTTGTATTTTTTGAAAAAAATTGATAAGTTATTATTTTTTTATTCATAAGATAAAGCATACCCTCCTTTGGTGTAAAAAATGTATCTTTTGCAAAAGTTATTCAAAATAATTGAAAACAAAATATCAACTTCAACACCCTATATCTCCGAAACAAAAAATTTGAACTTTTCATCTAGAAATTAGCCAAAGATTTGCTCTATGAAGTTTGTAGAAGTACTCAATTTAGTCGATCCGGTACTGAACGTGTAAAAACGGTCTTAGAGCCGGATTTTCAATATTTAGTTTAGTGAATTTTTGATAGAAACAGAAATGTCCATTTTGATTGAAATATACGATTGTGACTCTGTGAAATTTATAATATGATTGATTGATGAGGAGGTGTATATTGTATTTGTGTAAAAAAAGAAAGCGAAACACAAATTATCCCATCTGGATCTTCTCCGGAAATGAGGTTAAGAGAATCAAATTCTCCGATCAAGTAACACAACCTAGATGAGTAATGCTCAAATAGTACTGAAGGTAAGTAACATCTTTTCATAATGTTATCCTTCAAATCATGACATTGATGTCGGGTATATTCATGGAAACGAAAACCCAAAAATACTGTCTTGGAAGAAATATATAACAATGAGGCAATTGAAACGGTCATTGCAGCTTGTTGGGAGCATGTAAAAACGATAGTATTTCCATCGTCGAACGGAGATTCTTCGTTGTCCATATAGCCTGGTCAGTACGGCAACGCTGTATCTGATGTTTGACAGAACAATAACAAAACATTTCTGTTTGTTTTCGTCTACGGCTTATTGGAGTGTTTTTTTCGTGTATAAAGGGCAAATTCTGAGTTAATTTGTATCATAGGTAAGCTACCAGTGTCGTAACTATCGAAAAAGGGAAACCGAATTGGAAAAAGTAAAATTAATGAATTATGAAAAACATGTCAATTAGAGCATCGGCTGTTCTCAAAATTCTGTGAAGATTCCATCATAATTTCAGATTTCCATTCCATATTGGGTTCCATTATTTCTATTTGATTGAACTTCAATATTTCTGAAAACAATGCACGACACTGCCGATGAGGAAAGATGTCCCTTTCAAACAAAGTTTGAGGCATGAGAGGCGAGTTACTCAAGTTTGCGTTATTTGATCGGAGATCAGATTCGTGTTTAAGCCGCCAAACTACGAAAGCCAATCTATAATAATAATTGTCAAAATCGTAAATGAAATTTATATATTGCCAATTTACTTTATCAATTCAGATGACGCTAAGGGTCGTACGAAAGAGTAAACCATAACAAATCCATGTACGGATATACTATTGATACAAAAAATTAAAGAGTTTTCAACAGGATGGATCTTAAAAGTTAATAATGCAATACATTTTATCGCCACAAATAAATTTCTTCCGGTGAGACTATAATTAATATTGATTAATTTTCAAGAATTATTTCCACACCCAACCATAAACCGGAAGAAAATAATTTGCGTCGTTCAAAAAGTATGGAATACAGAACGTCGAATTCAGTAGAACAGTAGTAAAAGATCTTGGTGATAGTTCTTCGCAACTGGCGGCTATAAAGTGCGCGCTGGTACGAAAAAAAATAACACACCCTGCAAAAAACTCTTCAAGTAAACAAGCAAGAGACGGGAAGTTGCTCAGAAATCGAAATCTATAGGTAACTAAGAATAACGTAAACGACAGAACTTAAATAATGCTTGCAATTATCCGGGGAAGCAAAATACCTTACATGTATTAAAAATGGGAACATATCTGCTGTCTATAATATTGCTGAATAAAATTAAATTCACTAATGACCAGATGAACTTCTATGATGAAACGGAACGGCAGTAATAAGGCTGATCTTACAGGAAAGGGTTTTTTCCAATGTAAAGGGGCCGAGGCGCCCGAAACATTTTCCAATTATTCTAAACAGAGTGTATTGAAGAAGATAAACAGTTTGCAAGCAATCATTGAAAAGACATACTCGACTTACACCTTTTCTAATACATGTTTGGAGATCAGACCAGCAAAAATTCCAAGAAAATTACTTCAAGGAGATGTCGAAAAGAGAAAACGAATTCAACTGCTTTTACAATTGAGGAAAATATGAGATTACTGAGATATAGGAAAGAAAACAATCCGAAGGGACTCATCAATAATTTTTTTTTCATTGCTGCCAAAGAACTTGCTTGGAAGGGCAATGAAGGATGTTATTCAAAGGTTAGTTTTTTTATAATGGAAAAGGATAATTCATGTACTCCAAGCAATTGGCTAATAAAAAATACTCCGGACCCCGATATTTGCCCTGTTCGCATAATCCACAAAGTAATGCAAAAACGCCCAGGACATATCACGTCCGACCGCTTTTTCCTAACTCCGAGTCCTATTTGGAAGGATCCTGATAGGACTAATGGACTAAAGAAACTTGTCAGAAAATGAATTTGGATATTCAGAACAAAAAATTTAGCAGTCATAGCCATAGGTCTACCGCTGTAAAGGCTGAAACACAATGGAAGTTTCATGTTTTTAGTTTTAATTTTCATAATTTTGGATTTCTTTTTAAAGCGAAACTATCATTGCCATTATTATTTTATTATTATTATTATTATTTTGATCACGCCTCATAAATAATCTGGTTGGTAAAATTTAAGCTTTATTTTTCAAGTTTCTTCTGCATCCTGTTTCATTTATAAAATTGATTCCAAAATCAGAAAACTTGAAACTTATTACATAAAACTTCCATTGTGTCTACGGCTTTACTCACCTTGCCCAAGCTGAAGAGTCTGAACAAGAAATTGATGAAGATAACAGAACCAGTTCCAGTTCTTTACAAATCTATATGAACATGCAGAAAACAAGATACTCTGAAATCCTCACCAAAATGAAAGCGAGTTCAAGTTGTACATTCACATTCAGCGATGTCAACAAAAACGTTTACCTTTCAAGTCAAGTGAAGTCGAAGAATAATCGGCAATATTATCGGCACTTGGTGTATTAAACATAATAATCTACTTTCAAAGACTCAAAAATACAAAAAAAAATATAAAATTCAATAGTATGATAGCTATCAAACTGTAATTTTCGAATAACGAATGAAATATTAAACCAAAAATCAGAAATAGTTGACCCACCTGCATTTTTCTTTTTCTTTCTCTCCCCTCATTTTTTTGCTGAATTTTCCTCTGGAGCTGCAGTTGCATTTCCCTATGCTTATTTCCACTTTTGTAATTTTCTTCCTCTCCTAAAACACGCAGTTTGAATATCCAAATTGAAATGAGTGAATTTAATAAATATTTTTTTGTAATTAAAACTTTCTCTTGATTGCGATTCATACCTTTAAGAGAAGATTCACTGGCAGAAGCAATTTTTGAGGCAGCTTCGGATCCTGTGCTGACTGCGTGGTTCATTATAAGATGATAAGCTAGAGCTTGAATAGAATCGAACTTCTGATTCAGTTGTTGTTCCGACCATTCTTTCACAATCAACCATGCGGCAGATGTTAGACTTGATTGAGTAAATGGAGCCTCTGTTGACTGAAAAGAAAACAGAAATGCAGTTCCTTTGAATGACTCCAATATAATTAATCATGTACAGGGTGACACACCGGGCTGTAGGATTAGGTTTGATTGAACAACTCAGTTGTTTCTGAAGATATTATGATAAAAACTATAGATCCATCTCAACTCATTATCGATTATTTTGAAAATGGGCAGAAAAGGTTGACTCCTGCTACCACTACTACCACAATTAATGTTTCAATCGTCGAATGTTATTCACTGCGGGAAAACCAATCATTTCCATAACCACATACAATGATCTTTGTAGAATCTATCAACATTCAATAATCACAATATAATTTCAAAAAATGTTGATAACGTCCTTATCTTAAGTTGAGGTGGATAGTTTTTGTAACAATCCTGAAGCCGGACCTGACCGCTTCCGTTTGGATGATCAAGTTTAGCACACGATGAAGAAGGACCGAGAACCATGTTAGAATTATCTAAACGAGTCGCCGAACGACGGTGACATCTCTCGGCGACTCTAGAATGTTCCAACAAAAACCGTTCCGATATAAATAAAAGAACCTCGAGCGGGTCATATAGTAAGTGGCAGATATGGTTACTTCGAGAGTTTGCAAACAAACAGAGTTATAAATTACTATAAATGTACTGAATAAATTAAAAGTTATAGTTTACGAATTAAAATTTATCAGGGAATTATAGTTAAGTGCCTTTTCATTAAATTGTGAAAGAATAAGGCTCCGGCGTAAAAATATTACATATCCTTCGCTTTCGCCCATAAATATTTTAAATTGAGAAAGGAGACGTGCGGCACTTTGATCGAAAGATATTTTGATTCTCTAATCAGCATTATTAAGTTTTTTTCTACAACCTCATAGGAAAGTAACGTATACCGCACTGTGCAACCCCACGGAAAGTGGCTTATATTTTTCCGCACACGTGTGGATAAGCTGTCAAACCCATTATCTCTCATTAGATTTATCGCTTCAGCTGTAAAATTTATCGATTTTGTCCATTACCTGAGGGCAACCGTGATTAATCTGAAATTAGACCTGAGGAAATTTTGAGCCTCTTAGTCCTATTCATCTAAAATACACTAATAAATCTGATCTTAACGGTTTAAATTAATTATTTATATTGGAACTATCATTTCATTTTCACAAACTGACTTATAACACTATTGTGTATGCAACTCTCTTTTCGTCAAATTTTATATAGCTTGGCAGAGTTTTCCTATACGTATCTCGAGTTTTCAGTGGCGACAGCGATGACACCATGCATTCCTTACAAGCTGGAGACAAGCAGACAGGGGCAGTAGACAGGTTCGACCCCAGCTTGTTACAATACTGTATTGGTTCAATCGAAAGGCTCCTGTAGCGTTTCTGGCTTACAAATTCTTCAGACACGGGCTGTGAAAGTCGTGATGTTCCCCGTCTTCTATTAGTGTGCGTTGTTTTCGGTACACTGTGTAGTTCATTCGTATGAGACGCCTTTTCACTAAAACATCCAAGAAGGCTGTTGGTCAACAACATCCGTCCACTAATTTATTCCGCGAACAACAAAAATACCTTTGAGCAAACTCGATTTACCGACAAGTTTTGGAAAACATTCAGCACGTATAATTTACGAACAAAAAATATTTTGCGTTTTATTTCTGTTCTAGCAGAGAAAATGATCGCTACACCAGTCAGTGATCTGCTATATTTCCCACCTTATCTCCAATGTATTTAGGAGCACGCAAGTTCAACTTCATGGTAAGCAGTGTCGTGTCATTGGCATAATAATAGTGGTTGAAAAAAGATAATGAGAAAAGGGGCCTCAGGTCTGACCCTTGGGGAACGCCATGTTTGACTTGTCGCCAGTCAGAGAACTGTTTGATATTAGACATAAATAGTAATTCCTTTAATGCCAGAATATTCAAGTTTTCATATTGAAAATTATGTGAAAGGCAACCTAATGCCTTTCTGAGATCCAGACATGTCATTAATGTATACATTTCTTCTTCATAACCATCGAGTATGTTTTTAACTATGCAGTATATGAATTGCATTGAGTGTACTCACACATTTTTCGGAAATTTATATATATGAGAGTAATTCTCAAAAAAGCTATTGGACGTTTTTTCAATATAATTTCTATTACTTTTCCAGTAATAGGTATAAAGATATCGGTTGATAATTATTATCGCAATTATCAGAATCCTCTATTCGAAAACAGGAATGACTAGCCATTTTATTAGTACATTCTGGAAATATGCTGGTATTGAAGCATACATTTATCAGACCTGTTAATAGTTGAATGAAAATCTCGATAAATTACTTAAAAATAACGAGTTGATTTTTCAATTTCTTCAGGGGCTTTATTGCAACCTTGACGTCGAGAACAGTCTCTTTCTTGTTTGAGGAAAAAGGTAACATTTGGGGACTGCACATGTCTCAAGGTATAGAGCCAGTCTACTGATAATGTAACCCAGAGAACACATATACGATCTGTAATAAAACCTAAATCAAGGCTGTACTTATATTCGACAGAGATTTTCAAATGAATATTCAAAAACTCAAAAACTTAAATGATTTTAGAACACTTGAAATATGACGTCTTTCAAGAAATCCCGATTACATCAAATCAATAGTACAAACTTGGTTGAAACTGAGCCGTGATCAGATGAGTGACTCTAAAACAGATTGTGATAGATAAACAGATTGTAATGGATAAACAGATAACATCAATACTGATGAATATTCTTATGACGCAGTTTCTCAGTTATAGAAATAGAGGAGCACTTCTCAACTATCTAAGTGATCTTGAAACGTTTGGCATCTAAAATATCCAGCACTTTTTTCACACTTTCCTGACAAAAATTTGTGAAATTACTTGCGATATAACTTTTGGTCGAGTAGTTTTCTCGAAAGTCATATTGATAATGGTTATTTAACATTCGTAACATCTACCATCTTTACATCGGTTTCTACCAACCAAGAGCGAAAAATCACGAATCTATAAATTTAATTCCTACAATTAAAAAAATTCGTAAAACATTACTCCCAGAATTACATTTATTTTTGGAGTTTGACAAAGAATTAGTTGAAGAACATGTTTCAACAAAATTGGATAACATAAACTGATCTCATAACTACCTCGTTTTTTTTTGTTGGTCATTTGTTTCTTCTGAGATAACCATGTATAAGCTGTCCCAGCTTGTGCGAGCTAAGGAAGACGTAGGCTTTACCTTTTAAAGTGGGTTGCCATGGTAACTTATGAATTATATTTACCGAGTACAATGACAAATCACCACGTTCCTTTTTCACTCCAAATTTCGTGTATATTTTATGCGTTGACCAGTGGCGTACTGACCACAAACCTTCAAATTAGTAACTTATGCGGAACTTAAAGAACTCATCATATCTATGCCAAATAAGGAGAGCCCTGATGAGATTAGTATGAGTTTCATAAAAAATTGTTTCCATAGTATTGCCGAACCGCTTCTAAATTTAATAAACACTTCTATTGAATTATGCAAAGTACCAAATGAACTTAAAATATCTATCATCATCCCAGTCCCCAAAGTGTCAAATTCAAATAAAGCTTCTGATCAGCTCAATAGATAAAATTGTAGAGAAAATTGTTTCAAAACAAATTGAAGATATTGTTACGAGATTGATAAAAATTCCCCTATCTACGCCGCTGAGAGATCCATAAAAACAAATCGCATACAAATGTGTTGATGCCGCGCCGCAGGTATTTAGGTAATCGAGCAGTTCTAAGAAGTGATTATTTGGACGGCCTTCTGTCCCGAGTATTCTAGGAAATATCGCGAAAGATCCAGTCGGCACAAATGTACCTATATAAGCGAGAGATATCATTGGGAGGAGAAGAAGTTTTTACGAAGAAGTGATTAGAAGTTTTTGTACAAGTAAATAAGTGTTTGGAATATTTAGCTAGTTGTATTGTTGTATAGATAGATCTAAGTGTTTTATTAGTCAGTGAAGTAGTTGTATGTTTTTAGTGAAGTTAGAAAATAAACAGTTTAGTAGTGTGCTCGGCATTATTATTTAGCAAAACGTAACAGTGGTGCCCGAAACGGGATATTAGTGAAAAACCAAAACTATTTATTTATGGTGAATACGAGGAGTACATCGAACATCAATTTGCGGATTTGGAAAGAAGGCGCCAGGAGGAAAAACAAGAAGAGGAAAAGCGGCCCCAGGAGGAAAAACAAAAAGAAGAAACACGTCGGTTGGATGAAAAGAAAGAACGAGAAGAGTCACTCCAGAAAATTCTCGAAGAATAGAGAAAAGATCGAGAAAATGAAAAACAAGAAGAGGAAATGAGACTGTTGGATGAAAAGAAAGAACGAGAAAAAGAAAAACAAGATTGAGAAGAGGCACTCCAGAAAATTCTCGAAGAACAGAGAAATGAACGAGAAGATGAAAAGAAAGAACGAGAAGAGACCCTCCAGAAAATTCTCGAACAACAAAAGAATGAATTGGAATGAATAGAAAAACAAAGGAAAATAGACTTCCAGAAGGTTCTGGAACATCAAGACAAGTTCTTCCAACATGTATTACAGAAAACCGAAGTACAAATGGAGGAACTGAAAGAAGAACTGAAGATGTCACGAAAATCGACGATGAGGTTAATAAGAAATTCAATACGGTGCGAGAGGAGATGAAAGAACCAGAAAATCAGATAACACTCCTGAAGAACCAAGATCGTCGAGACAGGGTTGCTACATCAGGAATTTCCGTAAAACTACAGCAGTGGCTAATGGATGGGGCGAAGAAGAAAAAGCTACGGCACTTATAGTAGCTTTGAGAGCGCCAGCTTTGGGTATGTTGCAGACGATACCCATCAAACAGCAAAATAAATATAAAAACCTGATTACAACATCGAGAACAACTGTATCGGGCTCAAATGAAAACGCGCACTTAAAAATCAGGTGAGAGTTTGCAAGAATTTGAAGCGGATGTGAGACGCCTAATTCAGCTGGCTTACCCAGAAGCACCGGAAGAATTCAAGGAACAGCTAGCGGTGCAGTTATTTATAGATGGACTGAGAGACACCGAAATCCAGAGGACTCTGCGATTGACACACTTTAAGAGTTGTAGCGATGCCTTGGTACGTTCTTTAGGAGTGGAGGCGGCCTTCAACACCTCGAGGCCGAAAGTACGAGCGGTATCGATAGAAGAACCCGAACAACGATCAAGCGCATCTACTAGTTCATTCGAGAAGGTTCTGGAAGAGATTAAATATTTGATAAGCAGAATAAGCACTCAGAAGAACAGGGCATGCTATCGATGTGGAAAATTGGGACATCTTATTAGAGACTGCAGGGTAAGAATGCCACCACGTTCGCAATCACCTGTGTGGACAAGGTCTTCCAGCGAGTCCTCAAATTGGCGACAGGAAAAATTAGATCAGCCAACATAACGGGGCGCATGCCGATTAGCAATGATGGAGGCGCCAGGATCATCCCTGTTAAGAGGCTATGTACAACCGAATTGATATCGGGGCGCATGTCGGCTAGCGAAGATATAACTCCCACGGCCATACCTGTGAAGAAGGTAAGAACAACCGAATTGATACCAGGGTGCATGCTACTAGCAATGATGAAGCCTCCCAGGCCATCCAGTTAAGAGGCTAAGAACAACTGAATTGCCCAACAACACAGATATCTTGTCCAGAAGACCTGATTCGGATACTTGTGAGCGAATTGTACGTCGCAAAGGGATCAACCAAGTGAGATTAATGGTTGACGACAATTGGACCACAGCGAAAATGAGGAAGGACCAAGAAAGTGATCCAAACGTTGCAGATTTTCTACGATGGAAAGAAAGCGGAGCGGAAAGACCCACCTGGAAGGAAATCTCCTTACGATCACCAGGTTTCAAGGCATTGTGGGCACAATGGGATTCCCTGATTGTTGAAAATGGTCTATTGAAGAGAGCTTGGGAATCGACCGACGGCAGAAAAGTGATTTCTCAATTGGTTGTGCCTGGGTCGAGAATAAGTGATGTTTTGGAGGAGATTCATGGCAGCAAATCAGGTGGACATTTTGGAGAGAATAAGACCTTGGATGAAATACGGCAGAGATTTTACTGGGTCCAATGTCGTGAAGATGTAGAGAGATGGTGCCAAAGATGTCCGAAGTGTGAAGCAAGCAAAAGTCCCAAGACAAGATCGAGAGGAGAGATGAAACAATACAATGTAGGCGCTCCCTTCGAACGAACCGCTATCGATGTAGCAGGAACGTTTCCGATGACGAATGATGGCAACAAATACATCCTCGTTGCCATGGATTACTTTAGCAAATGGGTTGAAGCTTATGCCTTGCCCAATCAAGAAGCATCCACAGTTGCAAGAGCTCTGGTGGATAACATGTTTTCCATGTTTGGAGTCCCAATGGAGCTACATTCCGATCAAGGAAGAAATTTTGAATAAAATTTTTTCAAGGAAGTTTGTGAGTTGATGGGGGATTAGCAAGACCAGAACAACGGCCCTCCACCCACAGTCTGACGGCATGGTTGAAAGGTTCAACAGGACTATGGAAGAACATCTTTCCAAAGTAGTAGAGGAGCACTATTCTTGATGGCTTACAGGGCCTCTGTGCACGAGTCCACAAAGCTCACTCCAGCCAGCATCATCTTCGGGACTTGGTGTTCGGATCACCAAGTTCTGAAGAAAAAGAGGTACAGGATTATGCAGACGAACTGCGAGATAGCTTGAATGGGATCAACGAATTTGCAAGAAAAAGATTGAAGATAACTAGTGACAGAATGAAGGCTCGAAACGATCTCAAGGCCAATACTGGTAGATTCAAAGAGGGAGATTGAGTGTGGCTGTACAATCCTCGTCGTAAGAAAGGATTTTCTCCCATATTAACACCATCTTGGGAAGGACCATATACGATAGTGAAAAGCATAAACGACGTGGTCTATAGGATTCAACGCAGCCCGAGAGCGAAAATGAAGGTCGTTCACCTAGAGAGACTCAAACGTTAAAATGGAGACAACGACACATTGTTTGATCGGGCCGATCAAAATCGAGAGGGGGATAATGTTACGAGATTGACAAAAATTCTCCTATCTACTGAGAGATCCATAAAAAAAATCGCATACAAATGTGTTAACGAAGCGCCGCAGATATTTAGGTAATCGAGCTGTTCTAAGAAGTGATTATTTGGACGGCCTTCTGTCCCGAGTATTCTAGGAAATTTCGCGATTGATCCAGTCGGCACAAATGGACTATATAAAGAGATTCCACTAGGATTAAGATTAAGAAGTTTTATGAAGAGAAGTTAGGATGAAGATTATGAAGAAGTGATAAGCAGTTTTTGAAGAAGTATAGAAGTGTTTGGAATATTTAGTTAGTTGTATTGTTGTATAGATCTAAGTGTTTAATTATTATTATTTAGCAAAACGTAACAATATGCATATTAAAAAAAACTTGTAATAACGCGAAATTGGTTGAGAAATCAATATACATATAAATTGATTCCAAATAATACGTAGATTTCAAAAAATTGTAATCATTCAGTTTGTGTCCATTTTCGATACAACAGGAAGAGCTACACCACTGGCGTATTTCATATCGATTGTTTATGTTAACTAATGTGACGTTCCAAATTTTCAGAATTTTAATACAATGGGAACATCGAAAACTTGTCATGGACTGGTTTCGTGATAAACCCTATATAAAAATGAACCCGAAATCGGCGTTAAAAACAAAGTACAAAGAACATCTACTATCGCAATGACATTGAACAAAATGATCAGCACCATAAGTGTGTTATTATCATTGTTATTTCATTACTATCTTTTGTTTGTGCGGATCTAACAATTATTACTACATATTTCTTTTCTTCGTTGTGTATCATAACTATGAATCGATGGTCTTTTTGAGATTTTAACCTTGCACAGTCTGAAGAACACAGTACTGAACAATAATCATAGCTGACGTGACAGAAACTGAAGTTATGGTCCTAGGATCATGATGAAATTCAAATGTAAATTTTCTGACAGTTTAGCAAGAATGAACTTTACTATCACTCTGGAAAATACTCCCAGTAGTTTCCCATATACATATCCAGTCAGCTCATCGTGGTACACCCTGTATATAACTTGCAAGGGGACTCCCTCATAAATAAAAAAACCACAAATAAAATTGAATATTTCGTCATAGCTTTAAATGCATCTCTTCTTGGAAAATGTATAATCACAATTATTTTTTGTAGTTTTAGATAAAACTAGAAATTACCAAAATAGTCTCGTTGGAAATTCCCACTGATTATCACCAAATTCAGCTGTGTTAACTCATAAATCAGCTGATTCATTGAATTTCCATTATTTACTGGAGAAAACAAATGAATGAGAGGTATTTGGCATTCAATACCGTGGTTTGGTACTAAACACCATCCAACGTGTCTAAAATCCAAACATGCGTCCATTATACAGAGGTTCAAGAATCAGTAGCATGAAAAATGAAGAGCAGACTTCGGTTGGCAAGCACCAAAAGAAAGTTCAATCGAGTACTTTAATAATTTCACTCGCCATGCGAAACTCTCATCACCTGCGATATAAGCACCAATCAAATCGGTGTACCTTTGATAGTACAAGTTCCTTCCGGTATATTCAACTATCATTAAACTAGCTCCAAACTAAAATGTTTAATTTTTTACTCACCAATGGTTTATCTGCTAAATCCGGAAGTTTCGGTGTCTTCAGCCTCACACATCTTTGCAAACCCGAGTAACAATATCTAGAATTTCCCCTTGTGCCCAATCTCCTAGCACGCACTTTCGGATAGACCTGCTTCATCACTTTTCCAAAATCTGCTTGTGACAGTGGTTTTATCATGTTTGTCACGCAGTAGTTGCTGAAAGAAGAATAGCTTAGCTAAACCCCGCCAAAATAAAAAGCCGTTAATTATTATCATTAGTTTTCGATTAGTCCCTTTCCATCATCAACCCAACACTCCAAACATCATTTAGGGGACTTTTATTGGGTCCGAGAATGATGTGCAAAGTTAATTAATCAAAAAATGTAATTTTTATCAACATTAAAGGTGTTATGAATCTATTTAGTCTTATCGAACATAAACAGATTTAAAATTATAAATTATTACACTTTCAGAGTTAATTAGAATAACGAAACTTAATTGAAAAATTAAAAAGTTGAATGAAATCATGTCTTGCTTTTGAAGATTTTTCACGTTTCTTCTGAAATTCTCGATATTTTTATATATTTGAGCAAATTATTGCATATTTTGTTGATCCAGTTTGTTGATACCGAGCACCTAATTCAGATTTGAGGGATTTCGGAAACTATAAGAGATACAAAAATGGTTGAATTTGGACAAATTTGAGCACCTGTGTGTTAAGAAAGTTCCAAAATCTTGAGTAAATCCGGAGATATCCGTAAAAACCCGAAATTTTGAAAAACTCTTTTTAATTTTTTTTTGACGTTGGTTGATGATAGATATCAAAATGAATAGCACATTAATAACATTGCCATCTTGTTCTCGCTATACGACGGTATTTTAAGCCGATTTACCATCAGACGTTTCGTCTCTTGGCCACCATCAATAATGAACAGGCAGGGTAAAGTTAAAAGTCCTTCATAAGAAAAAGTAGCCTGCAATGGTCTCTTGCTTTCACTTTACACTGCTTGCACATATATGTAATGGTCCTTTTTGTAGGATATGCCATATCTATGAGGGAAAAGTTAGTAAATGTTTTTTTTTTACTTTAAGAGATTGAATTTGAGTGACACCAGAAGTTAATTCCATCCGCGATTTCCTGGTATATGACACTGTTGAGTATATTGCATAGTGTTGTAAGTAGATACATGCTCACTCTAAATAATTGTATTCTTTGTATAAGTTTAAAGTATCAGTGTCAAAATAGTTATTTATGTACCAAGGGTATAAATAGATGTTTATGCCCTGAGGGTGACGTTTTACCACAGATTATAGAAACTTACAGATGAGACGGGAGACAAGGAACGTTATTTGAGGAGAGAGACAGAAAAGCGCAAAATTTAAAGGGCCACACTGACATCTGACATTCAAAGACCTCTTCTACTTCAATCTTTGACAGATGTCAGATGATACAATAATAACAACAACAAGTGTTCTCGATCTCGGTATAAACCGTTGATGAAATCTGTTGATCATTGTTTTTCGTTATTAGGAATGATATACGATTTACGATTATTAGATTATCCTTGAAGTATAACGATGAGTGATGAACAGAATAAGGCACCTCACAGGGGATACGGAATACATTATTGTAATACAGAAACTGTAACATCAAATTGCATAGTTTTCCATATGGAGAAATTAAGTAAGTACTTTTTTGTTTATTCAATGACATAAAATACTCGTATTCTATCCAGGAACAATCATTAGAAAAAGCGAAGGATTGGATTCTTAAATGTATTAAATTATTACGATTAATGATGGTGATTTAACAGATTGGTGTGTATGTGTTTTCTTGGGATATTTCTAGTAATATGTGAACTGTTTAGTCATAAGAAAGAATGTTCGTCAATGATTGGTTGGACCGTTATTTCCAACCAATCATATTTTCTTATGACTTCAAACTGCTTCTTAAATTCACCATTCTGATTGTCTTATTGCATTACAGGTTCAGAATATGGATAGAAGTTTGTGTATAAGAGAAAGATTATACTAACACTTGTAACTTCTGAAGTAGCTAACCGCAAAACATCAAGAGCCAATACAAAATGGACTAACGACCAAATGACCAGAAGCCATATTAATTTGAATAATTTGCCTGAAACTGCTATGGTCACTGTTGAGGTCATATCAAAGTTCAATAAACTATTTGATCTTTTCAATTCTTCCACGCTATTATATATGCACTGCATTCAAAACATTCAAAGGGGAAAAGTTTCAGCTATATTTTTAACATGGATAGAATGCTTTCTCAATGGATTGAAAGTGTTCAAGGAGCCAAAGAAAATTTACGTTAAATTCATTTATTGTTGGGGTCTTTATAGCTTTGTTTGCCAGAAAACTGAACCAAGACCCATCAGAAGATTTCTTTAGTTGTATCAGATAGCAGAATGGCTATGCTGAGAATCCTACTTCAATTCAGTTCACTGAGGCATTCAGAAAATTGTTCATTTCAAAAATAATCAATTCAAAGATATAAACTGTGCTAATGATTCAAGAAACCTCCAAATCAGAATTTCGAACTTGAAAATACCTGAAAACTCGAATTCATGTATTCAGTTCAGTGAAAATACTAGAAAACAGATTGTACATAATTTCAGATTTCAGAACAAAATTAATTCAAATATGTATGCGTGACTATTTGATTGATAAATACTTGAAAATTGATTCATGTAGAACATTTTCGAAAGGTAAATAATGAATAATATTTGAAATAAATGTTTTTCTTCTCATGTGTGTTACATGTTTCTAGTACAGAAATTCTGCTAGTACATATGACTTGGTTATCGAAAAGTACATCTTTGAAAAAAAAAGTGTTAGGAAAGGGAAGGCATATATTATTTCATTGTTCTCACAGTTTACAATCGATCATTACAACGCTAATCAGTTTATGTTAGCTAGGTTGAGTCAATATGAGAGATAAGAAAACCGTGTGTAATACTTGAAATTGTTGAGTAGGTCTTGAAGAATATGTACGTAGTTTTTTATTGAGTTTGAACATTATTCAAAAATTCCTAGTAAATTATGAATAATACGTTGTTGGAATACGCTGTATGAGAAATGCATCCTTGTTAATCAGCAGAAATTTTGTTGCAAATAGAAAACTTTTCTAAAATCTTAGGCATAATTTCAAACGCCAAACCTTTGATTATCTCCGTCAGCGTATGAAGGGAATTCAGGAAAATATGAAAACAACTTAAGAGTGAAATGTCTTCGTTTTTCAAGATACACGAAAACGATATTTTTCTCATCATTTACAAAAGATCATTATATCTTCCCTCAGTTTATATTAGCAAACGAGCAAATCATATATTGAGTAAGTAATTTATACAGTGAAGGCCTTAACTCACGTGACCAAATTTGAGAGGACCACGCGCATATCTTATGAGAAAAAGGATTTCTATGAAAATGGCTGGATTTTGATATGTTGTAGCTGGAGCCATCCAGAATGAAAATCTCTATTGGTCAAACACGACCGTATGGCCAGATTTAACAAATTATGATTTTTTTTTAAATTCAGCTGAATAAAAAAAATATCAATATCTCATTTATATTCAATTTTTTTTTGGCGCCTTGGCATTCCTAAGATCCGTGGGAAATATTTTTTCATAATGCAGAGGAAAAATACTTTATTTTTATTTTTTTCTACAGGGTAGTCATCTAACTAGGTCGCAGCGCATCAGTCACCATCCATATTTACCATTACCATTACAGGGTAGTCCAACAATATACTCAATTCTTCACTGAATGAATTCGCCTACTAGTTTATAAGTCCATTGATTTTATCATTGAGGGCCAATCAGAGTGTTTGGAACAATGGAGGGTCCATATTATTTATATGTAATCACTCCAGATCACGAATTTTATAATTTTCGGGTGAAATTAGATAAATGAAAAACATTGACATCTTATTTGAAATCGAATTCAACTGAGCGTTACTTGGATACTGTTTTTCTATAATAATATACTCAATTTTAGATGAACTAATTCGCCTTCGAAACTATTCCAAACACTCTGTATTCATAGCTTTATAATATGTTGGCCTCAATCAACTTACAACCTCGTAGGCGAATTCATTCGCAGAAGACTTGAATAAATTGTTGACAATATTGAAAATAATTGAAATATAATTATTATTACTTTAAAAATTTATTGATAGGACACTATTCGGTCAGTCTGGCCCTTCAGGGTAGAGAAATTCCATAAAGGGAAAGGGCCATAAATTCAACTTTATTTCTATTGTATTCTTTAAATATGTTAGTCCAAGCTTGTTACTATATTACTTCTGAGGATATTCTTATGGCAGACTTATGGCACCATTTTTCCATAAATTTCACTATGCAGTACTGCGACCCCTACTATTGAGATAAAATAATTTGAGTAATATCGATAATTTTATTTCTTTTTCAACAGACCACTGTTTCGATTATAAAAAAATGAGTTTTTTTGTTGGTGCTGGTACATTCTTTTTTTCACGAACGAAGAAACAATTTTTAATTTTCACCTTTCGTATCTAGGTGAATTTTAAATGTATGGATAAAAGATTAAATTAGAACATCAAGGATTCGTTCAATTTTCATTTTTTGGAACAATATTGTTTATTTTTGTGCAGAAACTCGGTGGTTTTTTTTGTTATACGTGGCTTTTAGTTCACAGAATATAGCCTTTGTATTTTAACTTTTTTTTTATAGAAAATATGTATTACCCTGTATTTTGGTGCAGCCTTGACCTTGTGTTATACGTTATAACCTATACATAGCATTTTTTTAATTAAATTCAGTTTTTGTTTTCGAGATTCTCGAAATTTCGAGAGTCTCGAATCGAGATTGAGAAATTTGTCTTCGAGAAAATCATCGAGACGAGAGTTTGTTTATTTCTCGTCTCGATGATCGAGACGAGACGAGAAAGTGCCTTTGAGACGAGACTTCTCGTCTCGATGAAACCCTCATTGCAAACGAAGTGTTCATCATATCCATATTTTTGATTTAGAAGTCATGGTTAAATTTATTACAAAACTAACAATTCCAAATAGAAACAAGTCAAAAATTGGCGAAAAATATTCACATAAACAAATGACTGATGACGTATGCGTTACCTGTCACGTTTTATACGACGTATTAGCTAAATAATTTTGGTGTGCTTTTATTATTTTCTTGTCTTTTCAAGTTTTACTCAACTCATTCGAAATAGTTTGACAATTCTGTGACAAACTTGGTAACGTAAACATTTTCAATTTACATCAACTTCAGTTTTATTCTATCAATACTATCGGTAAAGACTATCGATAGTTTCCGATAGCCAAAAACTATCATTTATATCGAAACTTGCAATCGATGTTCAGTAAACACTAAGTCAATGCAGCAGCAGTGCAGTCAGGAATCATGATAGGTCGTTGGTTAGTAAGTTGTCCCATCAGTTTTTATTGAAGTTCAATGAGAAGGCGCGAAGGTTTTATTTTTTATTTCTGACTTTGTTCTGCCCTGTTTGATTGGCGCCCCCTGCCTGGAAAAATACGAGGCGCGCGTCTCGTGCGCCTCGCCTATGATCCGCCACTGGCGCCGTATCTGGTCATACGATACGATCGAGTTGGACCAATAGATACTTTTACTCAGGATAGCTCCAGCTACAACATATCAGCCATTTTCACCGAAATACTTTTTCCCATAGTCTTGAATATTTCCTTGAATATACTGTATCATCATCAAAATGTTCTGAACAATTCTTTTCAGACCTCTATAATAATTTGCAATTATTGATGTAAGTTCACGTTTTATTACCTAACTCTTTTAGCTCTGTACTCTGTAACTTATCATTATTACAGTGCAATCAAACAATTGCTTTTTAAAATAGATTGGCGTATATTAGTGAAACCAATCAAAGAGTGATCAAAGTTCAATAGTAATCAAACTACCAAAGTTGAGAGTTCCTTTGCCTTATTTGGATGCCGACGTAGTCTACTGAAATATAAACCAAGCCGATTCAGAGCAATTTTCGTTAACACCTCGCATGTTCATAAAATGTGAAAAAATGAGGAAGTGCCACGAGCCAGAATTTTATCTGATGTGACTTGGTACTTCAAAAAATACGAATACTATCAAGATTTTTAAGAAATCGATCGATCGAAGCTGATATTGAGAAATCAAAAATTTTTCAAACACAATAATGAACAGGAAGTCATTCGGTTCTCAGCAAAATAGCAATGCAATGGCGTTTAAGGTTTTGCCAGATCAACAAAATCATAAGTTCTCAGTATTAAAATTATGGTTCGAAGGTTTTTGGAAAACATTGCCGTTGAAGTAATGAACACGAAAGAATATACCAGGTACCAACGATATCACTAGCACCCCTATTTTGCCCTTTGTCAAGATATCAAAATGAAACTGGACACAGTCAATATAAACGTTAAATGCCACATATTGACGTCTGACGATTTTGCCGGACTTCCGGTTTAGCCCAATTATTAAATCGAACACCCTTTATATTATTGCATTTTCCACCATCTGGCAATAGATTCCGGATTGGTTTATAGAGAGGTGAACCGTGCTGATCTCCAAAATCGGAAATTTATTAGACCCAAAGAATTACAAGGCCGATAACATAATTGAAGTGATCCGCAGTTGATCCGGTGTATGAACAATTACATTATATTTCTTCCTCGGAGCGAAATAACTTAAAAAAAATGGCCACTTTCCAACAATAACATTCTGTATTTCGAAAACTAGTCATAGGATTCAGTTGTGCCCATGGATACTTTTGTTCAGAAAGGCAAACTAAAAAATTGAGGAAAAATAACTAGTAACATTTTATCCATAATGCCGCTGCCCGGTACATCATATGAAGATCTCGTGAATCCAGTGGTGTACTCAGATAAAAAATAAATAGATAATAGTCTTAGGAGTTTTGACAGTGAAAAATAAGAACAGTTGGTTCTGAAAATGAAGACTTCCTAATGGACTTTCCAATCGGTTGAAAAATGTGTTTTACAATGGAATTTTCAATTTAAATGAGTCACACTGTATATACACACATGTGTTGAAATGCATCCTGAAAGGAAACATACTACAGAACCGTTTTTTATAATAAACCAGAAAAGAATCGAGTGAATAAAAATTATAAATCACTTCATAAAATAGTAAAATATTCAATAATTAAATAGTCTTAATTTTTTGCAGGGTCGACCGATATCGACATTTACATCGGAAGATATTAGAAGCGGATAAATCGATATCAATGAGATTAATCTCCACGAATTCGCTCAAAAATTCGAAGGTGTAGAATATAATTGCGATAACATCTTTAGTTTTTTTAAGATAATTTTATTGTACCTATATACAGGATTATTCAAATTCAAGTCTATGCAATGGGATCTCAGTAACTATAAAAAAGAGGGGTGGTACAATGTGGGCAAAGTAGTGTATTTCAAAGGTCACTCATGTAAACCAAAAAAATCTGATCTAGCTTCTTCAGTTCTGACTATATACAGGAAAAAAAATCTCGAATATATTTTTCAACTATACAGGCAGTTTCTTTTATCATGTGGTAACATTGCTATATTCTAAACCGTAATAGATACAAAAACGATTAAATGGGAAAAAAGGTAACTATTGTGGTGAGCAGTACATTGGTCAGAGAAAATCTACGGGGACTCTCGCCCTTCCCGACTTATACAGGGAAATCTAAAAATGCTGTTTTCGGTGTTTTTTACGAATAGAATGGTTATTTCAGAAAATATAAAAAAATGAAAGAGGAAAGTTTTATTGTATTCAAAATGTACTAGAACTACGTAATGATAAATTTTTAATTAAACGTTTCGTGTCAACACGGCCACCATCAACTATTTTTTTCAAATACGGACCTGTCTATTTCATCACAAATATTGATAAAGCGATGAAATCACAATTCAGTGGTATATCACACTTGACATTTTTATAGCGTTTCATATAAAATATAATTAATTTCTAATTACGGTCCTGTCGTTAGTTCTTTTGTAAATTGTTTTGATTTCTTCAAAACTCATTCAACTATTAGGATACTTTAGTCATTACCCAATAGGACTTTCGATAGGAAGATACCCCAACACAACGAACATTCGTATTTTTCCTTTTTGGGGTTTTTTGTATTACAGTAATCCTTGATTCAAGGCTGATTTCTCCTGTATAATTTTTACACGGATTATTTTCATAATTCTCAATCCTAGAAGTAATGAAAATATCAGTTTTTGATCAAAATACAAGTGTTGTCTAATTTGGTACAATTAAATAGCATCTCACTTCTTTTACCACATTTAAACACGTAGGATTTGCTTGATTTCTCTGGCAGGAAAAATAAATGAGTTGTAGATATCTGTTAAGAACTGTCAGACATTTAAGCACTCAGTTACATATTAAAGATGTGTTCGAATGACGAAAAGACTGATATGCTATTTACTTATGCAAAATCAAATAGAAATCCTCTTTTGGCAAGAAATATGTATGGTGAGCTATACCCGAATCGTCGAATTCCAAACATTCAAATGTTTAGACGATTAGAAAGAAATTTGAGAGACTGTGATGCATTTGACAGAAATAAAACTAGAAAATTTGTTGTTACTGGAAGTATAAGGAACCAAATAAATGTTTTGGGTAAGCAAGTATTACCTTATGAAGACTAAAAAGTGAAAAATAATGTCTTTTTTTTAAATCTAGGATTGGTCAGTTACAAAAATATTTCTAATCAAGATTGTTCTTTACGAGAAATTGCCCACGAACTTGGGATATCTGTAAAATCTACCAGAAATATTTTGAAAAAGAACAAACACAAATGCTACAGCATACGCAAAGTTCATCACCTCAATGAAAGGGACAACTTATGTGCATTCAACAAAGAGGTCGTCAATTCGAGCATTTAATGTAGAATTCTTTTTCTGTATTGGTTTTATTTTCTTCCACAAATTCATTATGAAATAAATTGTTTTTCTGTTTGTTTGATTTTTTCTCCTCTTAAGTAAGTTTATTTCTGTGGTAAATTGCTATCGTTCGTCTCTGAAACTGCAGAAATCTTTCATGAATTTTTATAGTATAAATACAAGTTTCATAGATACATTCATTCAAAACGTCACTGATAATTTTTATATTGAAGCGTTAGATTCTGTGGAATTCATAAACAAACTAACGACAGGACCGTAATTAAAAATTGTTGTCACTAATGATATTTTATATGAAACGTTATAAAAATGTCGAGTGTGATGTACCACTTGATTGTGATTTTATCGCTCTATCAATATTTGTGATGAAATAGACAGGTCCGTATTTGAAAAAAATTGTTGATGATGTCGGTGTTGACACGAAACGTTTATTTAAAAATTTATCGTTACGTACTTCTAGTACATTTTGAATACAATAAAACTTTCCTTTTTAATTTTTTTATATTTTCTGAAATAACAATTCTATTCGTAAAAAACCGAAAACAGCATTTTCAGTTTTCCCTGTATAAGTTGGGAAGGGCGAGAATCCCCGAAAATTTTCTATGACCAATTTATTGCTCTCCACAATAGCTACCTTTTTTCCCATTTAATCGTCTTTGTATCTATTACGGTTTAGAATATAGCAATGCAACCACATGATAAAAGAATCGGCCTGTATACTTTTATTCAGTGAATATTTTTTGAAACTTCTGACACTTTGCAGTTTTTGTAGGAGTAGACTATCCAATTATGGGAATGAAAATTATATACAAAGAATCGTACGAATTGGGCCATCCTCAATTTTTTATTTTCACGTATTTTTTATTGCACGTTTTCAAATGCCAAGAAATTATATTGGCTCCGTATTTTCATCTGAAATTTAAAAATAATGAACGAACTAATATCAGTAAAACATCAAGTCATATTTTAGTTTATATTATGTTTTCCAATCATTGCCACAAATGCCTCGTTTTCGGCATTTTATCACAATATTTCCACCGCTTAGTTTACTTCAAACAAACGCGATATTTTTTTGACCAGTTTAAAACACTTCGGCCCTATGACACTTTTCAAAGGCAACCAAAATGAAGTCAAATTAAAATTACCATGACACAACGCAACACAAATAAAAGTTCGAACCTGCACTAATGCGCAACTACGATAGCGCAACGCGTGCATTCAGCAATGAAGGATTTTCCCAGCGAGACAGTACGAACCACGACGGAAACAACCGAACGGCCGATATATCGGTGTCGGACGATTATTGGTATCGGGCGATTATAGGAATGGGGCGATTATCGGAATCGGGCGATTATCGATATCGGGCATTTATAGGAATCGAGTGATTATAGGAATCGGGCGATTATCGGTATCGGGCGATTATCGGTATTGGGCGATTATCGGAATCGGGCGATTATCGGAATCGGGCGATTATCGGAATCGGGCGATTATCGGAATCGGGCGATTATCGGTATCGGGCGATTATCGGGATCGGGCGATTATCGGTGTCGGCTAAAATTTTAATGTTACACAATCCCACTCACTTTTGAGGCAAGCAATGATGATGACCTAGGTCGACAGAGCTCTCCGAAAATAAAAAATTGTCACGGAATACTGAAATTATTTCATTGATTAAATTTCAGGCGCGTATACACATTTGTTCCATGGAGAAGGGGTGACAGAAAATTGAAAAGCGATTTTTTTTGTTCAAGGTTAAATGCCTTTAAATTGATAATTAGGGTATCATGTAGGTGGAAAAAAAAGGGGCAAATTCAGTTTGTTATATTTAATTTCGATTTAGATAATTACCTACGCAGTGAATGAAGTAAGATTCATTTTGTGAATATCTTAATGTCAATTTTGATTGTAACACTGAATTTTCTTCGATCGAGGTCGCACTGTAATATGCTTTCCCGTAAGACTTCATAACTAGTTTTTTCCTTGCAGTGAGTTGCCCAAGGTGAGTAGCAGCAGCTAGCGTATTCAATATCGGTAAAAATATATCTTGGGTGTCACAGAAATCTAGAAGAGTTACAAGAATCGCAATAAAATTATTTTACCACATAATCAACTGAGACTCAATGCTGTTCCTCCCTCCAATTACCTCACACGACTTTTCAACAGACTAGGATATCCCTTCGAGTTATTTAATTGTAATGCTCTCTCAATATTTAGCAAGCTATTCTTCACGCTATCATTAAAACACAACATTGGCGCAGGGGAGGGCACTACAATACCCAAGATATATTCTTTCCTATACTGTTCAAGTAAACAGAAGTGAATTCACTCCCAGTCGGCGCCTTTGATGTATTGGGTTAAAATTTTATTTTTCTCCGGCATGCGGTGGGGCAAGACGAGTCGGCTGAAAGCTTTCCTGTGTCACTTGGTCTCACGTACGGTTCAGCGTAAAATTCGAGGTTGCGATGTCGACGCAAATATGGAGGCGAGTAAATTCCTTTCCACAACACTTCCCAATAGGCAATCTACATGAACCAATCAGAACTATCCTGGCCAAAGCGGTATATTTGAATCGATGCTAAGGCGGTGAATTCAAATCGCTGATATATTTTCACAACGCATGAATAGTAGTCCCAAGTCTTTTGTTTTCATTTGTAAATGCAAATATGCAGTCGATAGTAGATAAGATGAAATATTGGACAATATTTTAGAAAATGTAGCAATTGTGAATTCCATCAAATAGTTTTGATGGATCAATCAAAACTCTATTTTTAGTTGCGCCTGCGTGGTGTGCAATGTAATTTTAGGTTACGTTGAGGATCAACTTGGATATCAAGGTCCAGTTTGGTTAGATTAGATCATGTTCCCTTCTTTTATGGCTAAAAAATGAAAAAAAAAGGAAAATGACCTAACCTAACCAAACTAACCTTGCTATCCAAGTTGAATACTTGGGACTACTATACCGCCTTATAGACCGTCAGATAACGACAGATTTTGCTGACTCATTTTCTCGTTTCAGGGATTTAAACCACTGAAAATTATGTCAGTGTAGAGCTCAACAAAAGAAAATTTAGCGATCGGACGTGTGCTAGAAAATTTATTTTCCTTTTGCAGAAAAAAAATTGATTTTTTCCCAATTTTCTCGCGATCTTGTAAAAAAATACTTGGTTGCTGATGCATTTTCTCGCTTATGGCAATCAACAGAATGAAATTTAATATCGTAAGGAACCCGAAAAAAAATTCCCATAAGCCGATCAGCTGTTTAAGTCAAATTTCCGGAAGGAAAATTTTGTGAATTTTTTTTTCATTTTCCGGCAAACTTTCTCGTTTATGGCAGTTCAACCATATGATTTTGATGATGGATAAACATCATAATAAAATTCCCATAAGCTTTGCATGTACCTCAAGAAAAGCCATAAGTTGTAAAGTTGTAGGAAAATTTGTAGAAATTTTTTCATTTTCTCGTTGATGGGAATTGGCATGTAAGAAGAAAAATTTATTTCAAGACCAGAAAAAAAAAGCCATAAGTCGGAAACATGATATCGATGATTTATACAGTGTGGCCCATTTAAAATGGAAGAACACTTTTATAAAACATACATCTTTCATCCGACTAGATTGTTTTTTTTTAATTGGGTAGATAATCAGAAAGTCCACCAACAAACGTAATTTCATGCACGAATCTTCATTTTCAGGGCCAACTATTCTCATTTTTTAAGGTAAAAAAAAACCCCACCAATTAATTTTCTACTCTTTTCAAAATTTGGAATATACCACTGTATTCAGGTAGTCTCAAAATATCACTGATCAGAATTTCATCGAAAATTATTGATAAAAAATAATAATGAAGAAAATCGAAATTTATTGATTAAAAATAATAATGAAGAAAATATTAAATAAAATGATATTTTTATGAAATTCCATCAACATATGTTTAAAATTTTGTTATCCTGTAATTTCCTTATTCATAAATGATGATGAAATTTTGACCAGTGATATTTCGAGACTTCCTGGTGTTGGTGGGTTGGTTAATCGGCATATTTTTAAAATTTCATTCTACTGCAACTTTCTTATTGATGAACGAGTTTCAACAAACTTTCAACAAGAACTATTTGAAAATGTCGCAAATCCAGTGGTTTAGTCTGATTTCTCTAAAAAAATAATTTTAGATTTTTTACCATGAAAAATGAGATGAGTTGGCCCTGAAAATGAAGAATTACTCATTAAATTTGTTGTCCTGATGGACTTTTTGGATGTCTACCTATTGAAAAAAAATCATTCCAATCAGTTGAAAAATGAAAGTTTAATATGAGTGCTTCCGTTTTAAATGGGGCACACTGTAAAAATAAATACCAGCTCGTTTCCCCACCACCTCAGAAGCAGAGTTTCCAGCTCGTTTTTTCATAGTGGCATCCCCTCCAGGCCTAGTTCACTCTTAAGAAGTGGAAGTTCCAGAATGATGAATTACTTCTATGTCAAAATGACAAATCAAATTCATTACCAGATTCGAATCAGTTCTGAACCAATGTTGAAATCGATGTTGTCCTAGCACTAGACCCACACGTACCGTAGTAACCTAAGATGGGCTGATCTTCTAGATTATCATTATCGGTTTCTCTAAAGACTACCCATAACATAGGTTTCGTGGAATTTCTGAAAATATTTGGAACCTCAAAAAATTCTGTTCTTCAATGGATTTGTGAATCTCATCAATGGTATTCAACTGACCCCCTAATCCATTAAAAAAATTGGGTGAGTGGATGTCACTGTAAGGGGGGTGAGGGAGGTGTGATTTTTGTGTCACCGGGTGTCTTTTCGAAAACATAAATCGACATGATTCAGGGTTTTTCTTGAAAATGGCTAATAACATAGAAAGTGAATGTATCCAATACTTCAGGACCTCACTGTATAAAACGTCGAAATCATGTTACCGACTTATGGCTTTTTTTTTCTGGTCTTGAAATCAATTTTTCTTCCTACGTGCCAATTCCCATCGACGAGAAAATGAACAAAATTTCTTCTGATTTTCCTGCAAGTTTTCTAGCTTCAAAAACTATGATAAGCACAAACTAGACTTATGGCTTTTTTTATAACAGATTTTTACATTAACAAATTCATATTGCACTCTATTTCGTTCACGAGAAAGTTTGCCGGAAAATGAAAAAAAATTTCACAAAATTTTCCTACCGGAAAATTGACTTAAACAGCTGATCGGCTTATAGGAATTTTTTTTTCGGGTTCCTAACGATAATAAATTTCATTCTGTTGATTGCCATAAGCGAGAAAATGCATCAGCAACCAAGTATTTTTTTACAAGATCGCGCCCTTATTTCAACCCTTTAAGTACGTGCAAACCTTATGGCTTTGACTTTTCACTATTAGATTGTTTTACCTATTGATGTGTTAAAATGCCATAAGCGAGAAAATTGGGAAAAAAACAATTTGTTTCTGCAAAAGGAAAATGAATTTTCTATATGCCTAGCACACGTCCGATCGCTAAATTTTCATTTGTTGAGCTCAACACTGACATAATTTTCAGTGGTTAAAATCCCTGAAACGAGAAAATGAGTCAGCAAAATCTGTCGTTATCTGACGGTCTATTAGCATCGATTCAAATATACCGCCTTGGCCGGGAATGTTCTGTTTGGTTCATGCGGATTGCCTATTGGAAAGTGTTGTGGAAAGGAATTCTTGCACTTATCAACGGTGGTAGAATAGCAGCAACATTTGGATTTGTAAAAACAAAACTATTCACGAGAATTTGTACAATATCAAACACAAGTTGTTGAAGGAAAACATGATGAGATTTTAGGTGGGAGGGCATGCATCTCTACTTAGGGCAAATAGATGGGGTGGCTACTGAACTGACCAAATTGCATTGAATTTTTCTGTTAAACCGGTTGCTCACGGCCAAACAGTTTAATCAAACAACTGCCTTGAAGTGACGTCATTTTTATTGGTTTGTTTCACACAGTTCCAAAGAAGTTTGATCAAACTATTTGACAGTAAGCCACAGGCTTCAAATTATTCCAAAACTTCAATGAAAAAAATGCTCATATTAGCTAGTTTTTTGTTAGCGCGTTTTTGCTTCTTGTTGTAAGTGATATGACATTTTATTCAAACAAGATAAAAACCCTGATAAAAAAACTTGTACTTCAGAGAAATATAAGAGAAATTCAAACGAAAATCTCAAGTACTCAAACGCTAGACTGCTTGTCAGTGTATCAGATAAATAGAATAATCTACTCTTATCTTCTATAAATAGACAAAATCGCCTGATGTAGGCCTTTTTTCGCATTATATTGATACATGGTGCAGCTTTGTCAATCTCATTTACCTACATAAAATAAGGAGAGAAAAATTGTTCTATTCCGAAAACCACCACTGACTGCTTTAGCTAAATGAGGCATTAGCCTTCAAGCCTATCGTTTTAAGAGGTTTTTCATGTTTTGTTAATAGGTCCAAGAATCATGGAATGAGTGCATCATTCCACCATTTTAAAAGAAAATAAATTTCGATATTTCTTCTGATCAATGACGAAAATTATTCTAGCTTGATGGCCGAGAACATTTTTTTCAATTTGGAGAATGAAACAAGCTAAGAATCTCATCCAAATTGTATGAGTGTTGCAGGTAGTATAATACTCTTAGTGCTTCTTAAAGTTTGTGAAAATAGTCTGAGACTACACAAATGCATCTATTGCCATTGACCACTATAACCAATAATAAACTATCCTCGCAGGCCATTATGAATATCTTGATTTCTGAATCCAGCTGACCTGAAGAAGGCAGAGGTCAGTTCTTCAAAGTTCTTGAAAAAAAAAAACTAGCATATTTTCACGTAGCCAGCTGCATGAGAACATCAGTATCTGTAGCTTTTATATAAATGTTTTGCAGAGAGGAGAAATCAACTCTCTGACAGATTTTGGGTCACTCCTGCTACATTGAAGAAAAGTCTCATGCTTCTTCATAGTTGTAGACGTAAAATGGAAGTAGTGTTGGTGTTTCAAATACTTCTATTTCTTGAAAATTTCTTAGACTTCTTAGACTAGCCAAAAAAAAATCTGACCATGCCACTGTTTTGTGAATATCCTAAATTTATAAAATATATTCAAGGGGGTGAATCTCAGTACTTTCCATAGGCGGCACAATAGGGGGTAGTGAGGATAATCCCCCCCCTCACCTCAATAAAATAAACTGATTTAATTTTTCATTGAAAACTCAGTTTATTCCATACAAGTGTTAAGTCAAAATTATTGTAAATTTTATCAATAATTGCCTTCAATTAAATTTTTTTCATATTGTGTGAAAACAAGTGAAATCTGAATGTCATCATGGTATTTGGATACAAATTTTGAACAGGCATAACTTCCTTATGATCCAATGCCTGTCACAGCAAATAGACAGATGAGTACCTAGTTGTTTTAGATAGACTTGTTCATTATTTTTTGTTTGAAATAACTGCCTGTGTGTGAATAACACATTTTCAGGAGTGTTTATTAGCAGTTACCTGATTTGAGAGGTTTCCAGGTTGGTTAAAGGCAAGATCTTGTAGCCAAAAATTGTCATTATTAAAATGTGTAAACACACTTTTAAGTCCGGTGTTCATTATCCCAGGCAAGAATTAAACATTTTCAAAATTAAAATTGGCACTCACTGATAATCGTTATAAACTTCTTGTTTTGGTAGTGAAATGTCTGGATCTTCTTCCAAATGTGTCTTTATCCATGATATTGTCCTATAAATTTCTGTACGGCTGCCAAGAGGATTTAATGTTTGTCTGAAAGGATCTACAGCATTAGTGACTTCACCTGGCAGTTTTAAAAACAGTAGAAATTTTTCAACTTGAGATAGTGGATTAATCAGTTCCAGAATGGTATGTATTGTCTGCTTTGCAGTCTCACTGAAACAAGAAAAATCCAAGATACAATTTACATTCATTAGTTCGCACAAGTAAACATAAATCATCTGGTTATAAAAGTAACAGTTTGTTTATTTTAGCATATGTGTGCTATAAATAAATTGATCAATTATCACTAACCTAATGGTTAAGCTGATTGGACCAGGATCATGATCAGGCTCAGTTTTAATGAAATTTTCATATTCCTCCTCGCCGGCTTTTTTTAATTCGCCTTCCTCTCCTTCGTTTTCTGTGTTGCCATTGTTTAAATGCTCCTCTGTCCTTTCTAAATTTGTGGGTACAGATTGTTGATATTTTGGAACCCATATTTCATTTTCCATCGTATTCAGACAGTATTTGATGAATTTTAGTTGTTTTTAGCGCAAACCGCACGATATTTCACCACTTTTACAGCCAGAAAGGCTCGACCGCACCGGAACATTTTATTGTCAACTCAGATCAGCTGGTCCCCAATGGAGGACGATCTTCCTGCGGTAATTTTTTATTGAAAATCTTCGTCCGATGACGTAAGATTACCTAACTGTCAACTTCACACAGCTTCGCCAACATACGCGCAAAAAAACTATTTATTACCACATGATATCCCCAAATAATCGTGTTTTTAACCCTTTCTATCCTGTATAGTATGATATATACGTCCCAGAAAACTGAAGTATTAGAAAAAAAAAAGGTATATTTTGTCTTGAATAACATTAAATTGCGACTAATTTTTATATAGCTTAAATTTTATTTGAATGAATTTCGTTGTCAGGGATTCCTAATATGGATGGAATGGCGCAAATACTGATTTAATATAATATGTTTTATAGGTGCCCTCTGTGTTTCTTCATGATTTTCGGAATAAATATAACTCAAATGTGATTTCTAATTGAGAATTTCTGGATTTGAATTTGAAGATTGGTCGGATATGCGTATATCGAAATAAAAAACACATTGGGAAGCGGTTGTTATTATCTCGTCAGAAAATCAATTTTAAAAGTTTTTTGGAATCATATCCAAGAAAACTTGTTTTCCAGAATGAGTGATAACTAATACTCATATGAATTTTTTTTTAATATTAGCTACTACTAATGAGAATCAAAGACAAGAATGAGGGGAAATTTAAAAAAATATATAACTACTTTTTTTCTAATGATGACCTGACATCAAGATGTAAACTGTTATATTTTTAAAAAGCTGTACTCCACAGAAAATTCTGTAAGTCGGACACAAATATCCCCGTTTTCATATTTCCTACCATAAAGAAGATGCTCCACTAGTCGATTTAGTCGTTTTATCGCCACTAACGCTCTCTGGTGGCTAATTAGTAAATAATGTATTGGAGTCAGACACAGAGAGTAATAAAGATCACTTTCATGACAGGGATCATCAATTTCCGGGAGTAACTCCGGTTAAATCTAGGTTACTAACGAAGTAACTTGACAAGCAATGAAAAATTATGTAAACCCCATTTATAAAGTCAATTACAGTTCACTTCAGTGGTAACTAGCTCTGCCTCTGTGCATGTTTTTATTATTCAGCAGCTACGCTCTTGCGAAGTTGGTAAACTGGTGGATCCATGAGTAAAATAACATTACTTATGGAATAAAGAAATCGTAAAGCACAGAATCATACAAAATTTCAATGACCAGTAACATAGCATTCAGTTTCATAATATGATACGTATTCAGTTAAAACCGCAATGTATTTATATTTCAATCTAGTTTTTTATGTTCTGTTGCTTTTGTCGTTCTGTGTTCTGTGTCATTCGTCGTGAATCTCTGCAGTGTCGTCGTGCTGTGTGCCGTGCCATTTTCTAATTTTTTGACATTGACGTGACTTTATTAGTAGGTGTTTTCAAGTATCTATTTTCATCTTTTATTTTTTGATTTGGTGCATAAAAAAAGAAAATAAGGTTGTATGAAAAATGGTGGACAAATTAGGTATATTTTTCAAAGTATATTACATCATTTCAAGGAAGTTACTCATTGGGTTTGAATATATATCATTAGAGAAATAATTTTCCAGATATGCTTCAGCTTCCTTTTAAGGCCATTTAATTTGTTGCAAGTTAAAAGTTCACGCTCTGTTTAATGATTTACAGAACACTTTTCAACTCTTTCATAAGTGCTTGGTGAAATTAAAGTCTTTAATATTCTTCCTACTGAATTTGAGATGAATCATCACTATCTGGGTATTTGTCTTAGAAATTGACGTATTATTTCCTTTAGGATTAAATTAATGAATATGTCTTTTTTAGTGAACAGCGAAGCCAACACTCGGCGGATAGCCATGGTTGAGAGTTGTTTTGGCAGTTCAGGGCAGGTAGGTGTAGTATATCATCTCTGGAACTCCATACATATATATTTTTTGTTATTTTAGCCTCTAGGCGTTCCTGGTAGAGTCTTAGTTGGTGAAGGAGTTTTAACCAAAATGTGTAGGAAGAAACCTAAGACCAGGCAGTTTTTCTTATTCAACGATATTTTAGTATATGGCAATATTATTATTAATAAGAAGAAATACAATAAACAACATATCATTCCACTGGAAGAAGTTAAACTGGAAAGTTTACAGGATGACAATCGTAAGTTTATATTGCACCACCAATGGCAGGATATAAAGATTTCAATCTGCTTATAAAAGCAGACACAAAGAACTCATTCAAAAAGATGATAACAAGGAATTCTACCTATGATTCAATTTATTATCATATTTCAATGTTGTAAATCTCTCCCAAGTTGTAAGAGGCAATGTTGGGATCTCCAGATATGTAAGTATATCTTTCCACTGTGTTCCTTGTAGTAGTTTTGTGAAAAAATATCTTGGGATGGGAGGGAGTCTTGGTAATAGTTAGCTTTGATTATATTATCAAGTCCAGAATTTTTTTATGAAGATTAAGCTCTAAAAGTGCCCCAAAGACATGAGTCATATTAGTGTAGTAATGCTAAAGAGTATTATGCATATTGTATTGAAGGTATACATTTTTTCGTTTTATTTGAATACTCAACAGAGTTATCATATGGGTCTCATAAGAGCAGGATATAAAGTTTTTTTAGCATTATGTATTGTGATTTTGGGTTTCCAATAATCAGGTCTGTATTAGATTTCAGATAAAGTGATTAATTTGTTTATTTATTTCATGGGAAAACCCCAATACAAAAAAATTACAT
The DNA here is from genome assembly GCA_958502065.1 of Chrysolina americana. Classification (NCBI taxonomy): domain Eukaryota; kingdom Metazoa; phylum Arthropoda; class Insecta; order Coleoptera; family Chrysomelidae; genus Chrysolina; species Chrysolina americana. The sequence goes on along the minus strand of OY293411.1, from coordinate 11,160,457 downwards.
GGATAATCTCATTGACAAAGTACAGAGGAAGAGTTATAAAGGAGGGAAAGTTTAAATTTTCCATCAGGAAAATGGTCACTTGGTGACTGAAACATGTGTCAAAGTGTAAAAATAGCACTTTGTTGTCAGGATAAAACTGCTGTATATTTGCAATGTATATATTTATTTCACTTCAAATTATCTGCTTTTTGGCGATGAAAATTACTGACAACTATCTCAAATTACATTTGTTACTCTCTGTGACTGTCCCTGTCGCCCTTGGCTATCCAGCTTATATACTCCCAAGCATATTCCATCCACGGCTCTCGATTATTCGGGAGTATAGAATGATTCATCTAGATGGCTCTTAGAACCGTATCGAGGCGATCGGTTTTATTCGACATTGTTCTCGGCGATCCGTTGGCTAGTACAAGTTGTTTGCTTTTGAGGTCGACTGATTGGATGATCAGGGCCGGTGTCGGGGCCGGTCTTGAAATCGTTACATTATTATAAGTTCTTTATTTAGCAAAATGCTAATTTACAAAATTATAGTATACACATGTATATCTATAAAATTGCACAAAATGTAAAGCAGATTCCTCACAAAAAATAATGAACACTTATGGAGTACAGCTGTGTGCATAAAAAAGTCGTACAGCAGTTATAGGATATTGTGAGTCAGGCTTGTCATTCTTAATTAAACTTCTTATCGACTTTGACAAGTAGTGTCAAAAATTAGTGCCTCAGCTAGATAATATAAATCATGTACGACTTTTTTATGCACACAACTGTACTTTGTAAATGAAGGAAATGGCAAACCCTGTCTAAGTGGGTCTGATGTGGTTAGAACTGGTATCAGTTCCGTACTTCTTCATGTACTTCACTCATGATTTTATGTAAGCAACACATTGCATAAAAAATAAAGTTGTCACATAGACTGGCATCTGGAAACTGACAGCATGTGCTCATGCGCTAACGATCGCCCGTCCTCATGGTCTAAACATTTCGGGGAATCCCCGCTTACTCGGTAAAATACTGTTTTAAGTAGGTTATGACCGCAAATGTTTTCTAGTATACCAAAAATCAATGTTCCAAAGTTCGTTGTAAATGGGTTCATTATGTACGAAAAATCTAGCATGTGTATACTGATTCTTTAGTTCGTACCCTATAGATTGGTTAGTTATGAAAGGAAGTCCACTATGAGTGGGTTCATTATAAGCAGTCATTACTTTATACTTTATTATATTCAGAAGAATCCGCATTTTGTAAACCCGTTGCACCCTCACCAAAAACCATCAGAAGTCTTTGAGAGACTTAATTTTTTGCATGTATACTTACATATGAGTCGACAAGTTGAAAAAACACCGCATCGGAACTTTTATGAATTTTGCAAATTAGTGAATGATGTACCTAGTCGGCGAATGTTGCTACTTCTTTACACTACTTTGAAGATGAATGCTCTAGAAATTTGTTTTTGATCAATGTTCGCTCCAAGTACAACCGTACGAGATTTTATATGTCGAAAAACGTGTTGTGAAAATTACTTGTGAAAAAAAATACGATTTTCATCGGCTTGAAACTGGAAAAGTGTTGAGGATGAGAAGAAAATGAAAATTAATATCAACTTTCTCATGCCAAATTTTGTCAATCAAATTCCTTAAGGGAGACTTTTGGGTAGGACCGACCATTATCGAAATTTACATGCGTAAAATTAAAAAGTGACACTATTCCCGCTCTGTAGTTCGTCTTCTTCCCAGAACCAAGGATTTTTGGTATATCCATCTCTGAAAACACACAAGTCTCGACAAAAATCCAATTTGAAGCATTCGTTGATTTAATTAATTTGCCAACACAAGAAAGGCAATGTAAATCTTCCTGAATACCATCGCCATTATTCCCATAGTAGGTAAAATTGTGAATAAAATAGTAAAAAAATACTGTCTAAATATCCAATTTGGGTTAGGAAATAATAGTTCCTCAGTACAAACTACTGTCAATTTAATTTATGATACACTGCAGAAACCATGTGTGACCTGAGCAGGACCTTCAACTATGTCTTCTTCTTGATAAAAGAAACTTCATCAGCAAGCTCAATAGTGGAACACAGTGAACCCAAGGGATTGGTACAAGGGCCACTTTTGTTCATTATGTATATCAGTGATCTTTGATCCAATCCATAGAATGGCTGGTCCCAATAATTTCAAACATAAATAAATAATATTTTGTTCCATTGAGATCATTTACACGATATTGGAAAAGTCAGTAGAAAGAGTAGAATACATAAAATATGTTGTTACATAGGTAAATATATAAATAGTTAGGTACAAGGTATTAAAAGCTACATTCCATAAATTTTCAGACTATAGAATGAGTATTGCAACAGGAGATCTTTGAGAGATTTTTTAAATACATTCAGATTTTGGATTTCTCTTATAGTGATTGGTAGTTTATTAAACAACTGTATACCTGTATAAGATGGACTCTTTTCATAGAAAGATTTCCGATGAGGCGGTATTCGAAGAAGATTACCATGCCTTGTCTTATAGTTATGTTTGTCAGCACTTTTAATGAAGTCATCTGAATTGTTTTTAACGAATAGGATAGTTTTAAAGATGTAAATACAGATTTCATTAGACCCGTTTTCCTATGATTTAGAATTAAATGATTGTGGACCCAGCACAGAACCCTGAGGAACACCCATAACCGGACTAAAACCCTATCATTTCTACAAATTCCTCTCTGAATGAAGGTTTAACTGTAAATATCCTGGGCTTTTCACCTTGGACAAAACTTTGCCATATTGACAAGCTTCTTCTCAGACTTTTCGGAAAAGTTCTGAGCCTAGATATACTCTAAATCTCATATTTTTGTCTCTTCCACTTGCACATGACATATGGTACTGTACTGTTGAGAAATTCTAGTTACTGATAATGTATTTGTCCTATAGAAGAAGGCTATGAGATGTATTGCCAAGGCAGGTTTCAGAGATTGACATCTGACATCTCTATTTAGATTAATCATTCACTCTTGGATACTCATAAAAACCCAGTAACTTATGCTATTCATTCTTATTACCCTAAAAACTTTGATATAATAGTGAATTGCTTCGAGAAATGAAGAATAGGAACAAAGCCAAATTCAAAATACAATCAATCAAACAACCATTGAAAGTTGTGTCTTTTCTATAAACAGTACTTGGAATAAAATATTTTCAATACCTTACCGTTACTCATATAAGTGCTATCCATTTAATTCTCGTCGCCAGTTACTCAAAACAGAATGTCAACAAAGTGTGATTCTGTTCAATCAATTTTATTTGAATATGAAATGACATATACATGTCATCATTTTACAAGGAATGTTATTTTATCAAAGATGAACATATGACAGTGAGAAAAATATTGACAAGTTCTTCATAACCAAAATGTAGATTTGCCGCTTGATATTGAAAATGGTATTATTATTTACTCTTCTTCTAGAGTATAAAAATGGCTGGCTGATTAAAACAGCCTCTAAATCATTTGCGGTGTATGCTGCGACAGCGATAGAGAAAGGCGAATGGATGGCCCACATCAACAAATGCATAGATGATTTACTCCGAAAAAGTAAGTCACCAAATTGAAAGCAAAACCATTACAGAAAGAATTTGAATACCGTATTTTCTAGGTGGGAAAAAAGCAGTTGCAGAACACGCAGCAGTATGGGTACCCGATGGTGAAGCTCCAGTCTGTATGCATTGTAAAAGGACTCAGTTCACTTTGTTGAACAGGAGGGTAAAGCAGGTTTATTAATAATACTGAGTTATTTGATTAATGTGAGTTGTATCACAAGTTTGAAAACAAAACTTAGTTGACCGTTTAAGGCCATTTGAACTATATTGGAAGTAAAACGCCTAGAAACCCTGGTGTGCCAACTTTTACCTGATAAAACTGTAGAATAAAACGCTGGACATTCACTAGCTTGATTAAGAAAAAATGCAATTTTTTGGAATGAATGTAATAATCAAACATTTCACATTCACCATTAGAACCTGTCAATCTTGTGCCTATCGGACATCTGCCCAAGCATGCTAATGGATCTGCGCAATTCTATACGAGGTTTCCTTATAAAATTTGCTAAATAATAATTTTTTCGCTTATTTGAGTTTGATTGAGGCAGATTTACCGGATTCATAATGCCCAATTTAATGCATATGCATAATTTTAAAGTACATTTTATAACATTTCAATACTCAAATTCATATGAAACCATTTAGGAATTATAAGTTATGAAACGGGTTAATGGTTTCATATGAATTTGAGTATTGAAATGTTATGACTTTTACATTAAAATTACGCATAAGCATTAAATTGTGCATTATGAATCCGATAAATCCGCCTTTGCTTTTCAGAAGTAATATGTGATGTCATGTAATAGAAAATTAATATTTTTTGGATGATATAACTACAGTTGAAAGATTTTATCATTTCGACACATATAACGAATGGTAAAATAGTGAAAACCTAAATAAGCTTGATGATACGCAAAATTGATTGAATAGTTGGATAGTGATTTTTTTTTACTTCATCACGGATTTTTACAACTTCAACTACTTGAGGAAAATTTAAAGAAACATTAGGGTATAACAATGCACAAGTATTGATAATTAGAGCGTGGCGAGTTTAGAAATAAAATGTAAGTTTCGAATTGATGGTTTCAAAGTATGTTACAGATTTTAAGTGGTATTCACTTTCGGTACTAGATATAAATTATTGTGTTCATCTTTCTGGATTTTGTCTACACAAAAAGGGAATAAGGTCAAATTATTAAGGAAAATAATATAAAATACAGGAAAATGAAGAAACGCACATCACTAATATTGCGTTACGAAATTTTTGATTCTGCCATAACTATTTAGATTATTTCGGAAAAATAACACAATTTGTGGTGTGGTGTTATTTTTCCAAAAAATTTGGTCTTCCACTTCGAGTATGGAGACTATAATTTTACTTCAGAATTATATTTAAAAAGTTTATTGACATGTAAAATTCACAATTACTGAGTCCCTGGAATATTGACATAAGGACGAGGCGCCAGCTCTGGATCCAATTACAGAAGCAGACCAAGATTTCATTTGTTTCGTCTTCAAAAAGATCTAAGCACAATCTAATCAGTCGACACACCAGGGTTTTTAGATATCATAATTGGAATTGATTTTGTTGAAAGTTTTTGAACTGGAAGTTTATTTAACCAGTTGGAATATTCATTTCATGAAAACAATAAACAAATGTTGGTTGTTCGGTGAGTTAGCTTTTTGTAAGCCTTCATTATCAAACTCTATTTGAATAATAAAAAATTCTTACTTATCATAGAGAAATTCAAATACTTTTATTTTGAGGCTTCCACAATCGCCGGGTTTGAACTCACCTTGATTTTGATTATTATCATCATTTTGTTGCTAAAAAAATTGTTAAAATTGTTATTTCCGTCAACCAGCTGCACACCCTTAAGAGTACAACCCTCAAAAGTCTTCGAAAGACTTGTCCGAGCTAGGGAAGACGCAGCCCTTACCTTTTAACGTGTGATGCCATGCACGAGACCGATGACCATGCTGTGAATCAAACCCATGGCCCTTAGGTTAAGAGACAAGCGCTCTACCATCATGACTATCATTGCCAATATAGTTGATCTCTGACATTATACTATTGATCAAATCCTTTTCATAACCTTGAAATGTAATACCATTGAGTGCAGGTTATTAATGAGTTTGTTATTTATTTACAGCATCACTGCCGTAAATGTGGATCAGTAGTATGTGGACCTTGCTCAAATAAACGCTTTCTGCTCCCAAATCAAAGTTCAAAACCACTAAGAGTATGTCTAAATTGTTACGATGTTCTTACAACGGCCACCACGAAGAACCACTCGTCAATAGATTCAGCAACTAAAGGTTTGTATATTTACTTTACAAGAACTAACCAAAACTAAATTAAATTTACAATAAACATTGAGATGAGTATCCTGGAACTTTCATTTAATCTGGTTGAAAAATTAGTGACATTTGACTATTTATGATTTTATATGTTTGAAAATGTCATTGAATATTGTTATTTAGGCTTGAATGCAGACTCATCTGGAGAAGACGATTCTGATGATGATGAAGAGACCAATAAAGGACAACCTGAGGCTCATGATCTGGTGAGAAATTTAAATCAATATATCAAATGTATTTCAACCTTTCTCTGGTGTTTGCCACTCAGATTAAAATACAAGTTTCAAAGAGAAACATTCGTATCTCAACACCATGAATATTTTTATTTTTAAGGGTTGAAATGAAATAGTTGTTCACGTTAGGTAAATCCAAAAAAATTTTCTTGACTCAAAAAATATGTTGATCTTTTGTCGCATGCAAGTTACATTGATTTATCTAGTTAATCATTTTTGAAACAGTTTCGAAGTCACTGTCTTGGTTATACCTGTTGAGGCTGTAAGTTGAACTAAACCAAAGTTGTAAGTTAATCTTTGGTTCCATTGCTACATTTTGAACTAACCGAATAGTTGAAAATGTTGATGAAGGGTGAGCTTAATAATTATTTTGATTGCAGTTTGAAGAGTTAGTTTTGGGCTGATATTTTAGTTTGGCATTTTTGTTTTGGTGGATATTTTGAGAAACGTTTGCAAACATAGCAACATAAACATAACATAAATGACTGATTCACATTTTAGCCTGCCATAGTAAATTTTAATTTACATTACGGCCTTTTTAACGTAATGAGTAAAGTCCTATTTAAAAGGGGCCAATAATCGCATTCTGCATTTGTGTTTTGGTATTTTGTCATACAAGCATTTACTCGCCTTTGCTCGCACAAGCTCTGCTTTTGAGGGGGTTTCTTCAAAAACCTGGATACCAAATTCGAAAAAAAAAAATTGCGGAAAAGCATAATAATTCTCTTATATTCGAGCAAGCAACAATGTAGCGATAAGAAGAGGAAACATAATGCTATATAGGGATTGAGATGAAAATAAAGAAAATGTAACAAATATAATCATACTTATCATCATATTAATCATCACTTATTTGATGTAGATATCATCCGGAAAAGTGAAATTTTTCATTCAACGATTTGAAAAGTGGGTACATAACATTACATTTCTAGTTTTCTTTCCTATTCTGATACCTAAAATCAAAAAATATGTGATAAATACTATAAATCATTAAGAAAATCCTCTATAATGTTTTGGACGTCACACACACTATTTTCCTCAATCATTTTGGGACTCTAACGACAAACAAGAACTTTTTTATTTTAGGTCAGTAAGGTACTGAATCTTTTGAATGTAGTAATATATTTTAATGAAAAATTTACGAAAAAAGAAATATTTTTCATAACTTTCTAGATCCTCCTGTTTGGAGTATACTGAACCATTAGGCTTATTGAAACAAAGCAACATTTTTTTGTAGATTACATGATTTTTTATTCTTTGTGTGTCTTTTCTTACTCATTTTGTCGAATGACTAATCAAAATTATATTTTTATTTTCAGCCAAAATTCTATGGAGATAATGAAAAACCTGAATAATCTCTCAAAAAACCACACTTCCACTTTTATTATCATTTCCAACATTAATTGTATCATGAGATGAATATTTTTAGTATTGAAATATCTATTTTTAATAAAAACCCACTGGATAACTATGTGTATAGATGACTGTTAAAAAATATGTAGATGTTAAGAATAGATTTTTTGCAATGAAAGGGTCATTGTGTTTATTTACTACACGGGGTGCTAAGTTGAAGCTCAGAGTTTTTAATCACTAGATTTCAAAATTGGAAAAAAAATTGAAACAAAAGTGTTGATGAACTTTTGAGAGTCAGTTTGAACTAGAAAATATGTTGTATATATTGTATTAAAAATGTTCAATTATTTATTAAATTCTCATAATTAGTTGTTTTTGCTTTTGCATTATCCCATTCGATTTAAGGTGGTTATTTTCGTATTAAAAATTTGTATAGACTGATATTCAAAATTTTGATTATTTATTTATCTGGGGTGGAAAGAATACCTATGCATCGATGTTCTTACCAGGCTGTAGTTGCTGTCAATTTCATAGTCTGAATTACTTCTGGCCAGTTCTTCTTAATATTTACATATTGCTTCAAGTTTCATGTTGAATGATCTAGAAACCTTTAGGCATGTAAGTTATTGGGGTGGAATTAGGTTCTCGTCACAAATAAAATCGAATAATCAATTATTGTAACTGAAAAGATAATATTTAGCTACTGTGATATATAGGCCTACTTGTAATACAATGAATTTTTCTAATTTTATGAAAATGTTACACAATTTCTTTTTGACTTCAATTAAGTTTATGTAATCATCACAGTTTTTATTATAATTACATTGTTATGATCAATTATTTTATTACACTATTAAATATTTTAAATTACTCACCTTTTATTTTATTCAGTGTCAACCCTAGAAATGTTCCCTTCCAAGTATTCTAGTATTCACATGTCTAGTGCCCCATGCATCCTGTTCTTTAGTAAAACAACTGCCGTTTCCACACTGAATATCCTCTTACCTTTATATCGATAAAATCGTCAGTTAACTCGTAGAAAGGAAGAGAATCCATGAAATGAAGTATTTTTTTACGGAAATAATTGGATAAAATCCGTTCACGAAACTGTGCAAAAAATCAAAGGACCCCGCAAAATCCCTATGGAATTTGGGTTTTGGTGGATTTGTTCGAATTTTTGATATGACGTAGTCGATGTCGATTCTCAACCAATGTTACTATTGCGCCAACCCGGAAAAATGAACAGTTTTGCCGCTAGGAGGTGTTAAAATCACCCCTTGCTTAGAATTGACTATATATTTTCAAAACCGAGAACAATATCTACCCGTTTTATTGTAGCTAATGTTGCATAAGATTGGGCTCTTTTATAAAAAAATTATTCACCCCCCCTCTTCCCACCACCTCCTATTATGAATCGCAAAAAAATTATATCTGGATTATTCTGAAATGCATCGTCGGATGTTTGAATAAGCTGGAATTAGGGAAATAGCACTTTTTCATGATTTTCGACCCTCCCCCGATGGGTACAAAGCAAAAAAAAATCTCTGGATTTTTCTGAATTTTTAATATGATGCAGTTCATGTTCTAGGTGAAAAAACCCAAACATGGGTAGTTTTGATGCTAGGGGGCGTTAAAGTCGCACCTTGCTTAGAATAGACTATTTAATATTATAGGCGGGAACGATGTTTGTACGTCTTAAATTTTAGATTATGTTGAGTCATACTGTATTTTTTTAAGAATTTCAAAACCTACCTCACCCCCAATCCCTATTTTAAATCATAAAAAAAATATTCTCGTTTACTTGTAGAATAAATGTTTCAATCAGCTTCCATTAGTGAAATCGTACACTTGTTTGATTATACATCTCCTCACTTCCTGTTTGTATGCTATAGGACTGCACTTCGGAATATACCCACAAGTAGAATCAGCGTGCACCACAAGGTTATACAGTCCATTCGCAAAATAAGTAGATAATCACGTTATTTTGCTTATGCCTACTGCTCTTTCTGAAAACAATATATTTATACCCTTCTCGACCCCATCATTTCAACAAACAAAAAGTTTCAAAATAATATATTTGGATTAAAAACATCCATAATTATGGATGCCAGGTAAACGTGAAATTGAGAAAATGCGTTTTCTAATGAACGTATGTGATTCCAAACGATATGAGGGCATTCTCTAGAGTGGATCTCACTAAAGAATTATACAATGAAGCAATAACACCATCGGGTTTATAGAGGAGCTTCTAGTTGCTCTTAGAATAAAATCTTCTCAACGTGACTGTCAAAGGTGAGTTTGGTATCTAGAAGGACTCCCAAATCTTCAATAAGATTTGATTCCCCAAAAGGTTTTCCACATGAAAGTAGATCAGTTATAGTTATTAACGTTACAAGGCCGATGTGTAGCAAATAACGGATGAGGTTGAATATTGCAATCCGAAGCGCAGCCGAGGATTATAACAACCGATTCCGTTATTTTCGTATCGGCCGTGTGTCGTTCAAGACTTGTAATCCCGCTGAAAGAGTACATTTTGATTCAGAGGAAAGAACAAACCGCGTACCTCGTAATTCTACAGAAAAAACTCAATATCATGCTGAAATATTTGAACAAATGATTTCTTAACGGCCGCCGCGCCGGCCTTTAAAAAATCTTAACGGATGGAGGCTGTTAACATTATTAACTTTTCAATTATCATCTGAATACCGTTAAATCAAAATAGAAGTATGGGATTACACAAAAATATTTTTCTACGACCACATAATAGAAATATGCCCATTTTATGCGCTTCATTGCGAGCTGTACTGTATAATGACCATTTCAGTACAGGCCATGGTACAGGTATTGCTGAAATATAAAGCCCAAATAGACCAGTCCGGTAAGGTTTTGCTAAGGATAATTTAAAATAGAATAAGGAATTCAATAGATTATTTTTTGACAATTTTTGTAACCAATCGAAACCATCAATTCAAAGAATTCATGTACGTTCAGGCCAATCACAGCATTATTATAGTGGGAATTTTCTACCTCGAAAATTGCCACGGGAATTTTTGTGGTATTTTGTTTTTATTATGTGACAACTGATACTTTTGTGATACTTTTGATCTTACGTCTGTCATCAGTTTGCATGAAAATTAGTGAAAAATGATTCGAAAACGGTTTAGTACATCATCATTAGATGAAATTTTAAAAAAATCAACGAAAATGCATGTAAGAATACTATTTTGAGTAACGTGTCAATTTGGAAACAGTTTCAATTGATAACCTATAGGGACAGAGAGAAAGCAATAGCTTTCAATCCAACAGAACGAAACAATGTTACGGAATCCTCCAGCCAAGGACAAAACATCCATAATAATTGTATATTTCATGATGAGAACTTCAAATTCCAAACTTCATTCTGTTTATAGTGATTTAAGTAAATTAAATAAAAATGTTATATGTATAGAAAAAAGGTCTATGATTGGGGCATCAAAAAATAATCACTTATAATACCACAAGAGCTTCAAAATTATCGGGTATCTCCCGATAGGTTCGTTGCAAACAAATGAAGGAGTCAAGTTTTTCAGGTTAAAAAATCACGAGCGCGAAGCGCGAGTTATTTTTTCCTATTCTATCTATTATAAGATGTATTTGAGATCTCTCTACACAGTTCATGAATTTTTTTAGTTTTGATCGGAATATTATGTATGGAGCAATATTTTTTATTGATAGGGGAAGAAAGTTAAAAACTTTGGGGGCTAGAAACAAGTGACTTCTCTGCCCAACTGTTTTGCAAGTGGGAGGAACGGGAATATTTTTCTTTGTTTTATTCCTGGTAGCGTAGGGATGTAGTATTTCGCCAAATTTCTGCTTATTTTTGTGACAAAAACAAGCAATTTTAATAAAATAGAATAGAAGGTTAGTGGAATATCTTAAGGTGATGAACTTTGCGTATCCTGTAGCATTTGTATTTGTTCTTTTTCAAAATATTTCTGGTAGATTTTACAGATATCCCAAGTTCGTGGGCAATTTCTCGTAAAGAACAATCTTGATTAGAAATATTTTTGTAAGTGACCAATCCTAGATTTAAAAAAAAGACGTTATTTTTCACTTTTTAGTCTTTATAAGGTAATCTTTGCTTACCCAAAACATTTATTTGGTTCCTTATACTTCCAGTAACACATTTTCTAGTTGTATTTCTGTCAAATGCACCACAGTCTCTCAAATTTCTTTCTAATCGTCTAAACATTTCAATGTTTGTAATGCGACGATTCGGGTATAGCTCACCATACATATTTCTTGCAACAACTCATTTATTTTTCCTGCCGTAGAAATCAAGCAAAGCCTACTTGTAAAAGAAGTGAGATGCTATTTAATTGTACCAAATTAGACAACACTTTACAGAAGAACTAACGACAGGACCGTAATTAAAATTGTTGTCACTGATGATGCCAGTTATTTTATATGAAACGCTATAAAAATGTCAAGTGTGATATACCACTGAATTGTGATTTCGTCGCTTTATCAATATTTGTGATGAAATAGACAGGTCCGTATTTAAAAAAAATAGTTGATGGTGGCCGTGTTGACACGAAACGTTCAATTATAAATTTATCATTACGTAATTCTAGTGCATTTTGAATACAATAAAACTTTCCTCTTTCATTTTTTTATATTTTCTGAAATAACCATTATATTCGTAAAAAACCGAAAACAGCATTTTTAGATTTCCCTGCATAAGTCGGGAAGGGCGAGAGTCCCCGTAGATTTTCTCTGACCAATGTACTGCTCACCACAATAGTTACATTTTTTCTCATTTAATCGTCTTTGTATCTATTACGGTTTAGAGTGTAGCAATGTTACCACATGATAAAAGAAACGGCCTGTATAGTGAATGGTGAATGAACAGAGGTATTTTTGCGAAGATAAAGAATTAAAAAATATCAAATATCATACATGATCGTTTGACCTTCTACTCCAAAGAATGCCAACATTTGATGGTAGCTAAATTATAGATACAAACCTCGATCATCGTTAAAATATTTGTCGTGATAACTATTTTTGACCTTCAGTCTCTCGTGCATCTTCTTCTGCCCCGAGGGTATCATTCGAGAAACATTTTAATACCTGCACACGTTTTGTTGTGAATAATATTAATCAAAATTTCACTTTCATCAATACCACAGTAGGTACCTGACAGTAAAAAAGTTTGGATCAGGATATCATAATGCTATCCAACAATAAATTATTCAATAGTCTTGGTTTATCCTCATCACACTTTTATAACGAGATGATTAACTTTTTTTATCAAATCTCACCCACTGTCTTGAGCTCAAGGCAATATTTAGAAACTGGTTTTCAGTTAGTTGACTGGGCATTAATATGTTATAAACATCACGCAAAGCTACAGTGGTATGAAGTGTTTTGAATGAATATGTATAGCTGGTATCCACAAACAACTTAAAATGACTTCAACGGCAGATCTAGTGACCGAATCGGTTGCGGACTTGACGAAAAAAGATGAAAAATCCTTCAGTAAAATGGACTTCAAACAAAGGGTGTCTTACATTCAAGAAGTCATTACAGTAGAGCCTCTGATAGGCGCTTATGTGATGGCCGCGACACTGTGTGGACCCACTTTATTCAACATGGAATTCGAAAAGTCCTGCAGGGTGAACTTGCAGATGAACGACACCGTATGCGAAGCCATTCTCAGCGGGCAACACGAAAATTACTCCAGCCAAAATGAGGAAGTTCAGTATGCGATAAGCAACATGCACTCTTGGCAATTACCGGTGCAAAGCGTCATGCCGCTGATCCTGGTTCTTTTTCTAGGATCGTACAGCGACCGACACCAGATCCGGAAACCGTTTCTCCTCATCCCGATTCTTGGCGAGCTTCTTGCTGTCGTGGGTTGTATTTTGTGCGTGGTGTTCATGCGATCCTGGTCGTTGGAGGTCTTAGGGGTGTTTCAAGTTGTAGTACCGTCGTTCTTCGGAGGACAACCCATGATCGTGATGGCGGTGTTTGCGTACATCGCGGACGTAAGCACCACTGAAATGCGCACCTTGAGGGTTGGAGTAGTTCAAATCGTGCTGAACACCATCGTCCCGATCACACAATTGTTCAGTGCGCACTATTTCGAACTGGTGGGATACTACGGGGTTCTACTCACGGCGGGTGCATTGTACACTTTGGGACTGCTGTACGGTATTTTTTGGCTGAAGGAATCTAGAACACCCGTGAAGGCCGACAGTAAGGGGTTACTGAGCGATATCTTCGATCCGAGGCATGCAATCGATACCTTCAATTTGATGCTGAAAAAAAACCCTGGCAATAATAGACTTTACATTTCCTTGATTCTTCTGACGCTTTTCGTTTATAGTGCGGTTGTGGTTGGAGAAGGAGGGATGTTCTTTTTGTACACTCATGCTCGGTTCGCCTGGACAATAGTGGAATATAGTCATTTCATAACTGTCAATACATTAGTACATTTGTTTGGTAAGTAAATTGTTTCGTTGTCTCACTTTCAGGTCCAGATTTTGTAATCTATTTTTCATCCAATTGAGCTAAAATTTTGCACACGTATATATTCATTCCCAGATAACATATGATATCCAATAGATATCCGTTTCATGTCCAATTAATTCATGTCGGGATATCCCCAGATTTGAAATGTTCTTCCATGATATACCATCGAGAATGTGTAATGGATATCGTTCAGAAGATATTTATGGATAGCCATAAAGATATCCAAAGACAACATAAATTCATATAAATATAACAATAGTATATTACATTACGAGTGCGGAAAGTGACATGTTTCAAACGGGTGGGAAAAAGATAGATAGATAGACATTTATTTCCCAACTAGGTACATTATAAATCATTAGCAATATTCTTACATGAAAAAAATATTTTTATACCTATTGCCAAAGGCTTAGGGAAAGGGCTGACTAATGTTTAAATTTGATACAATGATTCGAATTCGCAGCAAATGGGAAACTTTTTGACTATTAATATTAGGAAAAAAATTACCACTCATAAAAAGTTCTGGATGGTAAAAAACCCGAAAAACAACCATCAGATTTCAAATATTTTCACTCGAAGATGAGGTTACTTAATAAAATAAGAGGTTCCTACAAGAATAAAGTACTTTTATTTTTGACAATATCGATAATTTTTATGGTAAAAAGTTTTTAGAATTGAAAACTACGCTCAGATATCCACATAAAACTTTTTATGAACAATAAGTTTTTTACTAAAACCAACAAATAATTTAAATGTAAAAAAAATTGAACAATATCAAGTTTTGTATTTTTTCAAGAAAACAAATAATTTTGACATATTATTCTCGAAAGAAAATAACTTACAAATTATGAAAAAGATTTTTTTGACACCACCCCATCCTAGAATGTCATAACAAAGCTGTGATTAAAGGGAAGTAAAGCATTTCAGGATGCGTAACTGAAAACAATTTATTTAGATTAGATTAGACTTGATTTTGGGTTTCGCCTATCGATCATTACTTGAAATATTTGACACATTTGATCCTACACAACAAAACATTACCGGATAATTATAAAGTTTGTCAATTTTCTCTTGTTGTATTCTGTCAGTAAATATCAGTAACTCTCAATCTGTTAGCGACCCCCTGGTTATCAATAAGTTTTAAATTTTTTGGTAGTTCGTGACTTACATAATAGAATAACTGAAGCTGAAAATATAATGAAATTTGGGATGTTATTATTATCAAACAATTATATTTTTATTTCCTAATTATTACGTGTATTTAAAAGTTCTTTAAAAACAACGTGAAGTGAACCCTTGTTTCTTTCGGAAGGAAAATACTTTTTGATATAACAAAAAATATTACTTTAACTGTTTAATTTTTATTTCAGGTACTGCCCTAGCTGTTCCCCTCTTCACAAAAGTACTCAATCTAACAGATATGACCATTTTGCTGTTCACATTCATTGACAAAATTGTGAGCAATTTTATATTTGTTTTTGCTAATTCAAGTGGACTCCTCTATACAGGTAAAAAAAGGAATTTTTGTTTACATTTATACGCATTTCGATTGATATTCACTACTAAAACAACGTTTTGCATTGTCATGGCAAATAGTTTTGTGGTTTTAATCATCCATTGCTATCTCAACATAAACAACCCATTATCCTCAAGTATCTGTATTATTAAGAATAAAATATGTACAAGGTCCTTTACGTCGAGTTCCAGCCTTTTTAATATTCCGATCCGTGATGATAAATTTGGCAACTCAGCCACGGCAAATATTAATAATAGCCGTCCTCTACCCGCACAGGCTATGCCTTTGGGAACACTCTATGAGTGTTTATCAGGGAGTATTATTATTATTATTATAACGACTGTCCCATGTCGAATGCTTTTCTCAGCTTATTCGTCAAATAAGATTACAACTCATCCACCCTAGAAATCGTCTGATCTACATAACTCAAGTCGTAAATAAGTAACAAGAATGATTAGAATAACAGGTCGTCTTTACAGTGTTGTCGAATTTCTTCACATTTGCTCGGAGTATTAAGAAGGTCGTGGTTGAGTCGATATCTATAGGAGAAGCTCAGAGGCTAAGTTTATGATAATTTGTTTACGGTATTTTTTCACTTTTCATTTTCAGCTGCCGTTGTGAGCATACTGACAGGAGTAACACCAATTGGAATAAGATCTCTTGCCACGAAGGTGGTATCGGAAGACGACTTGGGAAAAGCTCAATCATTATTCGGTATCTGTGAAGCTCTCGCTCCAGCCATCTCAACCCCTATTTACAATAAAGGCATTTACAACAACACGCTGGAAAGCTTTCCGTCAGCATTTTTCATTCTCGGAATTTTGCTGTACACATTTTGTAGCGTAATAATAACGTGAGTACAATTTATTATCCAATCTCAAATTGTCAGTACAATCTGTGAGTTTAGCATCACAAGGTCAAAATATCAATCCAAATCACGTGACATTCAAAAGTACGCCGTGATCAGACCTAACAGTTTTATTTTATAATTCTTAATAGCTTTTTCCTCGCACTTTACTCCTAAAATTATTTATTTAAATTTTAAAAGTGACAATGCGGTTTAGTATGGATTTTGGTTACTTCCGGTAAAATATTTGCCAACTGAATTTTTTTATCAATTTGTAATTAAATCTCTGAATTAATTCGACTGAAAAGAGGCGTAAAAAGAGTTTATTACGAATAAGGTATAGTTCATACTCTCGATAACTTCGCAATTTTTCTGCGAATAAAATGGCTGCCAACATGGTTCTGCATCAACGATTGGTCCGGCATGACTGGGAGCCATTTTATTCGCAGATAAATTGCGAAATTTGCGAGGGCATAAACAAGACTTAAACAGTACCGATTTTTTACAAAAAATCTAGAGGTGTGAGTTCCTCCATTTAAAAATTTAATGTGTTTTTTCCAGAAAATAGTAGATTTTTATGTCCTATTTAAGCCTCCAAATTTCGTTGCGATATACCAGGTGGTTTGAGAATTAGTAGGATGGGGAACGAACTTACTTTAGACGGGCACTATATATGTAGCAACAAAGAAAATCGGGAACTGAACTCACCAACATAAGGAAAGACATGAAACGGAACGGGTACCCAGATATACTCTTGGAGGAGGTTCTGTTACCCTCCTATACCATACATATAAGGTTTAGGTATAAGAACAACTGAGAAGGATCAGGAATAAGCACGTCAAAAGCTACTTCAAATCCGGCAACACATTGAAAAGCTTGGATGGGACAATGGTTTTAACGAAAATTCAAAGAATCCGCCTAGCCAACACAGATACATCTCTAAGATATTGCTGCGATGTCACTTCGTGACCTGCGACTCGAATCGTTACGTCGCACAGACGTCCCAGCGACTCACTTTTGTCACACTCATGATGCATGCTGGCGACCTCTATGCAACGTAGTTCTGAGACGTCTTTGCGATGTAGTTCCGAGACGCCTCCTAATAAAGTATCAGGGATGTAACAGAGCGACATAGCAGCGATTTCTTCACTGTCACATTCAAGAGACGCCAACGTCTATGCGATATTCCAGACAGAAACAACAAATAGAAACAGAAAATATATTTTCATTATGGAAAAAATAAATATAACAAAAATATAAATAAAACAATCTTCAAAAAATTAAAACATTCTGGCACAACATTAACTAAGTACGAAATTAAAAATTAATAAAGTAAAAAATGAAAATAAATAAAAAACTATAAGTCAATTGCTTTGGATCCTTTTCCTGTCGAGCCTTTGGAACAGGCTGCTTCCACATTTTTTTCGTTCTCTCCGTGAAGGCTCATCACCACATCGGGAAATCAATGAAACAATATGAGACCACTGAAAGCTACAATGCCAGATAGTAAAGAAAGAAATAAAGGAATCTCACTTTGTTGATACTCAACAACGATACTCACTTTTCACTTTCAGTTTATGGACAATAAACTTCGCAAATGTGATCAATTCAGTTGGAAATATCAAAACATGAACATTATAGAAAGCATTCAAAGCTTCCATCTTCGATCAATGCATCAATACAAAGAACAAAGAACTCGAACTAAATATGGTTATACAATACAGTAACAGCCGGTCACGCAGTGCCTCTCGCTTTCAGGTTGGCCAACATTGAATACGATCTGTGTTGCCAACTTCTTGCCAACTTACCGCGTTACTTCAAAATAAACATTCAACACAAAAGGCGGATCTATTGAAATGTTATAAATTGTATTTTAAAATTATGCATATGCATTAAATTGTGCATTATGGATCCGATAAATCCGCCTAAATTGAGGATTCGCCTTTCGACCGTGGTGGAGGATAGATGGCGTCCTTGTGGTCGGCAGTCAAATGAATGTGTGTGGAAGTCCTATTATCACCTGATCTCGAGATAACTCAATAAAAATATAGTAGCAGAGATATCTAAACATAGATTTTGATGTCTAAATGATGTCGCAGTATGACGTCTATGGCAAGTAACAATTTGACATCGCAGGGACAACTAAATCCAGCTATCACTAATTCAGATATCACAGGGACGTCGCAGTAATGACAATAATATGACATCGCAGAGATATCTATATTCGGCTATTATTGATTTTGATATCTAAAGGATATCGCAGTAATGTCAACGATGTGATATTACAAGGACATCTAAATCCCATTTTTGACGATATTGACATCCCTGAGATGTGGATGTTTGTCCAGTATTGACTGGGCGTATACATTCAAACCAACAAAGCCGTCAATCAACTGAGCGTTGAAATAAAGAATGTTAATTAAAAAAATGTTTTTACGAATTAAACTTTTTGGAGAAAATCCCTCAAAACCCGAGCTTGTGCGAGTGAGGGAGTACTTCCAAAAACTGTTGACGACCACTTTTCGCAATGAGGAAGCAACAGTATCTGGTGATTACCACTGAAGATCTGAAAACTGTCTCCCATTCACTCGAAACTGGTGATCATACACCACATAACGCTCAAATATAAAATACCAAAGTAACAATTCAGACAAAGGAAGTAAAAGTAATCAATTAACATCTTTCAAACATATATTATATTTCATTCAATTTCTGAATTTTTCATCAAAACGTAGTGTCACTTTAAGTTCCATATACCAGTTGAAAAGAGAGTGTGATGTGAATTGTCTAGATGCCAATCCCGCTTGGGGTGGGTGCAGTAGATTTTTCTCAAGTTTTCCTATAACTTAAAAGTGAATATACGCCATCAAAAGTCAGTAAGTCACTGCGAGTGCCACGGACAATAATATTAATAGCCGTTCTCTACTCGTACAGGTTTTGCCTTTGGGTACACTTTATTATTCTAGATGTGATTTCATGTTGAAAATGACTATCAGATTCTTCAAGTGAAGAAAGCCAATGATTGAATGATGTCCGTTAGAAAAGAACACACAATACATTGAATTATTATAGATACCAATTTTTTTTCAGGTGGATGTATTTTAAAGAAAAAGGGAACCGGAATCTTGCCATAGCTGCAAATATGGAAGAAAGAAACGGAAATGATAATAAAGATATACCAATGGGAAACTACGTCGATACGACTCATATCTGAGCAGGACTGATCTCGAAAAGACTGAAATATACAATAGAAAATAAATAACCGGGCAGGGTATTTTAAGTTTGAGTGGTTCCTCGTTCTCCTCTTCTACTGAGATACAGGGTATTAATTATAAACTTAAAAACGCATGATTAAAATTTCTCAGGCTAAAAACAAAAGTTTTGAATCAGTCCAGTCGGTTCCACAGGAGTGAATTAGTTCGTGTGTCTCTTACCCCAAATGATGCCCAACTGATTTTTTAGAACAAAATCCACTAGCAGGATTGGTGTTTGTTTTGGAGTAGAATACATTTATTTGACTACACTAAAAATGCATGTTTGTAGTAAAAAGCGACAATACTGATTTTGTACTATTTAAGATATATAATAATAGTGTAAAAACATGAGAAATAGTGTAAATAAATATCATAAATTATTATCAAAATATTGTAAAAAATATAGAAAATAAGTAACAGTGAACATAATTAAGATAGAATAAATGGAAATTTCGTAAGGTGAGTTTTATTCTTTATAAGATGAAATGTCCAAAATGTATTCTCGGTGGAGTAAGAGCAACCTTGGATGGTGGCCAGGTACGTTGAAGAGCAAGGCCCGAATTAAGCCGGCACTACACGACTCGTAGAACATTGGCTCCAACGCTGGACCGAACATTTGAGTCAAAAAGTTTGATGACAGTTGGTTCGACAAACGTTTCTGCTACACGGTGTAACGAATTTTTGAAGCATAAACGCTTGAAGCAAGTGTGGTACAAACATTTGCCTCTATATATCACCATGGAGGATGCTTATGTCGAATGGCTCTACGAAACTGCGAGTCGTGTAGCAGATCATCAAATCAACGAATGTATTCCTTCCAACGTTCTAGGAATTCCTTTGACTCGGGTCAAAAATACCGAAAATAGCCCGAACGTTGTCCAACACGAACGTTGGAAGCTCGACTCTGGTAGCTCACAGGTTTGAAGGTCGGCCACACGATATGCGACGCACTGTCAAGCCTCCAACGTTGGAGGGTGTTCGTGGCATCATGTAGCGCCGGCTTTAAACTAGGCAAAGTTCTAACGCTGTGATGAATTAAAAAAAAAACACATTGTCATTTCCACGAGGAACGAATGAAATGATATAGCATCGAACATACCTACTGCCGCCAGCACATCCTGGTACACAGGCGGCTCAAGATTTAGAGGCAAGTCCGGAACAGTACGAAAGTGGCCATCTGGTAAATGCGCAACGCTGTTCCAGACTGAAGTTTATGCCATACTCACCTGCACCCAAGAAAATCTCGACAACAAATATTTTGAAGACCTTTTGCAATCTGCTTGCACAGTAAAGCAGCAAAACTGGCATTATAAGCAAACAAGAGCACGTTCAAGCTGGTGTTTATGTACAGAAATGCCTTGGAAAACCTGGCAAAAAAGAAAGGGTCAGTCCCATATGGTCTCAGGACACTCGGGTGTCCCCGGAAGGCAGACTGGGAGATTCTTGGTAAAGTTCACAATATTGAGCCAGATCTTAATATCACTCCAAATTTTCTGGACAACAGGACTGAGCACTGTTAAAGCTTTGCCGATATGATTAGTTCTGGAAACGGAGATGTGTAGTCATCAGTCCAGTCTACTCTTATGTACATGACCACACCTTTCTATCGACTGTCCAATAGGCCAAGTTACAGCTGATAGAAGCCTTTAGCCAGTATTAAAGTAGGCTCGCAACTACGATGGATTTAGGAACTTGTTGGGATCAAGATAACTGATGGGGCTTCGAAAATTTTTGGATGGAATTTTTCTTCAGTATATCTACTCATACCTGGCTCAATTGGTTCAATTATCAATAATTTTGACCAGATAATAATCAATAATCAGGAAGGCCAACCAACATCTGAGGCCCTGCTGAGTGGTAATAAGACCAGCAGCTCAGACCCATCCTGGATGAAAAAAAGATTCCCTCTGAAGTCGGGAGGGGGTTTACTCGGCTAACTCCCAAGTATACCAAGTTACTTGATTCCAAACATACGATATGGAGGCCTCCACAACCGACCCCTATGAATTAATGGTAAAAAGCAAGGTGGTTGAGCCTCCGATCAAGTCACACAACCTAGATCAGTAATGCTCAAATAGAACTGAAGGTAACATCTTTTCATAATGTTATCCCTCAAATCATGACATTATTGCCACGTCGAAATTTTTTAAGGATACAATGTCAGCTAGATTTTGATATCTGTCGGGTATGTTCATGTCAACGAAAACCCAAAAATACTGTCTTGGATGAAATATATAGCAACAAGAAGGCAATTGAAATGTTTATTGCAGCTTGTTGGGAGCATATAAAAACGATAGTATTTCCATCGCCAACGGAGATTCTTCGTTGTCGATATAGTCTGGTCAGTATGGCAACACTGAATTTGGAATATCGAATGTCAAATATGACAGAACAACAACAAAACATCTCTGTTTTTTCATCATTGGCTAATTGGAGTGTTTTTTCGTGAATAAAGGGCAAATTCTGAGTTAATGTGTGTTAAACTATCGTTAGTTTTTATGACTAAGCAATGAAGAAGCATTGTGAAATGTGTTAAAGACCATTGGAAATCAAAAATATGTCATTTCATAGGTAAGCTACCAGTGTCGTAACTATCGAGAAAGGAAAACCGAATTGAAAAGGTTAAATGAATGAATTATGAAAAAACATGTCAATTAGAGAATCGGCTGTTCTCAAAATCCTGTGGAGATTATTCCATCATAATTTCAGGTTTCCATTCCATATTGGGATTCCATTATTTCTATTTTATTGAACCTCAATATTTCTGTTTACAACGCACGACACTGCCGTTGGGGGAAGATGTTCCTTAGACACAAATTTCAATGCGTGTGCGGCGAGTGTCGTAGAGGCGGCGGTGGGTAATTTGACGAAGCTGAAACAGCTTCCTCAAGATCTACCTGCCTAGCTCGATCGGGGCCGCCAATACGCTCGATATTGAGTCTTTCAGAGTCCATTATAGATTTCACAAATCCAGACAGAGAATTTCACTGAATATGTGAGGGCCCCGTCAGGGCAATATATGAAAAAGAACAGCCTTGGAACAGCTATATACACGGCTGCCAGAGGTCTGCCTATATATTTAATTTGAATTATTAATTTGTGAAAATTAATATACAGTGTGCCCAAGATAAGAATGAACAGCATGGGGATATCGGAAACGGTAAGTGATACGGGGTCGATTAAATTAGAGAAAAGTAGCGCATTTATGTGCCTAATAATATGCCATTTAGAAAGTTTTAATATTCCGAGTAGTTTCGGAGATATCCGAGAAAAACCGAAATTTGAGAATTTCGTTTTTATTTTCTCCTAGCTTTATTTTCAAAGGAAATGTAAAACAAATAGCACTTTGCCATGGCCACTTTTTGAGGACTACACGATAACGTAAGCAGAATTTTTCTGCGACGTTTCGTCTTTTAGAAAACATCATCAACTTTGTATTTTTATATGGGCCGAAACTAAAGTATACCCTGTATACGACTCCATATTTCATTGTGAATACAGCAACGTATCAAACAATATGATTTCGGAACAATTTCTCGCGCAAAATGTAATTTAGTGATTACTTAATATGTTTTTCTTCAATTTTAGATAGTAGGCGCTGGAAAAAATGACATATTTTGGTACATGAAATAAATTGATTAGTCCTATTTATACTAAATTTAAACTTACCACTTTCCAGAATTTTTGCGTTGTTGAATACAAAGATGAGTCGCCAAATCAAAAGTTTACTTTATAAATGTAATTGTAATGTAATAACAAGGAGCTGATATGTATTACAGGAAACAAACAGAAACTTATAACAAGTGTTCAAATAACCCGCCGTTATTTTCTAAGCACAAGTACGCTCGTCTCACAGACGAATTTAAAACTTGAGTTAACATATTCGGACAAATATTGTTAAAGGAAGCAGTTACCAATCTTAGCAAATCTTCTTCATTTTGAAAATTATGATTAGAGTACACTTGATTCTTGATATGTCCCCAAAGGAAAAAGTCTAGTGGGGTTAGGTCGGGGGCCCTTGCAGGCCAGGGTGTATCACTATGAGTACCTATCCACTGTCCTGGGAAGCGACGGTTCAAATAATCACGAACAATTATAGCGTTATGTGCTGGAGCACCATCTTGTTGAAACCAGCAGCTGTGAGTAACCGCTAAAGGCAAATTATCTAGAGCATCTTCCAAATCATTTACTAACAAATTTATGTACCGCTCTTGTGTTAAATTGTTTCGGTAGATAAAAGGCCCAATTACATTCGTACCGAGAATCCCAACCCACATGTTAAAACCGAAACGATGTTGGTGTCTGGACACTTTGTGTACCCGCGGATTTTGTTGTGACCAATAATGAACATTCCGCCTGTTAAAAATGCCATTGTTGGTGATCATACTTTCATCAGACCAAATTATTTTGAAAGGGAAATTTTCATCGTCTTGGCATTTTCTAGTGTACCATTCACAAAAGGTTCTTCGCCTTGCATCATCACCTGGCCTGAGTCCATGACAAATCCTAAATTTATAAGGATGATATTTATTTTTTTTTAAAATGAAGTGAGCGGTGGATTTGGCAACTCCGGTATTATCTTCAATGGTGCGAGTAGATATCTCAGGATTTTCAACAACGGCCTGTAACACATCACGCTGACTTTCTTCATTAGATTGCTTTTGTCGGGAAACCACAGGTTTTTTAAATGATCCGTATTCTTTTAAATTAAAAACTAACCGTCTAAATATTGATTTACCAGGTTGTCGCCTCTCTGGATACTTATTAGAGTACGCACGTTCAGCATCAACACAATTTCTTTGGCACACAATGTAACATGACAACATATCAAATTTTTCAGTATTCGAAAAGCTGCCGTTTTCCATTTTTAACACAAATTAGGTAGGTAGCGAGATGTAAAAGTAGGAACGAAAATGTGTCAAAAATTCTACCAAACTACAGTATTATTATGACAACGGAACAATATGTGTCATTTTTTCCAGCGCCTACTATCTAAAATTGAAGAAAAACATATTAAGTAATCACTAAATTACATTTTGCGCGAGAAATTGTTCCGAAATCATATTGTTTGATACGTTGCTGTATTCACAATGAAATATGGAGTCGTATACAGGGTATACTTTAGTTTCGGCCCATATAAAAATACAAAGTTGATGATGTTTTCTAAAAGACGAAACGTCGCAGAAAAATTCTGCTTACGTTATCGTGTAGTCCTCAAAAAGTGGCCATGGCAAAGTGCTATTTGTTTTACATTTCCTTTGAAAATAAAGCTAGGAGAAAATAAAAACGAAATTCTCAAATTTCGGTTTTTCTCGGATATCTCCGAAACTACTCGGAATATTAAAACTTTCTAAATGGCATATTATTAGGCACATAAATGCGCTACTTTTCTCTAATTTAATCGACCCCGTATCACTTACCGTTTCCGATATCCCCATGCTGTTCATTCTTATCTTGGGCACACTGTAAAATTCATATAGAAATTGCTTTAAGAAAGTTGTAATGTTTATCGTCTGGCTTGGAAGTTGCACTCTGGTAGATTGAATTCTTTAATATTAGCTCTGAAAAGAGCAAAGTTTATTGTATAGAGTTTGTGCACTCCCAAGAGCCGACGCCTGAAACGAAGGTATGATGAAATTCAATATATGGGACGTTAGCCCAGAAAATAGTCAAATACACAAAAAGAAATATAATCAATTATTGCTAGTAGGGCGTTAGCCTACTGCAATCTAAAAATATTCACTAAAATTGTTCAATCTCTAACTGTAAAGTCGATCGATCGTAAGCAGGATTACGCTCGCTAACGACAAAAATTAAAATGTCTATTAAATTCACTGTAGCAAACAATGGAAAGTTCAAACAGGCACATAAACAGGATATGTCCTCTCTGCATATAATAGCACTGAATAAATGGATTCACAGGTAAGTTTTCCAACTTCACATTCACCTTCCTCTTACCAGGTAAGTCTGCAAAATATTCTGTTCCAATCACAGAATCAAACAGCTGAAACCGGAACAGGTCCTCCAAATGAAAGCCAAAATTCAGGGTAATACAACTCTTCGTCCCAGTCTTGGAGCTTTCACAGCAAGTGCAGGCTGTAGATTTTCGAATAATTTATTTGTGGCAATTTACTTCCAAATTATTCAACCAGCAATTTTCGCCAACCAGAAATATAGTAGTAGTAAATTTTTCCTACTGGGAAAAGTATAAAGTCGCTCGACTTTTAAAGTTTGCAAAGCCAATTTGGCAAAATTATTGCAAAGAACTCAAGTAAATGAATACTAAATAACTAATTCTCAAGTTGAATGAAGAATTAGAAAAATAATTCAAGAAACTATTCAATTTGAAAGCTCGAGAATGAATAACAATGAATGAATCAAGAACGAATGCTCGATTCGGAATGATCTATTTCTGTGAAGAAATTCTCATATTTATAGTTTGAGCCCGGTGGGCGGAGCCTACGAACCAATGCTCTGTGCCCGGTGGGCGGAGCCTGTCAGAGCGCTCGCTCACACGTGAATCGAGAAGAATTTCTCGAATCAGTCAAAGAACTGGAAATCTAAAGAAAAATATGAAAATTAACAATTTTTCACAAAGAAAAATTGATGGTTGACTAGTAATTCACAATTTTTATCAAAAATTGGGAATTGCTGACACGAGTTACTCATCTAGGTTGTGTTATTTGATCGGAGGGTGGAGCCAACAACGATGATTTGCTATTAGACAACTAACACGACGACAAAGTACGCTCTGAATGGATGAATCATTTAAGGAATGATCTGCATTACTACGAGAGTAGTGAGCTCGCCATGACGAGAATACCCAGAGCATGTCCCTTTTTTGGTCTCAAAACTTAGGTACTAATGTATCGCAACTTCGAGGTCGAGGCTATGTGAGATGAACCGGTTAAAAAGTAGCAGATGTGCCGTGTCGGTTTGGCTATATAGGAGGCCACATATCATAACACTGCACCACTGAAGTCGCAAGAACTGACTGGCAGGAATGAATGCGGAGATTCACGGTGTTTCTTCAGAAGAGACTAACATTGGGAAGATCAACCCTGCCGTGTATACGAATACTGGTGGATACAAAGAAGTCCCTAGTATAGCTGGTGGGAAGCATTGCGGAAAACATGAAGTTCTTATTCCAACACCCTCCACCTGTTGTCGATAACGTGTCGGCCGCTATAGTCGGGATAAAACCTCCTGCAAGAATATCTGTGAGTATGGTGCTAGCTTGGGGTGAGCACCGATCATTAGAGGTGGTGCTGTAGGTTTTCCAGGTTTTACTGCTATGAAAAAATCAGTAAGTCGCCCTGGAGCGCCACGGCAAATAATAATAATAGCCGGTCTCTACTCGCTATACCTTTGGGTACACTCTAAGAGTGTGTACGATTTTAAATTTTTTTTTCCGTTAGGAATTTTTCATTCGATCCCTGCGGAACCCCGATACATTCGGAGGGAGTAGTGGTGTCTCATTAACCCCAGTAAACACTCCACACGTCTGTAGGGTCAGTGATTACTGGGTCCGAGTAGCATGTGCCATTTATATTCTTCCGGCTAAGATTTTTGCCGCATCACGGCAGCCGGTATAATTTTCAGATTCGAGAGTAGCGTGACCATCATTCCACCAAGTACCCCTATGATCATAACCACCATTTTAACAGAATCGTTTGGGAAAAGCTTGCGGAGTTCAAAGAGAAAATCTTGATATTTTGTCCGTTTCTCCTCCTCTTTTCGGACGATATCCATTTCGCCAGGATACGACAACTCGATGACGTCCCACTTTGATGATTGAAGAGGACTACATCTAGCTTAATGGCATGTGTTTGCCTGTGGGGGAATGAGTAGTTCCATTGCTCATTCTCCACAACGGACTCAATATACCCCGGAGCATAAGGCAACACCGGTGTCTCGTCTATGTCATACGAGCGTCGAAGATGGTAGTTAAGCAGTCATAGCACCGCGTTATGGCTGTGGATATAGGCTGAGATCGCATAAGCTGGACAGGCTGACAGCAAATGCATTATGGTCTCAGCTGCCCCACGACACGCTCTGCATCTAGTGAAGATCCTTTCCGTCCGAGACAAATAGTTTGAGGTCTTTCACGTAACATAGATTTGTGACCTTATGTCTCCGGTTATGCCTTCGGTATGGACAAATCCATGCTTATTCTAAGATCATATTGACTATCACTGGATACAGGAAGGTTATTTTTGACCAGCATTATTGATGTGAAAGTGAACAGTGAGTAAAATGTTAACAAGTTTTATTCTAAAAATAATATATTCAGTATCATCTGCGAATGCTGCCACACAATTGCAAGGAAAGGGGTCCTAGTATGCTACCATGTGGCACACCACTGGTAACTGAAATGAAGTTCGAGCAAACCAACATGTTATTAGTTTCTAAAATAATTTTTTTATTTGTAAAAAAACTGATAAAAGAGATATTCCGCGGTAGTTACAAATCATGTGTTTATCTTTTTTTTTTGAATTAGAATAATGATTTACGGTGGATATTTTAGAGATGTTGTAAACGAACTTTCGTCAAAGACAAGATATGTTAGAGCTTGCAATACAACACAGTTTACTCGAGGACACGCCACGGAATCCCGTCTACACCAGCTGAGTTTTTTGCTGATTGCCAGTATTATTTCTCGAATTTCATTTTCCTCGAAACCTATTTATATTTGCCGGAGTCTGAATAATCACTAGTATTAAAAATTCAGTCAATTATTATACCTTTTTTGATTTATAATTTTCTAGTACCTAATGTATTTTATGAAACACCGTAATTCATATGTAATTATAATATTCCAGTCTCCCATGACTCAAAAGTGATCCCTAACTATAATCAAAATACTTATTAGAAATCCAACGATCATAAAAACCAAGTCTAAATGCAGTAGAAAACTCTAAATTTTAAATATCCGGATGTCTCGGATACAATAACAGGTTTTTTAAATATTCTGGTTCCTACGAAAAAAAACTGTGATGTTCTAAGAACATCGTGATAGCCGAGGCCGAGGAAAAGTAGATGTTTCTTTGACGTTCGTTGGAAAAACCCTGGTAATGATCGGCATATCTCCAAAGTATCGACAAACGGATACTGAGTGTTGATAAAATCGCTTACGGTGGATAGATTATGATATTTCAAAAAAGTGTTATTCATGAAAATTTCAATAAAACAGAGACAGCTCGCCAAAATTTCTAAGATGTTCCAGAAAAGTGAACGAGCTTGTAAGCGAAGCATCACCGACGAGGGCTATTTTTTCGACAGACTCTGAGAGTTTTAGTGAGTGTTTCGGGTCTGCTCTTCATATACCGGGTGTCCTCCGAAGAAGGCTTCGACGTTATTGAAGATTATGAAACGAAATTTGGAGGATAAGTGTACAACATAAAACTGCAGGTTTTGTTCGTCAACTCTATAGGAAGAAGTTTGAAGAGCCGTAGTAAACAATTTGTTGGTGCCAACAAATTGTGTTTGTGTCTGGTTTCACAGGGGTGAATTGACGAATGTCCTATATGTTAATTTATCTTTGATTCGACTGATGTTATATCCTGATAGGCCATATACAGTTTATATGAGCTACCTACCTTAGATATGTGTCTGAAACTACACCCAGAAATTGCATATGCCCATCTTCTTCCAAATTATTTATTCCATTTGCACTGAAGATTTTACTACGGTTTTTGGTTTCATTCAAAAAGAGATCATTGGCTGTAAACCAAATTAGTGGTGATTCTAGAAATTAATGACGGGGGGGCACGGGAGGCGCACCATCACTAGGCGCCAAGATTCAGTAAAAAGGCATAGGTATTTGGGCGCTAAAAACAATATTTTGCAAAGGGCGTGGGGGGGCATACTGCCCCCTTGCCCACCCGTGTTGCCGCCATTGAATCAAATCTTAGCCTGTACCATGTTATCTTGATAAATAGGTAGATGATCCCCTTTTCAAGATAAACATAATTGTGTAATAAATTATTTGGTGATATGGAATCTGGCATATATCATTTATGTATATCAGTAATATGAGTGGTCCTAGTACAGAACCCTGAGGCACCCCTCTCGTAACTGACATAAATGAACCCATATGGCATTGTCAGCAACCACTGCTTGACTACGATATTATAAATATTTTTATTCTCCTCAAAGCAAATCTTGATGTATGAAGTCAGTGATTTAGGGCATCGGTTGTAGATAAAACCTTTGATGATCGGTTATAGGTAAACCGTGAGGACTCAACACATTATTAACATTGAGGAACTGTGAACTATTCTCTATATAATTGAAAAAAAATGCCTAAAATTATTTGGCAACGAAGGATCTCATTTTTTATGTAATGGCAATGGACACGCCTTGCTTTTTTTCATACGTATATACGGGAAAAACGCCTTCCATCAGAAACGAAAGAGAAAGATTTCTAAAGAACGCTCCTAATGAAATTAATTTATTGTATAAGGTAATTTTTTTCTTATTTTTCTTTTTGTGTGTATTTATTTAATTTTTTTGTTAAAGGTTGTTTTGATTATGGGTTATTTTGGAGGATGCAGAGGTCAGGAACTTTTGAATATGAAGATATCGGATATAAAAGACCGGGATTCCGTTATGGTAGTGAACGGTACCGGGAAGTAAAACTGGTGTATGGAAGAAATTTACAGTTGTGGATGAGTTTTCCGCTTTACCTTTATTAAGACTTAATATGTCATTGCGTCGGGAAACGAACGATTTTTTTGAGCTTCCGATAAAATAAATGTACATTTCAGCTTATTGAAAAAAACATTGTTGAAAGAATACAGGGGTATCCTTCTCTCTAAGCGTTTCCACAAAGTGGAAATTAAAGGCAAACATCTGTCAGAAAACAACTACTTCCCTGGCTAATACCACGACGGACATTGAACTACAACTGACAGATATTTGTGCAACGTTCTTCAAAGAAGACCCAATTGCAAGTGCTTGTCTCGTAATTAAACAGAAAATTATCCTCCATTTGGCTGGAAATGAACACCTGTAGACATGCATGTTTCGAGGTTTATTGCCTCTCATCAGTGACAGGGTAGGTCGGGCAACATTATAATTGTCCTGTCCCTGCCAAATGAATATTAATCAACTGTTTAACTAATATTTCCTCACGGATAACACCACGATCTACAACCAAGTTGATCGAAGCGCCATCCGCACGGAACAAGACAAAACACTCCCAAGCAGCACAGTCTCCGGGAAGAGAAATCTGTAAACATTCGATGAGAGGCAATAAACTCGAAACATGCATGTCTGCAGGTGGTCATTCCCAGCCAAATGAAGGATAATTTTCTGTTTAATTACGAGACAAGAACACAAATATCTGTCAGTTGTAGTTCAATGTCCGTCGTGGTATTAGCCAGGGAAGTAGTTGTTTTCTGACAGATGTTTGCCTTTATTTTCCACTTTGTGGAAACGCTTAGAGAGAAGGGTACCCCTGTATTCTTTCAACATTGTTGATACCTCTCTGGCACAATATATTCGAACTAGTTCGAATGTTTACATGAAAAAAACATGTTTGGGAAAATCCCCAGCAAATTCGCAATGTATTTAAAATTGCCAAACCCATCTTCCTATACGGGACATTGCCTTCGTCGCACTTCTGCTACTGCTCTAGCTAATGCAGGAGCAACTATGACTAACTTAAAAAGACACGGAGGTTGGAAAAGTTCCACGGTGGCGAAGTGGTATTTATTTGGAGGATAGCATCGAATTGAGAAATAAAACGGTGCGTATGTTTTCTGCTTTGTCATAACAAGAGGCAGGTACCTCGTCAGTAGTGAGCAGAAGCTCCAGCCATACGAAAGAAGAAGTTGTTTCCAGTGGTGAAAGTAAATTTCAGGGCACATTTCAAAATTAAACATTTATTATTTGTGATGACGTGAATAAATGAAATACGGTTCAGTTTTCATTTCATAAATATATATACACGTTCAGTTTTCATTTCATAAATATAATATACACATACATACCGGGTGACCACGAGATGAGGTACGCCCCCCAATTTTTCTATAGTTTCAAAGAAACAGGTTTCAAATTTGGTACGTCGATATATTACTCAAATACGCATATTTTGACTCCATTACCGAAAATTCTCCACTTCCGGTTTAACCGGAAGTGACTCCAATTTTTTTTTTTAAATGACACCTTGTACAATTTTTTTCATTATCCGGAAGAACACGCAATTTGTGATGACACTGTTCTTCAAAATTGAAAATCGGTTGAAAAATGGCGGAGATACAGTTTTTGTTCAATCGAACAAAGTTGGCCATGAACATCAAACTCAAATCATCACAACTGACGAACGGCGTCAAAATTTACGAGAGGAAGGTTCGAGGTAAGATACAGCTGAAAATTGGGCTTCTCCTGTAATTGCAGCATCCATATTTTCCAACAATTATCAAAAACTTCCTTAAAACGGAGTAGTACCCATGAAGAAATGCTCGCAACTGCCATTTCTCAAATGGCAACAACATACTCATTTCATATTGTCGTATTGAAAAGTTATGAATTATCCAAATAATCGTGTTAAAATTTTCGAAGAATTCTGAAAGGAATGTTTCATTATGAGTGTTCTCAAAATTGAATATTCTTAAACAGATGCGGCTTGAACCTACGAAAGCTAAGTAATCTAATAATCATTTTTCAATAAGAAAATGTGAAAAGAGTATGTTGCCATTTGAGAAATGGCAGTTGTAAACATTTCTTTATGGGTACTACTCCGTTTTAACGAACTTTTTGATAATTGTTGGAAAATATGGTTACTGCAATTACATCAGAAGCTCAATTTTCAGCTGTATCTTACCTCGAACGTTCCTCTCGTAAATTTTGACGCCGTTCGTCAGTTGTGATGAGTTGAGTTTGATGTTCATGGCCAACTTTGTTCGATTGAACAATCAACTGTATCTCCGTCATTTTTCAACCGATTTTCAATTTTGAAGAACAGTGTTATTACAGATTGCGTGTTCTTCCAGACAATGAAAAAAAAAAGTTTGGGACCACTTCCGGTTAAACCGGAAGTAGTGAATTTTCGGTAATGGAGTCTAAATATGCGTATTTGAGTAATATATAAATTTGAAACCTGTATCTCTAAAACTATAGAAAAATTGAGGGGCGTACCTCACCTCGTAGTCACCTGGTATATCAGCTTTTCTTATTTTATTTTTACTCGTGCAAGGTAGAGGAAATTATAGAATCTATAATTTCTCAAGAGAGTTATGACCCTCTTTATTGATAGCGTAACTATGACGATATAAGCTCATAATATCCTGGTCAGAAATAAAAAAAAATTATTTTTAAATACGGTTTTCTCACTACACAAAAAATCCAGTCAATCCGCAGGACACAGAACCCCTAAAACGATCCCGGACACGTCCCAGATTGCTCGAAAGCCCCATCCGTCCCTGATGAGTGCGACTGTGCGACCATAGTTTGGTTTTACTGTTAAAAAGTGAAACGTTGCCTCATGAATCACTCCCGAGCACGCGGTCCACGATTTTATTCCACTAATCTAGTAATTCTTTTGTTTTATATGACGAATAACAACCAATAATTTATCGACTTCTAATCGGAATAACAGCATTGTTAAGAGTTCTCATCGCGGATTCAGCATCAGTTCAGTGATTAGTGTCAAATATGAACGGTTGTTGAGACTGGAAGACTTCAACAGTGCCAGCTTTGTTAGAGAATGTGAAAGGTAATATTTTTATAAATAGTAGTCGTAAGATGAATTTGAAACCTTGAATAGGTAAGTCATTAACTTTTCGAAAAATTGCATACGGTAGTTCGGGAAATGGTGGTGAAGAATTCGGCATCAATATCTCGAGAAAATAACGACAATTTTGTCGAATGAATGAGTTATATGTCATCCAATTAAAAAGTGATAATGAATTTTATAGATTCCTTGTCTTCGGCTAGGTTCTCTATCATTTACCCCTGACTAAACTCAGTTTTATAAGGATGTTACTTTTCCTTCTCCGAAACTCTGCCAGTAATAAGTAGTCTAACTGCTTTTTGAAAAAAAATTACGATTTTTTTCTCTACTGATTGTAGACTATAGATTTATAGAATGCACTTTTTCATACTAATTATAGTGATCGGATTACCAGCAACTTGGGACAGCTAGGTTAGTTAGGTTAGGTTGTGAAGAGAAGGGGACTTCTTTTACGTTAATAAATTAGGTCCATGGTCGAAAACGTGGGCAGGCAGAAGAAAGAGACACGCCGAAGGCGGTAATTTATAAAATCTGCTTCTCCAAAATTTATATTTATGATGGTGTTGCGATGGACCTTCTTGGAAGGCATTTTCCATGTGAGGGCGAATAGGTATATGTTTCATAAAGTTTACTGAAGAGTCTTTTATCAGGATGGACGAAACATTTGTTGAGTAGACAAATACGACTGTTAGCTTTTTTAACAACGGCTATCACTTGGTAGTCCATGAACACAAAATAAACCTCGAACTGCTCTTTTTGTAAATTTCCAGCAAGCATTTGACTCGATAAAAAGAAACCAACTCATGATAGTACTGAAAGAGTTAAAAAAACACTGAGAAAGCTGATATAAACGACGATGAAAACAACTAAAATCACAATAAGATAACAAAAAGGATAAACGAAGGAATTCACAATCAACAAAGGGGTAAAACAGGGGGACTCACTTTCAACAACGATATTCAACATAACTTTAGAATATGTGGTGAGGAGAATTAACAAACGGAATCTTAGGACAGGAGGAGGACAAGATATTGCGTACGCTGATGATATAGCCATAATTATCAAGACCAGAAACGTAATGAAAGATATGCTGGAAGAAATTATAGAAGAATGGGAAATAATGGGGCTTAGGATTAACCAAGAAGAAACGAAAATATTGCGATTAGGAACAGAACAAACACAGAGAAAGATCAAAATAGGAGCAAGAGAGTTTGAAGAAGTAAAAGAGTTCAAATATCTAGGAGTAACGATAAGTAAAATGAGAGAGAGAAGACCAGAAATATAAGAAAAAATATTAAACGCAAACAGAGCATACTTCGCCAATAAAACATTATTGAAAAGTAAAATATTAACAAAAAATAGTAAAATAAATATTTATAATACCATAATTAGATCAATTATGTTATACGGAGCGGAGACGATGACAATGATAAAAAAAAAGACGAGGAAGGCATGACGAAATTTGAAAGAAAAATTATGAGAGCAATATTAAGACCAAAAAAGATCTGAGGAAGAATACAGAATAAGAACTAAACTATAAATTAAATTAAAAGAAGAAATAATATGTAAAATAAAACAACACAGAAATAGATGGTTGAGGCATGTATGGAGGGCGGGTAAAGAGGCTGTAACTTGCTCAATGTTACAATGAGACCCCGGCGGAAGGAAGAGAATAGGAAGACCAAGATCAAAATGAATGCAGGAAGTCGAAGAGAACTCACGCAGGGCAGGAGTGACAAACTGGCAAGAAAAAAACAAAGACAGAATTAGATGGAGAAACATAGCCAAAAGCATAAATTAATAGATTGGGCGTGATCTACCCAAAAAAAATAGATCTAGATAGCTTTCGCGGGTCAACCCCACGAGGGGTGTCTAGCCACTGTTTATACAGGGCTATTCAAATTCGTTTCTGTACATGGGGATCTCGTAAACGATAAGAGATAGAGTGTCGGTTAAATTGTGGCAAAGTTTCGTATTTTAGAGACCTATTCAATGATGTAAAAAAATTGAATTTAGCTCTTTTGGTTCTGGAGATATACAGGAAAAAACAAAAAATCCCATATTATTTTTTTGCCTGTATCTTCTTTATTCGCAGAGACATATTGAAAATCTGTCCACATTTTTCCATTGGCACTTGATGTGGGCTATCAGAATATGTCCATGAATATTTTATACAGGGTGCCATCTGACTTGGGGCACCCCCATCTTTAATAATAATAATAATAAATGCTTTTATTTATTTATTTTTATTTATTTTTTTATTTTTAAATACGGACCTGTATTTTTTTTTTGTAGTTTTTGGATCGTCGATGTTCACTTCATACTGAGAAATTAAATTGAATTTTATGTTTCGGGTTGTTTCGGTTATATTTCATTATAATTGGGTGAATTATTCCCTTTTAAATTACTGCCCTGGAAATTGGTTGACTGAGTTAAATAAAAACACAATAGCAACTTTCACGTCTCCCCATGTACCAGAGTGTTTTTCGAAAGTATTTTTTTCATTTTTAGGTACTAATTCATATTTCTTCACATTTTCAATGCTCTTTGAGCGTTTTCTACAATGAACTATTGGTAGGTAGGTTGAAAGGATTCTGGTTTCAACATGATGGAGCTCGTCCTCATTGTATAAGAGGGGTTAATCAGTTTCTGAATACCACATTCAACAACAGATGGATAGCAAATAATCGGCCAATAAGATGGATTTTACTATCTGACTTTTTTTCTATGGGAGACATTGAAAAATAGGATTTACGCTGGCGGAGAAATAGAAAATGTGGAACACTTGAGATTGAGGATTTTGAATGCTTTCGCAACTATGCAGCAAAGAAGTGTATTGAGGGCAATAAATGATATGAAAAAGGAGTTCAAAAATTTCTCGAAATGGAAGGACTCCTTTTCGAACAATTATTGCGGCATTAATTTTTTTGTGTACTTATATGAATTACTGCGTTTCAATTTTCATTACAATTATAGTGTTCGTTTCGGATGTAATTATTGCTATCATTTCTTTTTCAGCTCATCAAAATACATATAATCTATTTTTGTTGTAGATATGTTTCAAAAAATCATAAAAGGTTTTGATATTCGAAGTTCATTGTAGAAAACGCTCAAAGAACATTGAAAATGTGAAGAAATATGAATTGGTACCTAAAAATGAAAAAAATACTTCCGAAAAACATCATGGTACATTTCCAGGGCCGTAATTATAAAATATTACCGAAACATCCCGAAATATAAAATTAAATTTAAGTTCTCAGTATGAAGTGATCGTCGACAATCCAAAAACTACAACAAAAAATACAGGTCCGTATTTAAAAATCCGAAGATGGGGGTGGCCCAAGTCAGATAACACCCTGTATAAAATATTCATGGACATATTCTGATAGACCACATCAAGTGCCAATGGCAAAATGTGGACAGATTTTCAATATGTCTGCGAATAAAGAAGATACATGCAAAAAAATATTTTGAAATTTTTTGGTTTTTCCTGTATATCTCCAGAACCAAAAGAGCTAAATTCGATTTTTACATCATTGAATAGGTCTCTAAAATACGAAACTTTGCCACCGACACTATATCTCTTATCGTTTACGAGATCTCCATGTTCAGAAACGAATTTGAATAGCCCTGTATATATATATCACTTGGTAAGCAGCAGTTAGTTTTTTGTTGAAGATAACTCCCATCAGGTCACTATGGTTAAGGAAAAAGTAGTGCCCATAACCGAACCTTGTGGAACTCTCGAGATTAATTGATGTAGATCAGAATGACTGGAACCAACCCACACTTTGAAAATCCTGTCAGAAAGAAATGTTTCGATCCAGTTGAGTAGTTGACCTCTTATTTCGAAGTGTCTAGAAATTTGGTCCATTCGTCCAGGCAATAGAGTAAGTTCGTTGTTGTTGGTCTTCCAGGAATAAAACCATGTTAAGTAGGTGGGATAACATCGTTTTCAAGCAAAGAGGGTAAGAAGTTATAAACTGAATATATAAATAAAGGGGAAGTAATCAAGTAAATATTTGCTCATATTTGATTTTTATCGGCCGCACATATTCCAAGTGAAAACGTAAAGGGACAATAAAAATAACTAAGAAAAAGGAGGTTTGTGATTATAAAAAGTCGAATTTTTGTGTAAAACGGTTGTTTTTTTGTGCTTATGATTGTGGAATTAGGTAGATCAGCTTCTAAAAAAAGTTTTGTCATAATGAAGAAGGCATTTTGTGTCATTTTCAATCTAAAAATTTGTGTTAGAAATTGGGCCATTTTCAAGATTCAGAAGGGCATAACTCAAAACGTAGTTAAGAGCCCGTCGATTTTCCTTCGGATATTCATATTCAGGAGGCAAAACTATGTGAGTTAAGTATTTTTTTCAAGGCAGAGTCCGATAAACTTACCTTTACCTAGAACTCACGTGAACCTATGTGTTCAATAAAATACATTTTTTCTGCAGGGATTTATCAACATAACTTTCAACTACAGCTTCCCAACTCGACAGCTAGATACACACGAATTTCATTTTCATATCAACCCCAAACTGATATCCAAATTACATTCATATTGTAGTAAAACTGCACTAAACTAATTTTTCTAATTTATTTAAACACTCGTCCTAAACATTAATTTATATCAGTCACTATTTACAAATTTATCTTCACTGTCAGTCTCTATCTGTGAACTCTGGAACTATATTTCTAACTCTCTGTAGCTATCTCTGACTATCCCCATCGCCCTCTGATATCCAGTATATATTCTCCAAACAGATTCCATTTACGGTTCTCGACTGATCGGGACCACAGAACGATTCATCTAGACGGCTCTCTCTCGAAACTTCGGTTTCTTAGAACGTTCGCGTTTCTTCTACGCGAGACTCATGTGTTTGTCAGCGGAGAACTTGTTAACTTGTCGAGTGTGCATTATTAATTAGATGATTAGGGCCGGTCTCGAAATCGTTACATTCGTGGCAGGGTTGTAAGTCGAATTACGATTCTCAAAATAACATATCTCGGTATTTTCTTTCCCGAAAGACGAGGAATCGTGAAAGAAGTGGATTTCTGCAATACCTCGTAAAAATTGGAGTCCCTCTCAAAGGTCTGTTATGCGTGATTCATTCTCGTGATACACGGATATCATCAGATACGATATATTTTCTCTACCAGATGGATCAATTAAAAAAATTGTTTAAACGTCCAATTTACCAAAATATTTTCCGAAACCAGAAACATTATTGAGAAGTAACCCCGATCAAAAATCATTATATCATCCACAGTTACGATCAATTAGTTGTGGAATATTTTCGAAAAACTAAAAATTGATAATTGGAAAGTTCATCATACTAATAGTAAATGAACTTTATTTCTATCTATTAGGTTTGCAATCAAATGTTTTATTTTCTAATAATGAGAATGAACTGAGAATAACTTCGCAAAATATAATATTAAATGATATACAGGCCGAAATTTTCCTTGGTAATATTAAGTTGGAATTCACCAAGTTGAAATTCTAATAAAAAATTATTTTCATCAGTCAGACTTCAAAGGAAAATCTAAAAAAAGCAGAGATCATCACTGTGGTTTGGATACTTACCAGAAAAAAATAAATAAAATCTTTTGAAATGTGAATTTTAGAGTATGGAAAAATTGAACTGACAGTTTTCCCGTTTTGGTTTAAGTGGTTTAAGAAATTGAATAAATGGCGATTTCAGTTGATGATGAAGAAAATGAATACCACATGAATAAGCGTTCTTATCTCTACAAATTCATTCTCCTATATTTTTTCCTAGTTTTCCAAATAAGCGGAGAAATTGATATTAACAACGGATAAATGACCCGGACGTCAAATTAATTACCGAGCGGTGTTGCCGATTTTCTCACAACGTCTCAGAAAATTAAGACGGCTGTGCCAGTGCTTAGACCTAACGGACTTTTTATTCAGTTAGGGAAGCTAACTTTCGCTGACAATTTGTAATAACCATTGAATCGGTACGCACGTATGTTCATATTTGAATTGAAACATAATTTAGGCTAAAGGTTTATTATAATGCACCATATGGATATGATATAATTGTTTATGTAATATATAGTTCCAATTTAGGATCATACACCTATATAACGAGGTACATGGTAATTATTATAATGAAAAGTTGGAATAATAAAAACAATCAAATTAAAAATAATATGGTTTAGTGAGAATGAGAAGTCAAACCACTTTCTTCCTTCAACATATTCCTGATATTTCCTTAACGAGTAGAAAGAACTGTTCAACAGTTCAACAGAAATGATTTCATAGCCCTCTTGAAGCAGTGCATGGTTTACATCTTCAATGCTTCAGGTAGAATATTGTAGATATGGAAATTCAAAGAGTTATTAATGAACTTTGTGAATCGATATCTAATACAGGTACTCTATAATTGTATGCCAGAACGAAATTGAATTCGGTAAAGTCTTATGGATGAAGTCAAGTACTCGAAATAAACAAAGACGGAAGGGTCAGCATTTTCAGAATTTTAACCCTTTGAGGACGAGTTAATCTTTATCAAAAATAAAAAGGTTAGTGAACAACAATTTAGTAAAAAAAAAAAATATATTTTTTCAATATTTTTTTCAAAATCATGTGGTTCCAAATCATGACCACAAGGAAACTATGAGGAGAAAAGTGAAGGAAACTAAAAATAACTAATTCATTCTGCTTGATGAAATTTATAGAAACAATTTGAGGCTTCGGTCAAACAGAGTCCAACATTGCACTTTGAGCAATGCCATCTAGTCCTGTGAGGCTGTAAACGTGTGCTACAATGTGCACATCTAACCTTTGTACCATGAACTGGTAAATGAGCACATTTATCAAACCTTATTTCAGCAGGAACCGAAATCTTGAAATTATTGGATATATTTTCTCGGGTCGGCACCAATCAATCCTACAGCAACAGCCAGTCTGAACTCCTTCAGATTCATGCTTCGTGTGTCTGGTGTCCGGTCTCTGAATATTATAAAGGCATTCACTATGGTAAGATCCAAGAAATGCCAGAACAACCTGTGCCACCATTTTCTCGATTTCCGGTTCACTTTGTATAAGGAAACAAACATATCGGATTGAT
Organism: Chrysolina americana; assembly: GCA_958502065.1. Lineage (NCBI taxonomy): Eukaryota > Metazoa > Arthropoda > Insecta > Coleoptera > Chrysomelidae > Chrysolina > Chrysolina americana. The sequence goes on along the minus strand of OY293411.1, from coordinate 11,119,957 downwards.
CTACATATCCCATATTGGAATTATAATCTTTCACCAATTTCAAACAATCAATATTCTGGGACGAACCATCCTTCTGCTTTCTTGGAACAGTTCGAAGATCAGCTGGACTATGAAAGTTACTCAGGAATAAAACTGGTTTATTATCCATCCACTTCAAATAGAGTAAACCTTCTTTGCTAAGGGCCCAATCGCATGTGCCTCTATCTACTTTTGTATTATTATTCACTATATTCTTTGGTTCATCTTTGCGTCTCCTTCTTATTGTTCCACAAGCATAAATTTTGTCCTTCAGCATATCGTTCAAAAGAGCGACGGAAGTGAAGAAGTTATCAAAAAACACCTTGTGATGTTTTCCTACGAGTGGACGTATCAAGTCTTTGACGACTCTAGGACCTAAGCCTTCTTCACCTCCATCAGATTTTCCTGTATAAATCTGAAATTGTGACACAAATGCCAACTGGTCAGCCCTTATCCATATTTTATAGCCCCTCTTGACTGGCTTGAGTAGCATATACTGGCGAAATCCTATCCTCACCATTGACTCGTCGATACGATTTTCGCTGGGCTTATAATATTTTCCAAAAGTATCTTACAGTATGTCAAGCATTGGTCGTATCTTATACAACTTGTCGAATCCTGTTTGACCTACTTTTGGTTGTAGAGTATTATCATTGAGGTGCATATTAGTCAACAGCCAACTGAATCGATCACGAGACATGGAAGACGATATGAAATTATCTCTCATCTGAATTTTGGAAGACCAATAATCACGGTAACTAGGTTTCTTCGTGAGCCCCATAAGAATGGTCTGCAAGTATCACGATATTTGATATTTTTTAGGATTCTAATAGCACTTTCTTGTTGCCTGAATACAGATATGGTTTCCGAGGGGTTCTCAGAGTACTTATAAAGTAATATATGCATCGTTTGGCTGATGTCGATTAGTGAGCTGGTGATTTGAGATCCAAGTTCATAACAGTCTTGACCATTTGAGTTTATTATCAATAGTCAGGCCCAGTAGATAGAGTAGTTCTTGTAGAAAATCTCGCCAAAAAGCTAACAGATGTAAAATTCTGTTAGACTCGCCGACCCCAATAACTATTTTAAAGGTTTATGCAGAAGATCGAACTACTTAATCCTATTTTTGGCTAAAATCGGTATTACTTGGATTTGCACTGGACACATATTGGTAAAGCCGTAGCTATGCTTCTGTTAAATACAGAATTGATTATTAGAATTAGTTCAGAATCGAAAAGACATTTCTTTCTTAAATTAATCAGCAACAATAGATCTGTGAGTCAGTAGAGTTTACTTATTAAGATAGTGTGGTCAATGCACTTAACAAAGATAATTAAATTGATAGCAAATAAAAATATTCTTTGACCCAATGACACAACTCATATTCTTACACTAGGTACCATACTTTTTTTATTTGAAAATTAAAAGTAGCAGACCAAGTATGAGTTAAAAAAGTTATGCTGTAAATTGAATTTCACATTCGTTTTCTATTTTTGTAACATATTATTCAATAATGTAATTGCAGTCATAAGATAACATTGTTTTGGTGATTGACTTGTTTTTTATCTTCAAATTACTCTACTTTGTTCTGTCCATATTTCTTCTTTTGAGTAGTTTACCTCACTATTTATACATATACTAATATGTATGTGAGAATGATTCGACTTAAATTATGAAATTATTTATATCTTATAAATGGTATATGACATAGTCGATAAAACTTATCCAAACTGGTTAGTTAAATTCGAAAATAATACCTGCCTCCCTGTATGATGAAACTGATATGCAGACAGAATACCTGATGGCCTTATGCAGCTAAGATCCAAATTTTAATATTTTGTACATTTGCATTGTGAAAAAAATGTAATTTTTGAATGGTCAGGTTATACTTACACAAAAATTTTACAAAATAATTTTTATTTCGAAAACCGTTACTGATAGATATAGGGAATTATTTGGGAAAGTTCTAAGGACTTCCACAAGGATTCCAAAAATGATATAATATATGCTGGGTGTTCCATTTTAAATAACAAAGTAGCTACTACTTTCTGATACAAGTGACCTGCTGTCTCGCAATTTATTTATGTCAGTTTTTTGTCGTTGAATTAATGACTGGCAAAATTATTTCGTTTAGAAAAAAAATTAATCCGATAAAAAAAATCTTATGTTTTTACCGCTGAACAACTAATCCACTGCACTAATACTTTTCAGATATATATTATTACATTACAAATTTTGTTATTAATTTGTTTCAGATCTCACAGTGGAGTACTATGGAACAAAATGAAGGTGATAAAAATGAAACGACTGATGAAGAAAACCAACCAAACCACACAGAAAATAACTCGCCACATACAAGTTCACTAAAGCAAAAGATATTTAGAATAAAAGAAGTAGTAACAGTTGAACCCCTAATCGGTTTCTACTACATGGCAGTATTCCTTTGCAAACCGGCCTTGGACAACTTGGAATTCGAAAAATCGTGCAGGGTGAATTTGCACTACAATGACTCCATCTGTGATGCGATTGTGGCAGGGCGACACAAAAACTACTCCATGTACAATGACAACATTCAAGTGATGATAAGTAAAATGCATTCGTGGCAACAACCAGTTCAAAGCTTCATGCCGCTGATGCTGATACTCTTCCTTGGATCTTTCAGCGATCGCCATAAATGGAGGAAACCCTTCGTGATTCTTCCAATTGTGGGAGAACTTTTTGGCACAGTGGGGTGTATACTTTGTGTGATGAACATGAAGTGGTGGCCGTTGGAAGTACAAGGTGTTCTACAAAAAGTAGTTCCATCGTTTTTCGGGGGACAGATTATGCTGAATATGGCTACGACAGCGTACATCGCCGATATAAGCTCAATAGAAATGCGAACTCTTAGGTTAGGAATGATACAAATAGTTATTAGTCTTGCTGGGCCGCTTGTAAACTCATTTAGTGGTATTTTATATTTGACAATTGGGTATATTCCTATGTTGAGCATATCGACCTTCTTATTGCTGGTAGCGTTTACATTTGGCCTATTTTGGATCGAAGAAGAAACACCTAAGAAGAAACGAGAAGTATGTGTGCTAACCGACATATTCGATCTGAAGCATGCAACAGATACGTTCAGAGTTTTATTCAAAAAAGCTCCAGAAGTAAATCAATCTCATTTGCGCCTGATGATCCTCATGATTTTTATTCATCGATGTGCTTACGACGGTAAAGTATAGCTACATATTTTTTTGTTCGTTAATATGAAAACGTAGTTTTCCCTAATTTTATTACTGCAGCAGAGTTAGGACCTCGTACCATAAAAACTATTAATTTTTATTTATAATAACCATTGGGTATATTTTTATGTCTAAAAAATTACGTTGATATATACTGGGTGTCCCACATTATATGTGACAGGCAATATCTGGTTTGTCGGAGGAGATATACGAAAATGTTTCATACAAAAGTTTTATTAGTTCATGAGAGCTAATTTTTGATATAATTTTCAAATATACAGGGTGTTTGGTGTAGGTGCTACAGACCAAAATGCCATTTTTTAAAATAGAACGCACTGTATATCATTACATATTCAGATTCTACGCTTAATTTTGATATTATTTCATGTTTAGTTTTTGAAATTCGGTTACGGCGTTGTTGAGTTATTGCACTTTAAATACGGTTCAATATAAGGTTTCAAAAAAACTTTCCACAATAATGGAGTTGTGAATCGACATAACAGTCACTATTGGTCTCAAGAAAATCCCCACTGGGTCCGCGAAAGTAATTTTCAAACTACTTGGGGTATTAATGTATGGTTTGGATCGTTCAATGGCCGCATCATAGGACCTTACTTTTTCAATACAAACCTCAATGGATTGCGATATTTACATTTTCTAGAAAATGATTTGATCCAGTTGATGAAAGATATTTCCATAGCAGAACGACAAGGCATTTGGTGGCAACAAGATGGTGCTCCTCCTCACAATTCACAGGTTGTTACTGAATATCTGGATAGAACGTACCCAAATAGATGGATTGGTAATAAGGGTCCAATTCGGTGGCCTGCTCGTTCCCCAGATTTATCACCGCTTGATTTTTTCCTATGGGGTTATTAAAAGGTATTATTTTCATTTTATTTGAATGTGAATGATCTGAAAATGAAAATTCGACTAACGTGAAGTGATATTACGCCTGATATTATAAGAGCGACTTGTTCGAGAAGTAATTCGACGTTTCGAAGACTGTATAATATCTAATGGGCGTCACTTTGAACAATTTTTATGACATATCTAGGTACTATTCTTATGAAATGATTCATCAGGTTATATTACATTTTTATTGACGATTTGTTCCTGATTACACCTCTTTCAATTTCGCAATTGTTTCATATTTAAAATGATTCCTGACTGAATTCCACAACTCAAAATTGAAACCATTTCTTCGAACACCCATAATTTAGACTAATTTTCATGTAATCTGATGCAGAGAAAATAGTTATTGTTTGAGATATTTTTAAAAATAATAGTCGTTCTCAAGACTTTACATTTTAAGCAATAACTCAACAACGCCGTAACCGAATTTCAAAAACTAAACATGAAATGATATCAGAATTAAGCGTAGAATCTGAATATGTAATAATATACAGTGCGTTCTATTTTAAAAAATGGCATTTTGGTCTGTAGCACCTACATCAAACACCCTGTATATTTGAAAATTATATCAAAATATTGCTCTCATGAACTCATAAAACTTTTGTATGAAACATTTTTGTATATCTTCTCCAACAAACCAGATATTGCCTGTCACATAAAATGTGGGACACCCGGTATATTATATATATCATCAAATTGTATACAGGGTGAACTACCACTACTTGAGAAAATCAATGGGATACTGCTTTGTTATGTGCGAAAGCACCTGTAAAATTTGAGTACTATCCGTGATGATATGATGTCAGACAACCTCCATAAAAGCGCCACTGAATTATGGGAGTTGTGTAAACACAACCACGCTTTCACACTCATGGGCTTTCACAGTGTTGCCACATGTTACGGCCACCGAGTGCAGAATAGAAGAGAATCAATGATGGTCAGACAGTTTTTTCATTCCTTTTCGTTGTATACCCATTACGTAATGTATGTCAACTACGTGTGTAGATACAAAAAATCATCCTACTACATAACATGTCTCCTCCAGATAATTACATTGAGAACCCTAATCGTCCTACGTTGATAAGCACTGGCAATACTGCAAGTGTACATGTCACCCGTCAGAAATATCTGTCAGTTTATTGTATTTTGACTTTTATCGATGTACCATTAAATGCCGGTGTTGTTCTTTTACAATTACTTATTTTGAAATGATTGTAGATCATTCGACACCAAGAGACAAACGTTTACTTCAGCTTTCTCAATTTCTCATTGAGAGTAATACTAAAACTTTATTTCAAACCACCAACTTCATTCCCACGTTCAATAACAAGTCATTATTTCCAATTTTTGAGTAAACGTAACGAGGATTTATGAGTACGATGAAGTATGCACTGAGAGAACAGTTTGTTAGCAGTAAAGAAATTTTCTTAAATGTTAACAAATTATGCTTTTGAATATGTCCAAACTAATGTAATTTTACTACTAATAAATGATTTGTTTGAAAATTTCAAATGAATCAGTTGTTTGATACAAACTTAATATTTGTTAACATAGAGAAACATATTATTAACTAATATTTGTTTTTATTTACTTATATGAAGTTCACTATAGAAATTCATTTATTTGCAATAAAATGATCATATATATATATATATATATATATATATATAAAGTGAATAAAAAGTGAACTAGTGACTGTAGATGTCACAAGTTACTATTCATATATATATATATATATATATCTCACAGTAACTTGAATATATATATTATATAGTCCCGCAGTGATCTAACAAACATTTATTTATATTCAACGAATAATCATCAAAAAATAAAATTTCTTGAAATTGATAAATAAGAAATATGCTGACTATAAATTTTTGATTTTGCAGGCAAAGTAATATGTTTTAATTTTAAAAAATGAGCAGGTAACGAATATTTTGATGTATGGTAATACTTATTTCTGAAATAACTGTGTTATGTTCAACGAGGTTGTTTGAATACCAAACAAAATTGCTAATATTGAGCTAACTACGTTTGAACAAATTGATTTATTATCTACAAAAAAACCTTTTTCTCGGTGTGTAAGGTGTTATGTGGTTGCGCTGTGTAGGTACACACCGCGTCCTCTGTTATCCACTTTCCATCATGAAAAACTATTTTTGGTGGAGAGACCACACTGTATAATTTTCGAAAAGTGATCGTAGTTCACTCTGTATACGAGATTTCGTCTTCGCGATATATCGAGACCAAGAGTCGTCAACATAACCGTTCCAATATAAAAAATTGAATTTCTACAAATCTCCCCAATCAAATCTACAAAGTGAATTGATCATCAGCATTGAATCACAATACGAATGTTATATATAACATTTTCATTGAGAAACTTTCATTCTGTTTCAACTACTCCCAAATTCGTTTTATTACATACTGTATGTAAGCTTCGTTTTTGTCGATTCTGAGTGGGAATAGTGGGATTGCACATGCGACGTCCGACTTAGATCAACAAGCACGCATCAAGTACCTAGATTGAATAAAACCCATAACGCTAGCCGATTAGTTCAATAACCGGATCCCAACTTCTTTGATTGTTTATGTCACCAAATTTAAAAGTGAAAACAATGTTCAAGAACACATTTCAACAAATAGGCATGAATCCTGACCCTTTGGGAAGAACACTTAACAAATGTATTTCTAGAGGAGACAAATGCTTGTGTTGAACAGAATGGTAGGCATTTTGATTACCTACTGTAAACCCGTTTTGATAGCAGGTAGAGAGGCATGGAGGGAAGGTCCTCTGATTGATGCAGAAATTGCCTGCTTTAGAGACGGCTCAAAAACCGAAGGTGTGGGAGCAGGGATATTCATATAACTGAGCCCAAGACGAAAGTTTTGTTAGGCTTAAGTACACTAACTACAGTTTCCCAGACAGAGTTGCAGGATGGTTACTGAGGCAAAAGTTTTATAAAATGACATTTGCTCTTTACTCTGACGCCAATCAGCTATTAGAGCAATTAGCTGCTGGCATGTTGAATCAAAACATATTTGGGACACTGTCTTTGAGCCCTACAAGAGCTGGGGAGTATACCAAATTGTCCATAGCCTAGGTACCACGCTATACGGGCTCTTATTGGCCCGGAACCCGCTTGTGGTTAAGTGAAAGCTCTGAATCGCTCTTGAAGCCTGGTCTGTACCCCTGTACAATTCCACCATGCAGGGGCTCTGTAAACCAGGATGAACTGACTGCACAATGCTTTGCTGGGTCCTACGATGTTTTGCGGCCGCACATGCCTCGACTTGTGCTCTTCAAACCTCCTCCTATCCGGGATCACCCCTAGATAGTGACTGGTCTTGCTATTCCATACGGGCATCCCTCCAATATCCAACCAACTAGCTGTCATTCATTTATGTACTCTGTGAAAGAGCTGATCAGCATTCTAGGCTGTGACTACCATAACCAAGTACATCAAATGAGGCCAACACACACCATTTGTTTTGCCAATCCCTTGCGAATTCCATATATCGCTACTTTCACCAAATCAATGGTTGAATGACCTCCTCGGAAACCATATTAGTTCACAGACAGGCCGAATATCTTCTATGGCGTGTCAGCCTTCCTCTGATACCAGTTCAGTACCTGTGCTAAATAACCCTAGCGGTCTGTTCGTCGTAGGATCGTCCCGAGTCTTCTCCCGAACATTTGGATATTAATATTAAATATGCTCTCTTCCACTGGAGTGGGGAGTCTGTGTCAGGTAGTAGCCCTGTCAGGCTCTCTAGTAGCCATTCTGGAGCTGTTCACTTCGATCCTGGCCTGGAGAGGAGCACTTCTTTTCTTGTCCGGTCTTTGACGTCATTTGTCTTAGGATTCGAGGAAACAATTTTTCCGACATTATCCTGGTCAGGTACTCTGTACGGATAACCAGGCTGAAGCCAGAAAAGCATCCAAAGAACATTTTGTAGCCAATTCCCAAATTGTCCTCGTTGAGTTCGTTGCAGAGAATCTTCCAATTTTCTATTTTGAATTATTGGATAACGTTGTAGGCATTCTTCAGCAAGGGCCTTCCTCAGATACATTTATCCGGTAGAGCATCCGCTTCATCAATATAGCTTTTAATGGTCGGAGAGGTGCTATTATGGTAGGTCTCCTTTATCAATTCAGTGAACAATTCCGTACTGTTGGGACATTCCTTATTTTGCACCCTCCATTCCAAAACGTTATTGAAGGTTTCCCAGTCTGCTTATGCCTCTTTAGCTCATAACAGATCAAGGCATGGTAATTTTTGGGTGCTCTTTCAGGATTTTTCAGTCTGGTCCACGTTGGGCATGTTTTTATGATATTCAAATCCAGTTGGACATTTACTAGAGACATAAAATTTGTGATGTTACTTTGACGGTCATGATCGATATCTTCTGTAATTTCGTGGATTTTTTTTCTCGAAAACGTTTAGTTTACGGCCCATTTCTTTTCAATATAATATTTTGTGTGCACTCTAAATATCAAATATTGAAATAAAAGCAGTCAAATAGAATGATGAGTATAAGAAGTAATGAATGCATTTATTTTTAGGAGAGACTAATGTTTTATATCTTTATGTTCAGAACGTATTTCAGTGGACTCCAGTTGAATACAGTTTCTTCCTCACCGTTAATGGTTTGATACTCTTAATCGGTAAGTTTTTTGACCTGCAACAGATAATTCTGTGACATATTTATTATCGTAGGCAACTCCTTGGGACTGCCCTTATTTACGAAAATTCTCCAAATGAGTGATCATATGATACTGATAACATGTCTTTTGACAAAAATATTCGCCAATGTGGCTTTTGGATTGGCAACCACTTCGCTGACATTCTACATAGGTAATATATTTCAATAACAGAAGAAGAAATATTTCAGCTATGCTATATTTTTCAGGTTCTCTTCTTAGTGTTATAACGAGGATGTACAGAGTAGCGAAAAAATCACTTTCAACAAAAATAGTTCCAGAAAGCGACATAGGAAAATTCCAGTCACTTCTAGGTATATGGGAAGCCTTGGCACCTGCAGTAGCTGTACCAGTTTATAACCTCATTTATGTACAATCTTTGGAGATTATTCCACCTGCAATATTTTTCTTCAGTTTTTTTCTTTATGAGATTTGTTGTGTGCTCGTAGTGTAAGAAACACTTCATATAATTCAGTGTGATTATTTTCTTCATAGCCCTGTATGATTTATTCAGAATCCAGAACTATCCCCATAATAAAATGTGTAGACTCGTATCGCGTCACTTTGCATTTTAGAAACTCAGTCAACACCAATTCCTTTCTTCACCTTTTGTATGCATTCAATATCAAGTACCAACAATCAGGTATAACAAATGAATCAAATTAAAGGGCTACATGAACCGAAAGAATCACACTGCCTTGATAGGATATTGATATAACTCTTTTACAGAGCGATGAACCGCCTGGTTGAAAAGGATCGTGAGGAAGCAGGAGTGGAAGCTGTGGTGAAGAGTGAATGTGATAGCAAGATCATTGAATCTGTACACTTGTGATATTTATTTTAAATAAATTTTTTTCCTACCTCAAAGTCATATGCATATTTCTAAAAACTATCCAACTAAAACTTGAAATGTGTTGCAACTTTTGTTACTTTTGTTCCAGTATTCTTCTTCAAATCGGATTCTGGTTCAGAGTCAAGAAGGAGGTTTAGGAAGTTTTCATGTTGAACTGCTGGTAACTGTACATTATTCTGTAGAGACCACTGGACGATTTCTAAACATCTTCTGATATTTCCCTGGTGTACTGAAAAAAAAAAACCTTCAGTGGTGCCTCTACAACTGCTAGAGCTGATCAGTCTAGCCAGCTAGGAACCTCTTATGCTCTTGTACCTGTCTTGGCATAACAGCTTTAGAGAAAAAGTTTCTTAAAACTTGTGTATTAAATAAACTGAAGTGTTCTCGAAGAGAACCGTTGTGATTTATCATTCCTAGTGTTGCAATCCACAGAAACATAAAATGTATTAAACATTATATTCGGACTGACCCACACCCAAAATTGCTCAGACCTATTAGTCTGACATCCTTTCTATTGAAAAGCATGGCGAAAATAATGGACATTAGTTGTGGTGTATTAACAAAGCACTCAATGTTCACTAGTATGCCAACCAGGCTGGCAAATCAACAGAACTTGCCCTCCTTGTCTCAGGAATAAGCGACGCCCTGGAACACCAGGATGTAGCAGTCGCCGCATTCCTTGACATAGAAGGACCATTCAACAATGCCCTACCTCACTCCCTATATGAGGCCACTGACTCTAGAGGAATTGAACCAATACTATGTGATTGGAGAATAAGAACTATGCTTCATAACAGAACTATAACGACCTCTCTACAGGGTAAAGTGTCAGCTTCAAACCAGCCAGCGGCTGCCTTCAGGAGGGGGTTCTCTAAACTGGTACTCGCATCTGGAAGGCTAGCCTATCATTATGGACATGCCGCAGAATATGTGGCAAAACATGGGGCATGTCACCAATACAAGTATACTGGCTGTACGTGATCATCATACAACCAATGATAACGTATGGCTCTGTAGTCTGGTGGAGCAAGGACCAACAAAAAATGGCCCAGGCTAAACTTAATGGACCACAGAGACAAGCGTGTCTGTCGATTACTGGGGCCATTCGCTCCACGCCAACGGCAGCAATGGAAGCCCTTCTCGGATTACTTCCTCTTTACATAGCTTTGGAGAGAGAGGCAAGATTGGCAACATACAGACTCCACCAAGCGGCCATTAGTCTACCGCAGTGGTCATGAGAAGCAGCAGCAAGCTGTAGGGAATAATAGCTCCCAAAATTCTAGGAATGCCCTCAGACATCTTGTCCAAACCTATCAACCTGCACACGCTACACTGTGGTCTTCCCTGGAAGAGAAGACTGGGTTTGGAATGAAACTGCAGGGCAAATGAACGTTGGATTACCGATGGTTCCAAAACTTTGGAAGGCGTCGGAGCCGGAATATACAGGATGAACCCAGTAGTGAAACGCTCATTCAGTATGGGTAAATTAGCTACGGTATTCCAGGCAGAGGTATATGCCATTGAAATGTGTGCAATGGAGCTAGAAAATCGACACCACACACGAAAAACAATAAAAATATTTTCTGATAGTCAAGCAGCACTGAAAGCGCTTGAATCCAACTGCTTTAAATCCAGAGCAGAATGGAACTGCAGAGAAACCTTAAACCGACTAGCACAACGCAACAACGTTAACCTAGTCTGGATACCAGATTACACGGGCCTAGAAGGGAACGAAATAGCGGATGCCCTAGCAAAAGGGGGGGGGGCTAAATAACGTTCACTGGGCCAGAACCGGTAATCGGTATACATAGCAATGCCAAGAATGTTATAACATCCTGGGAAGACAATAATAGGCTCGAGTACTGGCGTAGTCTACCGGGCCTAGCCCATTCCAAAGCATTTATTGATTGCACAAGGAAAAACAGGACTCTGACAAACTGCTACAACTCAGTAGCTACTGCAAACTCAAACACCACATGCAAAAAATCGGACTTGCACAAGATGCAGAGTGGCGTCTAGGCATAGAGGAGGATGAAACAGCTAAATACATATTATGTACATGCCCCGCAGCGGCCAGAACCAGATTTTCAACATTTGGCAATACGACAATAAGGCCAAAGGATCTGGTAAATTATTCTCCCAACATACTCCTAAATATCGTTAAGAGATTGGATATACTAGGAGAAATATAACCATAGGGTGAGCCACAATAGGCCATTGACTGTAGTGGAGGGCCTGATATGGGCCCACTCAAGTTCAAACCTTTGGTAGCGCTTGTTAAAAGGTAAGGCCCACATCTACCTCAACTTGCACAAGTTTCAGGAAGACTTCTGTCTGAATATGGGGAGACAAATATCAGAGGAAAATGGGGTATCTTAGATCAAAATTTATATTTATGTTTTTTCTAATCAATGATTAGAATTTTAGAAATATATCAGCGGGCTTAGTCACTCCTGATAGTACCATTATTCCTACATACTATGTTCGTTCGTTTAGTACAGACACATTAGTACACATGCATTCCAGAAAAAAATAGCAAGCTTATATTTTTTGTCAGACTCAACATCTTGTCTCTAACAGGTTAAACTTCAAGGCCTCCCTTAAAATGAACTACAGATTAAAGATAGGATAGGAACAGCTTTGCTATAGAATACAACAATAATACCAATCAGAAAAAACTTTATGGATAAGAATAGTATCGGAATAAATATGTAGTCATCATATTATATAAAAAAAGTATACTCACTCTGATAATCTAACAAAGCTAGAAGTACTCTTTCATATTGGGTCTTCAAGTCAAAATGTAGTAGAACTTCCAGTAATCTATGAACTATTTCCGTTTTATGATTTTGTAATGAAACAGCAACCACATAAGGAATTCTACTTATCACAGCTATACAGAGTCCGTCATGTTCATTCAGCAAATCAAAAGCTATGCATTGATCTGAAAACCATTCGCTTAAAAAACATGTTTGCCACACATACATCAATGGAAAGAAATCTTCATAGTCATTTTTCAAATCTTCTGAAAATTTTATCATACTCATTAATGCTACTTCGCTTCTGGTTGAAACTGTATTTACTATCAAGAATTTCAACATGAGTCTTAGCCTACGTCTCAAATAGGCATTAATTGTATATACATGTCTGAAAAGTTTTAAAGACTCATTTATATTGCCTTTCACCCACACTGCTTCAGCTACATAATGCTGAAAATGTGAGTTTAATTCTAAAACGTGTGGGCAGAGCTTCTCACATAGTTGACTAATTCCTTCTATAGTTGATTTATCTCCATTTTGGGAGCAAATATTCAACGTATACAAAATATGGGATAAGGAAGGGCATCGTTCTGATTCAATACATTGTTTGATCAATTCAAGAATTTTTTCATTGTTATTTGTGTCCGTAGCAGTTTGGAATAGAAGATTCAATTCCGTATCACTCAAGTGAGCCATGTCTTCAGTTCTATTTTCGTAGAGACAATTCTTTGCACAAATTTTTTCAGTAAACTTCTGATTGCATTTTAGGATACTCCATTTATTCTGTTTTATTTGTAGCAAGTGAGTGGTGAATTCATCTATAGAATCACATTCCGCACTGAGATTAGTGTTGGATACATTCTTCTTGATATTACTTATAGAGGATGTGCAAAGTCTCATACATCGATAGAAATTTCGATTCAAAATTAGGGAAAGAGCCATTCTTGAGGCATTTTAGAAATGTGAGAGATCCATAAACATGTCATTATGAATCAATTCTGAAAATAGTGCAAATACAAATTGATTTCATAATATTTTATAACAAAATATGAGATAACAATAACAAAGTATGAGGTTATGAAATGGATTCAATTCTTCTACTTCTCTTTAATCTTTAATTATTCAAAAACCTTCCAAGGTAAATTCCAAGAACATATTCGCAAAACGCGTTCCGGCCATTTGAAGACAACTAACTCTGAAATTATAAATACTTGATACCAAAATATATCAACGAACTCAATTTGTAATTCAAACATTGATTAGTAATGGAAAATAGTTAAAATAGATACACTACCTACCACTTATAAGAAGAATGACCGATCTGCTTTATATCAGTTCAACCAAAAAATTATAGATGTCGCACCCTTTGGGCAGAATGCGAATTGATGGAATTAATGTAAATTGTAACCTCACTTTTTCTATAATCCAAAATACAAGTACAGAATAATCGAAAATATATACCGAACCGAAGATGTAAGTCCAATTACACTGAATTCAGATTATAATGATCATGTTATGGCATTCCCTTGTTTTATATATAGTTCTAATTAATAATGTTACAAGTGAAAGTTATGAAGTCGACTGTGATACATTAAGGATGGGACAGTATTTGTGTCCGGATCCTGTATATGTTAATGACTCTGTTGATCCAGAAACACAACAACTTCGTGGTTGCACGAAAACCAATAAAGCCAAAGGTATCTTGTCACTAACACTCCAAAATATTTATTAATTCCTCAATTTTTAGTAAGGTGTATCGCAGCTGAAGGTCTGATTTGTTTTGAGACTGGTAATTCAACATTCTTCAAAGAAATGCCCTGCAAGTGGACGTGCGTGAACAAAACTAATAATAAATTCACAACTTCTACTAACTTTTTTTATTTTAGGAATGGGTACTCCTTTGAAATGGCACTTCTGCTTTCAATATTTTTAGGAATGTTCGGAATTGATAGATTTTACCTGGGATATCCTGCAATTGGATTGGCAAAATTTTGTACTTTGGGATTTATGTTTATTGGTCAATTAATTGATATTATATTGATTGCAACACAAACTCTCACTCCTGCGGATGAATCAGCTTATGTCATTCCGTATTATGGACCGCAAGTGGAAGTGATAAAAAGTGATAATAATACTTACAGATTAGAACAAGACTTTTAATAAACAAAAGAAACATTCTGTAACAGAGAATGCAACTGTATTCATATTTACAGAAAATTCACAATTTTACAAATCACATGATGAAAATATTCAGTTTGCCAGAGAAAATCCTTCTTTTTTTGTTTCATATTGAATCAGAATCAGATGATTATTGAAATTTTATGAGGTAGTGTGATATTTGAGCAGGTAAGAATATTCATGATTTTTCAGGTCAACAGGTGGTCCTTAACATTTTAGCATGGTTTATTATCCTGTTTTCAATTTTTTTTCTGTTATTGGTTACTCTCAACAGCATTAGGTATTCATAATTAATTTTGAAAAAAATCAGTTTTGTTGTATAAGAAAACTGGTGTATTGCTGTGGCTTTTGAAGCAGATTACTTTGTATTAGGTATGGTAAATTTTAAATTGTTTTGTAGATAAAAAATTGTACTCAATCATCCACTTTTGTAAATGCCATTATTAATTTTCCAAGGGAAGTGATATATCAAATATTATTTTAAACCTTGATCAAACTATTGACAATTGAAAAATTCTGAAAAGAGGAAAACCAGTTATCATTATTTTTCCATAGAAAACGTAACAAATATTATAAATATTATTTATTTCATCCTTACCTGTTTTTATCATATCAATAACATCATATAGTCCGGTCAAGTTAGACATTCAAGGTTACAATAATTCGCATAAAACTGATAATCGGTCTTGAAAATATCATGAATTTAACAGTTAAGAGTTATATCCAGACCTTACGTAAACAGAATATCCATCCAAAATATTTACGACTAAAGATGTTTTTAACAATTTTGGATTTATAACAAAAATTGAAAGTATTCGCTACTCCCTTCCTCAAGGACATAGGAACAAAATCTTTTTAAGTTCATGTGATATAAATCATCAATATATCAATAGGTAGATCAGAGTAAGCTTTAAGCCCCTGAGGATACCAACTCTGCTGGTGGAACGCGCGCCTAGTGAAGTTGGAGTTGATTTGGGTAGTTTCTATTTCTTGAAAACATTTTTCAGTCAGAAAATCACACTATAAATGCCTTCTTTTTGACAACCATACGTTTCACAAAAAGTTTGGTTCAGTTGAGTGGCACCTCTTGCAACTCCGAGACGTACCGTTAATGCTTATGTGATTGATTAATTGATGAAAGGTTGAAAAATTGCCAAATATAAGATTAGGTTTGTTTTGGTTCTGAAAATTATCAGTCCTGGGACGTCAGGATCATGCGCAGTTGACGAGAAGTGTGCTCTTAAGGTTCATAGTCGCTCACTTTTTCTCAACTGCGCATAATCCTGACGTCCCAGGACTAATAATTTTCAGAACCAGAACAAAGCTATTATTACACCGTCTGTTCTGTGTTAACGGTAACCACCAAACACACGTTGATACAATTTATCGTTAATAACTAGGTCCGTATTTAGAGGTCTGGAAGCCTTGGGGCACAAAACATGTGGAGGCCCAGCAACAATTATTTTCCAAATCAAATGAACAATTTAAGTCGAGTTTTCAATAAATAATTTATTGTGAAACAATGTAGATTCTCTCAGCATTTAACAATCATATACATATAATCTAAAAGAATTATCTGAAATTTAAATTTAGCGTTAACGGACGCACGGATGGAATCTCTTAGCTTTTTTTCGCCGAAAAATCGTTGATGATTTCGCTGAAATCCAGTTTTACCAAAGTAAATCACTTCTGATGCTCAGGAGAGATACAGCTTTGAGGTTTTGTTTGTTTGTAGCTTCTCAGAAGTAATGTAGGTAAAATTGTTTACTCGTCGGAATTTCAAAGATTTATTTTTACGAAGTCTATTCTGGGGGCCTCTCTTTTTTCTAGGCCCCTGACGCCCTCCCCTAAATCCGGCCCTGTTAATAACTTTGGTCTTATCGCTTTTTTATTTGCCTAAAGTCTAGTTCATACCCTCGCGAATTACGCAATTTTTCTGCGAATACAATGGCTGCCGACATGGTTCTGCATCAACGATTGATCCGGCATGACAGGAAGCCATTTTATTCGCAGAAAAATTGCGAAATTCGCGAGAGTATGAACTAGACTTTATTTCCTCGTTTCCCTGTGCAATCGCATTAATGACAATAGAGAGTTATTGCAATGGCATGTATTCTGGCAAGCTTAACGTAGATGGCGCAATTGTTAGTGGAGGTCAGATTGGAGTAGTTGATAAGTGCATAACGGACATGAAAAGTTTATTCCTATCATAATCGAGTAATCTGAAAGAATAAGATTTATAGCCAGTAAATAAATTTCACCAAATATAGACAAGTTAACCTACAAACTGACGTTTATGCACCGGTTCCATCCACTCATTTTCGTATCAACTGTTCTTTACGGCTGGAAGTTTTTGCTTTTCCTTTTTTCAATTCATAAATGAGGCTTTTTACACTTATAGGGCCATATTTCTCCATAAAAGCAACTAATTGAAGTGTTATTGTATATTATTACTTGTTATTACTGTCACTCATGACCTCCACTCACACTAGCGCTCTCTGGCCGGAGCGATATCGTCCATGGCTGTCATAACGCCAGCTAGTATTAAAGGCAACTTCATTTTATCAGTGACTGACACTATTCTGTGATTGAAAACAGAGATATTGCAGTTTTGTCTGTTCTTCTCTTATTTACAAAGGCGTTCGTTATTCATAACCTATAAATGAAATCTAGTTTCTCAGATTTTTCGATCTATATTATTTATTTTATACTAAGATACAATTATTGTGATGATAAAATGGCCAAAGGGGGCTCCGATATCGATTTGTGTTGAAAAAATCATATAATTATCAGGCATGAGTTACGTCATGTCCATGTTCTCACCCGAAGTGAAAATAAGGGAACCATAAATCCTGTTCTTATCCGTCCTCTAATAAAGTCAGGCAGTATTTTAATGAAGTTGTCTTTATTCCAGATTCACATTGCGCGTGCATATGTCAAAATAAGGACAACTTTATTAGTGCCTGACGTTAAAATGAACTGCAATATCTCTCTGATAACGATAACACGACGAAAGTTGTTATTTCAAGTTGCTTAAAAACAGACCTAATTTGCAGATGCTGGCTAACTCTGACTTTACATAACCGAACGCAATCACATATGACAACTAATGACTCTGTGAGGTCAACTCGACATTCCGCGATCATGAATCGACTTCCTTTTTCACTTGTCAGTTGTCAGTGACGTGCTGTGACAGTGACAGAATTTAATCGACACAAATTTACGATTCATGATCATGACTACTGTTAGTTGGTGAGAAATTTTGGAAGGTGTTTGTGTCTCTGTTGGTAGTTGTTGATATCTAACGTAATGCTGTAATAACTGCATTTTCAATTTAGTTACAGGTATTTATCATTCGAAATTTGTAAATTTTGTGTGATTTCTATATTTTCATGAACCTGTTTTTGTACTTCAGTAGTAGGAATGAACTTTTAATCTAACAACTAGGTAGGTATTCAGTTATGTTTTTTGCATATTAAATTATTTCTGTCTCGATGTCAGTACTTCATTATTTTTAAAAATAATTAAACAACATACCATAAGTTTTTCTAAAATTCTTTCCGGTACTAGGAGAAAAGTAAGCAAAAATTGAAATGCAGGCGATATGGAGACTATTAATCAGCCTGCCTACATACTGTAAACATTTGTATTTACCTAGAGCATAATCACTCGTAACTTTATTCATATTTATTCATGAAAAACAAATATTGAAATCTACCCAAGAATTCATTTACTAGAACAAATGCGACTATCCTCATTATTTATTTTACGTGAAATGATGACAATTCCAATTTTCTAAATCCAACCTGACGATTAAATTTTTTTTACATTATTCAACCCTTTTTTCCATCATAGGTAGGTATGTATGTTCAACTTTTACATCAGTAAATTTTAAAGAACTACAAAAACGCTTGGAAAAATTAAAATCGTGTCTAATTTCTTGCTAGTGTGTTGAATTATTTGAATGCACACAAAACTCGTTTCGCCAGAAAAGTTAGTATAATAGGAAGCCGTTAGCTTTCTCGAACATAGCGATCATTAGGAGCTATAAATATGAATAGGTACCTATATGGCTCCTCACGTGAAAATTAACCTCTATCCTATTAGTCGTATTGATCTAACCTGTTATCAACGGTATAACCGAAATAATTTTGCAAATCAGTAATTTACGAGAAAAACTGAAAAATTGGGGGACTGTTTTTCGAGTCACACTCAATTATTTTGTTACTTTACGGCCATTGGCATTTTTTTAAATTGACATTAAATATAAAAACTAATCTATTTGTTGACTGATTAAAAGTTCAATTTCAAATACATTTAAGAACATTTATGACTTATTTATTCCTGACTTATCGATATGGTATTATCGTTCAGCAACTTAAGTACTTGGCATAACAGGTGGGGTATACAGTGTGGCTACTTTTTTCATGCCCATTATTGTGCTTTATGTATGAAGAAATCTGAAATATCTCAATGAGTTCCCGAGATACCTATTTGGAAAAAACAGTAAAGGTGATTTTTTTCTGAACTCCAGAGACACATTTTTGAAAATAACAGAAATCTGATTTCATATATTTTGTTCAATATCATGAGATCTAGAACCCCGTTACAGTGGATTTGGACTATGACGTTTCGTCTCTTTACGACCGCCATCGGTGCAACTTTTTATAAATTCCGCCCCTGAGACGCGTTTAGATTTGAGCACACACTAACTGGTCCATCGCGGTTATGCGCGCATGCTCATTTTGTATTTGCCTATGTGCAAACAACTGCAAACGCGATACGCGATCCATTTGGTGTCATTCGCAGGTTACATACGCAAAAGAATTAACTTCGGGTTTGCAAATAACTGGATACTGGATAATCAATGGGTCAATTTTTATGCCAAACTTATTGGTGAAAACCGCATAACGATGTCTATCATTGTTTCTTAGTTACAGTTCTTAGTTAGGTTTTTGGAAAATGTGTATTTTCGAAAAGTTGTAACTTTTTTTGTGTCAAAAATTCTTGGTTTCTATGACTACTTCACTCATAATTCTCACATAATCTGACCAATCGCAAACCAAAGACAACTCGTGTTATAGCTGTATTTCAATTCTGATTGGAGGATCAGCTTCGGTATTTTCGACGACGTAACCATAGCAACACAAAGTTTGGCAGTTCTATCAGTATTAATATTGTACCTGATTATGTCAAAATGAGTCGCTTCGGTGCAAATTCAAATGAAATTATGAAACACATTATTATATTGACGATTGAATAATTTGTTTATGACTGTTATACATTGTTCGTATTTATATTAATGAAGAAACTGTATTCGTGAAATAGGCTAATAAAATTCAACTCGTGATTGAATTTATCTCATAAGTCTGTCTTTTATTTCTGAACTCAACTGAATTGTTTTGAGAAAATACCACTCGTCCTGCGGAATCGTGGTGTTTTCACGAAGCAATTTAGTTACGTTCAGAACTAAATCGACAGACTTATCGCGAAAATTCAGTCACTCGTGGTATTACTGCTGAAAATTTCCAAAAAACTTTTTTACGAAGAATTAAATGGTGGTAATTTTATTTATCAAATCATATATTAATAGTTATTAATGAAAAAATAATATTTTTAAATGACACAACCTGTTTTTTGGCAAGATAAATCAACGAAAATATATAAATGCACTATAATAATGATACTTTAAATTGAAACGATTTTTTTAAGTAGCAGTTATTAAAAACACAATTATTGTTGTGTTTTTGTGATTCGTTCAGACGAAACTTCCCCAAAACGACTGTCAAAAAAAAATTGAAGTGGCAGTCGCTCAGACGTGAGCATTAAAAGGATTTCTTTCTACAGTAGTTGATTTATCAGTGTAAACCTATTGGCGATACAAAATTAGACTATAGCACCAAAGTAGCCGATGTCGGACCACTTTCTTGTACATTGTGTCGACAGAAGAACGGAGATGCCGGCACTTTTTGAATGAACTTTTTTTCCATTTGTTTCAAAAACATGCTGTAGCCTTTGGAAGCGTAGAAGGACCAAACTGTTGTGAAATATTTGTTTTTATAATTCCTGAATTATCTCGTAATTCCGACTTATCTCTCGGAATTAGGACTTTTCTCGAAATTCAGTCTTTTTTATCAGAATTCATTTTTTTTCATGGAATTCCGACTTTTCATCTCGTAATTCCGACTTTTTCAAAACTCCGATTTTTTTTCTCGGACTTTTGACTTTTTTTTCGGAATTCATACTAATTAATTCAGAATTCCGACTTTTATCTTGAACTTCATTTTTTTTTCTCGGAATTCACTCTTTTTGCTCAAAATTCAGCTTTTTTTCTCATAATTCACCTTTTTTTCTCAAAATTCATACTTTTTTTCGGAATTCAAACTTTTTTCTCGGAATTCTGACTTTTTTTTCTCGGAATTCAGACTTTTTTCTCGAACTTCAGACTTTTTTCCCAGAATTCAGACTAATTATTTCAGAAATCCGAATTCTATCTTGAAATTCAGACTTTTTTTCTTGGAATTAGACTTATTTCTCAAAATGACTTCTATCTCAAAATTCAGACTTTTTTTAGAATTCAAACTTTTTTCTCGGAATTTCGACTATTTCTAAATTCCGACTTTCATCTCGGAAATCGAACTTTTTTCTCAAAATTCAGACTTTTTTCTCGGAATTCAGACTTTTTAGGGTTTCAAACTTTTTTCTCGGAATTCCGACCATCTCTAAATTCCGACTTTCATCTCGGAATTCGGACTTTTTTCACAGTACTCAGACTTTTTTCTCGGAATTCCAACTTATCTCCATATTGCTACTTTTATCTCAGAATTCGGACTTTTTTCTCAAAATTGCAACTCATATGTCTGAATTCTGACTTACATATCGGAACTGTTTACAAGCTTGTCGCTATAATGGTATCGCAGCATAACGAGTTTTTTTTTTTCAAAAATGGAACTTTATAAATTGAATTTCACTGTTGGAACAAATATTTTGGAGTTTCTTATCGGGACAAATCAACAATCTTTTAGATTAGATTTAAAAACAAGTGACTATTGTTTCATTAATAATAATGTAAATTTTTCGATGTTTTTGGAAGGGAAATGATGTCCGAATTGAGAAAACTGTAATTGATGTAATTCATCAGTGAATCAATAGTTGTTGGAATATCAATTGATTAACATTCGAGACGTCTGGTTATGCTAAAAATAATACGCATAAAATAAAAAAGTACATAATTCAGTCTTTATTTAATGATCAGATAAAGATAAGTGGAAAATGAAGTAAAATTCAGAATTGTGAGAACAAAGATTGTATTTCATTTCTAAATTGCAGGTATAAATCATTTTCCCATATTTCTATAGAACACAGATCATGAAAATCTTTATCACATGACGTTTTGATTAATGTGCACTAGACTCAGATGAAAGTGTTTCATTCGCAAAAAATAGAGGTAAGCCCTATATACCTACTCCAGGCATTTCATCAAGAGCGTGTCCAGGATCTGATCTAGGGAGGGCAGTCGTTACAGTGGGGGTAGTAGCAAGGTGACGACGACAAAATAATAGAAGATTCTGGAAAATTATTTTTATTCATTAATTTTTACACTAATAATAATTTTCTAGGATTTGCTGAAAATTTTTCTAAAACCTTTTTTTCGACCATCTCACGGTTTTTCAACAAAATCCCGATGCACGCGAATTTACTAATTCGCAAACTGTTTGTTTATTGGTTTAGTACTAGTACTCAGTACAAATAACTGCACTGAACTGAACGCGTTCGTGCATTTGTATTTAAGTGGACAATGCTAGAAAGAGAAATTGTTTCTTGTGTGTGTGTAAGTGTGCGAGAGACAGCACTGGCAAAGTGATGCTACAGAACCCTCTGGCGTGCTTGAGTGCACTGATTATAGTGAGCTCTTCAGGTATACTTCAACTATTTCAAGACAGATAGCTTCTGCGATTCATTTTCGATTCTGTCAATTATGATTTTATTTCTAGTCTCTTTTTTGTTTTTGAGCTTCTAGGGGGGGGGGCAGCTGCCCCCCCTGCCCGTCGCTGGAAACGCCCTTGCATTTCATACATAGCAGGACTTTCGGCTGGGCTTACAAGAACGGAAACTACGCGGTAAACGAAAAAAGGAAAAAAAAAACGGAAAAAATACCCCGAAAAAAAAAAACAGAAAAGAAAAAACGGAAAAAATACCCCTATATGCGATAACGATGGCGAGTACACAAAGTAATGAAATTTCAACAGTGTGTCATGTTAAAGAAACTAGACCTCCGATCAAACAACATAACCTAGATGAGTACTCGCCGCACACGCATGTTCCCCCCAACGGCAGTGTCGTGCGTTGTTAAAAGAAATATTGAGGTTCAATAAATTAGAAATAATGGAAACCCAATATGGAATGGAAACCTGAAATTATGATGAAATAATCTCCACAGGATTTTGAGAACAGCCGATGCTCTAATTGACATGTTTTTTCTCTTTTTCAATTTGGTTTTCCTTTCTCGATAGTTACGACACTGGTAGCTTAAAATGATTGTTCTGTCAAATATCAAATGCAGCGTTGTCGTACTGACAAGACTATATCGACAACGAAGAATCTCCGTTTGGCGATGGAAATACTAGCGTTTTTACATGCTCCCAACAAGCTGCAATGAACGATTCAATTGCCTTCTTATTGTCATATATTTCATCCAAGACAGTATTTTTGGGTTTTCGTTGCCATGAATATACCCGACAGATATCAAAATCTAGCTGACGTGCTTATTGTATCCTTAAAAAATTGCGACATGGCAATAATGTCATGATTTAAGGGATAACATTATGAAAAGATGTTACCATCAGTTCTATTCGAGTATTACTCATCTAGGTTGTGTTACTTGATCGGAGAACTAGACCATATTTGATTCATTTTACAATACAGAGGGGTGGAACAACAGATTTTCCAGCCTTGCAAACAGGCGAATCTGTCAACAGGTTAGTTCGTTCAGGAACAATCGAATCATAAAAATATAAAAAATCGTCTTTTTTGGTCGTCGACGATGAACATTCCAGGGATAGGTTAAAATATGGTCTAGTTTCTTTAACATGGCACACAGTATAAATTTCATTACTTTTTGTGTACTGTACTGGCTATTGTTATCGCATATAGGGGTATTTTTTCTGGGTTCTTTTTTCCGTTTTTTTTTCCGGGCGTATTTTTTCCGATTTTTTTCCGGGGTTTATTTTTCTAGGGGTATTTTTTCCGTTTTTTTCCCCGTTTTTTTTCGTTTTTTTTTCTAGATTCAACGACGCAAAGCGGAGTTCGGGTAAGCATTCGAGTGCGGGAGAGTACCTTTCCGTATGAGTAAAGGCGGGCGGCCACTGCGAGCGAATCGAAACTAAGCGAAACGAAGAGAGAGCGAACTAAACCAAACTACGTTAGTGCAGCAGCCACTGCGAGCGAATTTCGCTTATCTGTCAGTTGGGGTTTTGTGCGGAAAAATGAGTGCTGTTGCAAACATGCTGATATTAGATCTGAGTTCGGAATCAGATGAATCTGATTGTCTTGATGATTTTATTGCGGTGGTTAGAACGAAGAAAAGGACGAAATGTTGGATAAGCAGTTACATGCAGACAAGAGAACAATTCGGAAAATTTCTTAAACTGATAAATGACCTAAACGATTCTAAGTTCAAGAACTCTTTCGGAGTCAGTCGAGAACAATTCTGGGCATTACATGAATTGATAGCGAGTGATATTTTTAAAGCAAAACACAAATTTTCGGCGAGCAATAAGTACCCCAGAAAGACTATCAACTAAATCATGGGCAAAAACCTCGCTCGAATCTGACACGAGCTAAAACGAACGAAACAAAGATGAGATTTCAAAATTTGTTCGCTTAGTTTCTTCCCGTTTCGTTACAGTTGCCGCGGCTGCATTGACAAGTACGAGAGCTGAATTTCAGGAAACTTATCTTCGCTTAGCTTCGTTTCGTTTAGCTCGCAGTGGCCGCCCGCCCTAAAGATGAAGGTATTTTCTACAAACGCGTTGAAAAAATTATGGAGCGCTCCTGAACAAACTTTCGCGTGCGGGAAAATCACTTGAAGTGACATTAGCGTGCGGGAAAATGCCACCTCTCAAACTAAATTGCGTGCTGGTATAGGGTGAATCACTTACGCTCGTAGGAAAAAATATTGTTACGAGATTGATAAAAATCCCCTAGCTACGCCGCTTAGTACTGAACCATAAAAACGTAACTCATTTGCGTAACAAATGAGCCGACATCGCAATCGTTTAAATTTCCTCGATTAGTTCCTGGAATTTAGATATTTTTCTGTACTGAATAATTTGGACAACATAACTATCGCGAAAAGTCTGGCCTAGACGATTGAGTATATAAGGCGACACATTTCACTTGGAAGGGAAGTTTTATGAAAAAATGATAAGGAAGTTAAAAAGTTTTTTTAGAAGTTAATAAGTGTTTGGAATATTTAGCTAGTTGAATAGATCTAAGTGTTTTATTAGTCAGTGAAGTAGTTGTATGATTTAACAAAGGTATTAAAAACAGTTTGGTAGGGTGCTCGGCGTATTATTTAGTAACAATATTTTCAGTTCTCAGAGAAATAATGGAGAAATCTGGGATATACGAAATTAGTTGCAAAGAATGCAGCAAGAAGTACATTGGTCAAAGTCGGTGAGCCATAAATACTCGTTTCAATGATAATTATGCACACATCTGATCTGATACGAAAGATCAAAACATCTATTGTTGCCCAAAATGCATTGGATGAAGACCACAGGATCGGTAGAAACAATTTGAAATTGGTTATAATTATTGTATAGTACAATAGATTTCTTGATGCATTCGAAAGTCTGGAAATAACAAATGTAATGATAGCACGAATAGTGAAAGAGGGTTCATTCCAGTCAACCCGCTAATTAGTCTGATTTTGAAAAGCAATTAATTTATAAAGTCAGTATAAATTATTCTCCTGAAGATGCTAACTGAGTAAGCGAAACAGTTTGGCCCTTCTACGCTTCCGTGTCATTGTCCGAATTACAATCAGTGGTAACGTCAGCAAACGTAACTAATTTTTAACAAGAAAACCTGTTAAACCGTGCACTTAAAGCCGTAGACACAATGGCAATTTTTTGTAATAATCTTTAAGTTTTGGGATTTCGGATATCAATTCCACAAATAAAACAAGATGCAAAACAGAATTGAAAAATGAAGTTTGATTTCAACTAACAAGATTGTTTATGAGGAGTGATCGGAACAATAATGGCAATAATAGTTTCGCGTCAAAAAAATTTCAAAATTGTAAAAATTAAAACTAAAAACATAATACTTCCATTGTGTTTCAGCCTTTACTAGCCGTTGGGAACCCCACTCGTGTCAGATCTTAAGTAAGACGTATGATTTGTCAGGCACATTGTTTTCAATCGTTCAAATATGACAGGTTGAGTGAGAATGGTAAACACTTGTAAGAAACATAATTGACAGCATTAGTTTCGAGTGAAAGTTCTCATCTATTGTGTCCAATAACCTGGCCTCAAGTCAAATTGGCAGTCGTGTAATATAAAGGTTTTTTCTTTCACGCGAAATATAATGTTACTGCGATTTATTGAAACAATCCCACAGCCGGACCTGATCTCTTCTCGTTTTGTTATCGTTTTTCGTAAACAATGACAGAGTCACCGCAGAACCTGGGATTTCAATAGCTTCTCGATGCGCCAGTATCGACGTGACTAGAAAAATATCGAACCGTCTAGACTGGTCTGACTGATGGCGATCTGCAGGGATATATAAGGGAACCTGAACCTAAACAAGTCAGTTTGTAGTAGACATAGCGGTAGCGGCATAACATTACTGTAGTTGGTTAAAATAAATTAAAAGTTATACTTCACAAGTCTAAATAAATTAGTGGGTTGTATTTGAATGAAAAATAGTTCTGACTGAATTCTGCATTTGTTAATACTAAGTACTGAAAAGCTTTGATTGCCCAACATTTGCAAAAACTATCATCTGATTGATTACCATACCTATTCATTTCCAGATAGTCAACATGGGTGTTAAGGGAATATTCAGCTTTATCCTTCGCAGATTATTAGAGGCTACCATTATAATTGGTTTGATAACATTCATACCCAATTTACCACCTTATGTCAAGTTTTCGGATTCAATTAGGTGAGCAGTAGTCACTTTCCATGTGGCTTGGAGGTTATTTATGCTTCACTTTCAGGTTACCGCCTTCAAGACCCCTGGAAGGCAAATTAGCTTTGAATGAGAAACTGGAAAATGTGGAGATTTGGCATAAAGGAGACCTATGGGGTCCGGAAGCATTTGCAGACTTTAATGGTGAACTGTACACCTCAACATATGGGGGTGACATTGTGAAGTTGACTGGAAACGATATCAAATCGGTTGCTAAAACTGGTAAGCCTTGCAAAGGTTTCCACGAAGAACGGATATGCGGCAGGCCTTTGGGTATGCAATTCAATAAGAACGGAGACCTGTTCGTGGCAGATGCCTACTATGGTATCATGAAAGTGGATGTTAAGACAGGTGAGTGAATTTCGTAAGGGTTCAGTTCAGTGTATCGCATTCTCTACCGTTTTCTAGGCCAAAAACAAGTATTGGTTAGTCCTGATCAAGAGATTGGCGGTAGGAAATCAAAGTTGTTTAACAGTCTAGCTCTAGCCGAGAATGGAGATATCTACTGGACAGATTCTTCTGAAATAAGTCTAGAAAATGGTGTTTTTGGGATGCTCGCAGATCCATCAGGCAGGTATGTTTATTTGTGGGAGTTCATTGATGAAATTAATGATAATGAGAATAATAACGGTTTAATTCTCGGGTACAACCTATGACGTGTGTATGCCACGTGTCTTCCTATGAATAGTTACAATTCGACTTATTCAAATACTTAACAACTCAACTAACTCGACTCATAAACTGAATCGAATATCTGTTCTACTTTGTATACTCTAATAAGCTTCTGAAAAATATTGTCAAGTTGTTCTATAGACGATAGTCTACGAAAAGCGTGTAGATCCATCTTTCTTCTTCACCTGGGAATCAGAAACTTCGAATGAAATGTTTCGGGGTCTTCTCATTCTTGAATCATTCATTCTGCGGGCTTTTTCTGGGGAATAACCTTACCGATTGATTCTAACTCTCTTTCCTCCAGTTCCTGCTTCAAATCCACTACCTTCAAATTGACCAGGCGAACTTTCCTCGAAAACGTTTCGTCCTTTAGTGTCTTTAAGTCACTACATGAAGTTTGTCCACTACGCGAACACTTATTTATTTGAAAAATCCTACTTCTAACACCACTGTAATGAAAATTCACCTAACTATAATCCGTTGATTTATTTTAACAAGTATTTAATTTATATCCACACTGTGACTATATGCAACAAGGCAAGCTTCTGTATTTAATGTAAACTACTAGGAAACTATTTAAAACTTCGCTCGAGATTCCTAAATTTTTACCGGCAATACAATTTAACATCTCAGAATCAGTTAATTCTGAGTTACCATGTCAGAGTTCTGACTTTAATATCTCGGAATTAACAAAAATAAAAAATTTAATAATAGTGGCCCTTCTACGCCTTTGTCGAAAAATAAAAACGCATATCTTTCATTTCCTCAAATTTGCAATTCATAACTTTCTATTGATGGTTAATGTCAATGGTTAAGACAGAACATAATTTGAATATTCAAAATCAAGTTTTATGAATTCACTTCAAGAATGCTGTTGCAGTTGGTGTCTAACAAAGTTTGGTGGCATACTTGATTGATAACAACTATGGATTGCCGTGGTCTGAATTATACTAAAAATTAATATAGATACGTTTACCAAGCAATAGCAAAATAACGGAAATGTCGAATAACGGTGACGTTATTTTTAACGGAAGTGATACAGCATAGGGCTGATTAACAGTTGTACAAAAAAATTCGATCATACATTTATTGATAAAAGTGTTTTTATTAATTGCTTCCCCAGCTAACGCTCGTTTTGCAATATTCCCCTCTCACATAATAGAATGATAAATAACTATATTAGAAAAGTGTAATACTACTAAAACGCTGTTAGATACAAAATTTAATTTTTGTTTCGAGCTGAAATTTTGAATGTTAGGGTATAGGATCGCAAAAGAAAAAAGTTTTTTTTTATTCCGAGGATTACAGAGGATTTTGTTTTTCTTTATAATAAATGTGAAATAAGTATAAACAGTAACTTCATTACGTTAATTTTTTTTCTGTCGACCGTTTATTTACGATGTATTTTAACGCACTCAAAATCGTTGATTAATGCCCCCTGTTAATGAATGATTTTCTATTTATCAACGATTTACTTATATGCAAATGCCTCCCAACGTACATTGCTCCAATACATATCTATTATATTTATATAGTGACATGTGGCGTATGCAACCAAACATATTTATACTTACCCGCTAAAACATTTATTTTGAAATCAAGTAGCTGTGTTAGTACTATCTGTCATTATTTATTTCATTGTGTTGTAATTTCATAAAATTCTACGTTTATTTTGAAATCAAAAGATGGATAGTGACGAAGTTCTGTAAAAAATGTTTCAGAAAACATCAAATACATCAGTAAATTTGTTAGTAGCATTAATAGCTAGATAGTCACGCAGCCGGCTGGTAAAATGTGATAGCAAGGTCGAGGGATCAATCCCCAAGTAGTACCATTTTTTTTATTTTTTTTTGAAAATTACGGTCAACGGCAAAGTTTTGTAACGAACTCATGAATTAAAATGGCGATTAACAATCTCGAACATTAACGCGCTC
The DNA here is from genome assembly GCA_958502065.1 of Chrysolina americana. NCBI lineage: Eukaryota > Metazoa > Arthropoda > Insecta > Coleoptera > Chrysomelidae > Chrysolina > Chrysolina americana. The sequence continues at coordinate 11,090,501 of OY293411.1, read as the reverse complement.
GCTCCGCTCACGCGTTAAAATATCTCAATTGTTAATCGCCCTTATTGTTCGTTAAATAACCATTATTTTTCAAGTACAGACGATTGAAAAATCAAACCTTACTGAAAATTTCAGTATGGAGCGCACCTAATGTGTACAATTTAATAAAATTTCGCAAATTAATTGAAAAATTATATAACTTGTATGAATCGCAGTTAATTTCGTCGCATTCTTCATTTTTTCTTTTAATTTTTTTGTACTGCACTGTTCGGAATCTTTGGTGTAGTAATGAATGTACTAGTTTTATCCCGATAACAAGCCACTATTGTTCTAACAGCTAGACACGTGTTTTAGTCACCAAGTGACCATCTTCCAGAGAAAAGTTTAAACACAAAAATACAACGGTTTTACGGAATAATGTTAATATCCATATATTATTGAATAGAATAATGAAAAAATATTTTAAAATTCCACGTTCCCCAACACCCTAAAGAATAGGAATATTATCGTGATGCGTCCAGAAAACTACCTACTATCCCTCACGACCATATAATTATATCTGTTATATCAACATGCAAATAAAACAATTTTGAAAGTGAATTCTATAACGAATAAAATGAATTCAGTCTAAATTAAAACGGGTGACCACCATCCGGTTTCATTAATTATTAATCGGTACAGAAAAGGTCACAACAATCTTTAACAAATACCAGTTTTCAACCGAATTTATCGGAAAGTTTATTTGTTCAATTTCCTTGTCGTAAACATCTTACTCATTAGCATTGGTAGCATAATACCAGCTCCATTTTGTATCAATAATTATGAACTGTTGATTGTAAATTATAAGTCTCTATTTATCATACCGGGTCCTTCGCGGTGGATGGGACAATAAAAGTATCTGGAAAACGAGACAACAGTTCATTTCGAAAATGTGTGGACTGGATTAATCCATAATATCGATACAGTGTTGCTGCTTGTATCAGAGTAGCTACTTTGTTATTTCGAATGGAATACCCCGTATATTATATAATTTTTGGACAAAACCTGACCATTGCAAAATAACGATATTTTCACAATACAAATTTACAAAAAATTGCAATTTGGGTCATAGCTGCATAAGACCGAATATCAGTTGTAGCATACAGGGAGACTCGGAAGTAAATTCCTTCCACAGACTGAAGTAAATGACTCCTATAATTATTCCAAAAATGATATAATATACGGGATGTTCCATTTGAACACTGTATTGATGAAAATATTTTGGAAGGATATAGGTATCATGTTTGATTATACACGCTCACAAATTCAGATAATTCTAATATTCTATCCACCATGAAACACCCGGGAGATAATCTTTAATTGGATGATCTCGAGAACTTTGCAACTTCGTGAGAAAAATGTATTTGTCTATATTGTTGAAGATTTTTTGAACGGGAACAGCATTTTTTTCGATGTACTCTAGCTCACCCTGTATGTCGCTAAAGGTGCGCGTATCGCAGATTTGCGGATTACTAGCGTGGCAACAAGTGGCGTGAATGAGTTTCTCTGACCTTTGATTATTATTGTGACCTTTAAACTGTAACAAATAACTGGCTTAGGGATTTGGTTTTGGATACGTATCAAGTCCATGGCTACAAATTGCAAGAAAAAGGTAAAATCACGTCGTTTTAAAGGACATGGCACTGGATACATGAATTATGGAAAATATTTTCTGCGAATGGATTTTTCTTGATTTTTGAGTAGAATATCATGTGAAAAATATCAATTTCCTTTGATTATATCAATTATGGTGTACATTACTACAGGATGAGGCAGAAAACGCGATTTTTCTGAAACTCGTTTATTGACTTCTTGCCCAATTGTGGGCTTTTCGTTGAATTTCTTAAGGCATATTGTGTAGATGAACCCAACGAACTGTTCTAAATAGATTTCACAACGTTTCTACACAGTGAGCAAAAAATAAGGTGGTTGATTAATGGGATATGATGGGATAGTGGATTTATTGTTGATATCTGAGTTTAATTTTTCACAGAGAATGAAAATTAGGTTTTGTCTATTTTTTGTGTGACGCTACAGGGTGACTCCAAAAAGACGAATTCCCAAATATCTATATTTAAACGAAATTAGGGGAGATTAATTATTTATTTCTGTTGATATGAAAGCTATAAATACATTCATTAATTGAACTAACCTAATCTAATAGCTAATCTAGATATTACCTGCCTCCTTTCGAGTAGTAATTAATCGACAAATATCTGGTATTGAGCATTTGGTATATCACATATATAGCATCGAACCATGACTTTTCAATGATGAGGAACTATTGTCAATTTTGACAGATTATATAGTCACCATAACAACAATCATTTTGTTTTATAGTTGAACACTTAGGGGGATGTTGCAAGAGCTGGTGAAGTGAGTTAAATTTTTTTAACTTGTATATATAGGTACAAACATGTAAAAAACAAAATTGCGAACACGAGCAACTTTTTTGGAATTTTTGGTTCCGAGAAATTCAACGAAAAGCCCACCATTGGGCGAGAAGTCAATAAACGAGTTTCAGAAAATCGCGTTTTATGCCTCGTTCTGTAGTAATGTACACCATAATTGATATAATCAAAGGAAATTGATATTGTTCACATGATATTATACTCAAAAATCAAGAAAAATCCATTCGCAGAAAATATTTTCCATAATTAAATGATAATATTATTATTATAATTAGCATTAGACAATCAACCCATTTTTATAGATCACGCTGTAGAGCCAGAAAAAAAGTCTAATGAAGAATGTTGCTTGTTTTGACCTGTAGAATGATATATCCAAAAATCTATCGAGCCCCAGGAATACATGTATCCAGTGCCATGTCCTTTAAAGTATAATTATCATGTTTTTTATATTTAGTTGAAAGTCTGTAATGTTGGAATATTTTTATATTCCGTTCGATAAAAATATATTCTTTCAGCATAAAACAGGTATTCTGAAAAATACGCGTGTATCAAAATTGAATAAGGAAATAATAAAGAGAAATCACACAGATCGTATTTTTTACCTAAGAATATGACCTCAGTAAGTTTTGATTGCCAAATTGAACCAAATAACTGGAAAAGAACGAACCTACCTAGATATTATTATTAATATTTCCTATTTCTTATCCGAAACAGTTTTATAGGTAATAGGTATATGTGCTGAACAATATTCTAAATTGAAACCATTTGAGGCCTCAATTGAACTAATCTGTTCCACCCCAATACAAATAATACTCTAAATCCATAAGACTTTTCAAGTTATCACAAATGAATGTTAAAACTTGATATCAAACAAACAATTCCTTTGGAAAATAAGATAAAGAAGTCAGTGCAAATAAAAGAATGTGAGTTTATGAATAAATGGATGATATTTTTATCGCTAAGCAATTCGTTGAATGCCACTGATTAGGAATGGAAGAAATCAAGAATATTCAATACAGAAAATGTATACAGGGTGTTCCATAATTTAATGCTGATCCTAAATAGTGATAATGCTTGGATAAAACAATTTCGAAAACTTTGTCTTTATTCTTTGATGGGGTTGTGATGGTATAGCTACAGACTGAAAGCTTGTTCATACCCTCGCGAATTTCGCAATTTTTCTGCGAATACAATGGCTCCCAGTCATGCTGGATCAATCGTTGATGCAGACCCATGTCGGAAGCCATTTTATTCGCAGAAAAATTGCGAAGTTCGCGAGGGTATGAACGAGACCTAATACTGAAGAACATAGCGTTCGTTTCTCAACCTTAAGGGTGTGGAATCAAATCCCAGCATGGTTACCGGTTCCGCGTATGGTATGACACGTTAAAAAGTAAGGGCTTGTTCTTCATTGGCTCGCACAAGTCTCTCGAAGACTTCTGAGGCTTGCTGTTCTGTACATAACGGGCATTGTGAAAAGTGGACAAATCGAAATCGCTCTTATCGTTGGATTGGTCGGGGAAGTAAGTTAATTGATTAGCCACCTAGATCTCCTGATCTACTTCACACGCAACAATTACGAAATACTTACGAAAATATTCGAAAGCGTTATGATTGACAATCGCATCGTATTGAATGTAGGTTAGGTAGAAGCTACAAAATTTTAGTTGTATATATTCATTTGAGTTTGTGGTGATTCCGATACAAGTTGATTGTGAAAAGAAAAATGAAGTTTTGTAATATTATGATAAAGCATCTAATCCGTTTTCTTTATCTGCATTGATTCGATTTAGGTGATTGTTTTCCTTTAGTTTGTAGCCATACGAAATAAATAGAAGTACTTGATATATTCGACAATGAAAATTTCATTTATTTATCAAGTACTTTCTAATTGATGAACATACTTCAACGAAATTTTAGTACTCATCGCTTATTCCTCCGATGAAATAACACTTCCTAGATGAGAAACCTAAAATTATGATCGAAGAATCTCCACAGTATTTGGGGAACAGCCGATGCTCTAATTGGCATGTTTTTTTCATAATTCATCAATTTTACTCTATTCCAATTCGGCTTCCCTTTCTCGATAGTTACGACACTGATAGCACACTGATGCACACTGATGAAATGACATTATATTTCGATTTCCACCTTCAAATGGTCTCTTACACATTTCACAATGCTTCGCTATTGCCTAATGATAAAAACTAACGATAGTTTAACACAAATTAACTCAGAATTTGCCCTTTACTCACGAAAAAACACTCCATAAGGCCAAAGACAAAGTTTTGGTTGTTGTTCGGTCAAATAGCAAATGCAGCGTTGCCGTACTGACCAGGCTATATCGCCAAAGAATTTCCGTTCGGCGATAGAAATATTATTATTTTTCCAACAAGCTGCAATGAACGTTTCAATTGCATTCTTATTGTTATATATTTCATCAAAGACAGTATTTTTGGGTTTTCGTTGTCATAAATATACAGAAATCAAAATCTAGCTGAGGTGCTTATTGTATCCTTTAAAAATTGCGACATGGCAACAATGTCATGATTTGAGGGATAACATTATGAAAAGATGTTACCTTCAGTACTTTTTGAGTATTACTCATCTAGGTTGTGTTACTTGATCGGAGATCGCTTCAAAATTTCCTAAACTCGGTGGCGTGGTCAGATTTTTTCATCATTTTCATTGTTGAAAAATGGGTAATACTAGTATATCTTCAAAACTAGGACTACGTAATTCATGAAAATTAATTCGCTGAATAAAACGCCAATTTCAGTAGATTATTTTTCCATCTGTATACCCGCAGTTGTTACTGTTGCTATATATATACAGTACTTCACACAGTCTACGAAATAGGAGTAAAAATGAAATCTACTGAATTCTCACCAAAGTTCTCAATTTCAGGTTGATTCATTATGACGCTAAATCGAAGAAAAACAAGGTCCTCATCGACAAAATTCACTTTGCCAATGGTGTCTTGCTGTCTGACGATGAAGAATTTGTATTAGCAGCTGAAACAATTGGAAGTCGAATTTACCGTTATTACCTTAAAGGGGCAAAAAAAGGAACCCATGATGTTTTCATTGATGGCTTACCAGGTTTGCCGGACAATTTGAAATGGGATGGGCAAGGTGGTGTTTTAGTTACGCTTATCAGACCGTCAGGTGGGGATTCTCCTAATCTTGCCCAGATTTTTTTACCATTTCCTCTTATGCGGAAGTTCGTGGCCAGAGTATTTGGTATCATCGAGCTTGGATTTGAGACTTTGAACAACTTTTATCCTTGCGAATTTGCACAAAAAGCTGTACATCATGTGAGTAATTTTTCGCCCGATCACCAGGATACGATTTAAAGAACGATTTTTTTTCCAGATTGGACACTTTACTTCCTTACCGCACACATTGGAACCAAGTCGTTCAGTCATTATTCATCTATCCAGAAATGGAGATATACTGGAAAATCTTTCTTCAACAAATAAAAAATTGAAGGACTTTTGTGAAGCCCACATTTTCAATAATAACCTCTATCTTGGTTCGCCATTTAATGATTTTATTGGAAGAATCCCATTGTCCGAAGTTGGTTGGCAACATCTCGGCCAGCAGAGAGTTAAAAGAGATGTTCCAGTAGTTCAACCGAAAGTAGAAACTGTATCGACTACAACAAAACCTAGCACCACAACTGCAAAGCCTGTTACGAAGCAACAAACTACACCTCCGCCTCCTACTCAGCAGCAAAAAACTACTCCACCGCCAAAACAACAACCTTCTCCCACAAAACAAACCGCACCTCCTTCAAGGCAAACACCTCCACCAACGCCTTCTCCTCAAACGACTCCACCAACGCCTAAACAACAAACAACCCCTCCCCCAAAGCAACAGACGGCTCCGTCTCCAAAACAGCAAACTGTTCCGCCACCAAAACAACAAACGGCTCTCCCTACGAAACAACAAACGACTCCCCCACCCAAACAACAAACTACTCCCCCACCCAAACAACAAACTACTCCCCCTCCCAAACAACAAACTACTCCCCCTCCCAAACAACAGGGTACTCCCCCACCTAAACAACAGAGTACTCCCCCTCCCAAGCAACAAACTACTCCCCCTACCAAACAACAAACTACTCCCTCACCCAAACAGCAAACTACTGTCCCACCAAAACAACAAACTGCTCCCCCACCCAAGCAACAAACTCCTCCCCAACCCAAGCAACAAACTCCTCCACCCAAGCAACAAACAGCTCCTCCTCCAAAACAACAAACGGCTCCTCCCCCAAAACAGCAGTCCACTCAGGTTCCACATACGAAACAAGCTGACAACGAGAAAATCAAAGCTGTTCCAGTTAAGGAATCAACAAAATCTACGAACCGTAGGTAAAAGTTTTGGTTAATGTTTCGCGTTTAGAATAAATTTTTCTGATAATCTGGAGCACAGATTTTACTAGAATCATGGGTGGAAAATATTTTTTTGGGTCAGTTGACCTAGTCAGTTCACCATAGCTTCGTTAATAGGTAGCTAGAGCATAAGGAATATTTTTTGTACAATTTCAGTTAATTGATCCATAGTTTTGTCTATTTAGCTTAGGCCTTCAGTTGTTAGAAAATCAAAATGTTTGATTGATATTGAACTAGAGTTAAGCCAATAAAACTCTCAATATTGAATGCTATTTGAAATGTGATACCAATAATTGAGATCTAGAACTCTCTGGAAGATATCTTGATACCAAGGCATGGATAAATATCACATACAGTTGTACGATATGAATAATTATACAGGGTGTTCAGAAAAACGAACGCTGGCAAGGACCACTCGTGGATATAATTTTGTGAAATGAATCACTCTCGCCTTCCAGAACAACTTGTATATGTAAATAATACCGCTTCAGTCAGCAATTTACTGATGCTGGTAGACAAGAAAGAACATGCTGTACTGTTACTCAAATATTGCCTGACATATGGCAGCTAAAATAGTGTTACCAGATTATTAGAAGATAATTAGGCTTTAGATCTGTGATCTGTCCTAAAAGAGATATTCCACCAAAAACATTCCAAGTTTTTAATAATGACCAACATAGTTTAGTATTTAATACGGTAATTTGACAGTCAGGGAATAGGTAAAATTGTTAGTTCATATCATTCATTTGAATATTGCTCATGTTTTTTGTACTCTTTTGAAATATATATTTATTATGTTGAAAAAATATTTGAGAAATAAAGAATTTCTCCAAAGCACTGTTGGAATTAATTTTAAATAAAATGTGTACTCCCGATGTATTATTTGAGTGAGTGTATTCAATCAATAAAGATGAAAGGGGCAAGCAACAAGAAATTTGTTGGATAAGGTTCCTTGGTTATCTATTATATCACTTCCATATATTTCGAATTGAGTGATTATCTTTTAAAGGTTTATCTACTGTTATCAATAAAGTTTTGAAGTTTTGTCATATGAATTGTTGACTTAACCAACTGTTTGAAAGTGCCGACTGCTTGGTGGACTAGTTGTTTCAATTTGTTCAATTGAATATACTTTTTGATTCGTGTTTGGCAAATCCATCGTTTTCACTGGATAATTATATATAAGCATGATCCATTCTTCTCCTTGATTGGTTGGGAGTGGAAACCCTTTCAATTTTTTTCCAGTTTTTAATCAATATAATCGAAAGTAGTCACTCTTCCTCATATAGCCAAGGATGCGATCGATATCAAGTCTTAAATCTGTTTATTAGTGATATTTCCAGAAATATTAAACACATTAGATTGAGCTAAGGAACTACTTTCTTCGTATGAAGATAACGAAGAATCCATACTGAAACTAGCCAGAATTTAATTACTTATGAATAATCACTACGGTTTTAATAAAATTTACATGAACAGTGGCAAATATCGTGGGAATGTTGACAAAAACCATAATTACGATATACTTATAAATCGTTTGAAAACTCGAGACCAGATAGAGTACACCATATGTTGAATTCCCAATAGTCCAGGCGAGGTGCCGTGCGCCGTTTTAAATGCACACCAACGATCATGGGTAACAAGCTGACGTCATCTTTACATCATTATTTGGTCATCTCTAACGTCAGATTTACCTCCAAAATGACATAATGATATTAAGATGACTTGATGAGTCGCAGGCGATTGACGTCACAAATACGTCCTTGGAGGAAGTTATGTGAAGTTTAACTGACGTCAGTGCACCTATATCTTTCTGAATAATGAATTCTATCATTCAGTCACATCTTCAAATTCAAGCACACAAACATATTATTTATTATTCATTAATAATAAAAAAACACATTTATTATTCATTGATAATAAAAAACGCATTCACCATTCGAATAATAGAATATTTTTAACCTTTGGTATGAATAAAATTCAAAAAACAGAAACCAATCTCCACGTCCTTGGGGTGAGTGATTACTGGGTCCGAGAATCATTCATCCGGCTAAGATTTCTACCATATGGCATGTGATTTTTAAGCTTGATATCCGTGTGTCCATCATTCCATCAAGGACTCCTATTATCAGAACCACCATTTCAACAGAATGATCTTGATATTTAGTCCGTTTTTCCTCCTCTTTTCGGACGATGTTCGTTTCGCCAGGAGACCAAAACTCTATGACGAAAATCGTCCTACTTTGATGGCCGAAGAAGACTACATCAGGCTTATTGTCTTGTATTTTTCTGAGGGTGGGGAAGAGTAGTTCCAATAGATTCAGCACTTCTCATTCTCCACAACGGACTCGTTATCCCTCGGAGCCTAAGGCAAAACCGGTGTCTCGTCTCTTCCGTACGAGTGTCGGAGATGGCGGTACAACACTCGTAGGGCCGCGTTATGCCTGTGGATACAGGCTGAGACCGCATAAGCTGGACAAGCTGTCAGCAAATGCATTATTGTCTCAGCTGCCCCACGACACGCTCTATTGTCAGGGACCTCTATATCCATCACGCGAGTACCGTAGACGAGGGTATTGAAGACACCATCTTGGCAGGCGATTATGAATTCCTCGGTTTTAGATTTCAGCCCACTTGACCTCAGAAAAGCAAATTTCAGGTTTCTGGATGAGCCAAGGTATTATGCAGCTGTAGGAGCCTCACTCTCCGCAGCTTTGTCGTGGGCTTTTTGCTGAACGGGTTCCAACTCGGTGAGAGAGTTTGGATTCGTCTGTTTAGAGTCGAATACGAGACTTCATCGGCTGCCTTAAAGAAAAATGCTCCAATCTCTACTTTTTCATGATCGCACACTAAGCAAAGAAGGGGATCTGAACTTCTGAGGACTTTACAGGCTTGATCCAGTACCATTATGCTATGTAGACACTCCAAACTCAAAAGTTCACGGCCTTCCCGTCGAGTTGTCGCAGCTCTTCCTTTCATTTCATTACTCCAAAGGAGTAAAGTAGAATCGGAACGGCAAGCATATTATTTGGAGCAGCTTTGTTCCTCCTCGACAGTTCTGATGACCAAATGTGTCAGAGCTTATGCTGATACTTTGCCGCGGAGAGAGTTTTTAACAGAAGTTACCTTTTGGGTGTGGCGTTGTTCCACCCCTGGGTAGGTATACGTCTCTCCGGCATCCAGATGATATAAGATGATTCCGTCTACGAGCTGAACGTCCTCTCATTTTCTTCTCACTATTTGATCGGGTATCGCAAAGGCATCTGAGCAAATGCATGGTGAGCTCATGCGATGTTGTATCAAATGCCTTGCGATAGTCGATCCAGGCCATTGAAAGGTTACGCTTATATTGCTCGGAGTCATGCGTGGTGCATATCTGTCAATCAGCAGGTTCTCGTTGCAGCCAGCGAGCCCTTTCTTCGACCCTCTTTGCTCATTATTATTATTATCATTATTGAGTAACAAATACAGGGCTAGATAGAGAACTATGAACGATTTCTTTTGAGGACAGTCACGTATATTAGATCTGAAAAGGTCGCAGTGTAGATACTTGCAGCACTGAAGCTCCATACGAATCTAATTTAGAGAAGACTTTTTATCGTGAGATGCCATAGACGGATGAGACAGTAAACTGGTTGATTACATTTCAAAAGAACAATATTTTTAATTTATCGTATCAACAAGGACACAGGAAAATATGAAACAAGGCGTTAAATACCACACGGAAGTCAATTTTGATACAGAAACCACAATAAGCAGCCAATATTCATAAATCATAAGTAAGCTGTAAGGCGTAACAATAACCAGAATCACAGTTATTTAGGTAGTGCAACCTTGTACCTCCGGATTCGGTTTAAACTAATCGATAATAACTAAAATTTGAGCTCTCAAAATTTGAATTTCTCCATCTAGTTTTAAAATAGACTATAGGCTGACAAAAACTCATCAACAATACAAGAACGCCAGAAACGTTTTTAGATCATAAATGAAATGCTAGGCATATCAGTTAACAACTTGAACTGCAGGAAGTTGGTGCTTATTGCTTCAGTAATGGCATACTCAATAACAGAAAGAGGCTCCAAATACTCGTCGAATTACAGAGTATTCTTTCGCAAAGAAAACAACCCAATCTCACCTCTTCACGATATCCCTCTATTTGTTGACGAAGAAAAAGGTATATGCAACATGGTAGTAGAGATTCCCAGATGGACGAATGCTGAGATGGAAATCGCAATGGATGAACCACTCAATCCAATGAGGCAAGTGATCAAAGACGGCACGCCAAAGTTCGTGCCAAACTGCTTTCCTTACCACGGTTCTTTGTGGAACTACGGATCTTTGACGCAAACCTGGGAGAATCCCAATTGCACCTTCGATGACAACAATTCCAAAGGAGATAATTATCCCTTAGACGTATTTGAAATCGGCGAAAGGGTGGCCAAACTGGGGGAGGTGTTGCCGGTGAAAGTCCTGGGAGCCCTAGCCTTCATCGATAACGGCATACTTGACTTTAAAGTCGTCGCTATTGATGCAAGAGATCCCATTGCTGACAAGCTCAAAGATGTACCCGATATAAAAATCCACTGTCCGATGCTGCTTCAAGAGACTGAAGATTGGTTTAAGATTTGCGATGTGCCGTATGGCAAGCCAGAGAACCAGACTGCTTTTAATGGAGACATGTTGTGTTTGGATTTCACACGGGTAGTTGTTAAGAAGTGTCACAATGAGTGGTTAGAACTATTCACCGTAGATGGTGCTGCAGGCTTTAGTTTAGTGAACACGACCTTGGCGGAAATTAGTGAGACCACTATGGTGGATTGTGCAACGGCTGAGAATATTATACAAGAAACCCCGTCTCATGAAGATCCGGCCACAATTGATGCCTTGGCGGTAAATGGAGTCCACTACGTGTAATATTTGGAGAGTTAATTGTGATATTATTTAAAAATGTGTTGTTACCGTGATATTTTGCAAAAAAAGATTATATTAAAAAAAAATATTCATACAGTTAATGAATAATATTAATTTTCGTTTGATTACCTAACCTAACCTAACCCTTCTTTGGACATTTTTCTAAAATTAAGCGATTTGCCGATTCAACCATTAATTTTTCGGTTATTTTTTTTATTGGATGAAATTTCATTTCGTTATACTTTCATATTTAGTGGAAGAACACATTACAAACATTTTTGAGTATAAATAAAGATTTTGTATTTGTTGTGTCTGAGAAATAAGCTGCCAAAGTTCGTAATAACGTCGTATTTGGGTAGGATTAACAAAAAAATAACTTTTTTTCTTAGCCGAAACAGAGTATAGTCAAAAAAATCGTTTTTCGGTATTTTTTCCAGCACTATTCCAAAACCATCAACAAGTTATATTTTGGTAAAACATCAACGTTTTTTATTACAAAAAAAAGTAATGATTGTCATGCTAGTGCGAGAAAAGAGTGTCTCTACAAGCGTGAGTGATGTGATTCTCCCTATATACCTGCACGCAATTTAGTGTTATTTTCTCGCACGCTAATGTTTCAAAAGTAAGTTTACACGCACACGAAAGTTTGTTGAAGAGCGCTACATAATATTTTTTGAGGCGATACTAGAAAAAATCTTGATCCCAAACTCATACGAAATAGTATTGTAGTAAAAATGCACTGAACTAATTTTGCTAATTTATTTAAAACACTACTTAAACAATTATTCAACTAAAACATTGACTTCATTCCCTCTATTTCAATTTATCTTCACTGTCACTCTCTATATCTGCGAACTCTGGAACTACATCTGCAACTGTCTGTGACTGTATATCTGCCTTCTTCCGTCGAGCGCCTTTAATACCCACAAGCAGATTCTTTTCACAGTTCTCGATTCATCGGGACTATAGAACGATTCATACAGATGGCTCTTAGAAGCGGATGGAAGTGATCGATTTTATTCGAACTTGGCGATCAGTGATACTTGTTTATCCGCTAGCCAGCACAAGTTGTTTGCTGTTAGGGTGCATAACTACTTAGGTGATCAGGGCCGGTCTCGAAATCGTCAAAGTATATTTCATTACGAGTGCGGAAAGTAACATTTTTCATACGAGTGGGAAATATTGTAGCACGAGGCGTAAGCCAAGTGCGGCCATTCCACGAGTATAAAAATAACTTTCGCACAAGTCATGTACACTACTTTTCCTAAGACCTCGCGATAATTTCACCAACTAATAATTATTTTATTGACACGTGTTCAAGAAAATCGAAGATAAAGGCTGACTGAGAATCATTTTAAATAACTTCATCAATTCTGAATAATAATTTTGAAATGCAAAATATTTTCTTTGATATAATACCTTCCTACAAGATCAAAATCATAATTAGACGCACTTTACAATTGATAATTACTACAAATATGAAAAATATTCCTATGTCTAAAAATATTTCACTTTTAGCTTAGAGTTGGTGAAGCCAAGGCATTTTTTGAACTTAGTGATTGCGGGATCGAATCCCACCGGAATCCACTTTTTTATTTTATTTTGAATATGAAAAAAATTAAACTTGGAATTTGGTCCCGCGTACTCGTCGTAGTTAGTTGATAACAATCAGCCGTCAGCCAGCTAGCTGAGACTAACGATCGAGAAACTGGCCCATAATTATGCCGTTCGGCCAGACTTTTTTTGAAGTCATCCCGCATTGGGGTTCGGGATTATAGCCACGGCCATATTTATTTCCGAATCCGAATACCTATTTCAAATTCAAAATTCATCAAATCTTATCAATCATTTGTTACCTTGTTTGGTTTGTTTATGATTGTTAGTAACGATGGGCATTGGCGCATATGGATTATTTAAGTTTATATTTCAGAGGCTTTTTGAAATTGGAATTATAACTGCATTTATTTTATATATACCAAATCTGCCACCTTATACCACTTTCTCGGAATCATTCAGGTAAGCTAAACATAATTCTTTTTATTCATTGAATTCATTTCATTTGCAATTTGGTTTCGCACCACATAAGTCGACATAACCTAACTACAAGATACTTGTTAATAATAAAAACTGGTTTGCGTTTGCGGAGGGTTTTAAATAAATACCTATATCTTTCAACTATTTTGGAGTTCTACAAGTCATACCTACCTAGTCAATGTTCCTAGTTTTGCATGTACAGATTCAAATCACCAACAAGAAGTTTGGTCTTCTATGTCTTGATTTGGTTGAATTTGATACGGTGGTTGGCGGACCAGAAAATGTTATTTGCAAAATTATGCTCAATAACTAAAGAAAACCATTGCAAAATCTTGAAAGCTATCAAAAAAAATAGAAAGTACCTGGTAGGTATGTATTAGTTAATGGTGTAAGAAGTTTCTTGAGGGGCACCACACGGATCAATTTTAGGACCTGGTTTATTTTTGATTTATACATAATAAATCTGAAACCTTGATATATATTTATTTTCGATTGAACTACTGGACATGTTTTCCAATATTAATTTCGATTCTGACTGACATCATCAATACTTTTTTAACACTCTCTGTGCATGTTTTGATTTTTGGAGTTTGTTTGAAGACCTAATTTTAGAAACTTATTACACTTGGGGACCTTGCGGTTCAACTTGACCAACATGACTTGTGTGTGAAACTAAGTTGAAAAGCATGCATTCACAAATTATTTATTCTGAGACAACTCTCATACTTGGCGAGAAACAAGATTTGTAACTGGATCTTTGATTTGATCATTTATGGCAGTTCTAATTCACCCACTTTCAGATTACCACCTGCCAAACAACTCGAAGGAAAATTGTCTTTAAATAAAAAATTAGATGATGTTGAAATTTGGCATAAGGGACAATTCGTAGGTCCCAATAGCTTAGCTGATTTTGATGGCGAGCTTTACACAGGAGTGTATGGAGGTGATATTGTCAAATTATCTGGTAAACATGTAACGCCTATTGTGAAAACTGGTAAACCATGTAGGGCATACTTTGAAGAACGTGTATGTGGAAGACCATTAGGTTTGCGGTTCGATAGACAAGGAACTCTTTATGTGGCAGATGCTTATTATGGTATCACAAAGGTGAATGTTTACACAGGTTAGTGTACCAGAACAAAACATTTTGCTGAAATCATTCATTATTCGGTTATCATTTATTTTCAGGTGAAAAACGTGTAGTAATTTCACCGGATAAAGAAATCGAGGGTAAAAAACCATTGCTGTTCAATAGTATTGCTGTAGCTAAAAATGGTGATATATTATGGACTGATTCATCATCTAAGTTTTCGTTGGATGATGTTCTTTATGATTACCTTTCAGATGCCTCTGGAAGGTATGTATATTTCATTTTGGAAAGTTTTTCTCTAAATTATATACTTGAGATAATCAATGTCTTAAAACTGTATCAGAAGGTTTAACCACTTGCTGATTATTTACCTGTAATTTGATGTTTTAAAAAAAATAAAGCTGATAATGTAGAACTGTAATTTATACGATCACTATTAGGTGTCTTGTTAAGGATATAATAAAAACAATTTGACTTTTTTCGTGTGCACCTTTAAACTTTTTCCATTACATAAATGCCAAAAAAACTAAATGTCATCCAAAAAGTGTGATATGATGAGCACCTGCGCGTAAAAGAGATTTTATTCCTTTTCACAGGATAAATTAGAAATTACACTCCATATTAACTGCAGACTTTCATATGAGCTATAATTCATTCAAAGAATAGCAATATCACTCTTTACTCGTCTTTCAACTTTGTCTCTTTTTATTTCCCTCCTCTCAATCCTCCCTCTCCCCCCTCTCAATCCTTTCTTTCTCAATCCTTTCTATCTCTCCCTCTCCAAACACCTTCTTCTATTTATTTTCAATAAGAAATAGCTGTAAATGAGATGAAATTGTTCACATTCGTTCGGTAATTTTTTATTTATTGCTTTAACACCTACTTTTCAGATTGGTCCATTATAATGCTCAGACAAAAACGAACACAGTTCTCATGGATAAGCTCAAGTTTGCCAACGGTGTCGCCCTATCAGATGACGAAGAGTTCGTTATAGTAGCAGAAACTGTCACAAGTCGAATTTACCGTTACTATGTGAAGGGCCCCAAGAAAGGAACACATGATGTTTTTATCGATGGACTGCCTGGATTACCGGGTAATTTAAATTCTGATGGACATGGTGGTTTTTTAGTTCCGCTTGTTTCGTCTGTTGATGAAGAACATCCTGATGTAAATCAAGTATTGCTACCATTTCCTCTCATCAGGAAGCTATTAGCCAGACTAATGGGACTCACTCATCTCTTATTCAAAACTTTTGACAAGGTGTATCCCTGCGAATTTGCCAAGAGAGCAGTTCATATGGTGAGATTTTATTTGATTTTAGTAAAATTTCAAGGGGCAAGCATTACTGTAAATAAATGCCTCGAATGGAATGAGAACATATCATGCATATCAATTGAAAATATTCTTGAAACGTATTTGATAAAATATATTTCAATCTAGTTTTGAATTTTTGTGTGGTAAACTCTATCCTAATACTATACTATTTGGAGGTTCTTCATAGCCTTATTTATGGTTCATCTATTCTGTTTTTGCACCTAGTGTCATGTTCATACTCCTCTTCATGAGTTGCATAGCATTCAGTACTATTTTTGATATATAACAATAATTTGTGGTGTACACCAGGTGAGTATATCAATTTGTGAACCCAAGAATTTTAATTTTTCCTTATTTTTTCACCTGATTACCAGAATTGATCAACCTACTATCAAAATTTAGGCATGTCGTTTTATTGTCATTCAGTATGAACTCGGCTCGGACAACCACGTTTGTGCTTTTTGCCTAATGTCATCAGCAGGAATATTTTGATATTTTTATTTCATTCAGTACTGATTGTAAATGTAGCATCATCTGCCAATAGTACAGAATGTCCAAGAATTGGCTTCACTATTCACTTTTCACATCAAAACTATTTTTGCAGATCGGCAGATCTTCCCCAGTTGGTAACTTATTGGCATCTCCAAGAACAACTATTCTGCATCTCTCTAATAATGGGAAAATACTTGATAGCCTCCATACCATGAACAAAACAATTAAACGCATTTCAGAAGCTCATATATTCAGGAGTAGTTTATATCTGGGCTCTGAGCACGAGGATTATATTGCACGAATTCCGCTATCAAAAATCGGCTGGGAGCATCTTAGGCGTGATGTCTAAGGTAAAGTAACAAATCAACAAAACACCTACCAAATAAGAGGAATCTCATTCCTATTCAAACAAATTTTGGACTAAACTGACGCCAACTCTTCGTGAAGGTTTATCATTGTAGGAATGAATAATTTAAGATGAAAATGTGAGATTGTTTGCACAAGAATATTGAGGAAAGTTTGGTAATGGTAATGGTAAGTATGGATGTTGACTGATGCGCTGCGACCTAATTAGATCTATTGTGCCCCATCTTCTGCTATTTCAAGGTGTTCTCGTTTACAGCAGCAGAGGAATTTGAGTATTTTTAGGGGGTCTATTCGTGGTATTTCTCCCACAGTCAGCTGGTGTGATCCCAGTATATTTAATCTTTTTTGATGTACAGCATAACACTCCATCAATATATGGTGGGGTGTTTCTGGATTTTCCCCACAGAATCTGCAGGTGCTGTCCTCCTCTAAACCTAGCTTCCTTAGGTGTTCTTTGAGTCTGCAGTGCCCCGTCAGAAATCCCGTAATTGTCTTTAGACTAGTTTTGCTGAGGTTAATCAATGTCTTCGATTTTGCTCGGTTGAAGTTGCCGAGGAGATGTTTGGCCTGCCTTAGCCCTGGCAGTCTTTGCCAAAGGTTTGGTAACTTGAGTTATATTTCTATCATTCATGGTTTGATATGTTTTTACCAAAATTTATAAATTTTCCGTCAACAGGAACAGATCTCAATCATTCACCATTTTTATCCTATAACAATAAGATTGACAATTAAAGCTCTGGTCAATCAGAAGCCCTGAACCACAATGACCAATATATTGCCAATTAACTTAGCTTTGCCTCATTACCCAGACATAAATTATATGTTAAATTCGGCGCCAAGTTAGTCTGACATCAATATCGGAGATGGACGAAGAACCAAAGAAGAAGCCAGCCGATCTCACGCTAGCGAAACCCTTGGAAGAAATTCCGATTTATGGTAGTATCAAAATCCTCAAAATACTTATTCTATTAGAAACACTAGCTGCAAGAGCCTGAATCACTAATTTGATATTAAAATTTAAAATTGTGGAATAGAATATAGCAACGGGTTCTAAAAGAATTTCTGAATTTTATAAATAGCTAGGTATAGAAGAATTATTTTTCACCAAAGAACTAAATAGATTATACATTCAACAGTTTTAATATTCGATAAAAGCTGATATATATATGTGATTTGATCTGTGCATGGCAAATCACCTGCAGTTGCTTTACCTAAGTCATTAGTTACTATAATATAATTTGGGACAATATCTTTTTCACTTAATTTGAATATAGAACTGATATAAAATTATTATTGCAAGAAGTAATTCCATAGGCAATAAACTGTCAAAATCCTGTTGATCAGCAGAAACATAAGAGGGGGAATGTAGAAAAACGGCTATGCAGAACTATTTTTGCAGGCCTTTTCTGTGCAAATTCAAACTTGATGAAATTGATGGAGTCAGTGCATAGATAGAGGTTGGGAATAGGTGTTGAGATGTGATGAAGATATAGTTCAGCCTGGAAATGAAGCTGCATATAGTTTTTCAAATGACAACATTGAAAACTTGAATGTTTTACGTGAGCTGTGGAAAGTATCAGCTCCTAAATAGCAGTCGTTTGGTAGAACTACGCCGAAGAAGTTATTTCTGTAGCTGTTTCTCTATTCGAGGTGGCTGTCATTTTGGTGGCCTATATCGGAGAAACGATAGTTTGGACATCATGTACCAGATGACAGCGCTGTTGTTATACGCATCAATGGCATGCATGTACGATATCGCTCCCGCCAGAGAGCGCTAGTGTGAGTGAAGGTCATGAGTGACAGTAATAACAAGTAATAATATACAATAATACTTTAATTAGTTGCTGTTATGGAGAAATTCGGCCCTATAAGTGTAAAAATCCTCATTTATGAATTAAAAAAAGGGCAAGCAAAAACTTCCAGCCGTAAAGAACAGTTGATACGAAAATGAGTGGATGGAATCGGTGCATAAACGTCAGTTTGTAGGTTAACTTGTCTATATTTGGTGAAATTTATTTACTGGCTATAAATCTCATTCTTTCAAATTACTCGATTATGATAGGAATAAACTTTTCATGTCCGTTAAGCACTTATCAACTACTCCAAACTGACTTCCACTGACAATTGCGCCATCTACGTTAAGCTTGCCAGAATACATGCCATTGTACAACGAAAAAAACGAGACTTTCTATTATTCAGTTCAGTTCTTGTGGAAATAGACTGAAATAATTTCAATGTATTTTTCAATTTCGTTTTTTGGCACACCTGTTAGGTATTATGCATTTTAATGTAGCAAATTGGGATCTCAACCGGCTGTCCTAATTCTACTGCTACTCAAATTTATTCGAATATTTCATACTAGCGCCTCTAGCGACCAACGACGGCAAATTGATTGTGCGTTTCCCATCTTAATGGAAATTCACAAATACCAGCAGTGATGATGCCCATTAGACAGCTGAACAATAGTTGACACCTTTTCGATTTGCAAATGTAGAAGTCCAAAGAAATTGATGTTTATACATGCAAAGTCCATTTTATTTAAATGTTTCATAAATGACTGTAGTGGTGAAAAAGAATAGCAATATTTTTCCCATAGATTAGAAATGTAGTACTAAGTTAGTGAATATTGATGTTTATTTTTGTGCCTGTGGGATATTTTTAATTTATAATTCCATTCAAATATTTAAAAAAATTTGCTAGGATGTATGGATTTGGTAGTTTTAGATAAATGGGTGTTTTTTGAGATGCATCCTATGACCATCTTACTCAGTTCAAGATAAGACATTTGGTAAGACTCAAAAGTTATGTCTGATTTTTTGCATACAATTTTTAAAAAATCTAGAAGGATTTTATTGATTATGTGATATAATTAGTATTTCAATATCTTTAAGATTACTTTTTTATTATATTGCAAGGCATTATCCATCTCTCTCTGTGAGAGGGGTTATTCTAGTGAATCTATATTAATTTGTACTATATTTAATTATATTTTTTTACTTATTTTTCCATTTTTATAAAGAAATTGACCAAAAGTGTTTTTTTATTTGAACAGATATGAAAATATACACTGATTGAAATTAGCTGTTGTTTGTATTTTATATCTTTCCATAATTTAACTCACCTTTCACTTTATATAATTGCGAATTTGTATATGAAGATATCTCATTTAAATAAAGATCTGTCTAAAAACTCTTCGGCACACTTTTCAACTTGTTCAAATTCAGGTAAAAATCTGTCTATCTATAGAGGTTTCTGATACCAGATGCAGGTTCTACTGAGATGTGCTCGAGCCCATTTTGCATTTCCTGTCAACATTTGCAGACATTGAGATCATTTCTTCATGTCTGATCATTTCTTCATGTCTGCTCTACTCTATTTGGAATAGTAAAATTTGTTATCGGAGCTTGTACCATAAATAATTGTTTTTTTGTTTTGTTTTCCGTTACTGTTTCACCAGAGGGAGCTTTTGGGGTCTTCAACTGATTATTAATATTATTATTAAGTAATGCTGAATGAGGCTCGAGTTCAGGAGTTTCCACTCTCTTTGACCTATAAATGGAAGATAGATTTCCTATCACTTTTTTTAATGTGCTAGTCCCAAAAATATGTAATAAATCGGAAAATTATTGTTTGTAATATTCTATATTCACAAGAGTGTGGGTGAGTAAATATTGCAAATCAATAAATAAATATATTTTTATCCATTTTACAGGTACAAATAAATATATGTTGGCACTCAAATACTGAATGTTGAAATTTCTGGTAATTCTATGAATATCTGAAGCAAACATTGACACAGGTACTGTTTCTTAATCTAAGAGCAAGCTGTTTTTAGTAACATTCATTAACCCATGAAAACCAACGGATATGGATTTGTTTCTTGCTCAATGTTAGTTGATATGTGACGAGGCGTCATTGGCCTTGGATCAGGTTCGGAGCTTCGGAGGAGCCAATAAGTTGTTACGAATCCTTTTCCTTTTAGTTCTACTTCCCCCCTCAGTTCCAAGTGAAAAGTTCCGAATTTATCGAAAATTTGCTTTGCTGCTTCACTAACATGTATCTTGAGGGCTGAAATCGTACTAAATTTTAGTGTTTATTAAAAGTGGGATGTATGGAAATAATAGTATTGGTTTGTCTCATATAGCAACTTCAATAATAATTACTTCTAACGGTATGAGAACATTTGGGCGCGAATCAACTCGGCGTTGCCAACTAGGCGCAGGGACAACTAGTCGCAAAGACTACAGGGCACAGGGACGACTGATCGCAAAAAGATGAGACACAAAATTATCGACTTATCATAATTATGAGCAATGCCCCGTAAAAACTCTAATATATTATCGCTGTCGTAATTAGTAACAAGCCTGATAATTCGTTCATCCAGCCGTTGGTACTTCTTGAGCTTCGCCGGTGGTTCATGACCGGCAACCAGCTCCTCATTGTACTGGACCCGACCATGCTGAATCTTCCTCAAGGTATCGAAGAATTTTCAAATTGTAGGATGACTCATTTGGAGTTCATCTTTGAAACGTCTATGAACTGCTTCGGCATGATATTCCACACTGCGATCGGAAACATAGGGGAACGCCTTCCTTGACCTCTTCTGTTACGTCGGCTGAGGGCAGATTGAGGGCAGATTCCACGTCCTCAGGCGGCACAAATGCAATGGCCCCTATCATTTTGCCTTTGACAGCAAAATCGGCATCAGTCCCAGTCAACACTGGGCAATCATCCACATCTCGGGGATGTCAATATAGTCAAAAATGGGTTTTAGATGTCCTTGTGATATCATATCGTTGACATTCCTGCGATATTACACCGCGACATCCCTTAGATATCAAAATCAATAATAGCCGAATATAGATGTCTTTGCGATGTCATATTGTTGTCATTACTGCGATATCACACTGCGACATCCCTGTGATTAGTGATAGCTCTATTTAGATGTCCCTGCGATGTCAAATTGTTACTTGCCATAGACGTCATACTGCGACATCATTTAGAAATCCAAATCTCTACTTATATAGATATCTCTGCTACTATATTTTCATTGAGTTATCTCCAGATCAGGTGATAATAGGACTTTCACACACATTCACTTTACTTCCGACCACAAGGGCGCCATCTGTTCTCCACCACGGTCGAAAGGCGAATCCTCAATTTGTGTTAAATGTTCATTTTAAAGTAACGCGGTAAGTTGGCAACACAGATCGTATTCAATGTTGGCCAACCTGAAAGCGGGAGGCGACTGCGTGACCGGCTTGTGTAACCATATTTAGTTCTAGTTCTTTGTTTTTTTATCGATGCATTGATCGAAAAGATCGAAGCTTCTGATATTTGCCAAAATGAGACACTTACATCACTAGAACTGTCCCTATCAATATAACCTTCTTTTATAAACTTTTCCTAATACACAAAAATTTGCAAATTTTCGTATTTATAGGAATACCCGACCCTTAATGATGAGGTTATGAAATTAAGCTTTGGCTACCTATACCGGGTGGCTACGGAAGTATTGCCTACGGAATATATCAGTTATTGTATGAAGTAGGTTTGTGAAATTTGGAGCGTCGATATAATGACATAAGAGCTTCCGGTCTGACCGGCAGTAATATCAACTTTCTTATTTTAAATGGAAACCCTATTTTTTTTCTTTTCGCTTTATTCAGCATTCAATTCCCTTTCTAATGACATATCACAAGTTGGTATCTAACCAGAAACTAGATCAGAAAAAAATTATTATTGAAATTCACCGAGTAGGCCGTGGAAGCAAAATGAAAGCCAAAAATTGAAAAGTTGGCTATGGAAACCATACGTCACTTGATAACAGTTGCTACTACTGTGATATTTTATTTTCATTCGTCGGCGTTATAAAAAGCCGCCAAAATAAATATTGGAAAAATTGGGAAAAAAACAATACTCTGTAGGTCCATAACTTAAATAGGAACATACAACTTTTTCTTGCCTGTACTATTCAGCAGAACCATTCCTTTCTAATGATATAATAGTAGATATAAGTAATTTTTTGAAATGAAATACCAAAAAATCCAATTATTATTCAAATAACAAAAAAACAGATTTATCGAAAAAAAAAATTCAAATTGATAGGATTAAAGATAAAATTAATTCAAAACAAATGTTCGAAATGGATTCCCTCAGCGTCAATACATTTATTGACTCTGGTGATATTTTCATGTAAAACGTTTCTCAACATTTGGGGCGTGATATCTTGGAAAGCTCTACGAATTTTTACTTCTAGCTCATGTAGAGTTGTAGGCTGTGTGGAATACACCCTATTTTTAAGATGCCCCCATAGAAAAAAGTCGCACAGAGTAAGATCAGGTGACCTTGGTGGCCACCTGACTGGACCATGGGTTGTTATAAGTCTCTCTTGAAAGCGATTTTGAAGATAATTTCTCGCTATTCTTGAATTATGCGGAGGGGCGCCATCTTGCTGCAAGTACATTCTCTCAGTTATTTCCGCTGGTAGGTTGTTAATGAATTCCGAAATTTCATTCGTTAAAAAATTAAAGTATCTCTCTCCGGTTAGTTGGCCTTGAAAAAGAATGGGGCCAACAATATGAGTTCCAACTATTCCTGCCCAAACATTCACACCAAATCTCTCCTGGAAGCCACCTTGTCGAAACCGGTGTTCGTTTTCTATCGCCCAGTACCTGAAACAAAAGACCGTTCACACTTTTAGCACTTTATACTTCGACTATCGACAATAATCCAAATAAAGTACAGTACCGACCTTGTATTATTCCTGTTAAATAATCAATTGTTGGTAAATCTTGACTCGTCCGTAAACAAGATATAATAGTTAAATAGGTGATTCTCAGCATTTTGTCGAAGAAACCAATTACAATATTCCAGGCGCCTTTCACCGTCATTTTCATACAAATGTTGATGCAACTGATACTTGAAGGATTTAAATCGATGTTTTTTCAAAATTTTCCTAGCAGAGTCCTTACTTAAAGCTAATTCGGCGCCAATCTGCCTTGAGGAAATTGTGCTATCATATTGTACTAAAACTAATACATTAATTTCAGTTTCATCATTAATAACAAATGCTTCTTGGTCTTCGTGAACATCAGGCTCAGTTCTTAATTTTTCTTCAAGCCACTGGAAATACCTTCTTGACGGTTGCTGCCTCCCTGGATATCGCTCTAAATACAATCGTTCAGCGGCATAAGAATTTTTTAAACATTCACCATAAATGAGATACATGTCAATTTGTTCGGTTCGTGAATAACGGGGCATTTTTTGAATATTCCACTAACTGATTTCGATTTCCAAACCCTTTTAAAATGGCAGAATCAAAAACACTACTTCGAACGTCAAATTAATATGGATAGCAGCGTTCGTGAGAGTTCTCGTTTCTTTTTTGTTTCATTCCAAAATACATCTTAATCAGCCTACTTGTTAATATTTTGGTTCGAATGATTATTGCAATGGAATGATTATTCTGAATAGCACAAACATCGTCCATAGGTAGATATTAGAATATCTATGGACGATGGCACAGACCAAGTACGTTTATGTTCCTATTTAACCTAGAACCTACAGGATATAATTTATCATTCCACATTATTTTTAATGTTATTTTTGCGTATGGCGATAATCTGTTTTGGTATTTGAAGAATAATAATTGGATTTTTTGGTATTTCATTTCAAAAAATTACTTTCTATTATATCATTAGAAAGGAATGGTTATGCTGAACAGTACAGGCAAGAAAAAGTTGTATGTTCCTATTTAAGTTATGGACCTACAGAGTATAGTTTTTTTCCCAATTATTCCAATATTTTTTTTGGCGGCTTTTTATAACGCCGACGAATGAAAATAAGATATCACAGTAGTAGCAACAGTTATCAAGTGACGTATGGTTTCCATAGCCAACTTTTCAATTTTTGGCTTTCATTTTGCCTCCACGGCCTACTCGGTGAATTTCAATAATAATTTTTTTCTGGTCTAGTTTCTGGTTAGATATCAACTTGTAATATGTCATTAGAAAGGGAATTGAATGCTGAATAAAGCGAAAAGAAAAAAAAATAGGGTTTCCATTTAAAATAAGAAAGTGGATGTTACTTCCGGTCAGACCGGAAGTTAACTTCGACATGTCAATATGCTCAAATTCTAGCTCTTATGTCATTATATCGACGCTCCAAATTTCACAAACCTACTTCATACAATATCTGAGATATTCCGTAGGCAATACTTCCGTAGCCACCCGGTATATCTAGAAAATCATACCTGTTCTTAATCTTGTCAATGAATTAATCAATATGTCATTGTTTCTTAACCTGCTAAAGTTTTTCCTGACATTACTCATAATCTCATGTAATTTTTTTGCGTCTTTGCGCCTAGTTGCCCTTGCGCCTAGTTGTCCCTGCGGCTAGTTGTTCCTGCGCCTAGTTGGCCGCGCCGAATAGACTCGCGCCCAAATGTCCTAGACCCTTTCTAACAGTTGTTGACGTTGAGCATCTTATTAGTAAGTATCATTTCAAATATAGTTTCTGTATAAAAAATCATGCGGTTATTAGGTAGGCGTTGAAATGGATCGAAAAAAAAAACACTTCAACTGGCTTTCATAACTCATACTTACGAATTCCCGTACTCTCCATTCTACTCGCCGTATTGACCGTATCGCCGAAAAGGCAGTAATGTGGCATTTTTTGGCCAACGATTCCTGCGCATACCGGCCCAGAATGGATTCCAATTCTCATCTTCAACTGGTAGTCGGGATTGTGCTGGATCGTGAAAGATTTCAGTGCGTCCAAAATGGCCAACGCCAATAAACCTATTTCTTTAGCATGGTTGTCACCGTTACGTTCCGGAAGACCGGAAACCACCATGTACGCGTCGCCTATTGTTTCTACCTGAAAGTGAATTATTCAGATGAAATATGAATGCAGAGCATTGCAAACATTTTGATCGATAATTTTCTCCAGAAGTTTTGAGGATAGGGGGAAAATTTTATTAAGATATTGTCGAAATCCGAACTCCAACTGCTACAGTACTGACTCATATCTTCAAAATCGTGGGATGAAACGCGAGAAATATTCGCCAGCTTAAATACGGAAAAACAAATGAAATCACATTGTAATTTCCAAACATCCCGCGATACTTGCTGAACCGTCACTGTCGGTTATCTTGTTAGGGAAAAAGGATTGCCCACGAGCATGAAATGAATAAAACAAGATAATTATTCATGAATTTACTGCTCCCAAACAGCTAGCTCTATTTGTTGCATTTTCCAACTTATTATTGTATTTTTGTTTCGCCGAAATGCAATTAAATATTTACATTCAGCTGAACGTCTTGGCTACAGTATGCGACTTCAGTTCCACAAATTGTGCGGAGGGTTTGTAACCCCGTTACAAAGGACTGTGTGCGCCTCTGACTCTTTAGAATAGTTTGTACAATTCGTAGGACCACATAGTTATCTGTGCAGTAAACACAGCTCTGTTCTCGTGTTTATTGCAAACTTTTGCCATTCCCTACTAGATGGCGGGTTTGTAAATCAATGTTTCTCATTATCAGTTATTTAAATAACAAACTATTATCTTTGTTATAATATAATATAAACTTGATAGCAGCATTGTTATTCGAGGAAGATTTTAGACAATTCAAAAAAATCTCACTATATTTTACAGTGCACTTGCACGGTATATGTCTTCATATTTCATTCTGACTAGAAGATTCATCTTGTCAGCAGCAGGTGGTGGCACTAACGTGTTACATAGCATCATAGGAGTGTTTTTCACAAAATCATTCGGTAGTTTGCAAGCAATTCGTGCCTTAAACTAATGAGTAAGGAAAATAAACGAGCCTTGGTGACGCTTGGCTTACATGTTAGACATTCTAACCTGTGAATTTTTGGAGGGGTACAGGTCGTCCCGTGGAATTTTGCATACTTAGCATTGTTCCTGGTGAAGCGATTTGCCCCGATTGAAAATATAAAAATCAATACTAGGATTCTAGGATATTGTGTCCTTTATTGACCCTCATTACAATGTACAAATTTTAGTGATGAAAAATAAATTACCGCACATTCCTATTTTGTGTTAAAATTTATTATATAAAAACTTTGAATTTAAAATGAATATTTCTATAATATTGGTTTAGAAAATTACGAGTACCATAAAGGTTGAACCACAATGGACATTTTCATAATTTTTTAATTCTTTTTAACGCGAAAATATCATTGCCATTATTATTCTGATTAAGCCTCATAAATAAATTTGTTGGTAAAATTCAAGCCTTAATTTTCAATTCTGTTTTGCATCCTATTTTATTTGTAAAATTGATATCTAAAATCCCAAAAATTAAAACTTATTACATAAACCTTCCATTGTGTCTATGGCTTAACCTAACCTATATCAGATACGTAAATATAATACTGAGTACTTGTAAAAATTGATCCAAATGCAAAATACTGTAAAAAAGTAATAACTAAACAAAGAAGATTAAATAAAAGGTAATTGTGAAAGCATTGAGTTGAAAAACAACAAATTCAAATAAAAATAAAAATGGTAATCATGAATAATATGACTTAAACTGTAATTTTGTAGGATTTTGTTAACCAAAAAAAATTCTATTCTGCTCTTTAAATTAGTTCTGAAACTCATCTTGACTCAAAACAGTTAGCTCGATTTCTTCTATTATCATGTTTGTTACAATATTCTAATGCACTTTTAAAATGTTTGCGATAAAAAGTAGTCATTTCATAAATAAAATTTAACACCATAAAATCAGTGATATATAATTTTTTTGTAATTATTTTTTTAATAATAAATACTAATAAGTGTGAATATGGATTTATCAGAATTCAAAGTCAGTTTTTATCTTTTTTAATGTCTTCTTTGGAAACTTTAACTTTACACAATATGATGAAGTGTAGAATGAGTCCAAAATAACAAAATAATTACTGTATGCGTTATCAGAAGTTTTATGTCTCAGTAACAAATATCGACTACTGAAGAAATTAGCTACCCATTCCCAGCCACCAGATGATCGTTGGTTGGAAATGGAAAAATTAAATTATGAATATTCATTAAAGATATACAGGATGTTTCTAAATTCATGCGATGAAATTTAGATATAACAAATTTCATCAATAATTTTTTATGTTCCATGAAATCTCGTTCATTTGGCCAAAACATAGAAACAAACCGATTGATAATCACTCGTCGTATCGGACTCGTGGAGGGGTTGGATTGAGGATTTCAGAAACACCTTCTGCCCTGTGTCTAGTTTGAAGTGATGAGGAATACATGCGTGACAAAAAGGCCACGTTTATAATCTAATCTAATATTATTCTTACCTTATACACGTCGTAAAATCCTATGATTCTGTCAAAAGTACTATATAGGTCGTTCAAAAAGTCGACCACCTGAAAATAATGGAAATATTCACTTCCAAATTTCCGAAAAAAGCACTGCTACGCACCTGCATCGGTGTACTTTTTGCACAAAGGGCGGTGAACCCGACAATGTCACTGAAATAAATCGTTACACACTCGAATTGCTCTGGTTGGACCAGTTCCCCCAGCATCAGTTGCTGAGCAACAGGCCTGGGTAGTACTTGGTATAGAAGCTCTTCGGACCTCCTCTTTTCCTGGCTCAGTTCTTCTGTTTTTTCACTCACTAGGACTTCTAGGTTGTTGGCGTATTGTTCCATTCTTCTCAGGAGGTCGTCAATGAGATTTTCACAGTATCCTCTGAAATATGAATTGTATTGATTTTTCTGGCTATCAAAGAGACGAAATGACATTGAATCAACGACAAATCAGCAGTAATGGAAGTTATATAATGCCACAAATCTTGTTACGCACAGTACCATGCTGCCGTTGACATCGAGTCGAGGAAAAAATATCGTTGGCGAAGCAAATCGGATCTCTTCTCCGACGATTGTCAAGCGATCATACATTCGTTGTTCGATGTGCGATGCTTGGGGTATTATGAATGTTCTAGAAGTTCATGAGGTATATAACGGTACCAAGTACCAGCTGGATGATCGATGAACGTTCAGTGAAATGGGATCGGGATGGTCAATCAGTTTAGGGGACAGGTGGTTGTAATCTTTATTCGGGAACTTACGGAAGAGTAGCCATAACATTTCTTCAATTCCGTTGGACTGAGTTCTTGAAGCATTTTAGTTCTTTCAGCATCAAATTGGCAGGGAAAAGAATGTAGTGTATTAGAGCGGCTTTACATTATGCAATTTTCATGCAATTTTTGTGCAATGCAAGACTAAATTTTACATTGCGCTTGCACCCATGCAAGTTTCGTGCAAGCCCAGAAAATTTCGACTGGTTGAAATTTTCACGCAATTCGTGAGCAATTCTAGTGAGTTTTCTGGTGAGAAATTCAATGCCAATAGCTCACTAAAGTACCTGTAGATATTGTTTTTCGAATGTCTCCTAACCTTTAACTCCAACTTAAAAACGAAATAGAAAATTTGTCACAAGCGTTAGTGATAGGTGGAATGTCATTTTTCGAATTTCAGTAAAGTACAAACCAACAACATATCAAAATATTTTATTGAGGTTAGATTTTCTCGAAATATATTATGTTGGTATAAACTGCTGGCAACACAACAATAATTGCATAAATGTAATACACAATTTCTACATTGCCTTGCAATACCTGTCTTGCATTGCAAATGCATTGCATAAATGTAAAGCCGCTCTTATGAACCTTGAGTTTCAAAACTCCCAGATCCATTCGGAGTTAGTGAGTGACCAAAATTGACATAGAGAGGAAGATTATGTGAACTTATTCCTATCTAGCTCTAAACAAAGGAATCACATGGCCAGAGCCTTGGTTGATTTAGGTGGACCTCGGAAGGCTTTGATATCTTGTGATGACCGAGTCTGGCACTAATAATGGAAAAGATCCAGAAACTGATCTGCATTTACTAATCAAAGAAGGCTATATTCGATTATTAGGAGAAACACTGACGTTAGTGTGCTCTTAGCCTCTTAGGGTAGTGATTGTTTTTTATCAAATATTTTCCTGATGTCCTACTTGATGTAATTATTGGAGAGAAAGCGATTTCGACACGTTCAACTACCTTTCAGGTTTTCTATAAAGGTATGAAGAGAAAAACATGTAGATGTCGGTGTCACTGTTAGATTTTTCGAAGGTGTGTGTGCTTCAGAAAAAAACTTATATTAAATCTTGGCATTTGTTGAGCAAAGTTTTCATGTGACTTCCAGACTAGTCTGGATGAGTTATACTTCCATGATCACAAGGCCTTTTTACTGTCCGACTATCCGAGATAATGATCATAGATCAAATTTTATTACAACTTCTTATTATATCTCGTGTGCCAAAAATGGAAATAAACCGTCACCTCTCTTGGAATATAAAACCTTGGGTCCCAATGCACCCACCCCAATGCTCGTCTCAATGCCTTCTGTATGCCAGATTTGTTCTCTTGACAGCATTGGTAGGGCCATTGATGGATTTTTCCCATATTGAATGATAGTAGTGGGTATCCCATCTATTTTTACAACCGCAATAATGTTATAGTGGCATAGATTGTTGCCCCTTAAGTTTGGAGGTTTTTAGCTTCGCCTCTGCTACAATATGCAGATGCAAGAGAGGGAACTTCGGTATCACCTCCAGGTGCACGTGTGTACAGTCGTATACACCATCGATGTATGTGTTTAGAGACTGGAAGAAATTAACCTCACCCAAAGATCAATCAAGCCAAGCGGCTTTGAAATGTGGTGTCAAACTGTCAGAAAAGACTCCTCAATTGGAAGACTCAACAGTCTGTCTTAGGTCTGGATTCCTGACCACTCTGGTATAGACATCCTTTCCCGCTGGAATTCCACCAAATTTTGCTAAATATACACTGAATACATGGATAGCAAGGAAGGTATTAAACTTCTGGCGAAACCTACCAAGATTGGCTCATTCCAAGTTATTCATACATTCATTCATCGAACCTGACCTACTCACAGGCCATTGTCGTTTGAATTATTACTTGACAAGACTAAAACTGTCGAAGAACCCGATATGTCGTCCCTGTCTTGAAGATGATGAAACAGCAGAGCACATGCTTTGTGCCTGCCCCGTCGCGGACCGAATCAGGTCCTGAAAAATTATACATCAAATACGAGGATGTATTGATATATAGTTAGCCTAGACCAGTTCCCTGCATAAACAAAATATTGCGTTACCATAGCAACGACTTATTAGAAGTGTCAGTGTAAAGTTTGACGTCAAAAAAGTAAACCAGAGTTACGCAATAAATTAAAAGAAAAAATATGTCCACCGAAATTGTGATAATCGAAAAATTGGAGTATCGAGCCATCATCAAGTACCTGTATTTAAAAAGGTTAAGAGGTAAGCAGATTTACGAAGATATGCTTAATACCCTTGGTGATCAATATCCTTCGTATGGGACCGTGAAAAATTGGACTGCAAGCTAAATTTTCCGATGATGACCGATCGGGAAGGCCAGTTTCTGTGTCAGGCCTCGAAAATATCGATGCAGTTCATGACATGATTTTAACAGACCTTCGAATTGGGCTAAAACGGATATCTGAAGCACTGAATATTTCATACTGTAGTAAAACTGCACTAACTAATTTTCCTAATTTATTTAAAACACTATTTACAACAATTATTCACTAAATCATTTACTTCGATAACTATTTCAATTTATTTCTACTGTGGCTATCTATCAGCGAACTCTGGAACTGTAACTAACTCTGAATTCTGACTGTCCCCCAGCGGATATATACTCTCTCGATTATTCTGGAGTATAGAACATTTCATCTAGATGGCTCTTCGAACAGTATCGAACGATCGATTTATTCCAGCTTGTTCTCGGCGATCCGTACGCCAGCAGATATGCTGTTGTAGTTGAACGAGGGTGCATAATTAATTAGATCAGGGCCGGTCTCGGGGCCGGTCTCGAAATCGTTACAATACGAACGCGTTCTTCATATAGTTCACGTCAATTTGGACATGAGAAAAATTGCTGCAAAATGGATCCCCAAATGTTTGAATGTTGCTCGATTTGAAAACCATTGTAGACTTCTTAAACCGAATTGTTACTATGGATGAAACTTGGGTACATTTCTACGATCCAGAAACAAAGCAACAATCGATGGAACGGTTCTCCAAGACCTAACAAGTTTCGTGCCCAAAAATCTGCTGTAAAAGTTCTGGCTTCAGTTTTTTGGGATTGCCATGGAGTAATCGTGATTGATTTTTCGGATAAGGGTAGAACAATAACTGGAGATTACTATTCGACATTAGTGACCACTTTACGGGAAACAATTAAAGAGAAAAGACGCGGAAAGCTATCCAAAGGTGTTTTGTTTTTGCAGGACAACGCCCCTGCACACAAATCTCATGTTGCCATGCAAAAAATTCGTGATTTAGGGTTTGAATTTCTAGAACACACCCCTTATTAACCAGATTTGGCTCTGTCCGACTATCATCTCTTTCCTCAACTGAAAAAAAGTTTAAAAGGTAAATTTTCTTCCAACGAGGAGGTAATAAAAGCTGTGGAGGTCTGGTTTGCAGAGCAAGAAGAAACATTTTTTTTGTAAGGTCTAGAGACGTTGCAGGTTCGCTGTAATAAATGTATCCAATTAGGAGGAGAATATGTTGAGTAATAAAATATTTTGACATTGAAATTTTGTTTGGTTCTATAGTAGGCTGAGAATTTTTCAATATGCTTCGTCAAGAAGCTGTGTTTATTTGGTGAAATATGAATTGGAATGAGCCACAATAGACACCCTAACGGGTCGCAGTGGAAGACCGAGCAGACTTGATCATTTTAAACCTAACCTAACCTATCACCTCCAGGCTGACCATTGATGTCTTGGGCGTAGCAGGGCCAGTCTATGTATAGCTTTGCTAGCTCCCTCCGGTTAGACACCTGTTCTACCTGCCAAGACCCCATACGTTACGATGATTTCACTATTTGCTTGGTGAAACCATTGGGATTATGTTGGTCCAAGGCCCAATTTTTTTCCAGGTTGATAGGCGCGTTGGTACTTCAAGAAAATCGGACTCTGGTCCAGTATATCTGATGTTCTTATTAACTACTCTATCGTCTTCAGCATGAATAACGAAAGGCAAATTGGTCTGGATGCCTTGGTCTGGGCATATGATGGCTTTCCCGGTGTGGGTGGGTATGAAGACCACTATGGATTTCCTCCAAGTGTTAGGTACGTAACTTCTTCTGGCTATGGACTCTTTATCGTACTTCAGAGGTTGAAATTCCAAGGAAGATGATGAAAAAGGAATGGAAGTTTATTTCAGAAAAGACTAAAAACAATGGTTGAGGAATTTCTCCAATCATAACAAAATTACTTTCTCTCCTAGTTAAATTCTGGTTTTATCAGCTAATTTCGGTACTCTGGATGATTAGGTTGTTCCCAACATATTATTGTGGGAAACAAAAAATTTTGCAGTAAGAAATCATCGTAGTATACATCGTATTTATTATATATTATCGTTGTATATAATCCTTGGGTGGAGTAATGCCGACAACCACCGAGAGAGAGAGACAGAGAGATAGTTCGATAACAAATTAAATGACGATTCTGTATAATGTTTTGTGGCCTCACTGATTATTGTAACATGTAGAAACCACTATGCATCTGCTTCCCAGATGGTTTCAGTTATCTTGACCTTTTCCCAACTATCCAAACGTTACAAATGACGATTGGTCATGAATATGAGTGATCAAAGAAATATTTTTCCTCTCATATCAAAAAAAGCTAATGAACTGAAAGAAAACACAGATGGGAAGTTATCTAAATGAATGTGATAAGCTAAACATATTTGTATAGAATAAATGAAAAGGGATTTTGTATAAAGTGTATGTGTTTATTAATAATACGAAGCGCTTTTCTTTCAACTTTCATCATCTTGTGCTTCATGCCAGGTACCAAGAAGTATTACAATTGGAGAAGACATTATTGGCACTAAATCTAACGAAAAACATGTTAGAAAATCAAAGGTCATGTGGATCTCAGGCGTTTTCATACTTTTCAAATGAGGTGAATAATGTTTTTCTTCAGATTTTTAACCAAAATTTACATTTCAAACTTTAAAAGCCTTTTCCAGTTGTACCTATACTTCCTGTTACCTGACTTGAAGCACTGAAGATGACGAGAATCGAAAGCGCTTTGCATTATTACTAAACTTTTGGATTAAATATAAGTGAACTACGTTATCTTTCATTGTAGAGGGTCGAACGAAAATGACATTATACTAAACAGAGAGTGGATGATTACTTAGTTCAGTATTTACTTCATGATATTTCGAAGATTCAGACGAATCGTATCGAATGAAGGCCTATCTTCGGGGTTGTCATTCCACGATTTTTCCATCAGCTCAACCAATTCTTCAGGACAGTCTCGTAACGTAACTGCTGGACGAAAAGGTGGAGTCTCCCGAGACGCAACTCTGGATATTATCTCTGAAAAATGTTACTTAGATTAATCCATTGTTGGTAATTTCAAACGATAAATTGATTACCTAAGCACAAACATTATTTTACTATAATACAGCGGCAAAAAAATACTTATAGCGATCTATAATTTCTCATTGATGGACAATCTCTTCAAATGCCTAATTTTATATCAGCTATGATGAAGCAAACTGATTATCACAAGTAAATTTTGAATATTTAAGAAATTTATCGGTAAACACGTTTTTGATTGCGCAGTAAAAAAATTTAAAATTTTTTTTTTTATTTTGAAAGCCATTATTTTCAAATATTGATTCATTCTCATCTTACAAATGTCAACATTGAATAAATTTGGCCTAATATGTAGTTAATAATCGATACTGTTGTATCACAGTCTTTTTCGGAAGAACTTCATGTACATATTTCATAATAAAGCCACAGAGAAGCCCATAATATTAAAAAAAACTGGTATTGCCACTCACACCTGCAAAACTGTGGAATCTGGAAAAGAACCGAAAACACCTACGTACTTGACTCCGGTTTTTATTATTAAACATTAGTCACGATATTAAGTATTACTATGAGTTGAGTTTTTGAAAATCAATCAATAGTAAGGCTTTCGGATCATCATATTATCGGAATCGGATATCGTAACTGTAAACAGTGGACTTTTCAGTGTGTCAAATGTCAGGCGCATAGCAAACGTTATGGTCATATCTGCACCAAATGCTATCTTTTATTAGCCATTTTTGACCTATGGCCTGAAATTGGTTTAGTTCGTGAGGTTTGTTTGTGCTTTACTTTTTGACACATAAGGTTATGTTGATGTTAATGAAATTTTAATGACTATATCACTCATCTTAAAATTCTCACATTATCTGACCAATCGCAAACCATAGACAACTCGTGTTATCGCGATAACACCAGCTGTCTTTCAATTCTGATTAGAGGATCAGCTTCAGTATTTTCAACGACGTAACCATGGCAACACAAAGTTTGGCAGTTCTATCAATATTTGTTTATGTTTATACATTGTTCGTATTTATATTAATGAAGAAACTTTATTCGTGAAATAGTCTAATAAAATTCAACTCCTGTTTGAAATTATCTCATAAGTCTGAACGAAACTGAATTGTTATGAGAAAACACCACTAGTCCTGCGTACTCGTGGTGTTTTCACGAAGCAATTCAGTGTCGTTCAGAAATAAATCGACAGACTTATCGCGGAAATTCAATCACTCATGGTATTACTCCTGAAAATTCAATGATAACAGTTTTAAAAATTTAAATCTTGGACGCAAAACGCTTCTATGTGCTCGTTGTCTAACTTGTTTCATGCCATAACGATCTAAGCACTATCTTCCAGATAATACAACAAGTGGCGCCTTTTAAATGCATCAATACAACATTGAAGTGTATTTCACCAGGGAGTTTTGACTTCTGAGTTCTTATGTTCTGATTGAAAAAGGTCAGGTTGTAGTGATCCATTATAATTTTCTTTCTTAAATATTTGTATGTTTGCATTCATTAAAAATATTGGTTTTATATTTCAGTGTTATATATTTAACCATTTGAAACTAATTAAAATGAGAAATAGACACAATGCAAGATGTAGCTGTTTCATAACACCTGAACGGATTCAACATCTCACCATGTGGTTCTAGAAATTGTCTTGCTGCTTCGAACGGTCCTCCTCGCACAATAATTTCTTCCAGAATAATTCCGAAGCTGTAAACGTCTCCCTTTTGGGTTGCTGGTGACCCTGGAATTACTGTCAATGGCAGCAACTCTGGAGCAACCCATAACATTTCTGAAAAAATAATAGGTAATTGTTGGATATATTTTAGGTGATTTCCAATTTTTGAGCGACATTTTTCCAACGACACTAATATTATTATTCCATGGTTTCTCATAGATACCTAAAGTTAGAAAACGTTCTTGTTGGAAAATTGTTTTTATAATTTTCAAGAATTTTTCATCTATGACCTTTACTTTCACCAAGTCAGTGCACATTAACGTATTTTTGTTTCGGTTGCATCTGTATTTTTTATAATAGTAATAACATTGTATTTACAAACTGAACGATCTGTCCATCAGCATTCACGAAGATAATGCAGCCAACACACTGAGCAACCATGACTGACCGTCCGCGATCGTCTAACTACGACCAAAATTTCCAACACCGAACGAATGATCGTCCTCGACCGGTTTTCAAAGACCATGTTTGAAATCTGATGAAAATTTTGGTCGATCAGTGCGAGTATGAGAGTTTTTATTGATCCCTTTTAATTTTTGGTCGTTGCTGGACGGTCGCGGACGGTCGATCCTGGTCGGTCAGCGTGATTTTTAGCTAACTCTCGCTTTTTAAATGTTGTGCAGGTCTTTTGGTATATCCATGCAGTTGAAAAAGTTACTTTGAATCCTAATAAGCTCATGATTTGTTGTTTCCGTTTTATTACAACGATTTGCTTACTCACTTGTGAAATAGTTTTCATCTTTGGTTATTTCTAAGGGCGTAGTCAGAGATATAAGTCCAAAATCCGTAATTTTCAAAACGAATCTTCCGTCAATCAAACAGTTATGAGACCGTAGTTTCCCGTGAACACATACCTCAGAATTGTGCAAGTAGCTCATACCCTGCAAAATAAACAAAATCATATTTTTGTTATCAATTTTTTTTTTGTGTGTTCAATATTGTGTCCGCCTGATTTTTGGATACAAACTTTTCAATCTGAAATTTATATTCCTTATAAAACGCTCATCCAAATTGACCATTACCTTCCTTATACGAGGAAAACTAAAATGTATGAAAACTTTATGAAAAATACCACAATTTTTTTTTAAATAAATGAACACTTTATTCAAAGGAAGCACCTTTTTCAGAAGAAGTTTGTTTAGGTTTTTTCCATTTTTATGCCACATGTTCAATGACACCAGTCTATGACCGAGTCAACTACTCGTCATCGATTACCAAGCGTGCAAAACATGAATTTATTCATTTATTGAGTACCTTAGAAGACAAGTCCAAAAATAGTGCCTACTTAGTTCAAAATACATGGTAGTGTTTACGGTGATCAATAAAAATAAACATGAACTGATAATGAATAAAACTGGAGGATAATCATTAAAAATCCTTCAATAGGTTTATGTATATTTTGTGTTTGGAAAATGAGATATACAGGACGCTTTAAGTTATCTTCATCAGTAAGAATACTAAATTATCTTAAGAAAACTAGCCCTTGGAAAGATATCTTCGGAAAAAGTGATAACAGAGGGGTGGCATGATTGATAATATTACAGAAAAGCCCTTGAACAAATCTTCAAAAAACGAGATATTATCGACCCGACAAATTTCCGTTTTTTTCAAACAATCTAAAAGCATAAGTGTATTGTAATAAACCGGAGCTGGACCTGTCTGGTACATCTGATCATTACGCCCGACTCTTAAACATTGCATGATACATTCTAGAATGGCTCTAGGCACTTCGAGAATTCATCTATCTTTTCATATCTTGAAATTTCTTGGGTCTTCCACAAGACGTTTACTGTGGATGTAGGCACCATGGCCATCTCTGGCCATGGTGCCTGAGTTCAACATGTTTATTTACGTAGACAATACAGAGTTGGCTTAGTGATATATAACAATAGTGACATAAATTATTGATTTTATTTAATAGAAATTAATTAGAAGAAGTTATATTCTACTAGTTTGAATAAATTAGTAGAACAAAGACTATTTTATAGCGATTGGTGTCTGAAGTGGAACTTCGCTAAAGCTTTGACCAGATTCAATCAAGGGCAAACCCAGTTCCATTGGTACGAGGGAGGCAAAGACTCTGCTTGAAAAAGAGTTATCGTCTGTAATCGGCTAATCGTTGTAGATTTCAGAGCTAAACCTCTCCTGACTTTTTTTCAAATATTCTTGCGAAAAAGTAGTGTGCTATGAGACCAACAATAAATGAATATGTTTCAAACGTAGTCTACGATTGATCTGATTATGTCTTGGAGATGTAGACAAGTGGTACACACAGTACCTAGTAATGAAAGGGGTTGAATAAACATTAAAACATGCACTAGGGGCGCAAAACACGGTACTAGGAAATACTTGGAAAGAAACAAAAATGTAATTTTTCGATTGTTTCTCATTTTTATCCAAAAGTTTGCCGGATTGTGTGTCCTTATAAATGTTTACCTTCACTATATCGTATATCAGAGACATCCTAAAGTTCCAGTCAAGATGAATGTCCTCATTTTCAAGCACGTCTTTCAGACTTCCTTTTGGGCAATATTCGGTTAGAATCAGTATAGTGGGGGACTCGATGCAAGCTCCTATGAATCTTACTGTATTCTCATGAGTGACATCTCTGGCCTAAAAACAAACTTGAATAAACCAATGCATGATCGGGCCTTAGTAATTATACTAGTAGCTGTGACCTAAACAGTCCTCACTTTTCATGGAATCACGTAGAATTGTGAAATTTGTAAAATTGATAAATACAAAATGTACCTCCATTTAGCACTTCTTTTACAATCTACATTATAGTGAGGGACGGCGTACAGTAAGTTTTCATGGTGTTGGTACAACTCTCGTATAAATCGGTTATTTTCACCTGTTTAATTTCCCACAGCAGCTTTTTATTGATATCAACTTTTTTTCTGATTATTTTTTTGATCGCAACTCGACTTCCCCTGTATACACCAACTGTAGTAAATATTTTTGTAGCCTGTAGTGAAGTGCATGATGTAATAGAAGCTCTGCAACTCGTCAAGCCATACGTCTGCGAAATACAAAATCAATTAGCAAAATTTTTTGCAGTGAACTTTGAAGCAGCTACCTCTGATAGTTTTTGGATGGCTAATTTTGATCCGAAGGTTTTTCCTGATTCCAGATGAACCTCTTCGGGTCTTATTCTCCAGGACATATTGTTCAAATCCGCAGCAGCTTTCATATGCCTCAAGAAAAAAATATGTATAAATATACAGGGTGGGAAAGCTAGGTTCCTGCGGAGTGTAGCACCTCAGTAGTGTTAGCACCTTCATTAATGATCATAGAAGGATCACAATGGTTTTGAAAATGGTGTTTATACTAATTCTTATCAGAACTTTCGAAAATAAAACCTCAAATTTACAAATTGATCGCTCTGTAGATATTGTATTAGTGGATATTAATGGTGTGTAAGTTTTTCACTCTTAATATATAATTGAACTAATTTCGAATATACTTACAGCGCAAATACTGATAAATGTAATTTTCTTTTATAGCATATGGTATAGAAAAAACGGGTATAAAAATGAAAGGAATACATGTATGAAGCTGCCAACATTTATTTATTCAAAATACATTGAATAAGTTCTGGTGTAAGGGAGATAATCAGTATAACATTTTTTTTGAGATTTTTAAAAAAATATTCATTGAATTTGATTTTTTCAAATCGTCTGAAAGTTTGTTGTACTTAAGTTTCTATAGAATCTAGATAGAGGATTATTTTTGCATTCATTGGAATGAATGTTATTGAAATGGAAGTCATTTGCATTTTCGTAATGTACTTTAGATTTTTTTCTTTAAATTACTTTTTTGTAAATTATCAGTTTGCAAGCAAATTTCACTCTTTCCGTTTGTCTAATGTAAAGTGGTCAGTACCTTTGTATAATTCTATAGAAGGAGTTTCCCATGGTTTTAAAAAAATTACTTTTATTTCTTCATTCATCAAATGATAAATTATACCTTTTTGATTTTTACTACAAGATTACCATATTATTATTAAATATCTAGTATGCGATATAATATGGGCATTATAAATGAGGCTTTGAATTTGAATGTTTAGAAAATTATTGATTCTTCTTAATGCTCCAAGGAGTAATACATTGATTTCTTAATTTTATCAACATGGCATTCAAAATCAAATTTCTTGTCAATCATCAAGCCTGAATATTTTTGTTTTCAACATTTAATTCTTCGATATTTCGAAAGCCATTAGTACTAGAGAAAAGCTGTCAAAAACAAACTTCGTCAGTTACTGAAGTGGCCCATTTCAAAAATATTTTAACATTACTGAATGTTTCATAAAAGCTGAAGGACTCTGAGACGAGTTTTTTAAATGGAACACCCTGTATTTTGCCAAGTTTCACGTTTACATCGTTGTGAAAAAAATTTAAATCAGTTGCGGCGTTGCCATGTTATAATTGATAAACCTATTTTTACCACTATTGAAGGGCCATGTTGAACTGTGCACAATATATTCATTTATTAAAATTTTTTAAATATTTTTTGTCATACAGTGGTATGCATTTCAAAACAGGGTTCTCAAATTTGGATGTTGAATATTGTAAAATTCAGACGAAATATATTGAAAATTTTAAAATGAAACATCCTTTATTTTTATCAGAAATTTATTCCGAAATCTGTCGCCACTCCATAACTGGAAAGAAAATCAAAATCGGTCAGGGTGTTGTCAAGTTATGAGTAATTTCCTTATATTCGTCACTATTTATAAGGGTTATTTATTTATAAGGCATAGTTCCTTTATTTTTGATTCAATTGTGGGAATATTATCTACTACAGGACAATCGAGTTCATGCATAGATCATTCAGGTATTTTTGCGGTATGTGCTTTATCCAAATTTTAAATATTCCGTAGTCTTGTTACCTTCGATATAATTAATTATGAGTATGTGAAACAAACTAACTAAAAGTAATCTCTGCTTTTAGAACAGTGATGATCTGATGGCTTTCAGAACAATGGTCTAAAGGCAGATCATCCACCGGCTTGATTGATTGATTGATTGACAGTTTGACACGTTTATCAATTATGGTGCTACACTCTGCGGATATATAGCTGATGCATCCTGTACATAAGATCGCGCAATTTATGTGTTATGAAGCATTTTTCATAACTTACTTGTACATCCGAACACCTATTAGAGTAAAAGTGAATGCCAAAAATACTCCAAATGCGAAAGATCCGTACAGTACCATCATGTATTCTTCAAATGCAGCATGGAATATTTAAGTTGAAATAATTATTAAATTTGAAACATGCACGTAATTTAGTTTGTTTTCATTGTTTCATTGGAAACAGTGATCAGGAAAGAAGTATCTACTCCACTACTTATACTTGCATAAATAATTTAATTTTGGTACCATTATTTTGACAGTCAGGACTGTTGTCTTTGAATCCACATCGGGGTACATCCGGAGGAGGACCTTCTTTTCCCCCTGGCCAGTGTATCTTTTTACCGGGAACTGGAAAATAGTTCTTGTCCAAGCCATTGTAGTGTCCAACGACTTCGAATTTGCCAGTTATTGGATCCAGGTCTAAAATTGAGTAGTCGGCATCTCTGTCACCGTTGTCGTCTATACGGACATGGCCTGTTATGCCTTGAGAAAAATAAATTATGGTTTTTTTAGGTGTCATTATCATACGTTCAGTATAAACAATTTGTAAGTATAATACAGAATAATTATAAATCGAGTTATAGATTGGTAAATTACTATAAAATTTTCCAAAACAATAGAAATGAAATGAACTAAATATCATCTAAACGATGCGATTCAACATTGGAAAAGATAACTGGATAAGGGGGCAGTGACAAAATGAAATTAGGATAATTAGGACTACGTCCAACTCCACCAAACTCTATAAAAATAGAGTTGCAAGTCTGCTATTGCGTTGATAAAGGAGTTTCCGAAATATCTAAATGATCCTCAGAAGGCTTCGGAGACACTGGTGAGAGCTATAGGGAAGAGTAATGATAGGCAATCACCAATAAAATGTTTCTGTTATACTATCAGGAGTGCCACAAGTTTCTCACATTGGTCCCACCCTACTAAATATTTATATCAATGCTCCTCTAGTAAGTATTATGAAATTAATCAACAATTATAACGTATTTGTAAATGTAGATTTTTCTCTACCTCTTAAAGTCTCTTATACAGTAATCATCAATCACATTTTGGATATTTTCTTATAAAATGCAATTCATTGGGGATACATTGATCCGTATCAAATTCATGCTATAGGTTCATAGCTTAATTATTACATTTTAAGTTTTATGTATAGTTGTTAACCATATAATAAGGCCGTCACGGCCTGTTTGGTAAAAATCAAATAAATAAATAAATAAAGGCATATTTTATCAATTCGATATTCTTAATGTATGCTGATGATGTGAAAATTGTTCATAGCGTATTCGTATTCTCTATCAGAACTTATTCAGGAATATCTGGGAAGGGATTCCGTGTACCATAGAATTCTTTAGTCGATGAAATAAGTGAGGTGTATTATCGTTGAATTCATGAGAGGGAAAGAGATATAACAACTGTCGACTATAGAATTTTATGGTACACGGAATCCC
The DNA here is from genome assembly GCA_958502065.1 of Chrysolina americana. NCBI lineage: Eukaryota > Metazoa > Arthropoda > Insecta > Coleoptera > Chrysomelidae > Chrysolina > Chrysolina americana. The sequence goes on along the minus strand of OY293411.1, from coordinate 11,047,662 downwards.
ACACCGGAATCGACTCAAGTGTAGTGATAATAATTGTCTTTTCTCAAACCCCAAAATATGACGCTATACAGGGTGTCCTAAAACTCAACGTCATCCCGTGGAAGGCTGATAGTCCAGCTCATGACTGAACAGAATATCAAAACTTGACCTCAGTAAAATATTGAAAGTTTTGGAGGTATTTGCATACTTTTATGATTTTCGTAAAAATCGAGTGCCACTAGTACAAAACTTCACAAATATTTCAAATAAAAATTTTTGTTATGCAACCCTGAATAACCCTTCTATAAACTACAATCCAAAACGAAATTATTGGTGCCATACCTGGAGAAAAAATGTATTTATTTTTATAATATTTGAACAATTCACGAGTTAGTTTTTTTGTTTAGCTGACTAGACTCTTCATACTGTAAACAAAATCACCACCCTAATCTAACAAAATTGCATATTCATAGTAGTTTTTGACATTTTTAACTTAGAAAAATATTGCTAGTTCACTGCAAAAGGGCCTTTTTGATTTGATTTCAATAATTAGTCTGAGTGGCTTGCAGCAGGACTCTATTCGATGTGCATTAATGTTTCGTATAGTGTAATTTTTTGAAATAACTTGCCAGCTTAGCCTAGATATTTTGTTTACAGTATGAAGAGTCTTTCTTGCCGAGCTAATGAAATGAATCAACTCGTGAATTGGGCAAATATGTTTTTTTCCTCCAAAGGTATGGCACCAATAATTATATTTTGGATTATAATCAACTGAAGTGAAAGATGACGGCTTGTATTTCGATCCAAAGCTATTATTTGAATTGCATGTTCATTAAATCTGATCAGAATGTCAAACTTTCTGATTCGCACAGGATTTCAAAAATGGAATTATTTATGCCATATGTCAACAGGCAAAAGTTCCAATCGAACAGACTTCATATCAAAGATCCGCATGGACCAATCAGAACAGTTGTGGAATGGGTGTGTCTCATTTGGACGATTTATCCAATTTTAGATGGTTATTCTTTTTCACGAGGGAGGGAGATCCCGGTCCTACAGCTTACGTACAAGTGGATTCTGAACCACTTCATCTCAGTGGCAAGTGGTGGGGATTGAACCAGACCTGCCTAGTTGAGAGGCAAACGCTCTAACACCACGACCATTTCACTTTAAACTGCTCAATGACAACTGTGAACATATCAGAAGAAAAACTATACTCACTTGCCTCATCTCTAATAGAAGATATTTCATTCACTTGCTGTAGGATTGTCTAGTCATAAAAAATTGACATTTATTGATATATGCATAAAATTTAATACTTTTTTCGGTTAGTCCTATTTGTATTCTTATTTGACCAATAAATAAACCTGAAAATACAGTTCTCGCCAACAATGAAAATATATTGTAATCGACAAAACAGGTAAATTGATTCATTACCCAAAAAATCTCTGTACCACATTCTAGCAGTGATACCCCGACCGTCTCTAATGTCTCCTCCTTCAAATAGAGTTTCGTTCAGTGCCATTCCCAGTAAATACACTCCATCATAAAAAGCTCCGATGACGAAGTTGATCTGTAAACATTTTTTACTTTGTAGAACGTAAATATCAACGAAAAAAAAATATGATAAAACCTGGACGAAGCGAAGTTAAAAATGTATTTATTAGTGATATATGATTTAGTATTTCTAATACCAATTGGACCGGCATGAAAAGTTTGAATGAGGAATTCTCTTTCCAGCTGCCGCTTTGACATAGGCGTTGGTTTATTATTTTTCAGTGGAATTTTTTTAAGTTAGGTACTTATTCTTACAATCATAGCAACATCCAGAAAGACCACACCATATTGATGGAGTGTTATGCTGTACATCACAAAGGATTGAATATACTGGGATCACACCAGCTGACTGTGGAAGAAATACCACGAATAGACCTCCTCAAGGAATTGGGGCTTGAGGGGCTGCTGTAAACGAGAACACCTTGAAATAGCAGAAGAAGATGGGGCACAATAGATCTAATTAGGTCGCAGCGCATCAGTCACCATCCATATACATACCTACCATTACCATTCTTTATGATTGTACCAGGAATGCTTTGGAAGTAATAACTCAGGTAGGTAGTATGCAAATTTTCCATTTGCCGGGCAGTGCATAAGGTATCGGCGCCAAATGAGGCCCACCTAATTTTGAAGCGCAAAATGTCCCACTGCTTGGAATTTTTTTCTTCAATTTTTAAGTTGAGTACGTAGTAGAAACCTTGAATAATAAACCACGGTGAATAGAATCTTTTAAAAAATTCTGATTTATAAAAAATATTGGTTTTAAAAGAACCTTCCACTGGGCTTAATTAAGACCCTATATTCCAAATAAAGCCCACCCCGTACCCCATATAAGGCCCATAACCAAAAACCATGGTAAATTAAAAAAAAAAAACAAATCTAAAAATATTGCGTAAATTTTTTTTTCAAATTTATTTTTACATTATACATGTATAAAATTACATATAAAACAAATATATGAAAGTAGGTACTTTAATACCAACCGCCCATGTTAAAACTTAAAAAAACTTTTAGGCTAGACATTAACAAACATAAAACATCTTCAAAACATAAGGTAGATACATGTATTGAAACTCGTAAGGCTCACATTGTTTTCAGGAATAATGTAATTTTTTTGTGATTCTCTTTCTGTTTTCTCTGGCGTTTGATGTTCTGGTTGATCTTGATCATCATGGTTGTCTATTTCCCCTAAAGACGAGTATGAATCGTGTACAGAAAAACTGTCAGTTGAGATGTCAGATCAACTTGAATTTTGGCTTTTCCGTGTGATACAACTTCTTTTATTTTTAAGATTTGAGCCACTTGGACCAGGTTGCGGCTCAGTTTCATCTGCAATCTCAGCTACGATCAAATTTGGTGCAACATTCTCATTGTTTTCCAAAGAAGCCTTTCTAAATGTCACTTCCGGAAGGGGCGAATCCATCATCAGGAATAGCATTGGAGTTAAATATATCCCAGTTGCTTGAAATCCAGAGCTCACATTGACTGGTGTTGCAGCTTGGGCCCATGCTTTGCTAAAAGTCGAACCGAAATGAAATTTTGTAATTTTATGATTAGGTCTATTGGTCCAGAATAACATAACTTCGTTATCCCAGTAGGTTTCAAACGGACCAAAAACTGACCGATCCATAGGTTGCAGATAATGTGTTGTGTTGCTTGGTAAGCAATATAGAACAATATTGTGCTTCTCCGCTTCATCTACAATTGTGTAATCTAAATGACTCGAGGCTCCATCAAAAATAAGCAAAACTTTTTCATCACACTTGAATTTTGCGAAATGCTGAATCCATTTTACAAATGTTTCGATTGTCATGCTCCCCTTTTTTGTCATTTGGATGCATGAACCACTAGGCAAATTTTCCTTCCACTCCTCTGTTTCCCTCTTTCCTTCCAATAGGATCATTGGTGGAATTGTTTGCTCGATTGCGTTGCCACATGCCACAATTGTCACATTTTTGGCATGCTTATCGGCTATTATATGAACATCTTTAAAGCCCTTTTTAGCAAACACCAGTGGCTGTTTATGTAGAGAGAGTTGACACCCCTTCTCGTCCATATTATATATATAAGATGAGGGTTTGCTAAAATATTCATCTCAGTCATTATGCTTCTCAGCTTGTCAAAATGTTCTGTGACAATGAATTTAATCAATTTTGCAGCTCTGGCCTGGTTCATATGCTGTGCTTTGCGCTTGGTAAGATTTGGATAACATTTTCGGAAGAGGTTCAACCATTTCTTGCCTGCCATTCCTTTTCCCTCAGGAAATGGGTTATTTATGTTGTTTTCCTGGCAAAAAACAAATACAGATCTTCTTATTAATTTTCCAGTAAGAGAATAGCCAATACTGGCTAGCCTAAATATGCGATTGCAGAGTTCATTTTCTTGTGCGCTGGTAAGTATTGAATTTCGTCCTATTTTCTTTATTTCTACACCAGTTTTCAAATGGTTCCTCAATGTTCTTCGTGGGATCGAATAAACATCAGCAGCCATTCCTACTCTTACCATCATTAGAGCGTCTCTTAACTGATCCTCAGTCCAACGGCCCCTGCGTACAGGTGATTTTCTTGTAGCTTTTAAATTCATTCTGCAACAGAAAAAAATTATTTGAGACAAGTTACCTGATAAATGTGGACCTTATTTGGATCCAAAGTCGAGGGCCTTATATGGATACAGTCTTTTTAAAGAACGCTTTACGTTACTCTTTAAAGTTAAAAAAACCGAATACATTTTCAAACAAAAAGAGTATGCTTAACTGAAGCCTACTTATCATTGATTATAATGCATACAAAAGTTTAACTTTCATACTCACTTTTAAGATTTCAATCGGCGAAACAGTGAAATAGCCTATTTAACAAATGAGCAACCACACACACGATCCAAAGGTTTAACTGTAACTGACCAATAACGGGGTGCGCTATTCTAACATTCGCTGTTGCCTGATTGTGTACTAACAAAAAAACAATTTTCGATATGGAAACCGTTTCGCCATGTTGCCAGTGTTCTAAAAAAATAAGGGTGGGCTTTATTAGGCAACGGGCTTTATTTGGCGCCGGTACCTTATGAGTACTCCTCGTAGTGCTCTTATTTTTATTGCCGTTCCAATTAGGATTGGAAATACTATACCAAATTCAGAACATATATAAGAACAAATAATGAGTTTCCCCTTCACCACATACTTTTTCTTGTACATATGCCCCAAAGTGCATTTCTGTAACCAAGTTATCATCATGAGTAAGTATTATTTCCGTAGAAATTCTCTGTACTTACTGATGGAGATAACTCAATTATTAAAATGCCAAACGACCAAGAATATATAGAAGAAAGTGTATTGTAAAGGAGGAACATTTTATTTATTTTAACTATCTGCTCGATAACAAGGATAGCTTACTTCTTCTCCTTCACTTATGGTATAATTGTAATCATCCGAAGATCTCTGCTTCACCTTATCGGCAAAATCTTGGAATTTGTCACTTGTCGGTTGTAGCAAAGAAACTCTGAGAAGGGCTTCGTATGCTTTTCTTGCTGAGGAGTCTTCGAGATCTCCAGACTTCCAATCATGTTCACCCCAATAAGAACCCTGCAAGGAAAGGGGACAGAGTGGAATGGAAAATTTTCAAATAATGGGAAGTCAGAAAATATAGACTCAAGAATAAATCATCGAGATTAAACTTCTATACCGTTCAAAAAAAAACTACTGAAATGAGATAAGGTTATAAATATTTTCCGTGACACCTATGAAATGCCCTTTTTGTATACCGTCGTGAATAATAATAATAATAATAATGAATTTTCACATAAATGGTTTATTAAATTAGATTTATATTGCGTTGAGAATCACTGACCTGGAAAATTTCAACATCCAAAAAGGTCCAGTCTCCTCTAGTCATGCCCAGTTCGTGAGCAACCAACATGAATTTTCTCACTAAGGATCCTCTGACACACAAGATTACTACTGAAATAAATAATATCAATATTATGTTCTGAAAAATATTATATAAAAAATGTCTTTGACTGTCACGAAATATCCAGTACTCCTCTGAATAAACTATATTTCGAAAATATAATTTTGAATAAACGAAAAATATTCATAAAATTCAATTACGAACATAAAGAGGGCCTAAATACAGGCACTTCCAGCAGGCTAACGCAACAAGTAAACAAGAGTTTTTGAAACAATTATTTCGTCAATGGGGAGTGTCTTGATCTAACTTTCGACTGCATAAGATTTTACTGAGAAAATTGCAATATCATTATTTTCATAGGAAGAGTATCGCCATGATAAAATTGTTCTTGGTAATCCGAGTCCAATTAATTTCTTTTCCTAATAAAAAAAACGTCAAACCTCATAATTCAGTACGGTGTTCTCCAGGGGTCTATCTTGGGACCACTAATTTTTCACGTATTCATAAATGATATACCATATCCTCCATCAATTTTTTTTTTGTAAATGACAACACGCCTACAGTTCAAAAAAATAACAACACACGGTTTTAACTTAATGAGACTGAAAAAGAATGAATTGAATAAATTAAAAATCAACAAATCGAATACTGTACGTATGCTTTTCAGTCTAAACAATACTGAGGGCATGATAAACCAAATTCCTTTGGGTCTAAATCGACAACAAAGTAATTTTCGACAACAAAGTGACTTGCGACAACATGTGAATGTACTGCTGAGTTCCAAGTTTTCCCTACATTGAATTTTCATATAGCTTGTTGATGGAAAAAATCAACTATACATTGATATTAATAGTAGGTAACATTTGTATTTACACAATGTCAAAAAATAATTGAACGCATTGAGTTTGAACTTACATTAATGCTGAAACGACTTAAATTCTCTCTAAATTGACGTTTCAAATCACGTTCTATTTTTTATCGTATAAGTACAAAATCGAATTTCTAGTTGGAAGAATTTCTATAATGGTTGTCACATTGAAGTTTGACAGGCCAGTGGATTTTGATCTCATTATTCACTAGTGATTAATGGATATCATAATGAACATCGTGGACAAAATTATATACCACGGTCTCATTCAATATTATATACCTTTCACGCCTCAAATTTTGAGTCACACTAAAATTTTTAGGAGGCACATAAGAGCATTGAGAATAGACTATGGGGATGAGTAAAGAAAAAAGAAAATTTCAAGCAAAAAAAATATTAACCCTCCTTTCAGTTTATATAGGACAGTTTCGTCTGCACACGAAAAAAAGGAGAAATCAACGTATACAGGGTGTTTCCCAACCACGAGTTTTAACTGCAGGAGGTGATTCGTTGGAACATTTTAAGAAAAAACTTTCCTATGAACATTTGTCCGGAGTTGCTTGGTTTCTACGATAGAGAGTGTTGAAATTAAAAAAAAACAGTCATTATAAAATATCATGAATATCCTCGAACCGATTTGGTTGAAATTTGGTACATTTATTTTAACTAAAAAGGCGCTTATTTAGTCCTACTAGATTGAAATTATTAGGGCAAGAACGCCGCTAACTTTATTTTTCGCAGATTCTTATTTATATAGATTGGGCAATTGAAAATACAATTTTTTGGTCTTTTGTATTTTCTTCATGTCTAGCTTCGTTTTCGAGGAAAAAAATCTCATAATCGCATATCATGAACACCTGCAATGGAGACCAGCTGACATTGATATACGGGTTTTTCTTACACATATTTCAATTCAAATCGAAAAAAGTAATTTTTTTTTTAATACTGTTTGTTATTTGTTCAGCATCCGTAATAATTTAATAGCCTAATCCATGACAGGCGTAACTGCTGTTTTTTTTTTATTTCAACGCCCCGTATCTCAGAAACAAAACAACGAAGCAATTCTTGAAATTACCCTACGAGTCAACCCCTGCAGTTAGAAACCGTAGTAAGGAATCGCCCTGTACATAAACCACCCCCGAATACATAATTTCCCTACGCAAATTTATGAATAAAACACAAAGCAGAAATTTTGCAAAATAGTTTTTATGTTTTAGTTTAGGGCAATACAAAGGACTTTCTGTAATCCACAAAATATTCAGCCCAGAAACTAATTTTAATGCTCATTTTCAGTATGCACTTTCGTGATAACTGCTAATAAAAATTCAAAAAAAATCGACAGTACCTTCCATCTTCATTCTTAAATGTGACACCTTTGTTAAACAATCTTTTTTAACAATTATTTGTATCTCAGTGTGTCTCATCATAAACACTGAAGATTGTATGACTGCCGATCGAGATTACCTGAGTTATTTATTAATTACAATTCATACATCTGAAACACTCGGCCTAAAAGTCTCATTTACATGGTCCTACGAAATATAGTTAATCTTTCTACCCTAAGCAGTTTCATTGAAAATGACCCAACGAGTTCAATCTTTCCACCCTTATTGTTGGCTTATAGACTTACTCAACACCACTACTGAAACTCATTGTTCAGGGAAGTATTCTTTGAAGCATAGTTACAACATACAACCTCTTGAAACTATAAGAACCCAGCCACATTAATTCCTGTCTTCTCTCCCTCGGTTCACACCAAGTTCTCTGGGATCAGAGAAAAAATGCGGAATTAATATATTCTGTTCCTACCTATGAAATGAACCATTTTACAATATATTTTGGTAGGTTATCTAAAAAGACTAATCTCATACCCAAAATGATTCAACCCTTTATAAACCGCTGTGTACGCAACTGAATATTGTTGTGTTGGAAATGTAGCCTTTAGTAGGTACCTACCTATACCAACAAATTACTAAAAATTCTTTAAATAGCTAATATCTTGAGTACCTATACCTATTACCTGAAGAATTCCAGTTGGCCTAGGAATTCAAAACTTACTGAATCACACACGCCTTCTTTTTTGGCCAGATTCAAATTCTCTTTAAAATTACCCTGACTATGACATTTGGATTCATAAATAATCAAGCATCCCTAGTTCTAGTTATTCTTTGTGAATATTGACCAATCAGAAATTGATACGTCAAAATCGAGGCTTCCATTTTCCTGACGCAGCAGTCAGAAATGAGAAGAACAACCTTTGCTGTAGGGTCACCCGTCACCTTCTTTAATCAAGTATCAACTGACGCCAGCGTCTGTGTGATTCGCGATTGGTTTCTTTGTTAGAAGAAATCAAATTTATTTTTGTGAACATGTTGGTCAATAGTGGTTCGTTTATTTGGATTTGATTAAGAGGAAATGTTTGGTGTATTCAAAGAAGATAGTGCGTGTAGTGAGTAGTTATAAATGGCTGGAACTTTTTCTCTAGATCATCTCAATGGCAAATTCTTCATCCAGGGCAATTTAGGTGAGTACCTTTTTTATCAATTTTGATGTGGAAATGTTACCTATTTATGATTTGGTGATTGGGATACCTAGAGATGAATTTGGATTATGGGCTATTGAAAAGTTTGGTTTCACAAAGGTATCCTAGATCATTTTGTTGTAGGTGTTTTTCCATAGGATATAGAGATACCTGTATTACCTACCATTACAATATCAGAATTAACCAAGACTATGGTATCTATTCAACTATTTTTGAACCTATACTACTTAGTTGTTTTTATAGATTATTTGAAATTTCCAGAAACCAATAATTGAAACTTTTAATTTGAATAAGTCGTCTACGTTTAGGTCGATCAAAACATTCTAATAGTGGGAATTTTCTACTTCCACCTAAAAAATTGAAATTCTTTGAGATGGGTACTTATTTTGTTTTTATTGTCTGACAAGTAGTAGACTGGGTTTTGAAACATCTTATTATACCTAGGTATGGTTTTGATTAGACATTTGTCCTTGATTAGTATGATTCATGAAAAAGGAATAAAAACGAAGAACATTTATCAGGACATTGTCATTTGATAAAACTGCAAGAGAATGTATTTACGATTGTAACATCGAAAATAATCTATAGGTAAAAACCTACCACACCAGATCTCCAAAATTTTTTTCAAACTTTTTGGCATAATATGGCAAAAACCTGTGAAAATATTTTCAATTCATTTTTACCCTTTTGTATTTTACTTAAAACTGATATTTTAACGGGTGTGAAGTTATCCACATCCACAAATGTCTACACTGAGGAAAATATATAAAAATCATAGAATACACAAGTGGCTTTGTACACGTTTCTGCTTGGAATTATGCTATGTAAAATGCTCTTTTCTTCATCTCTGATACCACGTAGGAGTTTATCAGGCCGTCCAAGGGGTGGAATAGGGGTGAGTTTCCGAAAATAAATAATAGAAGGCATAAATGGCTCTTTCCTTCGTCAGTAATTACCACCTAGGAGTTTTCCAAGCTGTCCAAAGGTTGGAATAGGGGTGATTATCCTAAAAAAAATCCTAGAAGGCGCAAAGAAAGTGCTATAGGGGTGGGAAATGTGTCAGCTGATGATGATAATATGTAAAAAAATTAAGGGTTGCTATAAAGGAAAAAGTACTGCTTAATTAAACGTATAATAAAGTACATTTTCGTTCTCATATACTTATGAAATAGGTGTTTTTGTCGCAAGAGAAAACAAAAATTTAATGAATATGAATGGTCGTATACAGTGTTTCTAAAATAAGGATGGGATGGCATTAGGATCTCGGAAACGGTTAGAGTTACAATGTTGGTTGAATTAGAGAAAAGTTTCACAATCCAAAGGCCTTTTGTATGGAGTTTGTTGAAATTCATATTTCAAGATATTTTGAATAAAGTAAAATTTTCGAAATTTTCATTTATTCAAGATATAAAATAAATTAAAATACGTTTTTATTGACACTATTTGAGCTCAACAAGATGACGTCTACAGATTTTCATTACGACGTTTCGTTTCCGAGGAACCTTCCTCAACTTTTTTTTAATACGGCCCCCCTATTTTTATTACAAAATTCAAAGCCAATTTGTTTCTGAAATACATCATATCATTCATAGTTGTTTAGCTTTTTTCAGACATTATTTAAAATCATTCATAATATTTTCGATAATTAAGTTACTACCTCCAATTATCATTATTCCTAGATCCATACAATTAATGGTATCAATTACTATTAAAGGAATAATGATGAACACAGGTAGTATCTATTGACTTTAAATTATGACATTCTCAAATCAATATTTTTCAAGCATTCAGAGCCGTATTCGGAGATTATTCCTCATTGATTTTGAATAATGTCTAAATTAAGCTAAAAAAACACATTTAAACAACTATAAATGATATATGACGTATTTCAGTAAAAAATATCTTTGAATTTTGAAATAAAATAAAAAAAAAAGTTGAGGGAGGTTTCTCGGAAACGAAACGTCGTAGTGAAAATCTGTAGACATCATCTTGCTGAGCTCAAAAAGTGACAATTAGAACGTATTTTTTATTTTTTGATATCTTTAAAAATAACGTCAGAAATAAACAAAAACAAATTTCTAAAATTTTCATTTATTCAAATTATTTCGAAATCCGAAAAAAATACCCCACTTCTGCAGACTCCAAATTAAAAACCTTTGGAATTTGTAACTTTGAAGCATATTTTGTTGCTTTAGTTTTCCCTTTCCACCAATTTTTTTGCATACTTATTATCATCATCATCTGACGCATTTTCCATCCCTAAACGACCATCTGAAGGCTGTTCGAATGGAATAGATAAGAAAAGATACGTGAAACAATTATGAACCTATCCCAACTGAGATTAATTTTTTCGGGTTCATACAACCCTTTCGTAGTAGCATTTCATCCTCACCTGGCTGAAGGTCGTTGTCATGCGTATTCACGAGATTACAATACGCTACCAAACAGGGCCGCCCAGAGCAGAGCAGGCCTACCAGGATAAAGACTCAACCGCCTAGCGTCGCGATGAGGTCAAAATATATGTTTTTTGCTCATTTTTATCATCGCAGCTGACGCATTTCTCAATCCTGTCGAAGTAGCTGATGGTTATTTTTGTATGTTCCATGATAGTGGATAGTGAGCCATCAGTACGAAGGGAAAATTTATATCGACTTTTTTGACGATATCTGTATGTCTTCCGTTATGATAATTGATCATCGCAAAAATGTGACGTCTCTTACATTCCTAATTTTGTGTTCTTTTACTTTGATATGGTATTTCATTCGGAAAAATCTTAGTGGAGGACTTTTATAGTAGGGCCCAGCCTATTATTATTCTTATAATATAATTTTTCAATACGACAATATGAAAATAGTAGGTATGTTGCCATTTGAGAAATGGCAGATGTGAGCATTTCTTTATGGGTACTACTCCGTTTTGAGGAAATTTTTGATATTTGTTGGAAAATATGGTTGCTGCAATTACACAAGAAGCCCAATTTTCAGCCGTATCTTACCTCGAACCTTCCTCTCGTATATGTTGACGCCGTTCGTCAGTTGTGATGATTTGAGTTTGATGTTCATGGCCAACTTTGTTCGATTGAACAATCAACTATATCTTCGCCATTCAATCGATTTTCAATTTTGAAGAACAGTGTTATCACAAATTGCGTGTTCTTCCTGATAGATGATGAAAAAAATTGTACAGGGTGTCATTTTAAAAAAAGTTTGGCGTCACTTCCGGTTAAGCCGGAAGTGGTGAATTTTCGGTAGTGGTGTCGAAATATGCGTATTTGAGTAATATATCGATAAACCAAATTTGAAACTTGTATCTTTAAAACTATGGAAATATTGGGGGGGCGTACCTCACCTCGTGGTCACACGGTATATCATATTTATTTCTATAGGGAATTATAAATGGGCACAATACTTCAACAATGTTCTTTACTTACCCCTAGCATACATACTTGCATCCCTTAAATAATTATCGATATGTTCATTCTCGTTGCCATCCAGTTCTTTTTGAAATGCTAGCATGCCACCTTTTTTCAAACCTTGTTCCAAAATTTTTCCTGTAACAAACGAATATTGCCATGATTTAAATTAAACAAATAGCATTATTATCAGGGCCTCGGTAGCGCAGTTGGCAGCGCGTAAGTCTCATAATCTTAAGGTCGTGAGTTCGATCCTCACCCGGGGCACACTTTTTTTCGTATTTGTTGTCAACTCCACACATGAAATAGATATATACAGATTCGTCGTAGAATAGATTTTTTTGTTTGAGCGTGAATTTTTTTGATTGAGGTACACAGTCTCATACTGTTTCTTTATGTAAATTGTTGGCTTTTCGAAGACTATGGAAGGTAAAAATACCCAAGAAAAAAACTTCAAGACTTGGATTTTCTCCGCAAGCGTCAGCGATTACGCTCCAGTGGGCCCTTTTCGCAAACCCCGACATCTTCACTCATCCCATGGCAGATACCTGTTCAAACCTCTTCGACCTTCTTATGAAGGTCGAAATATCCTTCCATTGCAAGGAGTGCAATTCTTCTTCCTCAATGGTAGCAGCTCCGAAGACATTTTGTCTGAGCCTGTCATATTTTCCACATTCGCACAGGAAGTGGAGTCCTCCTCCTCACCACATTCCGCGCATAGTGGGTCTGCCTCAACTCTTATAAGAGTCAAATGCCTCCTGAGGCTGCAGTGGCCGGTTAGAACTCCCACCAAGAGTCGGAGTTCTTTGCGGCTTAGCTTCAGTATCTTGGCCGTCCTTGCCCTGTCGGGCCCCGATATCATCCGCTTGGACTGCCTGCAGCCATCTCCTCCTCTCCACTCGTTTCCTAATGTATCAATAGCCCACTCATTTAGCTTGGCCAGCTGGTCTGCCTGCTCGTTGCCTTCGATCCCTGCATGGCAGTTTCGTGATAACGGGATCGACATTTCTCCGTTCAAATTCCTTCAAAAAACCGATCTTACTATATGTTTGCCAGAAATCTCACACCTAACATTGAATTCTGGTGTGTGTGTATCACGAAATATGTGTGAAGCAGTTACGTCATTGTATGAAGTGCCTGGGATCGCACACTGAAAGATAAGACTTTCATCGTTTCTATAAGTTTCATGAAGAATTTTGAAGGGTTGCTCCTGAAAGTACTTCCGGAAGATGGAAAGAACACATTTTTTGGGCAAAAGGGATTCATGAGATCATTAGGAACTTTTTCTTTTTTCCAAAATTTTTCTTTCACAACAAAAGGTTTTTTTCTATCAGTGTTGTTACACAGATAGTTGCGCAACTTGTAAAATTTATTTAAGATGCAATTATAGGAAAAATAATTGTGTGCTCTAGAAGATTGAATTAAATAAAAAGGGTCTTTATCATAAAATTCGCCAATATATAACATTGGAGTTGACAAGTTTAAAACAATTTGACCACTTTATTTCTTCACCCCACGTGGGTTCGGACGTCAAGAGGACGACATGGACGCACAGAGAGCGCTTGTGCCAAGGGAAAGTTGATAGCCGCCTCCACTGGTGTTGGAGGTTGGTCGAACTGTTCAACTCATGATGGTAGTTGGTGGTTTGATACACGCCTTCTACAAAGCTTACGCGTGTCGTTTTTTTGCATTCTATGTAAGTAGATACTGATTTTCGTGTAAGTTTGTCTGAGGCTGATTATTGTGAGCTAATCCCGGAAAAGGCTGAGGCAAAAACCTGGTAGAAAATTAAATTGAAAAGAAAGCGTTTTTGGAAATATTATTAAAGAAACAAAAAAAAATTGTCAGAAGTGGGATTCGAACCCACGCCCACAGAGTGGACCAGAACGCTCGTTACCTACTCTTGTAGGCAAGGTTAACCTTGAGTCTGGCGCCTTAGACCGCTCGGCCATCCTGACATATATTTGATGTAAGTGAAATGCGCTTAGGATAGTTCAACTCAGTTGTTTGATGATAGGTTATTATTAAACTAAACTAATATAGTTTTAGTGAGCTAAAATGAAAAAGCAATTTTTATCAACCATGTTGTTTTTGATGTAAGTGACTTTTATATGATAGTATGAATATTGTGATGTGGCCAGCTGCCAGTTTACCCCCCTGCCCTCCGACGCCCCTATGTGGGAGAAACGAGCATTGGAACAGGGACGCAGTTGTAGCCCGTTCACCGCCCGTCCATCAACCCCCTGCTCATCCATACCCAGCGGGGGCACAGCGTGCAAGGCTTCCTCGATCCCTGAAATAAGTGTCCGAAGATCGGTAAGCTGGCTTAGAAGACTTTTCATGACCGTTGTTAAGGAGATATCGGCTTAGAAGACCTTTCATGAACATTGTTAGGAGATATTGGATCCCATCTGTCATGTCGTCGTAGTGAGGTGATCAGCTTCCAATCACAAAAATAGCAATATTTGATGCATCGAATAATATTGATCAATTACTACCAATTACTCCCATGGTTGTTTGAATGGTTCCTCCAGGCATGGTGCCACCTCTCCCGCCCGTATCCCTCCGACTGACAACGGTTAGGAGGACGAGGTCGCCCACTTTGCGTTCACCTTTCCTGTTCTACCCTGTTCTCGCAGAAGCCGTAAACTGTATCCATGCACAGATCGTATGTAAAAATTCAACCCCATCAAGTTAATTGCTATGATATTCGGGTACGAAATGATTACATAGCAGGCAAAAAGTTCCGATTTGAAAATGAGATTCCGAAAGAGATTTTCAGTCTCACTATAAACACTTAGGGCTCCTCGCTAAGGTTCAAAGAACATCCTATAAACTCAAAATTGGTTATGCATCTCTGAATATAGAAGTCATAAAATTCCTGCATGAGAATCATTTTTGGTATCAAGAGTTGATACAGAGTTTCTCACAAACTCAAAAATTTGTTCAACATGATCAACCGTAGGCGTCTACACAGCTTGCACTTTCTTTGAAATCATATGGTATAAAAGTTCCCATACAATATCTCTGACCTGGAACCCTAACTGATTTTCACTTACCACTAATACCTTTTTATTCATGTTACAGATGAAGCAATTGCATTGAGAAGTCTACTCATACTTTTTGACCTCCTTTCCCCCTCTCTCTTCTCTTCGCTCTCTCTTCTCTGTCTTCTCTCTACACTCTCGCTTCTCTCTTTCTCTTCTCTCTCCCTTCTCTCTTTTCTCTCTCTCTTTTCTCTCTTCTCTCTCTTCTCTCTCTTCTCTCTCTTCTCTCTCTTCTTCCTCTTCTTCCTCTTCTTTCTCTTCTTTCTCTTCTTTCTCTCTTCTCTCTCTTCTTTCTCTCTTCTCTCTCTTCTCTCTCTCTTCTCTCTCTCTTCTCTCTCCCTTCTCTCTCCCTCTCTCTCTTCTCTCTCTCTTCTCTCTCTCTTCTCTCTCTCTTCTCTCTCTCTTCTCTCTCTCTCTCTCTCTTCTCGCTTTCTCTTCTCTCTCTCTTCTCTCTCTCTTCTTTATCTTCCCTCTCTCTACTCTCTCTTCTTCTTTCTTCTCTCTTAGATATCTTCAATCTCCTCTCTCTCTCTCTCTCTCTCTCTCTCCCATCGCTCTCCCCTCTCTCAAGATCCCAATGGTCAATTGCTCCGTTTTGAATCACTAGTACGGTTTTTTTATATATATATATATATATACGTATCTAACCAAATTTTTACAGCTTGTGTTATGTGAAAAGTTAGATACCGTCAGTAGTTCGATTTTAGTTAGTACTGTCGAAATTTTGCATCGAAAATAACAGAAATCTGAACAATTCTCTCATTTTCTGAAAGAAAAACTTATTTATATAAAAGTGGGAGTCTGACCAGGTGAACTAAGTTCAAATTTTTTTCCTTGAAAGGGCCTCAGGATCACTAGCAAGTTAAAAATATAAGTGAGGGTACATTAAATGGCCAGGTATGCGGGTTCATCTTAATCCTTGGAGGGTGTTCAGTATTTGAAGTATTGCCGCTCTGGATAATCTTATAAATTATCTGAAATGATAGGGAAAACCTAAAAATCCATATTTATATTCGAGATTAAGAATCTCAAGTGATGACTGAAACTATTATGTCTATGATATTGTAGGTAATCGTCATTGTTACAAATTTATTCTGTATGTATTCATTTAATTAATCCTGTATGATATAATTTCTAATAATTATATTATACAGGGTGTCCCGAAACTATGGTGCCAAATTGAAACAGAAGATTCCCCTTGAAAAGTAAATAGGACTTTCCTGGTATTTCTTTCCCCAAATGTCGTTCGTTGCAGAGATACAGGGTGTTGAATATGAAAAATTAAAAGTAATTTTTATTCATAACTTCCACAGTTCTGAAAATTTCTCAAAAAAAAATTAAAGAGTATTTGTGTTCAATGGGTGCTTTATTTCGAGAAAGAAAACACATTTTCAGTTGTTACCAGTGGCGTACAAGAAGGGCATCATAGTCCCTTTTCTCCCCTATTTTTTACGCCACTGGTAAAATCAGGAAACTTATATATGTTTCGCATTCCTCATTCAATTTTCAGTAAAAATGTATACTTGTTTGAATACGGAAAAACTAACCATTTTCAAGATAATTGCGCTTTTATGAGTGAAAACATACTAGTAACGAAAAATTTGTTCGGCAGAAATTAATTTTACAATCCCGATTACTGGTACAAATAACATCTGATTTCTTTCAAAAATAGAGCACCCATTAAAGAAAGGCATACCTTCAAACTTATTGTTTTTTTTTGTAATTATGAAAGTTGCCTTTTTATTTTCCAGTTTCAAGGCCCTGTAACTCTGCAAGAAAAAATGCATGTGGAAATGTCATCGATTTTTTTGGTAGAACTAGTTGTGAGTTTAACCAGTAATTGGGATTGTAAAATTCACTTCAGCCGAACATTTTTTTCATTACTACTTATGTTTGTATTCATAAAAGCGCAATTATCTTGAAAACGGTTGATTTTTCTGAAATGAAACAGGTATACATTTTTTACTCAAAATTGAAAGGGGAATGCAAGAACGTATTAATTTTACTGATTTCACCAACAACTGAAAATGTGTTTTCTTTTTCGAAATGAAGCACCTATTGAACACAAATATTCTTTAATTTTTTTTTCAGGAACGTTTAGAACTGTGGAAGTTATGAATAAAAATCACTTTTATTTTTTCATATTCAACACCCTGTATCTCTGCAACGGACGACATTTGAGAAGAGAAATATTAGGAAAGTCCTATTTATTTTTCAAGAGGAATCTTCTGTTTCAATTTGGCACCATAGTTTCGGGACACCTTGTATATCTGTCTCGTGCATGTGTGAGTTCAATTATTATTTCGAATTTATTGACTTCGATATAATCTTCGAATCCATATTAAAACCTATTACAGGTAAATAAAACAGTCACAATAAAGTGTCAGGGTCAAAATTGAACATCGTGCTCTATCTATAAATTGTGTGCCCAGATTCTGTTGCGTCTAAAATTAATAAATAAATAAATAAATAAATGTTTATTTTTACAAAGTTATCATTTTGTCTACACATCGTTTAGTATACAGAAACTCCGTCCTAAGCTCAACTCTTCGCCCAAGAGGGACCAGGGGAGAGGAAGGGTCGGGAGGACGCACTGAGAGCCGCCTCCCTTCCTCCACAGACATTGCTGGCTGCAGAGCAAGGGAGCGCTTGTGCCAGGCGGCACATAGGGTCCCGGTCAGAGACGCTTGTGTCCATCCCCGCTGGTGTTAGCGGTTAGCCGAGTATTCCAAACGATAGTGGTTGCAGTACGTATGATACATGCCTCCTGCAAAGCTTATGCATGTCGTCGGTCGGTAGCATTCAATGTAGATACTGCATTGTCGTCTAGTTTGATCAGAGGCGGTTGTTTCGTGCTACCCCGGAAAAGGCTGATGCAAAAAACCGGGTCATGGTGTTGCGTCTAAAATTGTAATATTTTGCCAAAAGAAAAATTAAAAGTTCAGCAGTGTTCATTCAACAAAACTGTATTAAAAGCTTGTAAATATAATTATTGATGAAATTAAAAAATTAAAAAACCGACGAGGATGGGATTCGAACCCACGCGGGCAGAGCCCATTGGATTAGCAGTCCAACGCCTTAACCACTCGGCCACCTCGTCATGTGATAATTATTGATATAATATCAGAATCGCATTTGACTGCATGTATAAAATATTAATTAGTGTGGCTCTCAATATAGATTTCGAAATTGGAGAAAAATATACGAAGTGTTCTTTAACAAATGATCAATGACGACACCGCCACTTTTATTAATTGATGCCCGATTGAAATTAAAGACCTGTCTGAAGATGTTTTCAATGTTTCGGAATACCCTATCTATTAAAAAATGTTTCATGCAAAAGTTTGTACGTACGTATGTATATTCAGTTGAACGTAATCTAAAATTTCTTGGTAATTTTAATGAAAAATCAATAACACTGAACTTACCTACAGTAAGCGAAAAGAGATCGGATCTGTCCAAAATCAGTGCAATATGTTTCCAAGAGAATTGTTTGAATATGCTGGTGAAAACTTTCGTTAATCGACATTGGCAATAGGACATTCTCGTCAAAGTTGGATATTTGCTTTTGTCGTTCAATATTCCCTGAAAACAAAGAAAAAAAATGAGGGCCGGTTTAGGAGCAATCAATTAGAAATACCTGAATTATAATAATACTCCCTCATAAACACTCGTTGAGTGTACCCAAAGGCATAGCCTGTGCGGGTAGAGGACGGCTATTATTATTATTTGACGTGGCGCTCCGGGGCGACTTACTGATGTTTTAGATGATGTATTCACTTTTCAGCTGTAGGAAAAAACCTACAGCACCATCTCGGGTGGTCGGTGTGCACTCCAAGCTAGCACTAGACGAGATTGGTATCTAGACAACTCACAATACACTTGCTTTTCAACAAGACATGCGGTCGCCTATCGATCCGATATAAAGTAGTTGAGAAAAATTCTCGTACCTACATCGGGCTCGAACCGACTATCGCTATGCTGGAGATTCGAACGGCCTGTGCATTAGACCGCTTATCCACCGACAATAAACATTCAGGTTTTCAACATCTTCATCAATTAAATGAAAAATTAGGCATGGAGATATGTCATAAGTCATAAGATACCTACATTCAGTGAAGTGTTTCAGTATCCACCCCGTAAATTGAAATCAGTATTCCGTACAAATATATTTTCGAGTAGATTTTTTTTAATATTTTAGTTTCACTGTATTTTGGCTGTTACTTTTATACAACTTATAATATGTATTATTAAAATTGTATTTTGTTGCTTCTTTTTGTTGTCTGATGATTATTTTTAGTGGTTTTTATTTGTTAATAATTTTACTATATAATATATTGACTGGTTAGTTTTATAAACTATCCCTCTGTATAATTGTTTGTTGTTGGTCTTTTTTTTCGTAGTCTGACGAACATGTTTTGTGCTTATGTCCCTTAGCATTTTTTTAAATTTTTACGTTTTTATAATAGGGTATATTTCTAGAGCTTTGTCAAAAGGATCTGATAATTCTTAGACAATAAAGCATATTTTGATTGATTGATCATATCACATGACAGGCAGAGGCAAATATAAAGGTGACACTAATTAGGTCTGTATAGGTATAAAGGGCAATTCAAATTCGAGTTTATGCACTGGAATCTTGCTAACGGTAAAAAGTAGAGGGGTGATTTCATGAAAGCAAAATAGCGTATTTCCTAGGTCAGTTATTTGAATCAAAAAAACTTCTTCTTAAGTTCTCTTCATTCTGTGAAGATTCATTAATACTATTGGCATTTTGCCATGGCAACTTTTTGTTGACTATTCAAGAATCATATACGAAGTATCGTACAAACTGGACCACCCTTAACATTTAATTTTTTAATATGGACCTTAACTTTTTATTACATTTAGTCAAATATCAAGAATCATGTTTTATTTGGCGTAAAAATGTTCAGATAAGTATATACTGAGGTCCTGTACAAGTTTGATGGTGTTTTTGAAAGTATTTTTTTTTTGTATTGTGGCCGATTAGGTACTTGATAACTTCATCAATATTTCTCATAATCCCTTGTACATCAGTTCAAAGTTAGGTTGTATATGTTATGTTATATGTATCATTTGTGGTGATTAGAATTATATACTTTGTGTTGGTTGAGGTATGGTTTGATATTTTGACATACCCCTTGAAAAATATTGAGATTTATCTGAAGTGCCCACCGAATGGAAAGTTGCAGGAAACTTTTTCGCATCTCTCGATTGTAATAATTTTTTTTTTAGCGGTTCGCAATTTCAAATAATTTCAACAGATCTTTCATATTTTTATCGCAAAATGTGTTTTTGCTAAATTATTTACATAAATGATAGACTTTAATACTGAGATAAGACCACCCAAAAATATTCGTTCGTTTTTGATGGTGGCAATGAACAAAAATGCCCAAAATAAGGGAAAATATACTGTTCATTCATTTAATACATGAAGAATATATTTTTTTTATTATTTTTATCTTCATGCACTCCTACATCCCTCCATCAATGAAAAAAAAAATGTTTCCGACTCTCTTTTTTCAGGGATGAAGACCCCGAGTTTGAGGCAAGTTGGAAGTTGGATTAAACTAGTTTTAAATTTCCGAACAGCCTACAGAATATCTCCTCATTTCAACCTGTTGAGATCACAATACTAATAGAATGTATTATCCGAGGTAATTGTATACTCAATCACGTCGAAAGCACAATCAAGTTGAGTGCATTCATGTCATTTTGCGGTACATTGATTAACGTAAGAACGATTAGGCAACTGTGGTTTGAAACAGATGCGAACATTGATAATGGAATTATCACGTGACCATTCCATTGGTTTATATATTGCGGCATTCTGAAACATGAACGTCAAGACTAATTCAGTTCGAAAAGTCATTCCGGACTATATTTATTTAATTCACAGACTGAGCAAAAAGTTTCTCTTCATTACTGTCTCGGAGCGTAGAAAAGGGTCTCCGGCGGTTGTTTTAGCCAAATTCAGCAAAGTGCCATCGATTGACAGAATCTCTCTTGTACGTCTGAACTGATATACAGGGTAGATACGGGTGTGGAGATATCCACATTCACAAATGTACAGTGCTTTCATTTTGTTTTGTCTCACTTTTACATGGCTGTAAAATACTCAGTTTTTGAGCTAGAAGGTTGAATAAAAAAGTATATTGAAGGATTTAGCGTAAAGCTTTATGCTGTTTTGTCAAAAAATGTCAACTGTCAAATGTCAAAATTATTGAGATGAAACAATTTTTTTTCAACGGGACCCCCTGTATATCACTACATATTTGAAAGGACATTTTTTTATACGATAATTATGCCATACATGCCCTTTTTTTCAGTTGTTCCTTCTGAATTGATAAAAATCTTGATGATCAAAATCGTAATTTTACATCATCAAGATATCTGTGTTTGCTATTTTGTTTCCAGTAATTGCCATATAATTCAACTCGAAACGAATGTCATATCTGTCAAAGACTCAAAAGAAGACGTTTTTTGAAACTTGTAGCTTGAATTGAAAAAAAAATCTGTTAGACCAAGAACAGTGTTGACAGAAGATAACACAGAAATTAATGTTTTAGCATATTTTCAAGCAAATCTTCAAAATTCTTTGAATGATGTAGTTGCAGAATTGTCAGTGTGTATTCGATCAGCCCACGCAGTGCTTAAAAAATACAAATTTCACCCCCATAAGACAAAAAGAGTGCATGCAAAAGTTGACACTAGCACAAAAAGAAAAAAACTGCAATTTTCCAGGCATATAGTAGGTAGACATAATTCAAAGGGATGCTACATTTCTCGATAGGATATTGTGGACTGATGAGTCATCTTTTTCTACCAGCAGAGGTTGCCATCGCCAAAATAAGCACCACAGGTATGATTCTAATCCTTATCAAATACAGGAAATTCAGTTCCAAGGTCCGTTACTGTATGGTGCGGATTAGTTGGTGAACGTGTTTTAGATTTCATAATTTTTGATGGTTCGTTGACAGATCAGGTTTATTTAAATATGCTGGAAGCAGGAATTGAAGACCGCGTTGATGGTTTACCTTTAGCCATATCAAGACATTTAATTTGGCAACAAGATGTAGCACCGGCACACAGTACTATCCCAGTAAAACTGTTCTTGGATAGAAAATATTCACAGTGGATTGGAAAATCAGCTTCTATAAAATGGCCTCCTAATAGCCCCGATTTAACACTATGCGACTTTTTCTTCTGGGGTCACGTTAAAATTTTTGTTATTCCATACCGTGCTATTCTTTGAACAATTTGAAATTGAGAATTAAGGATGCCATTCTAGAGGTGCAAAATAATAGATCCATTCTGTCAAAAATAAAAAAACACACAGAAAAAGTATATACCTATCAAGTGCATTGAAAATGAAGAAGGTCATGTTGAGCAGCACCTATGAATGTGTTTTTTTTTTCCATTTGTTTATATTGTATTGGATTAATTTCATTTTTTAATGAAGTTATATTTCCTAGATTTGAGTAATTTACTCAAATGTTGTGTGTATTTACGAACAGCAAAATCCTCTTTATCTTGATTAATTTTCCAAAAGAATAAAACTATCAAAGAATACTACAATTCAGATATCTTGACGATGTTGTACAATTACGATTTTGATCATATTTTTATCAATTTAGACGGAACTACTGAAAAGAAAGGGCATGTATGGCATATTATCGTAATCAGAAAAAAAAAATTTCAAATATGTAGTGATATTCAGGGTGTCCCATTGAAAAAAAAAGTTTATCTCAATAATTCTGACATTTGACAGTTGACATTTTTTTTGACAAAACAGCATAAAACTTTACGCCAAATCCTTCAATATTTTTTTTATTCAACCTTCTAGCTCAAAAACTGAGTATTTTACAGCCATGTAAAAGTGGGACAAAACAAAATGAAAGCACTGTACACTGAGAATATATAAAAATTGCTTAAGGCACAAATGGCTTTGTACGTTTTTCTGCCCGGGATATGTGAATGACCTCGAAACATGCATGTCTGCAGGTGGTCATTCCCAGCCCAATGAAGGATAATCTTCTGTTAGAACTACAAGACGAGCACTTGCAATTGGGTCTTCTTGGAAGAACGTTGCACAATTATCTGTCAGATGTAGTTCTTTGTCCGTCTTGGTTTTAGCCAGGGAAGTATTTGTTTTCTGAAAGATATTTGCCCGTATTTTTCCACTTGGTGGAAACGGTTGGAGAGAAGGGTATTCATTTCACGTAGAAGTTTGTCACACAAATGGCTCTATAGACGTTTCTGCTCGGAATATGTTATGGAAAATGTTCTATCCTTCATCTCTGATACCACGTTGAAGTTTGTCAGGCCATCCACAGGGGTGGAATAGGGGTGAGTTTCCGAAAAAAAATCATAGAAAACACAAATGGTTTTGTACATATTTCTGCTCGGAATATGTTTTGTTATTTGCTTTTTTCTTCATTGCTGATACCACATAGGGCGTCCAAGGAGATAGAATGAGGGTGAATTATAAAAAAAATCATAGAAGGCACAAAATGGCTTTATCAACGTGGTGAATAACTATCGTGATTTATGGTGCGATTTTAATAAAAATTGGTGTCTAGAATACATTTTCAAAAAATTGTTTTTATCGGCTTGCCCCTGCAATGCCCTTAAATATCTTCGGCAAATTACATTTGCAGTCTTCAGAATCTACCGAAAAACTGTTTGATCTATCCAAACCTACTTCTTTCAATAGAATACGATATATATTGTTGTTATTCAAGACACTTCAGCTGTGCTCTTCCGCTGATATCATAAATTTGCACACTACTACAGGGTGTAATAATCATTACGAACAACAGCTCGAATCATTTGGATCGATCATCCTTACAGGTGAGTCGATCAGTCCTTTAACATGAACAAAGCCATTTGTGCCTTCTATGATTTTTTGTCGGAAAACATCTCCTATTTTTCCCATTTTGAAAATGCCGCCAGATCCATTTGCCTATTTGGTAAATCAGCAAAACTTATTTTTAATTTCAATTTATGATTATATCAATTTATGTGCTACAATTTAAACCTGGAAAAATAAGGGTTACGAATACATATGCAGACTGACTTTCTGCTATCCGAGATTATTTTTGTAATCTTCATGGTTTCACTTTAGTGAATGTAAAATATTCATGACTAAGACATTAAATATTAGTTTTCTTATTTAGTCAGTCTCAAAAAAATATTGTTTTCTGTCATCAAGTGAACAGACTAGTTCATATACACCGACTGGGGAAATAAGTACGAACAAAATTCCCTGTTCCCTGTTCATACAGCTTTTTATGTGCTGATGTGTATACAAATTATTTCCGTTAATGAGTAAAGTCGCAAATTTATCTGCGATCCATCCCGAATTTGCTCAATTCTGAAAGTAGGTAAATGTGTTTACGATTCTTGGTTATCCAAATAGTAGTAGGTTTACTGATGCTATTTTTATGACGGTATTCTGCAATCTACGTTGCTCATCAGCCAAATTAAAACAGGGAAAGGAAAACAAGTATCGATCGATAAATTATGGGTTGTACAATAAACAAAGTTAATTACACGGAAATAATAAGGCCTTGTTATACCGGAAAGGGGGTTCTTTGTCATGGAAATTGAATACAATTCTGTACATGACATATCGCTGCAAATGCGTTATAGGTTTTGTGGTATTATTACTCAATTTTCTATTGAAAATGAACTAAATATGAACAGATAACAAAAGAAAATACTCATATTATGAACCTGTTTCTGGTGTCATTACGAACGAGAATCTCAGATCACTGATGAGGAATTAAGTAATTTGCATTGTGTCAAACGGAACTGTTACAAACTGCTTCAATACATTTGGATAAAGATAATCATTTGCTACATCATGCTGCATTTTCTTGCTAAATTTCGAATCAAGTCTAGAGCGTGCGATCGATTCTTTATACCTACTTCCTTCTCCACTTTGCATATGGTGAAATCTAAGTTCGATACCAAGAATTTAAAGAATACAATAGCTTTGTTCTAGAATTAGTGGTACTGGGATGTCAGGATCATGTGCAGTTGATCCGAAGGTTCAAATTCATTCACTTTCTTTCAACTGCTCATAATCTTGCCGTCCCATGACTTTTATTTTTCGAAAGCGGAACAAACTTATAGGAGAATTTGAGATTAGGAACGAGACCAATAACGAGTGATTCTATAAATGTTCTTGTGCAGTTCTCCGAAGTTATCGACTACGCTTTCACTCATCACAATATTCGACGACTTTTCCAATGATCACCTGGTCCGTAATATAATAATAATAATTTTCCTCAGAAATACTCGTATAAGTGTATCAAAAGAGCCTGAGCAGGTCGAGGACGGCAATTTTATTATTTGCCGTGGTGCTTTTCATGTCGAATACGGCAGTCATGGCCACCTCTGGTCAAAAAACAAGACTTCATTTTCTTGGCCGTTTAGAAACGACGCAATCTCCGGATCTGGTAAAATAAATATACAAGTTGCAATTGAAAATATCAAAATTGGGGTTTGAACCGGAAATATTGGGACTTTATGAGTATTTTGATCTGTATAAATTTCATTTTGATACTTCCCAAACTAACGAAAACGAAAATCGTGCTTAATGTTTTTTACACACGTACTTATGGATATTTCCAGAAAACTTACCGCCGTATTACTTTTGTTCTTTGCGTTATATCTCCTGAGGATCCTCGAAGTAACAGATATCTCTCCTTCAGAAGGGGGCTGAAAAATCGGTTAATAATATTCATCTCTTATTTACAAAAGCGTAGAAGGGCCATATATATATTTTTTATTTCATAGCTTTTTCCGACTTAGATCTCGGAATTCCGACTTAGATGTATCTCGGAATTCCGACTTAAATGTATCTCGGAATTCCGACTTAGATCTCGGAATTCCGACTTAGATGTATCTCGGAATTCCGACTTAAATGTATCTCGGAATTCCGACTTAGATCTCAGAATTCCGACTTACAAGTTGGGATTCCGACTTGCATCTCGGAATTCCGACTTAGATGTCGGAATTCCGACTTACAAGTCGGAATTCCGACTTGCATATCAGAATTCCGACTTAGATCTCGGAATTCCGACATACAAGTCGGAATTCCGACTTGCAACTCGGAATTCTGACTTACATGTCGGAATTTCATCCAAAGGTACAAACATAGACGAGCGACGCGGTAAGCGGCAAGCGACGCGTCTAGAATATTTCAACGAATTTTAGCCGCTTTCCAATTGCCAAAGGGAGTAGCTCCGAGCAACTCCGGGTAGCTACTGAAGTGATCTGACATATGACAATAAATAATGTTCCAATTAAACCCCATTTATTAAGTCAGGTGCGGTTCACTTCAGGTTCAGTTCAGGGGTAACAAGCTCCAGTGGGTGCTTCTACCCCTGGCAATTGAAAAGGAGCTTTTGTATAGGTGTGCATATTAGTTAGGAAGTAAGCGACGCGATGACACCTGACATATCCCGAGCGACGAGACTCGATGTTTATTGTTATTGATTCATCATTGTTATCAGTACCTGATACAAGACAAACTATTTTTTAATAGCCTCTTACCACATGTTGAAAAAAATATGGACTACAATTTAGGAATGAAATACAGAATTTAGTTTAGAAATACGCATATGAAATATCAGCACACGTGCAGATGTTTCCGTGCTTTAATCATGATACAATCAGTAATACCGACGACGGTGTGAACCTAAATGGAAGTAACTTGTAGTTACATAAAAATGTTACAATATTATAATACGAAATGAGATTTATTTCAAATTTCCTAAAGATGGTTAAATAAAGAGGTGTTGCTTCAATTCTAATTTTTTATAAACTCAAGGAATTGTTTTGTTAATTCTTTTATTTAATAAAGGTTTTGTTTGATTACTTACCTCAAACTAACAAGTTATTCTTCTGGTTCTATAGGCTGGGGTAGAAAATTTGTTTATTTTGTCACCAAAAACGGTGCAATACTTTCCACTATGTAGCTGAAAGTGTTTATATCCATTCGTAGATACTCAAAAAATCCATCTAGATGTTTTTTTTTTTATCAAAAATAGAGATTGATATTGTCTCAACACATTTCTTTTCAGATTTATGGGAAGTACAGCGTATTCTCTATTATAACCCTTTGCAAGTAACAAACGTATTGTTGGATTATCTGATAAAAAAATTCGTCCTTTCTGTTTGAACTTATGTTTTCACCCGACAGTTTCATAACTGTCGCGTTTCTATGTACCTGTTTTTTGTCTCGTCGCTAGTCGCGTCGCTTGCCTCGTCGCTCCACTATGTTTGTACTTCAAGTCGGAATTCCGAGATGCAAGTGGGAATTCCGACTTGTAAGTCGGAATTCCGAGATCTTAGTCAGAATTCCGAGTTCTAAGTTGGGATTCCGAGAAGCAAGTCGGAATTCCGACTTGTAAGTCGGAATTCCGAGATCTAAGTCGGAATTCCAAGATTAAAGTCGGAATTCCGAGATCTAAGTCGGAAAAAGCTATGAAATGAAAAAAAAAAATTTGTGGCCCATCTACGCTTTCGTACTTATGACTTATTGTCGGTAAACCTACCTGGTCCCCCATTCCAGTTATTATCGGCGTATTCCAATATGCCGCAAGCCTCGCAACCGGCTCCAATGCGAATAGACAAGCTGGTCCTACGAAAGCTATCACATCTGATAAGAAATGCATGTCTGCAGCTAAACCAGGGGCTACGGAACCACTACATGACGGGTAGCTGAAAAAAAAAACCATTAATACTGTGAGCCTATGGATACTGAAGTTCCGCCCATCCAAAAGTAATAAAGAATCATTATAAAACTGAAGGGGCAAATATTTATCTACGATAATATACAGGTTGAGTTAGAATGAAACCTACAACCTGCGTACTCATGCAGATTCCTTACCTCTGGATGTCGAAAGTCCGAAAAAAATTGGGATGTAATTTTTTCTTCAAAATCTCTGAAGGAAAAAAATTCAAATCTTGTACATTAATATTGGTTTATCAATGTGCTAAGTTAATGTTATAGTGTGTAATTTTCATAAAACAGTGGCGTAGTTACGGTAGTATGTTGCCATATTTTCTTTAGACAAGCGAATCAACAAATGAGTGTTTGACCTCAGT
Organism: Chrysolina americana; assembly: GCA_958502065.1. Lineage (NCBI taxonomy): Eukaryota > Metazoa > Arthropoda > Insecta > Coleoptera > Chrysomelidae > Chrysolina > Chrysolina americana. The sequence continues at coordinate 11,019,212 of OY293411.1, read as the reverse complement.
TGGGCTCATGGACCTAAAAGTCATGACATTCTGTGTACCTAAATGTAGAGGTTTTTGAGATATTTACGAAAAACTGAAGGAAGCATCCTGTTGGGATTCTTCCATCATAATTTCAAGTTTCCATTTCAAACTTCGTTTTCCAATATTCCTATTGTATTGAATCTCAGTATTTCTGTAAACAACGCACGACACTGCCGTTGGGGGAAGATGTCCCTTACACACAAATTTTAATGCGTGTGCGGCGAGTTACCCATCTAGGTAGTGTTATTTGTTCGGAGATTTTATTTGTTTCAGAATTTTTATTCTCAATTCTCATGAATTAGAGTCGTAGATACGCTGCAGAGCTTCACGAATATTAATTCTCCTGAAATTCTCTACTCCAGTATAATTCGACCAAAATTAGAGGTAGGTACACAATTGTGGTTTGCTGAATACCACACCAAATTGGGTCAGATAGAAAAAATAGAAAACAAATTTCTAAGACTCATTTACTTTAAGAAAAATAATGTTTAATGTTTAAACACTAAACACTATTTTCATATTTTCATGCTATACTTATTATTGTAACTATTTTTTGCTTTTTTTTTTGTTGATTTCTTTTTCTTTCTATGTACGATCACTGATCCACCATTATTTAGGCACTTTTCGGGTTGAGTTGAAAAACAGCATTCTGCTGATACTCCACCTTTTCATATTTGCAGACTAGGTATTGGGGTAATTTCGTATTATCATTTTCATATTATCATTTTATATTATTTATATGTTGTTATATATAAATATATTTTCATTTGTTCCTGCATCTGATGAATAAAGACGAGTTATTATTATTATTATTATTAAACAGGAGTAAATCCCAATAACAACACAACAACTGAGAAATTAATTTAAAACATTGTCATTAGAAAATAGAAGAACTCTCACAGTGTTAACTTTTTTTGCATAAATTGATCAACAAGAAAATTATATCACTAGTAACATTAAACGTTCCCTCATGAAGAACTTGATCTTATCTAATGTTCAATATTCCTCCTATGTTCACTACCAGACCTCCCCTTGTGGTCATATTACGATTAGCAAATCAATTCAACACCTTGAAATTAAAATTGGAAAAATTGTTTTTTTTCTACAAGCGTGCGTGTTCCGCCCTATTCCCGCACGCAATTTAGTTTGAGAGGTGTCATATTCCCGCACTAGTGCGGGAAAAAATTTCCCGCACGCTAATGTCACTTCAAGTGAGTTTTTCCCGTACTAGTGCGGTAATAATTTTTCCCGCAAGTGAAAGTTTGTTCAAGAGCATCACATAAGATGTTTCAATGCTCTTGTAGAAAAAATCTTGATCCTTACTCATACGGAAAGGTACTATCCCGCACTCGACTGCTTACCCGAACTCCGCTTTGCGTCGTTCGGGTAACGGCAGTCTCATGCGGGAATAGTACTCTTTCCGTACTTGTTAGGATAATAACTATTTCCGTTAGCCATCTGTCATTCCCCCTACGAACGACAGCCCTGAGAAAGTCGAAACTTGTGCGAGCTAAAGCCGGCCTCAAACGACTCGTTTACTTGGCAAATACACAATTATTTGCGTACTTGGCAAGTATGCGTGCTTTACAAATTGCGATGACAAACAGGGCGCTCATACGACGTGTACAATGAACAATCAATAAGTAAGCGAGCGCGAATATTTGTCTTAAAATCTTGACAAATGAATCAGTGGTCTGGCAGTCAATATGGATAGCGGTCGTCTAGAAAATCTCGTTATTGCTTCCGTGGCTTTTGTTGTGATGAGCTCTGCTTATTTAATTCTCTCCAATACAATGTCATTTGTCCATTCCATTTCAATTTTTAATAAAACACAAATAAAACGTCTGTACGCTTTTGCTAGGTCTCTGAAAATTATTTGTACATTTCGTTTGAGCGCCTCTACAAGTAAAGACAAGTATGTACTTGGCAAGTGTACGAATAATCGTGATCCCTTTGACTCATTCCATTTTTACCGACCACAAATGGAAAACCAACAAGTGACAAATAATTGTACAAGTAACCCACTCACACGACATGGCAAGTATACGCAAGTAACCATTATTCGCCAAGTACACCAGTCGTTTGAGCCCGGCTTAAATATAAACGAAGAGATAGATTGGACAGTGTTGCGAAATATATTTCGCACATTAGTTTTGCATCATCTCGTACACCTCTCTGTGTGATTAATTCAACTTCAATATATGTGAGCACGTTACAGTTAGCATACACCTAATACCTTCTAATTTATTATATTATATTGCATGTTATGTTCAATTTTCATCACTGTAATGAGACCTTCGCGGTCTGTTGGGATAAAGGAATAAATAAATGAATAAATGTGACCATACTATCCTGATTTTTTTTCTCGATTCTTAATAACTAATTGCTAAGTCAAGCATTTCAGACTGGTTTGTGCTATGCTGTTCAGTACGCCACTGGACAACGTATAAATCTTACACGAAATTGGAATGGGAAATAAGTATGTCTTCCTCAGCTAGGACAAGATGAGGGTTGCACGCAAACGTGTAGCTGGTTGACAAAAATAACAATTTTAACTTGTTTTTAACGGTATATCGGAACAACAATTTATTGTATCTACCCATACCTCCATGTTTTCATTTTAACTAACATTCATAAATATTCAGGAGGATGAAAAATAATCCGATATGTTATAACGAATTAGCATTCTGTGATTATGTGATAATATACGGGAACTGATATCTTTACCCAATACATATTTTCAGTTTTCCGTAAATATCTCAAGAATTTCTACATTTAGGCCCATGGAATGACTTTTAGGTCAAGTATCGATGAGCCCAAGTGGTGTCAAACACTTATTTGTCAATTCACTTGTCTAAAGAAAATATGAAAGAAGACAACTTACCACCGTAACTGCGCCACGAAAATTAAACACTATAATATCAAATTATTACATTGGTTAACATTGATTGGTGTAACCAAGTTTAATTTTTTTTTCCTTAAGAAGTTTTGAAGAAAAACAATTTAATCTTAATTTTTGCCGGACTTTCGCCACCCTGTATCTCAGAGGGCATGCATTTTAGGATATATTGATTGACAGGAACTTTTTTCCTCGAAATGAGGTAAGGAATCTATGTACAAAAAAGTTTATCGATCTCATGAAAGGTGTGGTGAGGGACTAGTGAAAAAAATCGAACTTGAAGTAAATAATTGTAAAAATGGTGTTTATTTTGTAATTCAATGAAGGAGAGCGTGGAAATGTGGTGGAAAGTGATGTGGAAGATGAATTTAGATGTTATATTTTCCAAAACATTACTCGTAGATAAAGTAGAGTAGTTTCATGTTAACATTCCATTGTTTAATTGTAGTAATATTTTGGTTAGAAAATAAACGTGTATATATTTTCTAATACATCAATCGTAGGTAAAGTACCGTATATAACTCGTAATAAATTTTATCATAACTCTAGGGTATAATAGTTATCATTACAACATCGTTACCTATTCTTTTTTTCTTTTTTGAAGAAGTATATATTTTGAGTTATGTATACATTTAGAAAGAACATTATTCGGTCTAGGTATCAGCTGTTCAAAATTCATGAAAAGCGAATGCGCCACGAAAAATCCATGTCACCCGTAGCAAAACGGCAACTAATGTTAATAACAGTTATCCATCCGCATAGACCTTGCTTTGTAGTTCTTTAATAAGGGTGTTTATGAGGTAGAATATAATTATTATTTATTCATTACCCAAGTATATTACAGAATTGTTCTGAAATCCCATACGAAACTTTTAAAAGATCATCCAAAAGAGCAGAACAATCGAAGTGAAGATGTATTATTTGATTATGAAGGGATAGTATCATAGCATGTTTTCTTCTGTCTCAAGCGACATTCAAACGTTTCCATATTGGATATTTATTGAAACGTTTATGGACTTTTTCCACTCTCTTTTCACATCATGCATGCAAATGTCACTATTATACCTCGCAACACTCTCGAGCCAGTGAAAAGGGAGCGTTTTTATCGCATGGTAGTTTGTACTATGCGAGTATTCCTTTTTATAAACTTCGATTCTCAATGTTTTGTTACAAATATTACTGATGTTATGAGAGAGATGTTTCAAGAGAGATGTTTCGAGAAACGATGAGGGGGTTGCCGTTATTTGAAACAGAAAGATTCGGTGACTCCTGGATGAATTTTCGAAGTGCCTTGAGCCATTCTAGAGCGATAATGTCATGCATTGTTTGCAAGTCGAGTGCAATGGTCCGATGTAACGGACAGGTCCGGCTCCAGTTCTATGCAATCATTAATGCAAATTTAAATAACTTTGGTTCATTGTACAAACCTTGCAGAACCCCTGAAGTCACATTTTAATTATTTTGACTTTTTTAATGAATTGAGTTCTAATATCAGATATTCCAGCGTCCTATTTTTTCTGTAAATATATTCATGTCAAAACAAACCCTATGTTTGATTCAAAAGAGTAGATCTAAAACAAGAAAGTCATCAAACAATAATTAATTATACAGTTGAACATACCGGGTGGCTACGGAAGTATTGCCTACGGAATATCTCAGTTATTGTATGAAGTAGGTTTGTGAAATTTGGAGCGTCGATATAATGACATAAGAGCTAGAATTTGAGCATATTGACATGTCGAAGTTAACTTCCGGTCTGACCGGAAGTAACATCAACTTTCTTATTTTAAATGGAAACCCTATTTTTTTATCTTTTCGCTTTATTCAGCATTCAATTCCCCTTCTAATGACATATCACAAGTTGGTATCTAACCAGAAACTAGATCAGAAAAAAATTATTATTGAAATTCACCGAGTAGGCCGTGGAAGCAAAATGAAAGCCAAAAATTGAAAAGTTGGCTATGGAAACCATACGTCACTTGATAACAGTTGCTACTACTGTGATATTTTATTTTCATTCGTCGGCGTTATAAAAAGCCGCCAAAAAAAATATTGGAAAAATTGGGAAAAAAACAATACTCTGTAGGTCCATAACTTAAATAGGAACATACAACTTTTTCTTGCCTGTACTATTCAGCATAACCACTCCTTTCTAATGATATAATAGAAAGTAATTTTTTGAAATGAAATACCAAAAAATCCAATTATTATTCTTCAAATATCAAAACAGATTATCGCCATACACAAAAATAACATTAAAAATAATGTGGAATGATAAATTATATCCTGTAGGTTCTAGGTTAAATAGGGACATAAACGTACTTGGTCTGTTCTAATATCTACCTATGGACGATGTTTGTGCTATTCAGAATAATCATTCCATTGCAATAATCATTCGAACCAAAATATTAACAAGTAGGCTGATTAAGATGTATTTTGGAATGAAACAAAAAAGAAACGAGAGCTCTCACGAACGCTGCTATCCATATTATTTTGACGTTCGAAGTAGTGTTTTTGATTCTGCCATTTTAAAAGGGTTTGGAAATAGAAATCAGTTAGTGGAATATTCAAAAAATGCCCCGTTATTCATAAACCGAACAAATTGACATGCTTCTCATTTATGGTGAATGTTTAAAAAATTCTTATGCCGCTGAACGATTGTATTTAGAGCGATATCCAGGGAGGCAGCAACCGTCAAGAAGGTATTTCCAGTGGCTTGAAGAAAAATTAAGAACTGAGCCTGATGTTCACGAAGACCAAGAAACATTTGTAATTAATGAGGAAACTGAAACTAATGTATTAGCTTTAGTACAATATGATAGCACAATTTCCTCAAGGCAGATTGGCGCCGAATTAGCTATAAGTAAGGACTCTGCTAGGAAAATTTTGAAAAAACATCGATTTAAATCCTTCAAGTATCAGTTGCATCAACATTTGTATGAAAATGACGGTGAAAGGCGCCTGGAATATTGTAATTGGTTTCTTCGACAAGATGCTGACTAAGAATCACCTATTTAACTATTATATCTTGTTTACGGACGAGTCAAGATTTACCAACCATGGATTATTTAACAGGAATAATACAAGGTAGGTACTGTACTTTATTTGGATTATTGTCGATAGTCGAAGTATAAAGTGCTAAAAGTGTGAACGGTCTTTTGTTTCAGGTACTGGGCGATAGAAAACGAGCACCGGTTTCGACAAGATGGCTTCCAGGAGAGATTTGGTGTGAATGTTTGGGCAGGAATAGTTGGAACTCATATTGTTGGCCCCATTCTTTTTCAAGGCCAACTAACCGGAGAGAGATACTTTAATTTTTTAACGAATGAAATTTCGGAATTCATTAACAACCTACCAGCGGAAATAACTGAGAGAATGTACATAATTCAAGAATAGCGAGAAATTATCTTCAAAATCGCTTTCAAGAGAGACTTATAACAACCCATGGTCCAGTCAGGTGGCCACCAAGGTCACCTGATCTTACTCCGTGCGACTTTTTTCTATGGGGGCATCTTAAAAATAGGGTGTATTCCACACAGCCTACAACTCTACATGAGCTAGAAGTAAAAATTCGTAGAGCTTTCCAAGATATCACGCCCCAAATAATGAGAAACGTTTTACATGAAAATATCACCAGAGTCAATAATTGTATTGACGCTGAGGGAATGCATTTCGAACATTTGTTTTGAATTTATTTTATCTTTAATCCTATCAATTTGAATTTTTTTTTTCGATAAATCTGTTTTTTTGTTATTTGAATAATAATAATTGGATTTTTAGGTATTTCATTTCAAAAAATTACTTTCTATTATATCATTAGAAAGGAATGGTTATGCTGAATATTACAGGCAAGAAAAAGTTTTATGTTCCTATTTAAGTTATGGACCTACAGAGTATTGTTTTTTTCCCAATTTTTCCAATATTTTTTTGGCGGCTTTTTATAACGACGACGAATGAAAATAAAATATCACAGTAGTAGCAACTGTTATCAAGTGACGTATGGTTTCCATAGCCAACTTTTCAATTTTTGGCTTTCATTTTGCTTCCACGGCCTACTCGGTGAATTTCAATAATAATTTTTTTCTGATCTAGTTTCTGGTTAGATACCAACTTGTGATATGTCATTAGAAAGGGAATTGAATGCTGAATAAAGCGAAAAGAAAAAAAATAGGGTTTCCATTTAAAATAAGAAAGTTGATGTTACTTCCGGTCAGACCGGAAGTTAACTTCGACATGTCAATATGCTCAAATTCTAGCTCTTATGTCATTATATCGACGCTTCAAATTTCACAAACCTACTTCATACAATAACTGAGATATTCCGTAGGCAATACTTCCGTAGCCAGCCGGTATAATAATTTAGAGAAACAAGATTGTAGTTTGAAAGATCATCAATGTCAAAGTAGCGGAAAACAATGTTAAAATGAGTTTTCGAAAATTAAATGTTAAAATGGGTTTACGAAAATTGTGTGAATTCAATAGAAGTCTGATGCTAGATTCATAAATGGGATACGCGTATTTTTTAAAATAACGTCGTCTGTCATATCTTAATAGTAAAAAAGGCCTAGACTCGCTGTATATTAATGCATATTCATTTCTTGGCAGACAGGCAAATCTGTATTTCTACCGTCAACATTTCTCGTTCAGGACACCCCGTAAATAGTTCTCGACAAACCCATTTGAATTCCCAGTCAAATAGTGAAATGCAGTCCTATCAAGTTACCTGTGAATGGGCGGTGTCACCCCAGGCGAAATGACATGACACGAGGAAGAAAGACGTTCCAACTGAGCGCGAACTCTGCTTTTCCTGGACAAAAAAACAGCTTCAGTTATTCATGTTCATTATTTATGTAATGGCACTCCGTTAGGTGTTGCCAATACTCTACAGGGTCCCAGCACTTCCTTTTTTCCTCTCGGGAATGTAAGTATAGATAGGGTCAAAATATCACCAGTGTTTTGAATCTGGAGTGAGTTGTTTGAATATTGAAACAGTAACTTTTTCTGGTGAATTATATGTTCTGAATTCTCCATTTCAATATTGAAGCACGTTCATACAGTTTTGAGTTGTTTAATAACGTAATTACCTTATCATCTTAATTTAAAAAACTGATTCTTGACGAAAGTCAATTAATTCCCTAGATGAAAATAATCCAGCCTCTCGTTCATTTTCCTATAATATAGGATTGTCGGCAAAAGTCGAAAAGAGAATAATTCAACCGTCCCCATACGAATGCCAAATCACCTCAGCCCAATGACTGACAAAGTGTTTCTACAGGAACATGCTTTGCAATACTTTCTGTAACAACCACCAAATGGTACCTAATCGTGACCATTCTGCATACTAGTTTCACGGTTCACCCGATCATCAGTGCAGACCCGGTCAGGACGGAAAGTTGATACTCAATCGATCAACATGCACTCGATTTCCAATTGGTTTTGTCAACTGACCCTACGATAACTCCAGCACCCACCAGGAAAGTAAGAGAGAGAGAGAGATATAATTTTTCTATAGCTAATAGCTAACAAAAACAAGAAGCTAAGAAAAATAGAACCTAGTGTAACTTTAAAAAATTCAACGATCCCAAGTTTAAAAACAATGATCAATAGAAAAGATATAAAAAATATTAACAAATGCTTTTTTAATCAATCAATAAATAAATATACTATTGTTTTTTAATGCTGTAATAAAAGTGTGTAAGTTATTGTATTCGATCATTCCTTCATCGTATACAGGGTGTTTTTCAGGCTGTAGAAGTTATGACATTGCGAATGGAAATGGGTGAAAAGACATGTAAGTGGCGCCACCCATACGAAAGAGACAAACTAACATCAAATTTGATAGTCATTTTCGTTTCGTTCTTATGTTTTTTCACAATATGCATTTAAAATGTCAGAATAACATGGGGGGCTATTAAAAGCCGCACTGTATAGATTTACAAGCAGCTTGTTTCGCTTTCAACCAATTTTCAAAATTTAATAATACGTTCTTTAACTTTTTAATGGCAACATCAATACATGACCCAGAAACATATAAAATTGTGTCGTCAGCAAATAGGTGCATTTTGCAGTCCCAACTCTTATCATGAAAAAATTATTTATCAACATTACAAAGAGCAGATGCCCTAATACACTACCTTGAAGTACACCACTGCTAACCTCAATTTTACATGAATATTTGTCACCAACTTGTGTCACGATTTGAGTTGATTCATCAAATCCATTGTAATGTTTCAATTTCAACAGTTAAATGTTTCAAGACAGAAACACCAGTACGGTGACAAGATCTGTATCCATTGCCCATTTTAATTAATTTATAATTATTTGAAGAGCTGTTTCACATGAATGTCTTTTTCTGAAACGTGAGAAATGATAATTTTATATTGATTTTCATGTCACATCTAGAGGGCGCTGCGTACGCTGTCATTATTTATTTCAAATGACCCTAACGTTATTGACAGTAAACTATTGGTACTTTCAATGAAAAAATTTCGTTAGGGGAAGGAGATGCTTTCCAGAATTTTTTGGAACACAAGCTTCCCTATTTTATGGAAGATGTTCCCACTGGTCTCCGAAATCACTCTTGGTTTATGCACGATGGAGCCCCTGCTCATTTTAGTCTGATAGTAAAACATTTCTTAGGCGTAGCATATCTCCAACGATGTATAGGAAGAGGCACTCAGCAGTGGTCCCCGAGGTCACCGGACCTCAATCTCGTCGATTTTTTCCTTTGGGGACACCCAAAATCACTAGTATATAAATATTAAGGGATCGCATCATAGCTTACTTCGAAACGATAAGAAACACTCAACGGGTGCGGAATTCTTTGATTAGGAGAGTAGAACGTTGTATTACTGTTGGGGGTTCGTCACTTTGAACAGTTGTTTTAATAATTCTTCGTTCAATTTTCATATGTATAATTGCTTAATAAATAACATAGTATTTCTCTGAATTGATTTTTTTACAAGCACCGAAAGAATAATTAAACCTGAAAACATTTGTAAATTTGGATTGATTAGGCAGTTCGATAATGCTCAATTAAACTGTGTTTAAAGTTTGATAAAAATAACTGCAGTTGCAAATAACTCATGACAAAAACCAACCATGTATTGGAAAATTTCAACCATCTGTATCTCGAGAACAAATCAATTGCTTCATACTGTATAATTGTGTAATTTATCATAAAAGTGCGGGGTTGTTTCTAGAGGGATGAAACACGTTTTTTTGTCAAACTAGCATGGAATTGATTATTAAAAATTATAAAACTACAAGTATTTGAATAGTTATTCGATACATCACAGTCGTTGCATAATATACTGTTATTAACATTCACAAAATACAGCACACTATTCTAGATATCTATTATAGAAGTTCCGGGATTTCCCGTTTTAAATAAATCAAAGTAGAATGTAGTGCATGAGGACCTCTTTCTTTGATTTCTACTTGTATACGAGATGCTGCATGCTAATCACGCACTGGGTGGACGTGCCAACTGAATAGAAGTAAATTAATAATTATTGATGCTGAAGGTCGAAATACCTTGTGTGTAGGTTTCTATTAGCGCATCGTGAATTTGATTCTGGCACTGAGAGGAATAAATTATACGCAGGAATTAGTTTGTTTCATCGCTCTTTGTAAGATTTAATTTATATGGATTTATGCAGTAGCCGGAAAAAATTGCTTGCAAATGGTTATTTTCCAAATATTAACAAAATTCTATGACATGAAAAATTGGTCGATTCAAACATTACTTTCTGCTAGTTGAAAAGCCTTATTATCTCTCCATATTACTTGTGGCAGATGTCAACCAATCAATCAAATTTCATTTCCTTTTTTGTCATGTTCAACATCAATCTATTGGAATTGTTGATAAATAGATAAACATGCAAGATGAAATAAATGTAAAATAAATAAAATAAAACAATAAATGAGCGACTGAACAATAAAGAGTATAGATCTGTAACGTTACACAAAATTATTCACAATTGAGTGTTATTTCTGTGAAATCGTTAACACAATAAAAACATTTTATATTTGAAACAAGACCCTGGAGTGGAGTGATTCGAGTGGAAAATTATTGATAAATTTGAGACCAACATGATCTGGAGCACTACACACACCATTTTTTTTGCAAAATAAATACAAAAGTGGTGCATTGTTCGTGGTTTATATTCACGAAATGTTTCTTTGTGTTTGAAAACGAACAAAAATATCGTATCATAACATCAAAACGTGTGAAAATTGTTTTCTTATTAGATATTCCAGAGTTACATCTTAAGATCCGTTTTTTTGCAAATAAAAGCGTGTTTCTAACTAGCTGAATCACTCCAGAGGCCAGTGCCATACCTGAGTCTCGATTCAACTTGATTATAATACACATTCATCATCTGAAGCAGTTTTAACACTGATCATAAATTGACGGAAAGAAATTTCATATAATTCAATTTGGAAGATAGTTGTTTACAATGGGATTTCAAACAAAGCAGTTCGTCCAGTGATATTTTAAGAATTTAACCTTACTCTATACGGGGTGTCCTATATGAAACTCCGCAGGCAAATATCTGGAAAATTAAAGAGGATATTCATATTTCATGAGAGCAGAATATTCTGATGTCAAAGGGTCCTCATCCTTTAGGGCGTCGCGACACCGACGCCAACTTTTTTAAAAGGCACCCCCGATTTTTTAATGCCTTTTGCGATTCTGCATAAAATTCTGAATTTAGCCTGCTATATGGCTAAATTCATAGTTTTCCTTGAATATAGATGCATCACAGCAACTTTATTGCATATTATTAAGAGGGCCATGAAAGCGCCAAAATAAATGCAATAATTAATACTAGTATTCATCGATCTGTCAAAAAACCTGTCAGATTTTACGGAAGTGTATTCGGTTGTGCTGATTTTTCGTACAATTGAAAAATGGTTCAATTTTCGAACGAAGAAAAGTTGGATATGATATGTATTTATGGCGAAGCAAGAAGGCATGCAAAACAAGCAGTGAGAATATACGCTTTTCCTCCAACATGTGTTGCCGAATCTCTTGGAGAATTTACCACTACATACTCGACTGAATATGTCGTTTCAACGAGATAGGGCACCTCCGCATAATAATGGAATAGTTTAATGATATTTGGAAGACACTTTCAGTGAGAGATGGAGTGGAAATGACTCCTCTGAACTTCTTTTTGTGGGAATATATTAAAAACTTAGCTTATATGCTACGTCCACAAAATGTAGAGGATCTAATAAATGGTATCATAAATATATGTGCTTCCATATCCCGAGCGACGCTTTTAGCTGTCACGAATCGAGAAATAATCAAAAGATACAGTATTTTATATGAAGGAAAGCAGTTCGAACACTTACTAAATAAATTCATGTTATCACTTTAATTTTTTCGTTACTATCATCGAGTTTTGGTCACAGTAAAATATTTCTGGTAGGTACATAATTTGAAACATTTATTTTCGTTTGTAGCTAATATCTACGATTTTACAGAAACACACATCTAGAAGAAACTGAACAGGCAATGCAATTATACCTGATAAAGTTTTATCAAACTCGTGCCATTGCTTTTTATTTTGAATCATTCATGGCCCTCTCTATGATATGCATTAAAATTGCCTTTTTTCATCAGTATTCAAGGGAAATTGCAAGTGTTCATATGGCTGAATTCAGAATTTGATGCAGAATCTAAAATAGCATTGAAAAATCTGGGATGTCATATAAAAAAATTGGCTTCGGTGTTGCGACGCCCTAACGGATGACGTCTTCTGTTGGATCTCTACATGAATAAGAGGACCCTTTGACTTTAAGATCATCTGTTTTCACGAAATATAGATATCCTCTTTTATTTTCCAGATAGTTGCCCGCGGAGTTTTATATGGGATACCTTGTATATATACGCTATACTTGGGTCTTATGGATATTGAAGAATAAATTCCTAGAATTGAAGAAAGACGGTACTCTTTGAATTGTTTCAGTGCATTTTGTTCGTAATCTTTCAATATCGGCGTCGGATATAACTAAGGAAAAGTCGTCTGCAAATGCTATATATTCTTGTTGCCAACTACTGAATCACATACAAGGTAAACAAAATAAGGCCCAATACCGAACCTTGAGGGACACCCATTTCAAGTTCTTAACCGAACGTATTGTTTTCATTTGACTATCCTGTTCAAACTTCATAGAGACAATCAGTTTTCTTTTCGTCAAAAAAGACTAAATCAAGTTTAGAGGTGTGTGCCTTTGATACCAAAATTGTCCAATATATTCATTAATTTCTTATGGTCCATACAATCAAATGCCCTAGTCAAGTCGCAACATGTTGAAGGCGGACTTTCATCGGTATTTATGAAATGGGCAATTAGTTTGTGAAAAAAGTACATAATCTAGTTCCTAAATTGTAGATAGTGACTTATCGTATATTTTCTGGTTATTACGGGATTTGAAAGTGCGGAGGGGATGTACGAAAGTGGCAAAGTAAAACTTGATTTGAAGCCAAAGTACCTAGCTTATTTTTGTTCTTGTTTTTGACCTGCTTCATATGAATTATGAACCGATGAGTCACTATCTACAATTTAGGAACTAGACTATAAATGCAGACATTCCGGACCGGAAGCCGTATTGCCGGTGGCTAATGACGTCGTGTATTTCCAAATATATTATAGGTGTAAGGCACAGTCAGAGGGTGATTCTTCACCAAAAGAGTTCGGCATTTTTTCTTGAATAGGGAAAGAATCTTTCCAAATTTGATATTTGTGGAAAGACTTCATATTCAAAATACATGTTTACTAGAACTGTCAATGGCTCATTTTTAACACTTTCTTTAAGGTGGGCGTCTGATGTCGTGTATTGCGACATTTAATTGTATTGAGAAACGGTAACACATAGAGAGTTGAAATTTGGAAGGTGAACTCAAAAAAGATTGGAGTACAGAGTGATAATATTGAGATTTTTTTCATTTTGAATTTTAAGATTATTTTGGTCAGCATTTGAGTAAAATAAGCCAATACTGGCTTCTGTTTTATGTCAATCTGAATATTGATAAAAATAGTGCTATTTTCGATTGAAAACGAATCTTCAGACAATATCGTTTGGGAGATTAATTCAAAGTTAGAAATGGGCTAGGAATAGCCAAATTCGAACATATGGCGCGAAACAGTTCCTACTTTACCAACATTCTTACTCATTTCCTAGTTCGGCAGTTTTCGGATAGAAAGCGCCATTGTATATTTCATTCATTCAGTTTCCTCAATGAGACGGAATGTGATTTTGATAACATCGGTAGGAGGAGCCAGGTCAAGTAAATGAAATAAAGAAAGACGTTGTGTTGTTTGGGATCCCCAAATCAATCATAAGCGTATCATGGAGTGCAATTTGAGGATGCAAAAATAAAAATCAACAATCAATGACGGGGTTTAGAGTTTCAATATATAATACAACGAAACTTCTCCTGGCACATGCGAGGTAATTTTTCTGAACTTCTTGCTCAGGATGCTGTAAGTATATCTCGCAGTTAATTTATTCAATATTTCTGAAAACGCTCACATTTTTTCAAGATTTTATTAAACTTGCCTTGTTTGTTTCTCTGTTCACTTATTTATTGTAAGTTCAGGTGAAATCTTTCAAGTGAGTTTTAACCCACCTATAGTTGCCCGATCATCATGAAATTGGGTAGGTGTTTATGATTCCGATGACAATGTATTTTGAAGGGTAATGCCACCAGAAACATATATTCCTGGAGCTCATCAGATTTTTTGAGTTATGGATTTAGTATTCTAGAGGTGGAAAGAAATTACTTTCTTCATTAAAATTGTTCATGGCTCTACAGGGGAAGCTACAGAAATGTTTGAATGTCTAACGCCAAATATGGAAAATAGTATTTGCTAATGGATTTTTCTTCATTTATAATGCTTTGAAAATTATTGATTGGCTTCGGATATATCAGTTATGGTGTACCTACTTACAGAGTGAGGCAGAAAACTCCTTTTTTTTAATTCGTTTATTGACTTCTCGCCAAAATGTGGTATTTCCGTTGACCTTCTCGAAGCATATTCTATAGTTGAAGCTAACAAACTGTTCTGAATACATTTTACACAGTGAGCAAAAAAAATTTGTTACTTATGGGACATCATATAAATGGATTGTTTGATAATTCACAGGGAATAAAGGTAAACTTTTGTCTACTCTTACGTGTCACGATACAGAGTGAGCCCAAGAAGACAGATTTTTGAAAACCTATATTTGAACGGAATCATGGGAGAATATTCATTTAATTTCTGTTGAAACGAAAGCAATTTCCCAAAGTGTCTACATATGGTTGGACAAAATAACACTGACTCATTGGAGACTATTATTGGTGGATTTTGTGCTGATTTTTGGATATGACATTCTATAGATGATGATGATCAATTTTTGTGTAACTGGAGAGAAACTGGGTAATTCTAAAAAAACACAGAAAGATTTCGACTAGTAACACGACTTCGTTTGAGTCGAAGATCTAAATTTCATTATGAAAAATATTTAAATATTTCTCATTTGAAACTGAGAGTACTTGACGAAAGGCAATTATTTCAAAATAAATGGTTTCGCGATTCAACTCGCTCATCAGTACAGACTCGGCCACCAGTTGGTTGTATTGCAAAGTATATTCTTGTAGAAAAACTTTGTCAGGCGTTGGATAGACGTGATTCGGTAGTCGTATGGGGCTGTTGAATTATTTCTGTTCGACGTTTGCCGACAATCCTATAGTATAGGAAAATATGCGAAAGGCTGGATTATTTTTATAATCAAATTTCATTTATTGTGAAATAATTGTCTCTCGTCAAGTTCTCTCAGAGAAGATTTATATATTTTTGATGAAACTTAGATCTTCGACTCAAACGAAGTCGTGTTACTGGTCGGAATCATTCTGTGGTTTCTATAGATGGCTCTGCTGCTCACTTTCTTAGTGGGTGCCGGAGTTATCGTAGTAAAGAGTTATTTTCAAAACCTTCTAGAGTGAATCCAATCGTACAATAAATACATTCTTGACACTTTATCTAAAACGCTTAGTTTTTCATTTAACCTTCAAAGAGTGAAAGCAGCTGCAAGCTACCTACCAGGGATTTAAAACTAATAAAAACTTTGTTGACAATGGGAGATTTTCAAAACATTCACTATGAAACAAATATCAAAAACAAAATCCAATAACGTGCCGCTGCCACTGGCGCTCAAGGAATTTATTCCATGATAAAGTATGTTTTCCTTATACTTCTCACGACAACGCAATAAATAGGTGGGCTATTCTCGAATAGTTCGATTTTAATTATCTGCCTAAAAATAGGAGAGAGAAATATATTTCATATGTATTGATGTGAAACAGAAAATCGAAATCGCATACGTACGAACTCGAGAATAGGACACCTGCTGGCATGTTGCCAAGTGCCCCAATACACTAATCTCTAGGCTCATTTTAATTTTTTGCCGCTATTTGACCTGATAGTAATGAATATAACAACGTCGACTTCTATTTTCAAAAAAATTTGATTTGGAATAAATATATAACGAATCATTTCTTCTTGAATAATCTCCAAACCAAATGGTAATTATTAGTCCAAGAGATGTATTAGGTATACGGAATATGTGATATTATTGGCAACAAGGCTCATCGGCTTCCTACTAGCGTTTGTAAAGAGTAGTACCACCCTAGATAATTATCTACGGTGGTAGGAACAGACATTAGTTTTGACTATCATTTCTCATTTACGCGGAGGGAGACTTGGATAAATATTCAACAGAAGGCATGGTGGCTCCTCTGACGGATTAGTTTGTCAAGCCGTATCAAACGGCGACCTTAATACAAATCCTGGAACCTCATCTAACCCAACGGATTTCTTGTTCTTCAGTCTAGTACCTATTCAATACATGTACAATTCATTCTCTTGGCATAGCTTGAGAAATATGCTATAACAATTGAATTCATTTTTACATAAGGAGAAATTTGTATCACTGATACAGGTGAAGCATTCCCTGTATAAAATAAATATGTCCCGCCAATGTCAGACGAGGATCTGGTAGGCATGCATCTCTTGGATGTAATTCAATGTCGGTCGACGCATTAGTCAGGAAAGTAATTATTCTGTCACAATGATTCAAAGTGATAAATAGTGATTTTTAATTAATTATATTACTCTCCATAAGCTTGGTCTAAATATATTATATTTTAACAATCAAACTATGCAAAAATGTCCTTATTTACCAGATCACTTTCTTCAAGAAGCCAGAGAATGCTGAAATAATTCAACCCACATTGAAGTAGGTATTGATCATTTGTTTCACATTCATCTCTGAATTGTTTGCAACATGTATATGAATGTGCTTTCGAAAGCTTTCAAGACATTATGATTTTTCACGACTCAAATTGGTTTTCAGAACTTCCTGACAAGGGTTTGGCATCGAAAGTTATTATCCTAATGGATCGTGGAATTTCGTCGTCACGTATCATTTTCCAAGCGACCAATTGGTTAGTGAAAAATACGAGATTCGCACAAACAAATTCACCTTAATTCTTGCCCTAAAATACCTATGTTCGGGCTGGGTGCAGCATACTATGGAAAATTGAATATTGCCAACTGCCCTCTGTTGAGGTAGTGAGAACCCAATTTCATCCAAATATTTATAAAAAAAATGTAACCTCTTTAAGTCGCTCTTATGTTGTTGTACGCTGGATTATTTTCACTGCCACCCACCTGTGGCTGTGTGTGAGGATAGCTGCTGTATGTCTTATTGTGCCAAAGGGAGTTTGGTTGGGGAAGAAGTGGGTGTCGAGGGAGTTCTGGGGGTGAGAAGTGGTTGGCGTCGCAGATATTCCTTTCACTCCTACCTATTTGATTGCAATAGTGAGAACGTATTTTTTGACGCAAGACGTAAATCGAAACATCTATTTCGGTTCGGAAATATTCTGTGAATTTCAGGAATGCATTAGATATTCTAGAAGTTTTAGGAGTGATCTGTATTTCGAAAGTTCTATATTTTATATACTTAGAAGGTTGAAATATTCTCGACGAGATATTTTTGAAATCTCGCATGAATATTCTGAATCCGAAAAACTCAGTCCTATGATTTCGAAGTTTCAACTCGTTTATTTTATATAGGTGATTTTAATTTAGCAACAGACAGGAAACCAACAGTGAAAAACAAGAAAGAAGTTTCGAAATGAAACATGTATTCTAAGAGAATGTGTCAGGTGAATAAATTTCAGCAGAAGCTCTTATATTCATTCACTCCACCTATTATCACATAATTCCTATATTGCTTGTTTGCGCAAGGAGCACTATTCGGCACTATGGCTGGACTAGAACAGCCGGTAAAACAACAGTTTTTCGGTTTCTTATTTCTAAACGTTGCGTTCGTGACGTGGAGGGGGTAATTTCCGTCAGAATTTCAGCAAAACATCGAATAACCACAGCATAGAACAAAGTAGTCGTAAGTAGGTTCTTCGAGTAATATTTTAGTGGCAGGTTGACAACTTTATTACCGTAAGTGGATGAACTTCTATGCGATGATCCACTTATCGTAAGCGAAAACCTTACGGTCATAGACATGTAATTCATTAGTGATTATTCACCTGTGGAATTATGATTTTCTGATTGATAAAACTTACTGTCCTAGACTGACAGCCTTATAGCAACAGCATTATACCTACCTGTGGCAGAAAAACCACCTTCAGCAAAATAATAGAATAGAATTTGAATGTGCTACTTCTATTCTATAATTTGTTATAGTAATAGTATTTCGTATAACAATAGCAAGAAATATCCCAGCAAAAACTTTATTAGCAGAATTTTCCTCAGTGTGACCTTCGCATTCGAGTGGGCTGGAGTTGGAAACCAAGGAGTTCATAATGAAGCTTTGAAGGGACGAGAACAGAATCAAGAAATAATTCGCGACTGTTCTAGAGATTCTCGAACTATCAAAATACGGTTCCTGTGGACATTAATACCACGTCTGCAGAAAACAGGGCAGTTATAGTTGTGTAGAATATTATTCGACATTATTGACTATTTTGAAATAATTCTAGTACAAATGGTTTGAATATGTAGGATGCTGTTTTGTAATAACATATTTTGGGACTTTCTGAATTGTATGATTCGATAATAAATAATTCAGTTGGGTATGAGGAAAACGTTTTTTAATCAACTACACAATTCAAAAAGGAACTAAGTACTAAACTTGAACTGGCTTGACCTTACTTGATAAAAATTCGTTATACATATAATGAGTTTAACAAAAATGATGTGAAAGATAACTTCTTGATTCAACAGAATCGATAGGTGTTTCGTCATAACATTGGCTTCATCAGAATGAAGTATAAACATTATGATTTAAATTTGCTAAAGTGAGAGTTTAAACAAATACTCTTTGAATTCTTTTTTCTTTAATGAAACTACATCTGTGTTCAACTCTCTTCTAGATGGTTCTACCAGTCTGGCTTAGGTAAAACTTCATATCTCATGCACCCTTACATTATGTTTTGTTACTTTATCCACTCTTATTACTTTTAATCTACTTTTAAACTAACACCACTTCGTCGTTGCAATTTCTTATCCTAATATTCAGTATGAAATATAATTGGGAAGTGAAGAGTTAATGGACATGAAGGAATATATCTTGAGAGATTCGCAAGTATTCCGGCGATAAATATTGCTCTCGTAACACTATCTAATATGGGGGATATAGCTCAGTGGTAGAGCATTCGACTGCAGATCGAGAGGTCCCCGGTTCAAACCCGGGTGTCCCCTTTTTTTATATTTTTTCTTCATCGAGTTTTTGCGATTTTTTTGTTATTTTGGCATAGAATAGTGATTTTATGTCAACAGCGAAAAATCCATTTTTAATTTACCCGGTTTTTTGCATATTAACCAGCAATGGTTAAGGGGAGGGGTAGAAGTAGGCGGCTCTCCGTGCGTCCTCCTGATCCTTCCTTCTCCTGGGCCCTCTTTATTGTTATATTCACTTTTTCGTAAATATATCAGAAACCTCTACATTTAGGCACATGGAATGTAATTACTTTTAGGTCAAGTGTCGGTGAACCTATCTTATCCTAACACTCATTTTTCGATTCACTTGTAAGTGAAGTGGTCGTGGTGTTAGAACCCAGAGGGCCCGGGTTCCCTCCTCGGGACAGCCTGCCACTGAGCTAAAGTGGTTCGGAATCCACTTTTATTTAAGCTGTAGGTCCCGGATCTCCCTTGCTCTGCTTTTGAGGGGTTTTTTCCGGAAATCTGGGTGATTTGAAAAAACAAACAAAACAAACTTGTCTAAGAAAAATATGAAGGAAAATATGGCAGCATACGACCATAACTAAGCCAATGTTAGACACATTATGTAATTTTTTATGGACACTCTACACACTGTATCTAAGAGGGAATGCCATGTAGGATAAACATTAATGAGGACTTTTCACCTCGAAATGAGATAAGGAGTCTGTGTACGAAATTTGTCGGTATTATTCTGACTTACCCTGTATTTATGTTGGTCCGCCCTTTCCATTGGAAACAATTTTAATGGATTTTAATCCTTTATCAACCTTCATGCCATAACCTGTTAGCGGATTAGCCGCAATTTCCACTTCCGGCAGACCGAAAAATTCCATAAAATTTATTATTGATGTGGGCAGTTTATTTTGGATTATTGAAATATCTCATTTACAATTGAATGTTTGCTATTTAATGAATGTGTTTGATAAGACTTTTTCACAATTACTACGAATGTTCATCAAGTAACGGCCGAGTAAATAAGAAAAAAAAAGATAAAAAAACAGAGGAAAGGTTTAATTTCCTCTAAATGTATATGTGTATATTACTTGATGCAGGAAGGTCTTCTTTGAATTCCGCGATGTAAGTCCCGTTGATTTTTTGGTTTAAACCTGATATTATTCGTTTCCCTAGTATTCATTGGTATCAGATATCAATAATTTGGAAATGTCTTATACCTTAAAATGATATTTGAGTACAGACGTTGTGGGGCTACAAGTTGAATAATTTTTGCAAATAAATCATTAAGATTTACTCTCGTTAAGTACACCCTATAATTAGTGAGTAATTCTTTATTAATATTACACAATTTAAAATATTCTCCGTCAAAAAAAAAGAGCAACATGATTATAGGGTCGGAAGAAGGTTAAAGGGATACTACAAAATAACCTTTCATATTCAGCAAATCATTTTTCATAATTCTGTTTTAAACCCCGAGTAAAAACCTCAGAAACATGATAAACATAAGTGAGAAACATTTTTCATTTCATTAATTTCACATGGTTGGAATGGGATCAGATGGAACTCGCATTCAACGTATTCAACACTCAATTTTTAATATTCTTCTTCTGGTGACCAATGAATGATTTTTCATTAATGTAAAGTTTTAACATTATTATAAGTGGGGCCAAAATCATTATTAATTTCCATTAGTTCAATGAAGAGATGCACGGTTTCTTCTATAGCTATTGATTATTATACATTCAAAATAGGTGTTCATCTTCCTAGCAAATTCACTAACACAAACGAAAATTATTTTTAATTAAAATACTTTATTAAACATGAATGAAACGTTATTTCAGCCCACATTGGGCAAGCTGACTTTCAAATTTGTTACCCGAGAAGTCAATTTCAACATAATTTTCATATGTGTTCAGAACACCTTTCAGAGTATCGTGGAAATCGTTAATATATTTAGCGGTCAAGGTAAGAGGTTAAACTAATGAAAACTAGATGGAATCTTCAACAAATATGCCGCCTGGGGAGTTGTGCCACCTATCCCCAAATTGTCGAAAGAGACCATCTTTGACCTACTTGATGCGGATGCTGTGCTCCGTGAAAGATGTTGCTCCTCGATTATTCAATAAGGTGGAGTGAATTCATTCATTCGGAACGGGCCAAAGATTGCACAGGAGATTGGGGATACGTCTCGAGTTCTTTTTCAATTCCCATCTTTCTATCTCTAGCGAATTTGATGCATATATTTTCCATCTGATGTTTCTCTGTATAGGTCATCTTTTTATGGCTGTCGAGATGATCAGGAATTCTTTATCGATATGTCGACTGATCAGAGCCAGGTGAAATCCGAATACCATGCGAAAAAAATCACTATTTTAGTTTTGGATTTCTTGTTATTCCAACAAGTAATTTATGAAAAAACAAAATACTTTGTGTTTAACAATGCTTTTGTTTAAAAGTGGTTGTTGAATTTTGTCAGATGATGTGTGGCACTGATAAATCAAAATATTTGAATAGCACTCTGAATTTCCTTTGGATATTTTTCAGTTATTAATGAAACTATAATATCCCAATGGGCGTCTTCAGAATGAAAGTCAGAGAGGGAACAGGTACTTAAAAGTGTAATTTTTCGCGAAACAATGACCAAACTGATCAAATAAACGACAGCATTTATATAATTGCTGGTTAAAAAAGCTTTTGATACCACAAATTGAGCAAGTACTATATTGTTACGATATTTCTAAATAGTACGCCGAGCACACTAATGAAAAGTTTGTCTTAACTTTGCTATAAAAATACAACTACTGCACTGACTAATAAAACACTTAGATCTCTTTAAACAGCTCAACTGATATCAACTAGCTAAATCTTTCAAAAACTTCTTCAAAAACTTCCTAAATGTGTAAATGTGTCGCCTTATATACTCAATTCGAGCAGAGTAGATTTTTCGAGATTCTTCTGTTCTTCAGATTGATCAGTACAGAAAAACAACAAAACAATTCCAATAATGAGGATATAGTTGCTGAAATTGGCGCCGGTTTATTTGTAAACATTCGAACGAGTTCGCATATATTGTGCCAGAGAGGTATCAACAATGTTCTTCTCAATGGTCTTCTCTCTAAGCGTTTCCACCAAGTGGAAAATAAAGGCAAACATCTGTCAGAAAACAACTACTTCCCTGGCTAATACCACGACGGACATTGAACTACAACTGACAATTATTTGTGCAACGTTCTTCAAAGAAGACCCAATTGCAAGTGCTTGTCTCGTAATTAAACAGAAAATTATCCTTCATTTGGCTGGAAATGACCACCTGCAGACATGCATGTTTCGAGGTTTATTGCCTCTCATCAGTGACAGGGTAGGTCGGACAACATTATAATTGTCCTGTCCCTGCCAAATGAATAACAATCAACTGTTCAACTAATATTTCCCCACGGATATCACCACGATCTACAACCAAGTTGATCGAAGCGCCATCCGCACGGAACAAGACAAAACACTATTTTTTATGCAAATGAGTTATGTTTTATGCTCGGCACTCGACAGCAGCGTATAGGTAGGGGATTTTTTTCAATCTCGTAACAATATTAACCACGTATTCAAAGCCAACTTTAAACAATTATTTTGGGCACGAAAACCTCTTCATGATAAATGTAATTAATTGATGTTGAGAAACTAATTCAATTTTGATATTTTGTCACTTGATGTTATTGAACATTATTTTCTTTATGATATTGTTTTGTTTTGAGCTATTTTAAGTCTCAACAAAAAATTAACTGAACTTCACACTAAACATTTTGAAGAGTATTTCACTCTGAAAATAAATTGACTGTAGTAAACATACTAGTTGCAATTTGTAACATTACACACATTTTTAATAACCCACTGTAGACAGGATACCGTTTATTAAAGTTTTTTTACATGTTCATGACTTCAAATCTAGATGAATTTTTCAAAGCTGAACAACTTTTACAAATAACGTTTTTCGATATTTTCCAAAATAAGAGTAAAGTTTACTCTTGGCTTGACTTTGGAAGGTGTTGGAGCCGGAATATACGGGATAAACCCAGTAGTGAAACGCTCATTCAGTATGGGTAAATTAGCTACGGTATTCCAGGCAGAGGTATATGCCATTGAAATGTATGCAAGGGAGCTGAAAAATCGACGCCACACACGAAAAACAATAAAAATATTTTCAGACAGTCAAGCGGCACTGAATGCGCTTGAATCCAATTGCTTTAAATCCAGAGCAGTATGGAATTGCAGAGAAACCTTAAACCGACTGACACAACGCAACAACGTCAACCTAGTCTGGATACCAGGTCACACGGGCCTAGAAGGAAACGAAATAGCGGACACCCTAGCAAAAGGGGGGGGCCGAAACAACGTTCACTGGGCCAGAACCGGTAATCGGTATAGCACATAGCACTGCCAAGAATGTCATAACATCCTGGGCTGACAACAAAAGACTCGAGTACTGTCGTAGTCTACCGGGCCTAGCCCATTCCAAAACATTTATTGCTTGCACAAGGAAAAAACAGGACTCTGACAAGCTGCTAGAACTCAGTAGAGCACATCTCAGAGTTATAGTAGGTTTGCTCACTGGCCACTGCAAACTCAAACACCACATGCATAAAATCGGACTTGCACAAGATGCAGAGTGCCGCCTATGCATGGAGGAGGATGAAACGGCTAAGCTCATTTTATGTACATGCCCCGCAGCGGCCAGAACCAGATTTTCAACATTTGTCAATACAACAGTAAGGCCAGAGAACCTGGTAAATTGTTCTCCCAACGTACTCCTCAATTTCGTTAAGAGATTGGATATACTGGGAGAAATATAACCATAGGGTGAGCCACAATAGGCCATTGGCCGCAGTGGAGGGCCTGATATGGGCCCACTCACGTTTAAACCTAACCTAACCTAACCTAACTCTTGGCTCGAAATCAAGTTTTTCAGTTCGTCAATACAGCCTCATACAAGAAAAGAAAAAAGTATAAAATTGCAACATATTCGAGAAGCCAACAAACCAAGACCCATTTGGAAACAAGTGAATAATCGGTAGAGGAAAAACACAAACGTCAATAAAACTCTGTTATACGGAGAGTTCAATGAATATTTTGAAAATGTGGCTTAAGAAATAATAAATGATATTTCAGATTTATAATCGATATTTTGATATTAACATAAATATCAGGATATTTTCAAACTCTGTTCGATTTCCGTGTACGTAGAAAAAGTATGGTATTTAATGCATTCATAAACTCCATGAATTTGTTTATTGAACAAGATCGTGTTAAAATACTTGTAACTCAAGTGAAACGACTTTTATAACATGTGTTAAATAGTGTAACGATTCTGAGGCCGGACCTGACCGCGGCTGTTATTCACGCTCAGCCTGATCATGTGATCTCATCTCTGCTCGTTAACGGTACACCCATGAATCATCGGTCGAGAATCTGCGGGAGCCGTCTGAAGGAGTCACGGTATAGTCTCGATAGTTCGAGAATGGTAATAGGTATTTACTTGACAGTATATAAGACGCTCAACATCAGATAGCAGGCTGAGTCGCAGAGTTGCAGTTGCAGATATCGTTCGCAAATAGACAGAGTAGCGACAGTTACTATGACAGGCGAGCACCCACGAGGGGGGCTAAAGGGGCTGTAGCCCCCCTCAAGACAAGAAAAAAATAAAATAATTTCATTCTGTTTTTTTAATTTTTAAATCCGCCGCTGGTTTGCGGGAGTTACATTTCACTACAACTACGAAATAAATGGCTGCATTCTGCATTGCTGCATTCCTATTCCTAAGAAATGCACTGAAAAAATAAATAAAACGTATTTCATATATTCCCAACTCCGCAAAGGAACATTTCTCGCGCGCGCTTGCATTGTTTGTGATGGCGGGACAGGCGGGTGGGAGATAACCGGTTTTCCCCTTCCAGAATTATCATTCATTCCTATAGTCCCTACTCAAAACTCATACTCAAAGAGATAAAATAAACTTAAAGTAATGCCTTGAAATACCGGTTATTCTAAGGAATTTTCAAAAAGTTTTCCGTTGGTTGGCCCAGGGACCCCCGGTCAGCCCACCCATAATTATTTTCTGAGTGCGCCACTGGACTATGATATAAATGTTTTAAAATAAATTAAGTTTTTGTTTAGATTGTGTAAATGAATCAGCAAATTTATAGTTCAGTGCATTTTTACTACAATATTATACTATCATATTTCATGGCGTTTCTTTCTCTAAGCTCTACCTTTCAATATTTGTTTTTTATTATGAACATAAAGATTCCCAGACACCTTTCTAGATTTTCAGGTCGCAAAAAATATGATTTAGCTCATATTTCGTTTATGACAGCTGGTACAGAAATAGTACGTTCTACTTTCGATAGACCTATTTTCATTAATGGGAAAACATTTTAATAATCCCCTGATCTATGGCGAACTCCATGTTATTATTCTCTCACAAATAGGTTTCTATGAGATTTATCGCGTTCTGTAAGATTTATAGCAAGCGGGTGAACTGTTTCATTGGAAAACGTCGATATATCTGGAATATGTGTACTTAAATTGTCAGCAACATAAGGTTCTGATAGGAAAATAAACCCACGTATAACTTTCTGGTGAATTAACTTTTTTTATGCCCTTGATATATTTCTGGAAAATATCCTTGTCGAGGTTCTCAATATGAAATGTATATCGAAATCAATCAATGTGTCTCCATGTAGTTTTTTTTTCATTCCGTTATCCAGATTTATTCAAATGCGCTTATCAGTTGTTGTCAGTTCACTTCAGTTTGTAATATGGGAGCGTGTGAACGTGAAATGTTTACTGAAGGATTGAACTGTGGTCTCAAATTTAAAAATAGTACTGAAGATGTTGATTTTTCATAAAAAAAAATTCTTCTTCAAACTCCATTTCATTTCATTCATCACTGAAGTATTTGTACAAAGACAGTATTTGAAATAAGTTACAATGCGACTTATTTTTTTTATCCAGTTGTGCGTCATATTTAAAATATAAAAAAAATCATGGCTGCCATGTTATACATGTTATTTTATTATTATTTTATTGTGGCTTGTTCAGTTCCTTTTAGAATTTTATGCTGTCATAATTTTGTTACTAATATTGACAAAATTTTGATTAGGTATAGCAAGAATCCTCAATGAAGATCATAAACATTCGACGGAGTAAAGTAATTAAGTATAGTATGCCCGGAAAATTGGAATAAATTTTTGAAATTCTGTCCAAAAGTGAACCTCTTTATTTTCAACATTCAAACATGATTTATTATTAAATTGTGTGAAAATATTAATAGATTTTTGTTTAAAAATATATGATTACTGTTCAGTTCAAATTTAATGTTAAAAGGTGAATCTTTGTTTCTGAGTTTACCTGAAAATTGGTGGATCAGTAGTGTAATCTTGACAGATCTGGTATAGTTAGGTTTGGGAGTTACATATTTTTTATTTATTATGGAAAATCCTAATTCTAGTTGATACTATGAAGGACTCTTATATCCAATACTTATATTTTCCAATCCAATGAAACAGCTCGGTAGAATATAGGGTTTCTTTTTTCACAAATTGCTTTCATAGTGTATTTTGCATGGTTTGAAGTTTCAACATAATAGTTACTTCGTCATTTAGATGATTATTTTGCATATCAAAGTTCTAACTTGTTATCATTCTAATGGGTATGATATAATCGAGTATTGATTATCGGGATGGACGGCTTTGGATATAGGATTTCAGTTTTGCCACTAACAAATAGTTTTCTCGGGACATATCACTATATCATTGAATTTTTTTGTTAAATTTTTTTGTTTACGGTTTGTTTTTATGTATGGAGACGAAAGCATCATCTATTTTTACTATTTCTTTTTCATCAGTGAATAATGAACATTTTCTAAACACTGAATTCGGAAAGAGACTTTTCTTATGAACTATCTGAATTCGGATAAAAATGAAATGTTTTTCAGATGCTCTATTATTTTTTGTTGTTAAAATTTTTTTGTTCATGCAAAAGGTAAAAACAGCATTGAGCTGAAACATTGCAATTTTATTGTAATTTTTTTGTCGAATGAAAGCGAGATCATCATCTCGTTTTACCATTTCTTTTTTATCAGTAATTAAATAAAATTGTTTAGACACTGAATTCAGAAAGAGACTATTCTTATGGACTATCTATAAATAGCTTTCACAGCTGAATTGAAATAAAGCATTAATTCGTGTACTTGAATTCTTGATACTGATATTTTTACAGAACCTCGTTTTATCGGTGATCAGTATGTTTCTCTTTCATTATCATGGGTGACCTTTATCGATAACTTGCATATTTATGTCGTCACTTGAACCCCTCTCACTTTTAACCGAAGCTACCATGTGACACCCTCACCCACTGTCATCTGTCACTCATCTCATGTAACTTGTCAGCCGTCACCTATCCTCTGTCATCCGTCACCCGTTACTGATAATTTTCATTAATTGTTTTATAGTGAGAATAAATGAATTCAAAATGTTTTTAATTAGCGACTGATGTCAGTGAATTAATAACATATCAAAAGAAGTAAATTCACAGACTAAGAATATCCGAAAAAGTAATTAATTGGTTTTCACCAGACGAAGTTCGAGCTTATAAAGACTGTTAGCTAGTTGAAGTAAAAACTGAAATGAATATTTAAGTGATTTATATCATTATTTCATTTCACTGCGACGGATAACGTATCGAAGAGAAAAAGAATACTTGTGAATGGATGAAAATTAAGTTGATTGACTGATACTCTATAATTTATTCAAGATCGTCCTCCCACCGGTGAATTTTAGCAGACATTGAAATTGGACTGAGCAGAAGGCCTATTAAGCTGCACGACCGAACAAAACTCTTCTCAGACTATTAACTACAAAGAGTGATTGAGAGTTTGAATTATGTTCCTACAAGGATTTTGCTATTATCTACCTTCTTTACATAATATTTGATAACTGACAAATATTTTTATACAATTATCGTATGACGCCATTTTGTATTTAACGTCATAAAGTTTTTGTGAAATCCCTTCACATTGAAGCATTTTACCGTAACAGTATCGTTAAAATAAATTAGTCATACTTAGTACGTGAATATAAATAAGTGAAATTTAATTGCAGACACATGTCAGTTAAAACCATCGAGTGCATTACAGTTGGTGCCGGAAGAGCGATTTTGTTCGCGAAGTGGACAGACCCTTTCCGTATTGCGTAAAAATAAAGTGGTAAAATTAGTGTTTGCTAGATATGCAGTTTCGGGTTTCTGAAAACTGAACTCTCGATATATACACTTTCAGACTGATATATCGCTTTTCAAATAACTGTTGATTGTTCAGAGACACTAAAATACAAAATGTCTTGTGCGTCTTGTGGACTTGAAAGTCACCGATTTGAAGCAGGAGTTGGCGAAAACGGAACTGGTAGGAAGTCTGTATTCCAGAAAAGGCTCTCGATTAGATGTGTTCAAGAAGGAGGAAACCCTTGAACCTATTGATTTTCTGGAGATGATTATTGTTCGATAATGAAGATACTAGATGAAAATATCGAAGCCTTGAAAGAAGAGAATTCAAAATAGTATGAAAAAAAATCATCATGAAGATCTGAAGTGAAAAAAATCCCAAGAAAGTTTGAGTTGAGGTTAAAAAATATATGAGTTTTTTAGCCGTAATAGTATAAAAAAAGAACATCATGAAGATTTGAAGTGAAAAAAATCCCAAGAAAGTTTGAGTTGAGGTTAAAAGAGTTTTTTAGCCGTAAATAACAGAGCAAGAGCCTATGTTGTGTTCTCGAGATCCACCCAATACTTCTGAAACATATTTTTTCCAAATGTTCATAAAATCTCACTATTATCAAGATCAAGAAAGAAGAAGACAGTTTATGCATAAAATGTCTTCATTTGAAATAGATGCACTATACCCATCGAAGAAACTGAAAAAACTTTTGCTCAATGAATGAAACGCTAGATTTAGAAAATATTTGATACCGCCCCAATACCCAAAATGATGAAGATTGGCAATAGTATCCCAAGAAAATTCATGAGAGCTTACACATATTAGACATGGATGTTAGGAAAGACAAAGTTAAACAAGATTGATTGTCCGGAGGGTAGGATAGACACGTTACATGGATATGGCTTCTGAAACATCTTCTCACATCCCCAGTAGGCCAGCCGTGGCAAAATGTATTGCATTTTATTCAGTATTGAATGCAAACATGACTTTTGAATATAATTCGTCCAGAATTTTTGGATGTTACACTCTAGGGTGCTATTTTCAAATCGTTTCATATACGAATTTGATTAACTGTTTCATACCAATACCCACGAAATATGTGTCTCCAAGGGCGGTCCTAGCCTCAAATTTTGGGGGGGTCGCAGTCATGGGACTGAAGTTTTTTGATGGGATCAATTACAAATCCCAGATTATACCGATATCAAGTCCTAACCTCTCAAAAAAATTTATCAATATTTAATTAATTACCAGGTTTTCAATCATTCGGGTAAAAATTAATATAAAAATTAAATGGTTAATCAATTGTTTATATGAAAATGACAAACGACAATTGACAATTACAAAACAAATATCTGCTGCTGATGGTACGGGGCTAACTTCCTCTTCATTGCACCTGACATTTTTAGACCTCTTTGCAAAAAAACTGTCAATCGTCTTATTTCCAGCATCACGTTTCAGTAGGCATAATTTTTTCAATCGGTCAGCCTGGAAAATAAACATATTCCATATTCCTTATAATAAGCATAAAAATTATAATGTTGATTGACATGTTACCTACACATTCACCAAAAAAAATACAGAGTACACGGATAAAAAACACTTTCTTTTTTTAAGAGTACACATTCACGTTAAAATCACAGTTTGTGTGCACTCTCTAGTTTAAAATTTTGTTCTATAGACGATTCCTAATTTAATTATATGGCAATTATATCTAGCCTACTATAAAATATTGTAAACAGTAGGACACTCACCATGGTTGAATATTTTGTTCCTTATTCACATTTATTAATATGTCCAAAATGCCGCAGCAAAGAACACTATAATACTATATACACAGAAGGACAGTGCACTTTCCACTTCGGTATTCTTGGTGCTTACGAGCACTGCCGAATAAAGCCAAAGGCGACCGATCGCCGCCACCCACGAACATAGTCGAACAATCCCGAGTGAAGCCGTTGTATTCATTCACGTCGTCACTATACGATGAACTATAAGCCATACATATTCAAGATTTTGGGGGGGTCATGACCCCCAGGACCCCCCCCCCCCTGGAACCGCCCTTGTATGTCTCTCTTATTCGCATATGAATTAAAACCGTACGATTTGAAAATAGCACCCCTGATTATCTGTTCATCGCAAGGCTTGAATAATTTTCATATTTTCAGAAATATTGGTACAAAATTGGAACCTAATATGAGTGCAACTCATACTGCTGACTATGCGAGAAGTTGTCAGAAATCAGAAATAGCATACCATACTGCGGGAACGCGGGGCACTGTATCCTAGAATACACGACATAATATGGAAAGAAAACACTGCACGCAAATTTATACAAACTACCCCAGTAACTTTTGCTATAGGATGATCTATGATTTGAATTCAGTATTTCCAGACGAAATCTGCAAAATGCTTTCATTACTTTACTGTCAATCTATAACAAATATCAAATCTCTGATAACAATAATTTTAGCTATACTTTTGTCAATGAATATTCCTCTTAGCAAAGTTTTCAAACAATTTCCGTATATTTATATTCGTCGTTGGTTAGAGAAATCAACTTGACTCCAAAAGCTTTTCTACGCACGTTCGTGTGAATGAAATAACAGAAAGTATCCCTCAATTATGTTATTCAATTTTCCACTTACCTTTTCTGAACCTTCTTTAATCGGATCTTGTGCTGATAAAGAAACTTTTCGTTTATCTCCTCTAGTGCCATATCAATTGCTGGGCCGCATCTTTCCAGATCGAAGGGGTAGTTTAAATGCGAAGCCATCAATACTCCAACATTGTAATATCGGAAGTTATCTTCGATCGGACGTGATAAAGTCGGGGAGGTCTCTTGTATGCAAATCCAAGCGATTGTTTCTATTGTGACGAGTATCGTGAGAGGCTTCATTCTGAAAGAGAATATATAGACTTATTATCACTTATTGAGGTCAAATCATTGTGCAGTAACACACACAAAAAAAAATTATCTCAGATTGACAAAACGCATTTCTTTGAAAATTCAAGTAAAACTCTTTTTTCAATTGAGCATATTTCTCTGAATCGAAACATCTGTTATTTTCAAGCAAAGGATATAATTGTATTGAAATATTTGCTCAATCCAAGAACACCATTATAAAATTAAAAATGTAATTTCTTCAGCTTGATATGGTTGATTTTTCGGAATGAATAAACCTAATTTATTGATTTAATGCTTCCTCTTTTTGATTTAAGAATATAAATATACATTTCTTCAAATTAAAAAACGGAAATACTTAAAGTTGATATTACTGACTCTTTTCAATTGAAAAAATATGAAATTTTATTTCAGTACTTCATTTTCTCAATAATAGTATATACATTTTGATTTCTTTCAATGAAAAAATGAAATGTCTTCAACTTTATATTACAGTTGTTATATTACATTTGAAGCTGAGATAATATTAAAATTGGATGGTAAAACCACAGTAAGTATTGCTAAATTGTGATTAAATTATTCCGATAGTATGCTGAAGTGCAGAGTTTTGTTTCCATAGCCTTGATCAGCAGTTAAAAACATGTTGAGTCCCACAGAAATTATAGAGATCTGAGGTGGATCCCAGATAGGTGCAGCAAATGTTCAATACATTTCTAACATTGTTGACTGACATCATTCTTCTAGGACCGGCCCTGACGGATTCCATAGGCTGTTATGCAATTGGTAAGGGGGGTGAGGGGTGTAATGTCTGCTTCAGTATTGTAGTTAGAAGTGTTTTTCGGGTCTCGCCGTTCGCAGGTTACAGGTCTCGTTGAGGTTAATGTGCATATTGTGCCATTGTGCGTTTACATACATTCGGACTGGAGTTGGTATATTTCATATTAATTGTGAGAAACAGTTATGAAAACAAAAACATGGATATCCAAAAACTTCTGAAACTGTGCAACCTTGATGGAAGGATTAAGTACTTGTATCAAACTTCCTTGGTAGGTGAGTATTAAAAGATGACCGGCACAACCCCATGGATACTGGATTACAAAAGATGGTAGGCTGTTTTATAGTTTTATAGAAAAGTTAATGGGTAAATAATTCATAGTACTTCGGCATTATGCCTAACCAACGAATGTGAAGAAATAACTTTGCATCGATAGGTATAAAAAGTAGAGGAAAGTGTAGGTATTTACCTACATGGGAATGAGACGCACTTGCATCAGTGTATTTTGATACTTCTATATTCTTGATTCAAAACTATAAATATATATTTCTTTGAACACAAACATATTATTGAAAAGAAAATAAGGTGTATTATGGGGATAATGAAGCCATTCTGTATAGGATCAAAATTATTCACTGGTTAAAGAATTATTTTCATTTCTTGAGAAATACAACTACAAGTTAGAAAGCTAGAAAAATACCTCTTTTGAATCCTTAATTATTTAGATGAGCTCTACGTTTGAGAATTTAGGTATTCAAACTTTCATGAAAAACCAACATTTCTGAGAAACTATTGATGATTTCGTTTGAATTTTGAGTTTATTAAATAAGCATTATTTCAGATAACAAAGTAAGTATCGAAGATTTTCCTTTCCTGAATGAGGAATATTTGAAGAAATTAGCTATTTTCCTCTCATAGGACAACGTAACAGGATCCTTCTACGGGATGAATAAGTGAAATAAAAATTGGTATCGATAGAATTGTTGTTACTTCTTCAAAACTGTTTCATCTTCATTAACTTGTCTATCATTTTAGATAGACATGGACTTTGAGAGGCTCTACCCTGCATCGATTATGAACTTTTATGTAAAATAGGCATCATTTTACAACCCCATTATGCAATATAAGAAAATAACTTCAAGAAAAAGTGTTGGGAGTCTGATCGAAAAAATTGATTCCACTGAAAATACAGGTAATTTTATGTGTATTATTTATTCAGAGAAATTCACGCTCTATTGAAAGACATGATTTAGAGAACAATAGTGCATTTCTTCGTTTTATTTCAAAAGAAACAGTGTACCAGAAAATATTTTTAAATTATTTTTTCCGTAAACTTAATTGAACTAATCTTAATCAATTTTTCGGTTTGGAATTTTTGGGTTTCCAATTATTTCTAATTCCTTGTAATGTCAAGTTTGTCAATAGTAGGTAATAGGTGCAAATTTTTTTTAGACGTCAACTTCATCGAACAGATTTTGCTGCTGCCTCAACGATTCCACCTAGGGGCAGAGTGAAGCTGAATAATGAAACAGAAATTTTCTACTGTAGAATGCCAAGAAGCATTCTTGTACATGTTACGGTATATATACAGAGCAAGGAGGAAACATCTAGCTAAAATATATACAAGACTCAAGATATTTGAAAGACTAGAGACTCGAAAGTGGGACTGATAAGACTCAAAATCAAATCCAAGTGACTCAAAGACTCAATCAAGCCTAAGACTGAAAGACTGAGCCGATGACTGAAATACTGAGGTGGAGATTTATGGACAGAAAATTCTGTTTTTATTGTAGATCTTGATGTTTTTCTCATATTTTTGATCACATATCGATGCCCTAACTCGCAAACCAGTTGCTCCATTGATATAACGTGGAGTTAGCGGGTTTGCGAATTAAGGCATCGATATGTAGAAAATTTTATTTGTGTTTATTTTTTTTTCTGGTGAAATATGGTCTTTTTATTTTTTCTCAGTTCATATCCAAAGTTACTGATAATAAGGATTTTTTGAATCATATGTTAGAATATTGTTAACCAAAGAATTGTTTTGATTCATGTAAGAATGATAATTATGTTGAATAAAACTTTTTTCATTGACCTTTTTGTTTCAATTATTTTCGTACGATGGAATTCATTATTTATAATTCATTGAATTAATTCATTGAATATTTTTGTTGAAGGGAATGAACGAAAGATTCATTCTGATTAGTTAATATATTTGATTCCACAATATTACTCTATATATTCAAAGTTTTATAATAATTAATTCATATTTTCGGATCAATACCAATATTTAAAGTAATCTAAGTAATAGATATGTTGCCTCAAACGAGTAATTTTGTTAAAGAAAACGAATCTAAGTTTCATTCTGATCAATGTATATATTCAGATCAATAATATCCTTTCATCAAGTCGAAGTATCCATTGTGTAACTAAATAAACCGTTCCTCTTGAAGTGAATGAATGTAATCTTCATTACGAGAAATTTATAGTTTCAAATCAAGAAAATATCCATCTTCAATGGATATTTTTCGTTTCTACTTCAAAACAATTGTTTTATTGAAGTAAGTAAATAATTTTTTTACTATGAAATAATTATATTTTCCACTCGAGATATAAAATGTTTTCATATAAGCATATATTTGTTTTCAATTAAGAAATTTGTTGAGAAAATTGATTCTTTGAAACAAAACAACCATCTCTTTCGTTATATACAAACAAATTATTTACTTGAGTCAATGCAGTCATGCTTATTCCAAGAAATTATTTTTTTGTGTGCATGGTAAGGAATTTACCATTCAGGACCTGTCTCTGGAGCCTCGATACATACGGAGGGCGTGCTGGTGTATCATTAACCCCAGTAAATACTCCCTACGTCCGTGGGGTGAGTGATTACTGGGTCCGAAAATCATGTGCCCTAAGTAACGGAGTGAACCCAGAATTACGGCCTTCTGCATTCGTCCGGCTGAGATTTCTGCCGTATCACGACAAGCCGGTATGCAGTGTGTCCATCATTCCACCAAGGACCCCTATTATCAGAATAACCATTTCAACAGAATGGTTTGGGTAAAGCCTGCGGAGTTCAAAAAGTAAATCTCGATATTTAGTCCATTTTTCCTCCTTATTTCGGACGATGTTCATTTCGCTAAGAGCCAAAAACTCTGACGAAAATCGTCCTACTTTATTGGCTTGTATTTGCCTGAAGCTGGGGAATGAGTAGTTTCAATAGATTCTGCGCTTCTCATTCTCCACAACGGACTCAATATTTCCCGAGGCATAAGGCAATACCGTACGAGTGTCTTAGGTGGTAGTACAACACTCGTAGCACCGCGTTATGCTTGTAGATATAGAGCTGAGACCGCATAAGCTGGACAGGCTGACAGCAAATGCATTATGGTCTCAGCTACTCCACGACGCGCTCTACATCTAGTGTCAGGCACCTCTATACCCGTCACGCAACCACGGTAGACATGAGGGTTGAAGACAACATCTTGAATCTCTCGGTTTCCGACTTCGACCCACTTGACCTGAGAAAATCGAAGGTCAGATTTTTGGATAAGCCAAGGTCTCCAAAGTCCTTGAAGAAGACCCGTGCCGCTCACTCTCCACAGCTTTGACGTGGGCTTTTTGGTGAACGGGTTCCAACTCGGTGACAGAGTTTGGGTTCGTCCGTTCAGTGTCGAATAGGAGACCGAGTTCATCGGCTGCACGGGTTGCTGTCTTGGAAAGAAATGCTCAAATCCCTGCTTTTTCATGATCGAATACCAAGCAGAGAAGGGGATCGCATCGATGACTTGATAGGCTCCTTTCAGTACCATTCTGTTGTGTAGACACTCCAAGCTCAAAAGTCCACGGCCTCCCAGTTGTCTGGGGAAGTATAACCGCGGAATAGAAGATTTAGGATGCAAGCTCCTATGAAGATGCATCATTGCGCGAGTTTCAACGTTGAGTTGTCGCAGATCTTCTTGAATCAATTTCATTACTCCAAAGGAGTAAAGTAGAATCGGAACAGCAAGCAACTTTGTTCTTTCCCGACAGTTCTGAAGACTATATCTGTCGGAACTTATGCTGATACTTGCCGCGTAGAGAGTTTTTAATAGTAGTTACCACTTGGGTGTGATTATGTAGGATGATTCCGTCTACGAGCTGAATTATCCTCGCATCGTTCTCTTTTGAGATGAACCGTTGCACATTTGTCGATCCCAAACTCCATTCCGATGGCATGCGTGTACTCTTGCACCACTCTTAAGGACTAATGAAGATCCTTTTCTCCGGCGGCATATAGTTTGAGGTCATCCATGTAAAACAGATGGGTGACTTTATGCCTCCGGTTGCTGGGGATTCCGCAGTTGTATCCGCGGCACATGTTTATTTGTTATTAATATTATTATTATTACTGTTACTCCTGTAAAGAACTGTTCTGCTTCCCGCTCGCAGGTATATCTCGTGAATACTTTGGATCTTTTGAAAAACTACTAGAGATTTCTCACGAGTTTTTCTTGTGAAATGATATTTCCAAAAGGCAATGCCCTCTTAAGAGTCTTACCACCTTTCTGAAGCTAGTTTATAGAATGACCCATATTTTCGGTATATCAAAATGGAACCTGTGCAGGTCAACTTGTTGTATTCCACACATCGAATGGAAACCTACGACACACCAACGTGGTTGTGACAAAAAACCTAAAAATCCTAAATGAAATATCTGTACTAAGGTGAAGTTCTTGAAGCTGTGTACACGTAACTATTCAATGCAATGAAAGAGTTGTATTTCGTGTAAAATTTAATAAAATAAAATCGCAAAGCGCTTTCGGCTCTTAGCCCATCATCGGACGCACATACATACATCAAAACCAATGTTAACCATGGTTTTGGTGACTCTTTATAAGTATATTGCTCCTGTTTAAATACCTGACGAGTAAGTAATTCAAAATTTCTTAACCTTATTTTTCCACGACTACTTACTTACTACTTACTTGCAGGTATAGCACCGATGATGGCCTAATAGCCGAAAGCGCTTTGCGATTTTATTTTATTAAATTTTACACGAAATACAACTCTTTCATTGCATATCTGTACTAGACTTTTTTTTTTCTATCGCCAACTAACCCAAAGGAAAGTAAAGAGATATTAAACACTACAGGAAATAAACACATCATGCTGGGATGATATTTCAGCTAGAGTTCTTCATCTTCCAGATCAGGCTATGGATGTTTTATCAGATGCAATAAATGAATTGTTCTCGAGCGGAAGCTTCTTCAAAGACCTAAAGATAGCTATAATAATTTGAACAAAGAAGAGGTGATGTTTTATGAAATCTGAGACCCTTATCGCTCCTACCTACTCTTATCAAACTTATTGGAATAGAGGGCATGGAAACTGCACTATTCCAGTACCAAATTCCCAAGGTTCAATGGCGAAGAAATCAATGATGTACAACGCTAAAAAATGTTCAATCATTTGCCGATATATATTCGATCTTTAAAAGTGCAAATGGAATTCAAGAATGCTCTCAAGGCCTTACAATTGAATGAAGCATTTTATACATTGGATGAAATCTACACTGTAAGTTCTGTAGTTTTAAATTCGTGTCGAAATATCACAGACGTTATGTTTATTTGATAGGTAGTAATACATAAATATCGACGAGAATATACTATTGAAATTTAAATGATTTCAATACTTTGAATTGTGAAATCACATAATAAATAACTAGCGTAAAAATTCTACTGAAATTTCAATGCTTCATTAATTTCAAGATGTGGAACTACATAGCTCATGTGAATTTACTATTGAGGAATCAGGTCATCAGAGTTGTGACCGTGAAATTGAATAGTATATGTGTAAATTTCCCCTGGAATGTCAATCAAATATGTAATATCAGTTTTCAGTTCTGCGAATTCACTATTGGGATTTATAAAATCGATGCATACTCGCTGTGACGAGGTTTTGAGCGTGTTCCTTGTATCTGTAATTCTCAATGGTAATGTGAAAAATTGTACGTAATTCTAAATATTCCATGCATAAATAAAATAAAAGTATTGTTACGTTTTGCTAAATAATAGGCCGAGCACACTACTAAACTGTTTATTTTCTAACTTCACTATAAATAATCATAAAACACTTCACTGACTAATAAAACACTTAGATCTATACAACAATACAACTAGCTAAATATTCCAAACACTTCTGCTTATTATCACTTTCTAATCTTCTTAAATAATTCTCTTCATAAAAACTCTTCTTTCCCAGTCAAATGTCACGCGTTTATATAGGTACTCAAGTGTAACCTGAATCTTCGCGACGCGACGGTTCGGTTATCCCGAATATTCATTACCGGCAGCTATCTGCCTTTTTCTCGAAAACCATATCGATGATACGCGTGCAAGTCTATCCAGCGGTGTAGATAGG
Source organism: Chrysolina americana (assembly GCA_958502065.1). Classification (NCBI taxonomy): domain Eukaryota; kingdom Metazoa; phylum Arthropoda; class Insecta; order Coleoptera; family Chrysomelidae; genus Chrysolina; species Chrysolina americana. Next base: position 10,980,191 of record OY293411.1, on the reverse strand, counting down.
GGATTTTTATCAATCTCGTAACAGTATTTTCATCTGGTGATTTGTAGTAACTGTTTCAAGTGGCATAATGATTTTTGTTTGAAGAACTGTTGATTTCAAAGAGGTGATCACTCCCACGGAAAGTGGAAGGTAAAATAGAACTAATTTATTGAAAAAAAAGTGTAAATGGGTTAGAAAAGCAATAATATGTTTCTTTAAACAATAAAAATAAAAATCAAAACATTGGGTTGTCTTCTGAAATGCTGGTGTTTTCTCACGAAGTAACTCTTCAAACTCTTCCTATTATCATTTGAAACTGAGCATAATTCAGAAGAAGGGCAAGGAACCGTTTCTTCTTTTCTTATATTTTTCAAGAAATGGCCAGAAGCTTCTTTGAGACTCTCGTCTGTTTGATAACGATTCTGAACTCTGCATTTAACTTTATTATTAATTGGCATCTTACATAACTGACGATTTGCCGTCCATCTAATTTTATAGCACAGATTTTTCTATAAGGTCCATCAATTTTTGGATATCACAGGAATTTATATTATAATATTTCCTTCTCTTCATTTTCAGTTTTTGCTACAAAGAAATTCTGAATCAGAACTTCTACATTTAGACGACCAGAGGTACATCCTGCTGTACATATCCTGTTGTACTAATTTAAACACCACTTGAGATCATCTGTGCATATGAATGTACTGATATTTAATGACGTAAGTAACATAGAAAAATATGACAGAACAACAAAAAGCTTATGCAGCTATAGCAATTTTTGCTAAAAGAATCTTGATGAAACGCACCAAATGAAAGCTGGAAATGACAACAACGCAATTACTCTTTAAGTTAATAATAATAATAATAATACTCCCTCATAAACACTCCCAAAGTGTACCCAAAGGCATGGCCTGTGCGGGTAGAGGACGGCTATTATTATTATTTGCCGTGGCGCTCTAATAGTCGATATCTTGGAATAATTTCAAAGATGGCTGATAATATACTGACTACGTTTAGATATTATTTACACCTATGTTCAGAGATATCTGGAAATCAATGTACCTATATCAACTTGTAATTGGGGTAACAGCTTATGCTGTATTTTACTTACATGACCCCATTGATAATTTTTTCTAATTTGTCTTTACTTTCCTCGAGCGAGTTGTTTTCGAAAATATGCGACAATTTAATTATGTTGATTTCATCAACAACCTTTGATATTTCAAGTGATACATCAACTCATGTAAAAATAAACCCATTTAATGATGACGTCTGAGTCACTTTGACAGACTGTGAAGTCTGGTTGGGAACGACTATCGTTACGACTATTCATTTTTTAATGCAATGCGTGTAAAATACAGAATCAAGAAACAATTTTTGTTTTAAATAATTTGGTAATTTATGCAGGAACAAAACCTGAAAGTTCAGGATTTATTCAGAACATTGATCTACCAATTCAACAACTTTCAAACAAAAACATTACGACCTCCAAAAAACCGTTTTAAAGTACATCCTCATCAAATGAAATCCTTGTATAATCCGCTAATTCGCTAGTGCTTTACGTGTAAGAGCTAAACTTCCATCATATTCGAAATGCCTTCAGCTTTGTGGGCTGAAAACTTCACACGCATATCTCGCGTATACGGCGAACATTTATTTTATTCTCGTGAAAACGAAAACGACGTGTTCAATGGGTTTGTTTGAGCTACAAATCACAGTAGCAACTAAGGGGATTTCGTAACAAGGCGTCGCGACGTCTTATATGTTCTTTTTTCTAGAGCTGTGTATAGACCTGCACCCCGTTGAGTAATACAAATTGAAACCAAAGCCGGGTATTTGTTCTTGGCTGGGTTTTTATGTACAAACTTCTGATGAGCCGACTATAGTTTTTTATCGGTGATACGAGCTTAGATGTGGAGGGAACATTTCGTAAGTTCAGATATCATTATCTTGTGAGTGACGATTTTTTTGCTAGTCTAGTGAAAAAGATAACAGTAAAGAGAATGTAGTCCCACACAGTTCTAAATCAGTTCCATGGCTTATGTTTTTCTCCAGGGATTGTTTGGACCATCTGAATTCCCTAGTCTTGCTGAGAATCGAAAAACAAGAATCAATGATGACCAAAATGATATACATTTCGATTATTTTATCTTTACCCGTGCGCCATCATCACAATACCATAATTCCTAGCTTAGAAGACAAATGTTAACGAATTTTGATTCGCTCATAGCGATTGTTAGAAAGAGATGTTCGATAGAGGGTGTGTGATTTCTTCGATAATAAATTGATGACGCATGGGTAAAGATAAAATAATCGAACTGTTAATAAACGAATCTTAGTAATGAAAAATAATAAAAGTTATGTATGTAACCAGTTTTGACAAAATTAATTTTATCTTTGAGACGAATGAAATAAGTATTTGCCAAAACGAGCGAACGAAGTGAGCGAGATTTGCAATTATCATGAGTGAAATAAAATTAGTTTTTTCATGACTCATCACCCAGAAAAAAACGAATTGTTGAATTAAATAAAAATGAATTGAATCGAACAAATAAAAGTGATATGCACGACAAAATATAGTCTTAAAATGAGCAAAATTATATCTTGGTTTTGGATCAAATTTGAAGTTTCAATCAAATGAAATTGATTTGCATGAAACAAATATCTTATTCAACTAACTTCTTTCAAAACTTATTTTCATCAAAATATTGATTCAACCACGCCATATGCAATTATCTAGTTTAATCAGATTATAATTATGATCAGATCTACAAAATTATTTGATTGCCTTGAATAAATATTTATTCAAACAAGTATTTATGTCGAATCGATGAATTCGATGCAATGGGAAAATTTTGTTGATACTACTAGCCGGAAAATCATCAAAATAATAATATAAAATGGATTATCTAATCCAGTATTTCGCTTTAACCTATACTATAGCATTGAATTATAAATTTTTTATTCTTGGCATAGTTTTCTACAAGAAAAACTTACAATCCTATGTAAATATCACTGCTAAAATTATTTGTGGACTTAAATGGGGGAACAGCTAGTTACCGATTTCATGGAAATTGCCAAGCATCAGCAAAGAATCGTTCAATCCAATTAAATTGAATACATATATGACAGGGGGGAGTACTATCCCCACTTTAGTGGAAATTCGTGGTAGACAGCCTACTCGTAAACCCCAATCGGGGAGGAGTATATGTCCAGGGCTACGCTGGCGATATCGTCATAATGGTGAAGGGGAAGGTTATGGGAGTTTTTCTGGATCTGATGCAGCCAGTACTCATTGACGTACAAACGTGGTGCATGAGGAAGAACCTGTCAATCCCCAAAAATCCACGATTGTCCTTTTTACCAGAAAAAGAAACTTTGAGCCCAACAGAGCTCTTCGAATCTTTGGTAAAAGATTTCAGGAGTCAAAATACTTGGGGTTGAACTTAGACTCGAAGCTCACCTGGAACAAACATCTGAAAAAAGTGTAGTTCCGACTTACTAAGACGTAAGTACGAAATAATAGTTGTAATTGTTAAGTTATAACTTACTAACTCACGATTCCGACTTACTAAGACGTATTTTCGAGATGATAGTCGTATTTGTCAGATAACGACTCACTTACTCGTAATTCTGACGGAATAGAAGACATAGAGGAAAGTAGCAGTCGAATGAATATTTTGTACTGCTCTACTACTTCATTCCGAAATGCCTTATTGATGCTTCGGATCACCAAACTTTCTTCTTTGTCTCAGGAGGTAATGAAGACATTTTCATTGGTTGATTGGTCTTCTTCAGAATCTTCCTTGTTGGGTCTTTTGGTGGTCTTCTGTACGTTTCTTGACTGACAAGGTTATTGATCTTGCTTTTGTAGTCCGAGGTGTTTAAGACCACTATTGCATTTCCGTTTGTCAGTAGAACATTAATATCAATATTTTTGTCGGTACTGAGGCTTTCCATAGCAGCTTGCTCGCCTCTTGAAAGGTTCTATTGGGGAGGTTTGGCTTTATTTAGAATTCTTGCAATTTTACTTTGTGCTTCTTCTTTGAGTAATTGCTAACCAATCCATGGTCATTCTCTGCGACATTCAAGCGACAATAAACGCCCAGGCAATCATTCAGGTTTTCTTCCACAAAAACTTCGACGACCAAGGACCGCAAAACAGGATATAACTTTTTCATAGACCAGGAGCTGGTGACAGGTGACGTTCTCCCATTTTACACTGCATTTCTTTTTATGGCTTGATAATTAACCCTAAATTATGAAAAATAGACGGGTTCCTGGCCGCCGCACGTGTGCACTTCATAAGGAAAAGCGTTTTTTTTTGGTGGAGAATTTTCGTGTTTTTTCGCGATATTATACTGCCTGCCGTTGTACCTAATATACAGAAGTTCAAACAAATAAAAAATGCAAGCCGCAGCTGCCAAAAGGGCTCAAAGTGTTACGAAAAACTGAAAGAAATTCTCTCTGTAAAAATGTAATACAGGTTTTACGTGATTCCAAACTGCATGCCATTAGAAAGATTCATCATTTGTATAATTAATTGATAGTAGGTAATTTGGCATGAACACCAGGATTTTGCAAAATAAAGTCACATAAATTTTCACAATGTTTTTGGCAACTTTCGTCATGCATGCCTCTATTTTGCGAAATCCTGGTGTGCATGACAACGCTTTTCGTTACTAAAACTTCAATTATTCACATCGGCAATTTGAAAACACGAAAGTCTCCTTTAATTTCTTTCAGTTTTTAATAAATTATTAATAATATACCTACTGACAAAGAAAATGCAACAGTGGCTTCTCATAGAATACCTACTACCAAAAGACGCAACGAAAAAAATGAGAATAATCAACTCATGAAACCACTGGAGAAACAGTAGAATATTTTAGATCTGAAGCATTATCACTAAGGCCTTTTGGAATGTGAGATTTATAATGGAGTAGTTCGAAAAAATTCGTTCGTCTGCTGCTTTTCCTGAAGACTTATGTCTTATATCTCGCAATTACGTCTTAGTAAGTCGAAATTATGAGATACTAAGTAATTTAGAATTTTGTGGTTAATGGATATTTATACAAACAAACCACTACTAATAAATGAGTATATAATTTCGTGTTTCTTTTTCTTATTATTGAAGTATTTTCCCCAATTAAAGGCTTCCATATTCTATTATAACGAAACGTTTGTTAAGGGTGAGAAAAGCTTTCAACTGCTAATCGTAGCGTTAACGTACAAACTAGAATACCTGCTCCTGACAAGTTTTTCTGCATTACTTTTTCATTTTGCAAAGTTATGTGCTGTTCCGCAGTAAAAAATCGGGTGAATGAATTATTCCATGAAAACAATAAGTCCATTGCGAATTTTATTGCCTATGAAATGATCGTGAATGTTTATGGAATCCAGAGGTCATTTGGAACTATTTTTTTTTCATTAGTTCCAAAATTGAGTCACGTCGCTAGTAAAATCACAATTGTTTTGCCCCGAAACATAATATCATGATGGATATCAGTTTATTTGTTTGTGCATGAACTAGAATAAACTGTTTCCATTGACATAAAGAAAAATTCTGTATATTTTGCTAGCGTTACATAAAAAAGTTGAATATCATCGACAGCTTTGTTTTTCCTCAATACAGTCCAAGATAAGGTTGTCTGAAAAGATAATATTCCTACAGTTTTGGTTGAACGAGAAAAAAGTTTGCTTGAAAGAAGGGTCATTTGTAGAGAAATATAAAAGTTCTAAAAATATTTTTTATTTTCATATCATTTTGGGAAAACCATTTTTTTGTAATTTCCTATTTTCTTATCCTGGTGTTATCGAGCTCGAACAAGATAAAAATTAATTATTCTCCTAAACTTTCTATAATCTTTCATCCAAGGTTTCATCATCGTACAACCGTCATCAAATTTTTCTTAAATTCGACCCTGTTTTAGAAAAATTACAGTTTATGAAATAATTCTCTTAAAAAATTCAATGAAGTACTTATGCCGGTTCCAATACTTGTTGAATTTTTTTCGGCCATTGTCAACATTTTTTTTAAAGATATTTCCAGCAATTATTCAACTCAGCCTAAACTTTTGATTTTCCTAGAAATGAATCTAATCTCGCAAATATTTTTCCAGTTCAGGCCTGTACTTAAAAACGTCTATTTGATTGAAATTCAAGATGATCTAACTTATAATGAAACTGCAATGTGTGATAGATCATTGAATTAAGAATATTGGTTGTGCGATAACAAAACGTTGCACTGTAAAACTGGTACCACCACAAGAAAGCTTATGAAATGTTTTTATAAAGAAATATATATTTATCTTATTCCGCTCAGGCGACAACACCAGAAAAATAAAATAAAATGAGAAATCAAAAAATTCTGTTTGCCTAAAATAATTTGAAAATCGAAAATCTTTTTGGAAATTTCATTCTTCCATATACATCTGTTCTATTACGCAAGTTTTTTCCACTTTAACCTACCCCTTAGTGGACAACCTCATCTTGGACTCACAGTATACTTATATTTTATAATTATAATAATTATTATACTCCCTCATTAACACTCATAGAGTGTCCCAAAGGCATAACCTGTGCGGGCAGAGGAAGGCTATTATTAATATTTGCCGTGGCGCTCCTGTTGGTCGGCGCAAACTCCAAGCAAGCACCAGACGTATTATGGTAGATATTTAATTTGAAAACACAATGTTCTCATTGTGATATTGTTATACAATAAATGAAATTTCCCATGGAACATCAACACTGACGCAACGAATACTGATAACTCTGTTTAGTTAGATTGTTATATTCAAGCACTTAAATTATATGCTGAGTAGAGAAAATTACTCATAACTAGCCCCCTCCCCCCAAAAAAAATTACTGAAGCCGTGTAACACGCATGTGTAAGTTTAATTCCAGAATTATCAAAAAAAAAATATGTTCGTGATTATTATTTTATTGCAATTAAATATGAAGTTGAAGTGTACAACAAGCACAGAGTGTGCAATTAGCGATGACGAAACATCTCTTCAATAGATAGATAGATTTATTTGATCAAGTTACAAATATGTTGTGTACGCTCAGTTTGTATTTGAAATAGATAAAAATAATAATAATACTACCTCATAAACACTCATAGAGTGTACCCAAAGGCAGATGAACACAAAGATTTACTTTCCCCTATAAATATATTCACACTCTGTTTTATCTCTACTGAACTCATTGTAACTTTTTACAGATATTTACTTACGTTGCGAGAGAAAAGTCGCGTTTTCACATGGCGTCAACCTGTAATCGGTCTAGCATATTTTGAATTTGTGATCAGCTCTCGTCGGGTTCTTACGCTACATAAATTATGAAAATTGTGAATGTACGTGATTTTCTGCTCGGAAACTTCATAAAAAGATTAAAATGTTGGAATTATTCAAGACCTAGCTGAATTATTTAAAGTGAGAGACGTACTAAAGTCAAGAAAATCTTAACCGAGCAACACCAAAATTATTTAATCTGTAGGAATAATTATTTAGAAAGACAGAAATAATCAGGAGTTAATTCTATTTTATTTTATTATCAAATAAATAATTTATTGAGTGTACTTCGGATATTATATTTATGGTATTTATAATCTTTAGCTTGATATCTGAACTTTTTCAAGTGATTTCAACTTCCATCTCGAGATCAACAGGGCTGATATCCAACTGTTAATCTGAGCGTGAATTGGTATAATATAACATGTATCTTTTTATTTACAGGGTGTGTCCATATTCGGAGGATTAAATAATTCGGGGTTATTTGAAGCACTGCTTAACATATGAGTGTTGAAAATACTTCATTAGGTTCATTTATGATACAGACAGATATAGTCTCCTTCTATAACTTTTGAACCGATGGTAATTTTTTTATTTATTTTTGGTTGGATGGTATTTTATAAACTGCTCTTTGACAACAATGAAATGAGTAAAATTTTTCAATTTGTACTGGTGTTCGCATGATACCTCATTCGAAACGTCTTCAATTCTTCACACGACAGTAAAATTTCAGACAAAAATATTCATCCAAATTGAAATGTAAGCCAATAAAGTTAGAATATCCTAAAGAAGTAGATGGATATTAACGAGCTCTAGAAATCTTCCTAAATTGAGGAGAGAATAAGTGTTTTTTTTTATTGAAACCTTAGAGTACTATGCTATCTTTCGTTTTTTGCTACCGAATATCCTGCAGTGACAATAAGCTGACACAGTCGAAAGAAAAGCTTCAGAATCGCCTTACGTTTTTTTGCTTAATTCATAACATCATTCATTGATGCAACGTTTTTTACAAGGAGGGTATAATTCAATAACAGGCTGAAGGTTTTGAATAGTGAGCAGGTCACTGGACAACGGTAGAGAAAATAATTTCTTTATAAGTTACATAATATTTAAAGGGCTTCGCGACACCAAGAGATTAGTCTTGGTCTTGTCTTGGTCTTGTCTTGGTCTTGTCTTGGTCTTGTCTTGGTCTTGTCTTGGTCTTGTCTTGGTCTTGTCTTGGTCTTGTCTTGGTCTTGTCTTGGTCTTGTCTTGGTCTTGTCTTGGTCTTGTCTTGGTCTTGTCTTGGTCTTGTCTTGGTCTTGTCTTGGTCTTGTCTTGGTCTTGTCTTGGTCTTGTCTTGGTCTTGTCTTGGTCTTGTCTTGGTCTTGTCTTGGTCTTGTCTTGGTCTTGTCTTGGTCTTGTCTTGGTCTTGTCTTGGTCTTGTCTTGGTCTTGTCTTGGTCTTGTCTTGGTCTTGTCTTGGTCTTGTCTTGGTCTTGTCTTGGTCTTGTCTTGGTCTTGTCTTGGTCTTGTCTTGGTCTTGTCTTGGTCTTGTCTTGGTCTTGTCTTGGTCTTGTCTTGGTCTTGTCTTGGTCTTGTCTTGGTCTTGTCTTGGTCTTGTCTTGGTCTTGTCTTGGTCTTGTCTTGGTCTTGTCTTGGTCTTGTCTTGGTCTTGTCTTGGTCTTGTCTTGGTCTTGTCTTGGTCTTGTCTTGGTCTTGTCTTGGTCTTGTCTTGGTCTTGTCTTGGTCTTGTCTTGGTCTTGTCTTGGTCTTGTCTTGGTCTTGTCTTGGTCTTGTCTTGGTCTTGTCTTGGTCTTGTCTTGGTCTTGTCTTGGTCTTGTCTTGGTCTTGTCTTGGTCTTGTCTTGGTCTTGTCTTGGTCTTGTCTTGGTCTTGTCTTGGTCTTGTCTTGGTCTTGTCTTGGTCTTGTCTTGGTCTTGTCTTGGTCTTGTCTTGGTCTTGTCTTGGTCTTGTCTTGGTCTTGTCTTGGTCTTGTCTTGGTCTTGTCTTGGTCTTGTCTTGGTCTTGTCTTGGTCTTGTCTTGGTCTTGTCTTGGTCTTGTCTTGGTCTTGTCTTGGTCTTGTCTTGGTCTTGTCTTGGTCTTGTCTTGGTCTTGTCTTGGTCTTGTCTTGGTCTTGTCTTGGTCTTGTCTTGGTCTTGTCTTGGTCTTGTCATGGTCTTGTCATGGTCTTGGTCTTGTCTTGGTCTTGTCTTGGTCTTGTCTTGGTCTTGTCTTGGTCTTGTCTTGGTCTTGTCTTGGTCTTGTCTTGGTCTTGTCTTGGTCTTGGTTTGTCTTGGTCTTGTCTTGGTCTTGTCTTGGTCTTGTCTTGGTCTTGTCTTGGTCTTGTCTGGGTCTTGTCTCGGTCTTGTCTCCGTCTTGTCTCGGTCTTGTCTCGGTCTTGTCTCGGTCTTGTCTCGGTCTTGTCTCGGTCTTGTCTCGGTCTTGTCTCGGTCTTGTCTCGGTCTTGTCTCGGTCTTGTCTCGGTCTTGTCTCGGTCTTGTCTCGGTCTTGTCTCGGTCTTGTCTCGGTCTTGTCTCGGTCTCGTCTCGGTCTCGTCTCGGTCTCGTCTCGTCTTGGTCTCGTCTCGGTCTCGTCTCGGTCTCGTCTCGGTCTTGTCTCGGTCTTGTCTCGGTCGTGTCTCGGTCTTGTCTTGGTCTTGATACAAGATCAAGATCAAGACTTAATAAATCTTCCCAAGACCAAGACTAAGACTTTATTTTCGAGACCAAGACCAAGATCAAGACTCTCCCCTAAGAGTATTGGTCTTGGTCTTGGTCTCAAAGAAAAATATTGAACTCAAATCTACTCAATATTAAGAAAATTTTGATGGAAAATGATATGGCATTTCATTTCAATATTATTTATTTTTCATATGGTAGGTTTTTAAATTTTGTTCATTCAGAATCGAAAATTAAATTTTCAAAACATGTATTGCGGTTATATAGTTTACAACAAATGGGTGTATGTTGTAAGATTGCAGTGGTTAATAAGTATTGCAATTTCCTCGGGATTCCAATTCCACCACTCTGCCGCAACCGTATCTTACTACTCATCACTATCCATTGTGGGTCTAATTTAATTATTAATTCAGATTTATTAAAAATTATATTATGATGGTGAAATTAGAAATTTTTATTTCGCTTACTTCACCCGTAAAAATTAACAATTGTTAAATACTGAGAAATACGAAATACCTATTATATGCATATAAACTGTTGCACAATTGAATTGAATAATTAAAATTTTTAGATACATTTTTATCAACATCAAGACCGAGTCAGTCTCGTCTTGTTTTTGAAATAGCGAGACCAATACCAAGACCAAGACTACATTTATTTTTCGAGACCAAGACCAGGACAGATCATCTTGCAAAACAGTTATCAACTCTTTTCTGGAAATAAGGTTTACTTTATGTCCCATTCAACAGAGTTTTCTCTGGAAGCAACACATCATCTGTGATGCTTTCTAAAGTCAGCCTCTGGCAAAATTCTGTTTATTGTGACAATTTTTTTGCACTTCCAATTAGATGGGAATGAGAGCGCAGATGCCCTGGCAAGAGTGGGTGCAGCATCACATCTCATTGAACCAGAACCAGCATGTGGAATCATGCAGAACACGAATAAATTTGTTAAGAACCAGCATTAGTATTCCTAGGATAATGTCTCAGGTGTCATAATATGATATTATCGAGAAATATGTGAATGGTGTCAACATACGAAGATTCTGTTGCAACAGCTTTTGGTAGATTCATGTTTTTGCGTTTGCCATAAGTACGGTTTATGTAATGCATCAAACATTTTTCATAGAACTTTGACTGAAATTTTCGAGGGGTATCAAGAGGGTCAAAGTTTATATCGACCATATCAATATTTATGCAAAGACTTAAAAGGAACATCATGAAATTTAAGATACAGTTTTATTTAGAGCAAAGGAAATGGGTGGACATATTTTGACAGATAAGGGTACATAGGTATATAGGAGTTGATGATGACAAAATTGAAGTAATCAAACAAATAGAGGACCAAAAAAACATTAAAGAATTGAGCATATTTTTAGGAATGGTTACGTATATTGCAAAATTCATCTGTAATTATGTCCATTTTAAGAAGTTTAACGAAAAAATATATTTTGTGGGTGTGGAACTTGAAAACCTTATTGATGACAAGAATAATTCTACAATATTATAATGAAAATAAACCATTTTTTTCTTAGTAGATAGTTTAAAAGGTGTATTAATGAAATTAAACCAATTGTTTTCTCAATAGATATAGTTCAAAAGGTGTATTAGGGGCGTTATTCTCCAAAACGGGTTGCCTGCATATGCTTCACAAAGTTTTACGCAACCCAACAAAATTATTCGCAGATATAAGAATAAATGTTAGATACCGTGCCAGCGATTCACCAAATTTTTGGATGGTAAATCAATTTTAGTGGAAACATATTGCAAGCCACTCAGAACAATTTTTCAAAAACCATTGAATAAAAATTGTCCTTCACGTTTAAAAAGGCTCAGAATAACCTTACAAAATTATTGTTATATTTTGATAATGATAGATTCATGACTTTTTAAATAAATGTATTTCCAACTGACAGCCCTGTCCCCTTACCATCTAACTACCCAAACAAATATCTTCTATAGGTACGAGACGATAACATGATGTCAAGGGTATATAACAAGATCTTGGTAAATAGTCGACTATTTTTATTGCATCTAAATTTCGACTGTATTTTATAATAATTTAACGAAACATTATTTTGGCATTAATAATCTGATGATAACCCGAAAGCTAAGCTCGAGGGCTTTCATCTATGATTATTAATGTCAAAGTAATGCAGAGTAAAATTAATAAATACAAGAGAAATTTAGCAGCAATAAAATAGTCAACAATTATTCAAGGTCGTGTTATATTTATGAAGATTATTTCTTGAATCCAATTCTTTCTATCAGTCATATGAATAACACTGTATTGTCAGGGATTGTAGCCTAGATTACCCTATCTATCTCTTCGTTATTGGTTTCTCCAATCCGATTCCTTTTCAAATTCTTATACAGCTTCAACACGATTGATTCTGTTTGACGTTTAAGATGTATTTATTTAGAGTACTGTCGGATGCACAGGATCCTTGTTATATAGGTATAATGCTGAATAGTCGTAGGTAATATCCCAAGACCATGACAAATAGCCGACTATTATTTTCTTCATAATTCTATCGAGAGTACCTTTTATTTTGACAATTTAATGAGACCATATGAACATTAATAATCTGAATGGCTCCCGAGAGTTTTGCTCGAGGTAGTTATTCATAATCATTCAAATATACTCGTTCATATACTCTTTACTCTTCACGGTATTTTCTGGGATAGATTTGCTTATATATGCATTGATTTCTGTCATAGAAGACAACCCAAAACGAGACATTTCAATTTTGAGCGACTGAGTTGTCAACGTTTGACACTTATACAAACAAAAGAAAGCTTTGTTTACATGAATAGCCGTGTTTACTTAAATATCCGGTTGTTTACCTAAATAGCCGCTCATATCACATATCATGTGACTTCAGTCATGAAATTTCATTGGTGTAGCAATGTGTGAATGAAATAATCGGTGACTATTGTGTACCATGCAAATAGTAATAGAGCGTGTTGATAGATTCTGTCAAATATGAAACAAACGTATGATTGGTTGATGACTGATATTCAATAGACGAAAGAAATAATCACAGAAATAATGATGATGTTGGGACCAACGGACTGGCTATCATAACACCTCAGACTCAGCCAGGAAGGTGGTAGGGCACTGCTAGTGAGAAAACTTCTGCATTTGCTGGGGATACACCAAGACGTTGAATGCGAAGCTGTCGCTCGCATCAGAATAGATATCTTCGGACACTGTAGTGTAGAAGATACATCCCATGGGAACACCTCATGAGAAATCTCCAGGAGTTCATGAAAAAGAATCGATAGCGGGGTGCAAAATAATAATGTCGAGCTGTCTCAAAAGTTTGTATGGATGCCTTAAAAAAAGGCCTTGCTACCGAGACTTTTGTGAATAGCATATTGTCCATCTCGACTGGAAGAAGAGATACACGAAGTCTCAACGGTTAGGTAATTATTTTTTCAGGTATTCTCAGGAGGTGGTATATGACCCTGAAAACTGAGCATTCAGTTATTTCCGCTGTTTCCAAAGTATCCGAATAGGATCATTTTATTTTATCCAGTGATGTAGAGCTTTCAGATAAAAACGTTTAGCAACATTTCTTGGTTCTCAAATCGTTAGTTCTCGTCCTGAATTCTGCCCTGCTCGGATATCAATATAATTTAATGATGAAGGAAGGCAAACTTTTTCGAACAATTATTGGGTTTTATGTTTTATGTCGTTCTCAAATTAGATTCATTTGATGCTTTCGCTTCTCTTTATTATTATTTCAGCAGACTCTTCATTGCGTATGAAATGCCTTAATGGAAAAGATGTAACCTCATCTCACGTGAACAAGCTGTTCTTGGAATTCATTTGCCAATTAGTCTCTAGTTATATTAACTATAACAAGACTTGGCAGGAGAGAATGTGAGCTACTTAAATGAAATCATGACTGCAGAACTATTATACCCTATATAGCGAAGGATTTTATAGTGTTGTAATAAATCTTACGATGTTCTCTCAGATGGTTGACTTCCCTCTCAGCTGAATTTTATCTGCTTCAATATACTCTTATATTCGAGTGATTTAACCGGTTAAAGTTCGGTGTTATTATTTTATCTTAATTTCATTTATCGAGTACATAATCAACAGATCTTGATCCAATTAGAGATTATTAAGTTACCTTAAATATACAGTGCGCGTGTATAGTATGGACACTTAAATATACTTGGAATGGCACAACTTATTTTAATAAAATTCTGTATATGAATATGAACCAGGTTTTCATTTTCAAATACTTCGTATTATCTACTAGTTCGATACCATGTTTGAATGTGAAAAGTAGATAGAACATTTAATAAAAAACTATCGAAATGACATGGAAAAAACAGAACATATGCCAAAAGAAACAAAAGGAGGAGGAGTTGCGGTCAATCGATTCAAGTAGGTATAGTTTATTGGACAAAACCTGAATCAGTGAAAAAACTGATAAAATAAATCGAAATCATTTCACATTCACATACTAAACAATCTAAATTAGAAAAAAACTACTTTTTTGAAATTTTCATCAGCTCATAGCGTTTGTCTCACTCTTTATATCAAATTCAGCCAGAAGTATTTTGAATGAATATACAAAATGTCAAAAAAAAAATTTTTGGCTCACCCAGTACTTCAATTTTGAACGAACAAACGATGAACATTTCAATTTTATTCTTGGTTTGGTAGAATCTTCATTTTATAGGAATCAACGCCATAAGAATTTTATTTTAAATAACGCTGGACTCAATCTGTTTCTAACAGATGAGTTGTTGTGACTTTTTCGCGTTTTCTTGCAGCTGAAAAGTGCATATATAATCAAGGAGTTAGTCACCCAGGAGTGCCACGGCAAATAATAATAATATCCGTCTTCTATCCGCCAAGGCTATGCATTTGGGTACACTCTATTATTATGTATCATATCAACCCCTTTCATGTTATCGATAGGATTTGGAGCGTTATTCAGAAGATAATAAGTATACCTAATTTTCAAAAAATATTCAGTACACTTTAGGAAAAAATTCCAATGAAGATGATTAAAAATGATGAAAAAATATACCTTTGATATCTACGCGTTGTCAGATGGAAATAACTAAGGACTAATTAGTTCAAGAATTTATAAACTCTGAGAAAGTGACTCGATTAATTAAATATTACAGTTCAGATGCGGCGTTATCCTGTCTAAAAGCAACAGTAAAGTTGTCTGTTAGAATATTTGAACCGACTAGGTAATTTTCCTCTTCTTTTCTGTCCTTATACTTTTCATGAAGTACTTTTTAATGAATTCGCAACACTGGAAAGTATCCACCTTATTTCGATATAACCCTGACTGCTTCAAAAATCAATGTTCAGATGGCATTTTTTAGAGAATCAAGAAATGGAAAATAGGTAGTTGTGTCTTAGGTAAAATTTCAGAAAGCTTTGGAAAAACGTACTCGTCCAAGGATTTGCGGTTCTTTGGAAACAAGTTCTGAAAAATTATACTTTTGACAAAAAGGTGACGAAAAGAGTGAATTTGATATAACAGATGAGAGATCAACCATTAAGTAAAATTCGGTATATTTTCTGTATGCAATTGTTTTTTGTTACATAATCCTACATCGTAATAATCACCATTGAAAAACGTTTTGAATTGTATTGATTTAAGAATTATTTGGTACTTTTTTAGTTTTTTTTAAATACTAATCCAAGTGAGTTGATCCGTTTTAATTGCAATATATTATGTGATACCAAACTATTGGTTGAATATTAATCAAATAAAGGCAATTAAAAAGGGTGAGTGAAGAAAAATATAAAAATTCTCCATAGCAGAAAAAATGACATTTTCATGAATATATGGTTTTACTTTCAAGAACGATATTTGTAAGACACCAAATTCAGTTAATAATATACCCCAATGAATTTTCTTGATTAAGAAAATAATTATGATTCATATCAAGTCTATGTAGTATTATATCAGTTTTTATGATAGTTGATCATCTATTCCAAGAAAGCTTACTCTGTTTCATTACCAATGGAGACATTTTGAAACAACAAATATTTCAATATAACATATATATATAATGTATAATTTCAAAATTCATATGTACCTACCTATACTGAGTTGTCAAATGTTTAGACCCGCCTTTTTTCCTAGTCGAAATGAGAGTTATTGAAAAAAAAATTCGAAAGTTGAACGATGTTTCACTCTTTTTGTAAACTCATATATTTTTTGTTGTGCTATTGGTGAAGTGACTTTATCGCAATGTTTTTGAATGGACTCATACAGTGACCGGCAGAAAGTACGCATCATATGGGAAATTCTTTTGTTAATAGATTTTGACAAATATCGATACGTGCAATCCCTTCTGCATCTAAAGAAACCCCAGAAGACGATGTACAGTGCCGTTCGTCTTTTCGTATGTGGCGGGAAATTCCAAAAATTTAAATTTTTTGTCTCAAAACACACTTATTTGAAAAAATATCGAAAAATGTTATTCGGAAAAGTTGTTCAGAACGACATTTTATAGCTATGTACAAGTTTTGAGAGAAATCTGAGATAAAAAAATAAAAATTAGTTTTTTTCCATAAAAAAATTTTCTGTTTGGAAATAATAGATTTCTGGAATAGAAGCTCATTAGTAATGACAACAGTGATATTTCAAATAATATTTTGTAGAGATTCACAAGCTATATCTATTGTATTCAGAGAAAATTTGAAATCTGTGAATTTGCCATGTGTTCAGCTGCTTCATAAGAGGTCACTGAAATATCTTCAGGACATTATAATCCCGTTATAGAAAATTATTAATAAAGAACCATGTTTCTACACAATTTCAATTTGAATTTTTCATTAGAACAAAAAGTTAATGATATTTGGCAAATTGTTGGAATCAGGCATACCTACAATATTGTCATTGTTGATACCTGCATCGACAGATTTTTTCATGATCGAAGCGACCATGAAACCATTGAATTGTAATGCTAATATGTCATTAAGAGTTTTCAAACGATTCAGAAGTATCTTTCTTGCATAGTTTCTTCCATTGTAAAAGTTATTTTGTAATTTTGTTCTGCATTACCAAAAATTAGAGATGCCTTAAGAAAATCTAAGTTTGCAAGAAAAAATTGAGCTCGTCGTATGTGGCGAGTATATTCATAGTTCCAGAGAAGCAGCAGATATATTCAATGCTAGACATCCAAATAAGAATATCCATGGATCTACTGCATTGCGTATTTTGAACAAATTTAAAGCTACAGGCAGTGTTGAAAATCGTTTCAAAATTCCACATAGTAAACTCGTCACTAATGAAGAAGGTACCTTTAATGTTTTGTTATCGGTCACAGAAAATCCACAAATGGCACTATCGGAGGGGCAAGAAAAAACTGGTGTATCAGAAAAATCCATTCTTTTTATGGGGGTACCTTAAAAGTGAGGTTTATAAACATCGGCCATTTCATAATATCGACCATTTAGAAGAAGTAATACGGCAATGTATCAATAATATTACACCACAAATGCTGCAAAATGTGTCCAGGGAAATGAAATTCCGAACAACTACTTATATTGAACGTCAGGGTAGACATGTCGAGTAACGGACAATTAAAAAGTTTGCAGAATATATCAAATGGTTTGGTTTATAATTATCTTTTATTAACAAATGTTTGAAAATAAAAAGTAAAAAATATTTAAGTTCTTGTTATGTCAAAAATTACATAAACTTTTTGTTCAAATAAAAAATTCAATTTGAAATTGTGTAGAAACATGGTTCTTTATTAATAATTTTCTATAACGGGATTATAATGTCCTGAAGATATTTCAGTGACCTCTTATGAAGCAGCTGAACGCATGGCAAATTTACAGATTTCAAATTTTCTCTGAATACAATAGATATAGCTTGTGAATCTCTACAAAATATTATTTGAAATATCACTGTTGTCATTACTAATGAGCTTCTATTCCAGAAATCTATTATTTCCAAACAGAAAATTTTTTATGGCAAAAAATTAAATTTTATTTTTTTATCTCAGATTTCTCTCAAAACTTGTACATAGCTATAAAATGTCATTCTGAACAACTTTTCCAAATAACATTTTTCGATATTTTTTCAAATAAGTGTGTTTTGAGACAAAAATTTTAGATTTTTGGAATTTCCCGCCACATACGAAAGGACGAACGGCACTGTACAACGTTTTCTGGGGTTCATTTAGATGCAGAAGCGATTGCACGTATCGATATTTGTCAAAATTTATTAACAAAGGAATTTCCCATATGATGCGTACTTTCTGCCGGTCACTGTATATCATGTTTAGTATCATTAGAAATCTTGTTTTTTTCTCATTTAGGTAGTACCAATATTATTTCAACTCCCTCAATAGATACAGTTTGTTTCGTATTTTTGTGTCCACCTATGTAATTAATTTACCTATTGCTTGCTTTTCTTAAAAATGTACTCAGGGAGTGTAGCCAGACGAATATTCTAGCGAAATGGCAGTGGCGTACGTAGGTATAACTTTCCCAGATGCTTATTTTTCGAAGAAAAACACTTGTTAATGTTCCATTGGAAGATTTGTTTCAGAATACCTCAACTGTCCTAGTCCTGAATTTTTCTTGAATAGATGGTCAGAGAAAAAACACAGAAATAGTAATTATTATTCTTTGTTTCAAAATTTCAGAAAATCACTTTTCTTCGTAAGTCCTGAAAACTTTTTTTGTTATTTGAATCCGTTATCACAGATAAAAAATGTAAAGTCTCGAATGGATGAACCATTAAGGAAGATTTTTGAGAATATTCCATATCCATTATAGACGAAGAGCCAGCAACGTATTTCAAGTTGTCATTTCATAAGTCGTGAAAATTTGGGTATTGAATATCATATACCTCTTGAACAATAAAAGTCGAGTTAATAAGAAACTTGTAAATAAAACAATTGTACATATGAAAAAAAAAATATTTAAACCTGCATACTCCACTATCTGAACCAAATTGCTATGTTGCTAGTATATCCGTCTGGCTACATTCTTCCACTGAGTAAATTTTTGAAGAAATTAGGCAATCGGTAAGTGAATTACAGAAGAGGATACAAGAATACGAAACATATATACTGTACCTATATATCGAGAGACTTGAAATAATATTTGTACATGACATATGGTTCCGTTAAAAAAATTGCCGATGACGTCACTCCTACACCAATACCATATCAAAAAAATATTTGAATTCACAGAAAGATGCATAGTAAAATACCGTTTAACTTTCATATGAACTTTCTTTCAATAACTCTCATTTCAACTGTAAAAAATAGGTAAGTCCATATTTGACTAACTCAGTAAATATATTTGTTAAATATTATTTTATTTTTATCATTATTTGCAATAATCTTTTCTCTAGGTTTACATCTGAACCTTTTATGTGCCAAATGATGCATTCATTGGATCATCGGGTATTAGGGAACTTTTGCTACAGTGAAGATGAGAGACCTTTCATAAAAAACCGTATTATGCTTAGCAAAACGAATCTGATTTTTATAGAAGTTATCATCCAAGTTCTCATATTATTCAAGGGTTAAATGGATAAATGAGAATATATATCTACAATTATTATATTATCATACTGACTTTATTTGATTTATTCTGAACTGGTCTCATAAGCGCATTAATTCTGATACTGATTACTGATACGTTCGACTGGATACAATGCAAAAGCTTGTGAACGTCGTGTCTATCACATTCATAAATATATAAGACAACTTGCATTAAAATTTTAGTATATTGGCTAATAACAAATAATATCACTAACGTCACTATTTTCACTCGGGTTTGAGGGCCGTCGTTTTTGGGTAGCTTTTTCAGAGGCTTATATCCTGGATAATCTCCGATGACGGTCATCGACACCCTGAATCTCAGTAGGGATGCTGTTTACGAAGTTTGTCGGTCTAATTAGGACTCACCCTGTATATCAAAATTAACATTGATGTCCAGTTCATGCTATAAAAATCTCTAAACTATATTATCTTAACGGTCTTCATTCCTTCTTTTCCAGAGATGAAGACCCTTGAGTTGTTGTTGAATCGTCGATGTGTATTTGTTTCGATAATCTCTAGTTCATCATCAAAGTTCCGCGGATAGAATTTGGCCGTGAGACACTTATTTTCACATACCTCTAAAGATCAGACATTTAGCAGGATATATCATTCAACTTTCAATTAACAAAGACCATCATTTTATGAACCAATGCACCAGGAAAACAACATTTCCATGATTCATGAAATTTCCACGAGGTTTATGTGAGGTCCGTATTCCTCTTAGAAATGTCGTAGATAATATTTTTTTGGTGTGGTCGGTGGATCAGCGGTCTAATGCGCAGGCCGTTCGAAACTCCAGCATAGCGATAGTCGGTTCGAATCCGATGTAGGTACGAGAATTTTTGTCAACTACTTTATATCGGATCGATAGGCGGCCGCATGCCTTGTTGAAAAGCAAGTGTATTGTGAGTTGTCTAGATGTCAATCTCTTCTAGTGCTAGCTTGGAGTGCACACCGACCACCCGAGGTGGTGCTGTAGGTTTTCCTACAGCTGAAAAGTGAATACACCACCTGAAACATCAGTAAGTCGCCCCGGAGCGCCACGGCAAATAATAATAATAGGCGTCCTCTACCCGCACAGTCTATGCCTTTGGGTACACTCAACGACTGTTTATGAGGGAGTATTATTATTATTTTATATTATATTAAAGTGTTATTCTTCAATTCAACGATTCTGTGTTACCTGAAACTGGAAGATTGCCTTGCAATGTAATTCATAGCATTCCTCGTTCAATAGTGTATCTCCTGAATAAATAAATTACCTGTAATCGGATACTACAATTCAAATTATAATTGACTAGGACAGACTCCGGAGAGAAGAAAACATGGGAAAGAAACACCTTACTAAATCAGATTCAAACTCAAGTCGAAGTTTTAATAAAAATCCGTGCCACGAAGTAAAGCAGCTTACTGTAAAGTCTCATTTTGAGAATTATCCAAAAACTCTACATTTTCAACTGCTGTTCGAAAACATTCACACAACTTTAACTTACTTTATCATCGACTTGTTAGCAAATTACCTCTCTCCATTTTAATGTGGAAAATTCAATGACAACATCAAGAAAACACTCATCCAAGAAGAAAATTATTTATGAAAAATGAAAGCTATTTATTTTGCCATGGATTGTTTTTGGGCCGCCTATGTTGTTGTCCTGATGTTATACAACACGGCCCATAAATAGAATATCCGTAGTTGTATTTTGATAAAATGAAAGCTTCGCAGAGTAAGAATTTCGTTTTTATGTCGAAAGGTATTACCTATTACTATATATTAATTCAAAGTTTGTACACTATTTATGTGTGATGGAAATTTCAGGTCATTGTCAAAAACTACTCCTAAATTTTTAACAGAGCCAGATGGGTTGACGGTAAGACCGTCTACTTCTATTTTGATTTCATTTTCCAAAATTTCTCGTTACATTGGCGAACAAAAGACGAGTACAGATGTTGTATAAGCATTGATCAATAAGGAGTTTACGTGAAAGTACGACGATTTTTTCAATATCAGAGTTGACCTCTTCCACAAACTCTACTGAATTTGCTGTGTCCAAGATCCTGTAAATCTGAGTGTCGTCAGCATAGAGGCCCATTTGACAGTACCTGACTGTACTCGGAAAATTAACAGTATATAACGTGAAAATAAGTAGCCCAAGTATTGACCCCTGGGGAACGCCACGACAAGTCAAGAGGGGTTGAGATTTGTTGGTGTATTTGCACGCTTTGTTCCCTGTTCAGGAAAGTCGAAGGTCACTGCAGATGGAGATAGATCTATGAATTTCAATTTTGGTAGGAGAAGATAGTGGTTAATGGTGTATCAAAAGACTTGCTGAAGTCTAATAATACCAGAATACAGGCTTTTTTAGGTTCGATTCCCCTTATGAAGTCGTCAGTGACATTCAGCAGTGATTTTTCACAGCTGTGATTTTTCCGAAAACCAGAATGTAACTCAGAAATCACGAAATTGACATTTGGCGAATTTTTCAAGTACTTTCGAAAGTGTTAGTAAAATGCTGATCGTGCGTAGATGTTTGAAAGCTTCTGGAGTTTTTTTAGGAATAGGGGTAATTTATGCTTCTTTCCATGTATCTGGAAAAACACTGTTCATCAAACAGAAATTGATAATAAATCTCTGAATTTAACTAGATAAATTTTCAAACAAAATCGTATTCGTTGAAATTGAAAAATGTATTCGCTGATAAACGAGGTCTTATTATATAACCCCCGATAATAAAATAAATTAACCCGTGAATCGGGCAAATATGTTAACTTTCTCCAAACGAATGGAGCAAATAATGTTATTTTGGATTGTAATCAACAAAAGGGTGCTTTAGAGTTGCAAGTTTTGTACCTGCGGCACTCGAAATACTGATCAAAGGCTTCGATTTTCGAAAAATTCATTAAAGCGCTAATTTCTTCAAAACCATCCTAGAGGTCATAGTTTGATTAGTCATGAGCTGGATAATCCAGAAAAGATAATTTACACCCATATATAAAATTAAACTCATTAAACTCTTAAAGAAGACAACTTCGATAGACACGAAGTTTTGTGAATTTATGCAAGAAGTGTGTAATTAAAATAATGGGTTTGAATGTAATGTCTTATTATCCGACGAATTAACTTTTTTTACAAACGGTACTGTGAATACGCAAATTTCTTGTTATTGGGCAATAGAATATCCCAATTGGACGATGAAAGCTTATACCCAATATACCCAAGAAGTAACTGTATGCGTGCTGGGATTCTTAGGAATACCACTGTAGGACCATATTTTCTGACGGTACTGTACCAAGTGTATAAATTATTTGAAAATGTTACAAACTCATGTAGTTCAATATTTAACTGAGACACTTCCAGCTATCAATTTACCTGATCGAATAGTTTCTACTATTTGGTTTCATCAAGATGGAGCAGGTCCACATTATGCTCGAGTTGTTTGAGATTTTCTCAATGAAACATTTCCCAACCGCGGGATTGGGCGACGCGGATAGACTCATTTTTCTGGGGTTACTTGAAAAGAAAAGAGTACATAAACAGACCCACCAATTTGGGAGACATTGAAGAGAGAATTCGAACTGAAATTCAACGAATTACAGTTCGAGCATTTGCTGCTGTTTATTTGTTATTTGTTTATGTTCACTTACCTATGACATTTCTATTGCAAAAAATGAAATTAATGTTGAGAAATATGAACACTGGTTTCTGCAGCTTGAAGTATTATATATGACGTTTGAGGTATGGTTGAAGGAAGAAAAATATGGATTTTCAATGTATGATATAATAAAAATATATCTTTTTAATTTCAAAAAAATATCGATGACGTCATATTTTGTACAGTGGTGGAGAAAAAAATTGTTTTGTCCTTTTAGACTTCAGGAAACCGCTTCGAAATCGTGATAAAAAAAATCTGAGACTGAGAAAAAACATCGAAGTGATAAATGACACTTCCTGTAAGTATGATAGAAATATTTTCAGATTCAAGTGAACTGAGAAATTGAAAGTTGCTTCCAACATACTCAAATTAAGTTAATCCTCAACCCGCTGTATCGGTTGTCAATTCCTTTATCAAAAATTATAGATTTCAAGAACTCACCTTGAAATGAAACGTCGCTTCGGGCTGGCGCGCGAACTTTTTCCGGACTCCGGAGAGCCGAACGCTCGGTCAGTGTCAGAAAGTGAGTTTGCGAAGGGCCGGCAAAAGTTATACTAACCCTTGCGAGCGACGACCACTTGCTGCGCTCAACACGTGTCAGTCGGGCGAGTAGATCAGAGCAGTGTTTTTGACAGGCGCCTATCTCGTCCCGACACGGATGTCGATGTCAAGTTCAGGGCTTCTTCGAGGTTTCGCGCGACTCTAGAAAATCGCAACCGAATCGAGTTATCTTTCGATGTGGAATGATTGAAGCGACACGTCTTAATTTTTTTTCATGAGCTTGGAGCCGTGAAAGACATGTGTCTATAGAGTGGGCGCGAAGGATAAAAAAAAGTTGAGTCGAACACTTGTATTTTCCTTCTCTGGTTCCCAAGAAAAGGTAAAATCTGTTATGATCGGAGGATTTTTCCTATATTGCGATTCTGGAAAAGAGTAACCCAGATAGCACAATCATATGAGCAACATATGCTTTCTGATGCATTTAAAATATCTAATATTTTCATGAAACAATTTTCAACTTTTGGAGAAAATCTTGCAAGAACAATAATTGACAACCTTAAAACTAATGCCGCTTCAGGAAGAGGCAAAATTTCAGCCAAAACTATCAACATGATAAAAGCCAATATTGTTGAAGTTCTAGTTCGCTTGAAAAGTGGCGTTTTTCTAAATAGGTTGAAAAACGCTGGTATAACTCCTATATTCAAAAGAGGTGACCCATATTTCGTTAAAAATTACCGACCAATATACAGGGTGTTCCAAATTAAGTCGGCACCATTGCCAACTCCGTTATTATTGATGCTACGAATTCGGTTAAATGGGCAAACTGGTAGCATTTTTAATGGCCTTCTCGATGCCGAAAACAAAATAAAATTGACATTCGCGTTTTCAGAATATTTCATAAAATGAATGAATTTCGAATAAAACCTCATGATTGTCCAAACACCCAATTTTGGTACTTATACGAATACCAATATTTTGCTGGGATGTGAACTCGTGAAACCCGTGATCATCATGTCGCACCACTCAATTGACTCCACTGAGCTATTTAGTATTAATGTACAAAACGATAATTTCCATCTTAAAGCCATTCCGCCAGCCGCATTTATTTTGTGAATCAAAATATGTCTGCTGTAATGATAACTTTGAAGCCGTTTTTGTACAGAACAGAAAATACTGGAGGGTCAAATGAATGTGGTTGGAAAAAATGTGTTTGATTCGATAAAACATTATTATTATGAGCAATCAAGTTGCCTTGAAACTTTGTTGAAATACTATTTGTCAAATAGTCTCAAGTAAATCATGACAATGTCATAAATTATTGAAACTGTCAACTACTGTTTGAATATTTTTCGAAATGTAATTTTTCCATCAAGAAAAATGTGATATGATAGAATCCTACTTGGATTGCCAGAAAAATAACGTAAAAGCACTC
This sequence comes from Chrysolina americana, assembly GCA_958502065.1. Lineage (NCBI taxonomy): Eukaryota > Metazoa > Arthropoda > Insecta > Coleoptera > Chrysomelidae > Chrysolina > Chrysolina americana. The sequence goes on along the minus strand of OY293411.1, from coordinate 10,955,115 downwards.
CAACACTACAGCAATTCGTTCCCCGATCGTGAATTACCTAATCGGCGTTTTTTTGCTGTGCTTCATCGTCGAGTCAGGAACAATGAAAACGTTTTTGAGAAGAGGAGAACTAAAAAACGTTTTGTAATATCTGAAGATACAGAAATTGACGTTTTATCCTACTTTGAGGTATATCCAAATAATTCCATCAGAGATTTATTTAGAAAAATAGCTGTTCCATTGTCTGGTATTCCACGAATTCTGAAGAAACATAAGAATTCTCCTTAGAAGTTAAGAACCTGGTGATCCTGAGAGACGATTGGGGTTTTGTCGGTGGTTTATGAATAAATGCAGACAAGATCCAAACTTCTATAGAAATATTATATGGAGCGATGAGGCTAATTTTTCAAATCGTGGGATGCATAATAGAAAGAATTTTCATTATTGGAGTAGACATAATCCATTTCTAGTCCATCCCCACAATCCGCAAAGACGATTTACTATTAATGTTTGGTGTGGTCTATTTAGAGGCCGAATTATCGGTCCATTTTTCTACCATGGTTCTTTGAACGGACCTCGTTACATAAATTTATTAACAAGAGTGTTGGAAGAGTTTTTCGATGATCTTGATCTGGAGGCTCGTCAGATGATCTATTTTCAGCAGGATGGAGCACCAGCACATAATGTCAGTGGAGTAAACATAATGCTGCGAGGCTGTTTTGGAAACAGATGAATTGCTACAAATGGTCCTGTTAAGTGCCCCCCTCGTTCACCAGACATGACACCTCTAGATTTTTATTTTTGGGGATTTCTGAAAAATGAGGTGTACAAAATGAAACATAATAATGTAGATAAACTGAAAAATTATATTGAAATTATAATTAATAGAATTGATGGCCGAACTGTGTTGAATGCCACACGTAGTGTCAATAGAGGGGCCCAAATATGTGTTCACCAAGAAGGCGGTGTTTTTGAACATTTACTCGATATTTTATAGCGCTCTATCAAATCTGTAATTTGGAACACCCTGTATATCATTGATAATATTGCAAAATTGTATGAAAAAATTATAACCAGCAGATTTGAAAATCACATCGATTACCACAAACTCATCTCTCCTAAACAATTTGGTTTCAAGGCAGAATGTTTCACTGAGGATGCACTGCATTATTTTACTAATTAAATTCACCAACATCTCTATACAAATCAGAAAGTGTTAGGTATTATCTTGGAATTAGCTGAAGCTTTCGACAGAATTTCACACTATAAACTTTTGGAAAAACTTGAAAATACGGGATTAGAGGTTTATCGTTATCATTATTCAGAAGTTTCTTATAGATGAGAAAATCAAATCTGTTGTATTTTTTGTATTGAGGTAAGCTCGGGTAAGTGAGACCGTGATTTTCATTAGTTCGCATTGAATTTAGTCCTTCTGATGAACCTGAACTAATATAACAATGAAATTTTGCAGGTATTTACTTCGAAGGTCAGTCTTTGTAATACGCCACAGAAAATTGTTGAAAAACGTATTCTAAGAATTTTATTTATATATTCAGATATACATCTCCATTGGTCACAATTTGGGGCAAGTGTGATTCTGGCCAAATTTAAAGATATCAATGCACGTAAATCTCTCTTTGGGGCAGGTGTGAGTACACAGTAAAGGAACTTTCACCACAATTTATTTGTTTCGAGATATCTTTATACAAAACATAGTTAGGAACTTTTTAATATTGAATTTGAAATGCCCTATTGGAAAAAAAAAAATAATCGTGAAAGTGAACATTTGTTGAAAAGAAAAATTTACAGGTAGAAATCGAATGAGAATTTCATTGATCCCCATCTTCTGACGAGTGGTGATGGAAGCACAGTTGTAATTTCATCCTCAGAAAGTGTATCAATGTCTTCCACATCTGGCCAGGTATATTGTTTGGCTCTCTGAGATTTCCGTATATAATATCGTACTATAGCTGAGAAAATATTACTGTTTAGATTGGCCAAATGAACCAGGTTCCCACTTACCTCGACAGATAGGTCACACTATCCCCAATAACATTTAATTTCGGTGTAAGTGTGATATGCAATGGAAAAATGTAAAAAAAACAACAAAGAAGAAAAGTGTATAAAATGGATTCTTACCTTAGATTTTAACAATACACTCAAAGCTTGAAATAAACTCGATATACTCGTTCGGGTTGATGAATTGTAGGTAAGGAAATTGGGAAAAATATTTGGATTTCACAAGATCTCTTTGGTATTTTATATGATGGTTATGGATTCATTATGAGTGTAGGCTTTTCGTCAATAGATGGCATTGGGCTGTCGCCCGGTTTAGCGAAGATAGCGAGCAAACTCACACTTGCTCCAAATTCACACTTACCCGAGCTTACCTTATTCAATATCTTATATCATTTGATGTCTTATTTTACTAACCAAATGTTCATAATACTTTAACTAGTGTCATAGTAATATAAAAAATAATTATCAACTCAATGAAGTCAATAATGAACATTTACTTTCGAATGGTCATGTTCCAAAAAAATTGATTTTTAGGTCAATTGTTATTGGAAAAAACTAATAGCCATAAAAATGTTTTCTCCACAAGTGCTACGAAAGTGCCTGAGCACAATCATGCCATATACCCATACCTATGTACATAACCTTAAAGTTTAAGGTTATGTCGATGCATATACCTGGAACATATCTATTGTGTTATTCCTTCAGTAAAAATGCACTTTCCTATAATACAAAAATTTATTTGGACTAGTTGACTATAATTCTGCTAATTTTGCTCAAATTTCCATATAAGTATTGTAGATCCTGACATCATCATCACGTAGTCCAATTCACAGATCGATCCTATGACGCTGCTGTCAAAAATTCGATTTCAGCTATTTTGGGTTCTGTGCATCGATTTGATTTTGGTGCTCTCAGTCGAAACTAAACTTTCTTATAAATGAACTCAGTTGTAGCTCATGAGTCCCCATATTTGAATAAAAATTAATGTCTCACAAAGGGTGTTGCATTACAGCATGGCAAGATAATGTTCACAAAAATAGATGAATATCAATACCATATTCGTTTCGATTCTCACTCAATCCTTTAAAACTAGAAAACAAACAGCTAGAATTTCCCAATTTTTTTAAAAAGCATGGGTCTTCATCAACTACATGAAGATTCATATGACTGCCTGTCCAACAGAATATAGCTTTCCATGTACAGGTTGACAATTCAAATGCTATATTGCATGAAAATTGCCCATAACTGTAACTAGGATATGAAAGTTGAATTGAAATGACTCATGAAACACTCTACTTATCACCCCCCCTTATTTTCAGCCGCCTATATCTCCCCTCCTGATCCACAGCCACCCGCATTCAAATACTTTCAATAGAAATCTCTACTTGTGGTACCTCATTGAATAGTTGGTGGAAAATGCTTTCCCCTTCCTCTTCTCCCCCTCCTCGTCAAACAAGTAATTAAATATTATTTCTTTGAACACCTCTGCGTATGAAAATTAAATGAAAAAACATTTTATTCACATGAATAGGTATTTTCAAGTTCAAAGTAGTTAGTTAAAAAAAATATAATAGATAAAACAACTTATGAAAGTTGCGATACAGTGGTTTCTGCATTCTATATTCAATTATTACCATCTTTAGTATGAAAAGAGAGTGCAAATTATCTAATAGTGTTCTTTGTTGTTCTCGGGAATATTAGTATCTGCATTATTCCAATACTCAGCAATTTTGTTTAAAAAACTGTTTAAAATTGTTATTTCCGTCAACCAGCTGCACACCCTCAAGAGTACAACCCTCAAAAGTCTTCGAAAGACTTGTCCGAGCTAGGGAAGACGCAGTCCTTACCTTTGAACGTGTGATGCCATGCACGAGACCGATGACCATACTGGGAATCGAACCCATGACCCTTAGGTTAAGAGACAAGCGCTCTACCATCATGACCATCACGGCCCATTACATTTACTCGCGTCGAGTAAAATTGTTTTGGTATTTTGGATAGTTTCTATTTCTTGAATTTTATTCACACCAATGGTTCAAAAATCCATTTAGCTGATGTGAAATATTATCTAAACTAGCCGCAGAATACTATCATCACTTTGTGCTTGGTACATTCAGCTATATAGAAAAAAAAACGATATTGTCCGCAGTTCCCATATTACTGAAGCCATTGTGCAATAACAATTGTGATACGGCCGAGGCAAGCTCGGAAAAAAGAAACGTACTCGTAATAACTATGTTGTGATGTAAGTAATGAAAAAATAGTATTGGAGATAAGGCCGTTAAGGCTGAAACATTTTGGCGATAACATTTTATTTCTATAATCAAGGTGATGCGGTCACTGATACTTCATTTTTCTTATAATGAATTTTCCACGAATATGAAAACACTGAATGGACCATTTCCAACAACTTCGCCCGCCGGATCAGTTGGAGCAAAATTACATATACCAACGCGTTCATATTGACACAGTGAAAAGTATTGTTATTTACATCAAAACACGTTTACAGGATCAAAGGCTTTGTTTGTACACATGGATTTACTAATAAATAATAACGATACAATGTGTTGGACATAGTGGCCCTATTAAAAAACGATCGAGAAAAAATATGCATTTTGATAGTCTCTCTAGAATGAAGAAGACATTTCAAATTATTGTGTTTAAATGACATACTTACTATATAAAAATGAATAAAAAGTCCAGTTACACAAATACTCACATTATCTATTTCTCTCACGTGGTATTTATTGTATTTATTAGTATTTTCAAGTAATTGGTCATGTTTGATGTCTTTTCATAAATACAGAATTAAAGCTCAGTATCTACTGTTACACCAAGAGGTAACTAACTTAAGAAAATGCAGTGAATTTCCGACCTATCGATATCTTGTGCTGAAAAATTTTTAGAGCTAGTAGTAGCTATTGAAATAGTTTAATGAAAATAATATTTGTTTTCTGTATCAACCTGGTTCTGATCCAATCATTCATGTCAGTCAGCCATTCAGTTAACTGTTACCGAATGGAAGAATAATATGAGTAAAAATATGTATACTGTGGCTGTATTTTTACATTTCAGACGAGCATTTGAAACTGTAAATCATGATATACTAATTAGAAAAACTGAAACATTATGGCATAAGAGACAAAGTACCATAATTACAAATAGAAAACTACGTATATTAGAAGTACAACATGGAGTCCCACAAGGAAGGATTATGAGTCCATTATTGTTCCTTCTATAAATAAATTATATAAATCAATATAGTGATATAGTGAAAGATTTAAATGCTGTAATACAAAAGATGTATAATTCTTTAAATCGTATAACAGAATACCTTAAAATGAACAAATTGATTCCAAAAGTTGATAAAACAAAAGGTATATACTTGCGTCACCATATAAATACAGACAAAACAATATTGATGAAATTCACATCAAAATACAAGATAATGAAATTGAACTAGTACTTACATGAGTCCAGAATCATGCAATGAGAATTACCTTGAGATGTGGGAAACATTACAACGGTTTTCTATAGAAAATAGACTCACTTAATTGACTAGGAGTTGAAATTATAAAATGCTACATAACGTCGGCTTAGTGTGTTGTGACCATTTATTGATCATTATACAAGACATCAGAAAAAGAAAAAAAATGCATTGATTGTGTAAATCAGCTAAGTTATTGGTAGACGGATATTCCGTGATTTTTATTGACGCTAAAACCATTATATTCTTCTATTTAGTATTAAATTTTATTTGCAGTTTTTTCCTTCCCTTGTTAAATTTACTCAAATGGAGGATTACCTATTTCAAATAAAGATTATTACTATTATCTTGCTTCCGAGGGGCACTTGTCCACCTCTCTTTCCACTATGTAGTGGGGACTTGTCGAGGGATGGAGAGGGTCTGTTAATGTCAATTGAAACCTGTTTTATAGTCTTATCAAAGATTTAGTTACTTTATGATGAAACTTTATTGACCTCCAATTTCGTTCGGGGCAGTTTCCTCTTTTGCCCTGTGGTTAATCTAGCTCTGTCAACAGTGCCAACACCAAACCACTGTTCTCGAACGGATGCCACTATTTTAGTCCTCTGTTATAGTTGTTGAAAAATTAAAATTTGGTTGGTTGGTTTGAAGCGGACGGGCCAGATGCAGGGTTTACCCGTGAGACCTCGTAGTCGTAAGTGGTTCCTAGTTAGGCCTGTGTCTTATACCAGATTTGATAGTTTATTCACTAGGTGTTTCGGATTCATGCCTATTTCTAGGTTGGTCTGTCCTAATATTCTGTAGCGCCTGTTGTGCAGCGCGTCGCATTCGAAGATGATGTGAGAGGGTGTTTCTCTGTTTATTCCCATAGTGTGCAGGTGTTTCCTAAGGCTGTAATGTCCGTTCAGTAAGCCAGTAATAGTGCGTATCTTAGATCTGTTTAAGTTGAGAGTATCAGTCGCTAGTGTTTGGCCTAAGTGCCTCTGCTGTGTCGATGTGTCGACTTAATCTGTACTGAATTCAGAGCTTTTATTGCGCTCTGGCTGTCAGAATGTATATGTGTTTTCTTTCATACTCTTGATTCATCTGTTTGCATGTCCTTATAGCATGTGTCTCAGTTTGGAATACTGTGGTGTTATTGCCAAGTGGACGTATAACGTTCCTTTTTTGGCCTTACTCTATGTATTCCAACAATTTGTAGAATATGAATCTTTTAAATCTGCTTCATACGCAGTTACGTCCGGCGTGCCACAAGGTTCCAATCTGGGGCCTCTTCTGTTTTTAATTTTCATTAATGACTTGGCAACCTCTTTAAATATTCCTAGCTTACTATTCGCAGAAGATCTTAAATTATATTATAAAGTTGATGACATTACTGATTGTCAGCGAGTACAGTCCGAATTAGACTCAATTAAACTTTGGTGTAACGGTAATCGTCTACAACTGAATGTGACAAAATGTAACATTATATCATTTACAAAAAAATCGAGCACCTTGATATATGATTACGCAATCGACAACAAAATAATCAACCGCGTACTAGAGATGAAAGACCTTGGTATCACATATGATAGTAAACTTAATTCAACACACATATGAAAAATACGGTTGCAGACGCGAATAGGATGCTCGGTTTCATTTACAGAAATAGTAAAAACTTCAAAAATATTGCCACATTGAAATTGCTGTATTTTGCTTATGCCAGATCCAAGTTAGAATATGGCTCTTTGATATGGAACCCAATCTACGATTACCAAAAAAAGTCAATTGAAAGTGACAATATCCTGTAAGAGGTATCGATCATAAAATTTTTTGGTCTCGGTTCGAAATGATATCTTTGGAAAAAAGAAGAATTATACTTGGTACAAAATTCTTGTATAAATTAATTAACAACAATATTGATAGTAGTGTTCTTCTAGACGATATGAATTTCTTAGTACCTAGAATTGGAGGCCGACATGGTTTGAAATTTTATTGCGAAGCATCGCGAACAAATGTTATGATACGATCACCTGTAAATTTCATGTGCAGTAGCTTCAACAAAATTTGTAAGATTTGTGATATTCATTTTGACCCTTTGAACACTGTTATATCATGTATAGTTAATATAATAATCGTGTTGTATTCTTACGTTATGATTTTTGTTAGTCAATTCTATTTGAATTTTTTTATTTTTTTCTCTCATGTATTAATAATTAGTAATCAACTATATTCATTTATTCTTTACTACGAGATACTTTTCTCACGTGCTGTCGCTTAGAAGATAGTATGTAATTATAATAACATTTCCTGTAACTGGGTACTCCTGTTGGAAATAAATTGCTTTTTTTTTTCCTGCTTCAATTCCTAAATGGTGGAAGGTTTAAGATGATTTCCATAGCAGCGGTCGGAGTGCTGCTCATAGTGCTCGTGATACACAGACAAGCGAGCCTCTGAAGTTAACCGAGGTTGAGTTTTTGTTACACTTTGGGCCACCACAGCAGCGATCCGTATGTGATTCTGGACAGCAATTAAAACAATTTGCTTCAACAAATTTTGCGTTACAACACTGTTGTCAATTTTTTAATTTTGTTAGTAACTTTTTTCTCCTTTTCAGAAAACGTTGAAGTTCCGGATACAGTGAAAGGTTGAAATCCCTCAATAGAAAATATGTCAAGAAACGAATTTCCCCCACCAAATAAAACTTCCAATCAATACCTGCAGTAATGCTATATTATACAGTCAAGACGATTGTAGATGAACGATAGATTTTGTAAATGATAAAATTAATTTGTGACCGTCACTAGAATTTTTGGAGCAACGAATCGATGAGGTAAGTGCCAAGTTATATTTTGTTTTACACTCCAAACATGTCGACCCACGTCAGTCTTGCACTAAGAGATACTACACATATTGTGTGCTCAAGTATATTAAAAAAAAGTTAAATTTCCCAACAATGAAATGAATAATTATTATATTGTTATGAAAAATTTGGTTTCACAAAAAAGCTGTCAGAAGTGGGATTCGAACCCACGCCCACAGAGTGGACCAGAACGCTCGATACCTATTCTGTAGGCAAGGAATTCCTTGAGTCCGGCGCCTTAGACCGCTCGGCCATCCTGACATATATTGTGGTATGTTGGAATGCAATCCAATGATTACAATGGAATGTATACAAACCAAGTTTGCATTTTTAATTGCCTTCTCGATGCCAAAAACAAAAAAAAATTTGACAGTCGCGTTTTCAGAGTATTTCATAAAATGATATTTTTTTATGCATTTCGATTTGTAAAAACATTCTCAACAACAAATCTCATTTGACTTTTTTTCGTAAAGGTGAAAATAAGACAGTTTTATCAATAGGAAACATTTATACAAACGGATTTGATGAAGCGCTATAAAATAAAATATCGAGTAAATATTCAAAAACACCGCCTTCTTGTTGAACTCATATTTGGGCCCTTCTATTGACACTACGTGTGGCATTCAACACAGTTCGGCCTTCAATTCTATTAATTATAGTTTCAATATAATTTTTCAGAAACCGCCGAAAATAAAAATCTAGAGGTGTCATGTCTGGTGAACGAGGGGGCCACTTAACAGGACCATTTGTAGCAATTCATCTGTTTCCAAAACAGCCTCGCAGCATTCTTTTTACGCCACTGACATTATGTGCTGGTGCTCCATCCTGCTGAAAATAAATCATCTAACGAGCCTCCAGATCAAGATCACCGAAAAACTCTTCTAACACTCTTGTTAATAAATAATGTAACGGGGTCCATTCAAAGAACCATGGTAGGAAAATTGATCGATAATTCTTCCACTAAATAGACCACAACAAACATTAATACTAAATCGTCTTTGCGGATTCTGGGAATGGACTAGAAATGGATTATGTCTACTCCAATAATGAAAATTCTTTCTATTATACATCCCACGATTTGAAAAATTAGCCTCATCGCTCCATATAATATTCTGACATAAAAATTTTCTGGGAAAACGGCATTTCAAAAAATATTCGAACAGTAGTTGACAGTTACAATAATTTATGACATTGTCATGATATACCTACTTGAGAATATTTGACAAATATAGTATTTCAATAAAGTTTCAAGACAACTTGATTGCTCATAATAATTATGTTTTATCGAATCAAACACATTTTTTCCATCCACATTCATTTGACCCTCCAGTATTTTCTGTTCTGTACAAAAACGGCTTCAAAGTTATCATTACAGCAGACATATTTTGATTCACAAAATAAATGTGCCTAGCGGATTAGCTTAAGATGGAAATTATCGTTTTGTACATTAATACCAAATAGCTCAGTGGTGTCAATTGAGTGGTGAGATATGAATTTTTTTTTTACTGTCTTGTTTTGCTATTAGTTTCAAAATATTGTCATTCGTATAAGTACTAAAATTGGGTGTTTGGACAATTATGAGGTTTTATTCGCCAAAACAAAGAAAATGTATGTACTAGTGAAAGGAATAAATATTTCCACATAAGTCGCTCATTTTCCATTTCAGGAAGAAAGGTGATATGAGCTTTGTTGTTGAGAATGATATTACGAATCGAAATTCATGAAAAAATATAGGGTGTTCCATTGAAAGAAATATAATTTTATAAAATATTCTGAAAATGCGACTGTCAATTTTTTTTTGTTTTCGGCATCGAGAAGGCCATTAAAAATGCTACTAGTTTGCCCATTTATAGTTCAGTCGACAGGTTGAAAAAAGTGGGGTTAGGTGGAAAACGGTCGGAAGTTAATGATACTTCAGGAGGTTCTTCAGGGATGGTTAATCAACATTTTCTCAAGTTTTGGACCTCGAGGACCCTGTGCGAAAAAAGAAGGGAGGGGGGAAACTGCAAAATTTTTGACCTCTCTCCGGTTTTTCTTCGATTACTTTTTTCTCTTACGTCCTACGGGAAAAACATATCGATACTTTTTTGTATACTTTTTTTTTTATACAATTTACTGAAGAAACATGTTTGTATGTGAATTCGCTACCGAGATATGGCACGTCAAAAAAAAGGTCATGTTTCAAAATTTGCTGAGAAATGACAAAAAATGCAAAATTACAGCTTATTTCAACAGTTATACCCAAATTATGATAAAATGTTGTAGTAATTATGGTTCTTAGTTGAAGTCACCAACTTTGGACACCCCAATCCTCCTTCCCCCACCCAACCCCAATTCTCAAAAGCTAACTTTCTGATGAAAGCCAACTATACCTATTCACATCAGTTACTTTTCGGATCGATATCCCCCCCGTTCCCCTAGATGAATTCCCAGGACAGGAAGAAAAAAGAAAAGACGATTTTTGACAGTTTTGCTGTGTGGTCGACGGTCTTCCTCAATCAGCTGCTGAATGGAAAACTGGGATTCATCACTATTCTCGTCGATATATGAAAATATCACCTGCATGGTTTCGTCAACACTCGGCGATGGGCTCAATCCTCTTTTATGCGATGACTTAGGTGGATGGTAAAAGCTTGCGAGGCACTTTTGATGATACTCAGCATTGACGGCGACTAAATCAGTGTCCAAATTCTGCAACTGGCTAATGCGCTCTTCTATTTTCTTCCCCTAGTCTTCTCCACGCATTCTCGCCTTTTCGATGATTCTATTAGAAATTTCGGGTAGAGTCACTTTGACTGTAGCATTGCGCCTTTTCAAGGGCAATTTTGCCTGTTTAGCTCTGAAATCATCAGTGATAGCTTCCTCACAAAGAAAACACGCATTGGTGAAGTCGAATTTCGCAACTTGTGACCGTCGGGTAGGTGCAGGAGAAGGAGCTTTGGATGTGTCACATCCACGACGTGTAAATGCAGCAATTAATTTCTCATTGCTGTACCTTGTTTGGCAAGCACTGTACACTCTTACTTCACTCAACTCACGCAGAAACTGTTCATCTGCCGAAAGTTTCCTTTTTACACTGGACTCTAGAAGTCTGGCAACTCCTCTGGCTTTCACCACAGTTAGTTCACCTGCTTCAACTCCTCCTTTACAAATAAAGCACAAGTCTGATCCACGAGATGTAGACGCCATCTGAGAAAATTACCCAAAAACCAAAACTGTCACTGTTTTCCAGCTTTTTACTGCTGTAGCTGAACACACACTCCCCTCGGCCCGACACTCTTGTCCTTGGAAGGAACGACTTGACACCTGGTGGGCAAGCAGGGGTGGGGGTTATCTAAAGTTGGTGATTTCAAGTAGGAATTATTATAGCAACTACATTTCATCATAATTCTTGTATAACAGAAGAAATAGGGTGGAATTCTGCATATTGTGGCGAAATTTGAAAAATTACCTATTCTTCGAAGCGCCATATCTCGGTAACAAACTGACACACAAATAAGTTTGAGGCAACAAATTCGTAGGGAATTTGACGATCTACAAAAAAGTAAAACGACGTTTTTGCTGTAAAACGTAAGACAAAAAAGTTATTGAGGAAAAACCACACCAAGATCGAAAAATTTGCAGTTCCCCCCCTACAATTTAGCACAGGGTCCTCGAGGTCCAAAACTTGAGAAAATGTTAATCAACCATCCCTGAACAACATCTTGAAGTTTCATCAACTTCCGACCTTTTTATAACTGAAACTACCTGTCGACTGAACTATTAACCGAATTCGTCGCATCAATAATAACGGAGTTGGCAATGGTGCCGATTTAATTTGGAACACCCTGTATATTGCATAATCTAGTCTTCCGCATGTACTTCTACCATAGATAATTTCGTCGGCATGTAACTAACAGAAAACAACTACCCTCGACCTCGTATTAACATGTCTCTTTAATGTTCTTCCATGCATGCACACGAAATCGACCATTAATGACCTCTATCAACGGTCGATTTGTCGTTAATGCATAATTCTTGGAAATCGGCCATAAATGACACCTACTAATGTTCAATTTTCTAGCGCTGCCGCAAAATACGAGTGTACAGTTGGTCTTTTTCTGTACTCTTTTTCAGTTTCTGTAATTATAGATAATGTAACGATTTCGAGACCGGCCCCGAGACCGGCCCTGATCTAATTAATTATGCACCCTCGTTCAACTACAACAGCATATCTGCTGGCGTACGGATCGCCGAGAACAAGCTGGAATGAATCGATCAATTCGATACTGTTGTAAGAGCCATCTAGATGAAATGTTCTATACTCCAGAATAATCGAGAGATTCTTGCGACTATATAACCGCTGGGAGACAGTCAGAATTCAGATAGAGTAACAGTTCCAGAGTTCGCTGATAGATAGCCACAGTAGAAATAAATTGAAATAGTTATTGAAGTCAATGTTTTAGTGAATAATTGTTATAATTAGGAAAATTAGTTAGTGCAGTTTTACTACATTTGGTGTCAGAAGTGGGATGTTTAAAATAAATAAGTGTTAAAGTGTTCACCGTTTAAAAACTGAGACGTTTATCGCGCCTAATAGACAGTTATAGTGACCCGTTGAACATTTGAGTGCAAAGTGGACAGTTTTGCGCGTCGCAGGACAATAAACTGAAAACTGTGTGTGAAATAGATAATAGACTGATATGTCGGCAAAAACAATAAGAGACAAAATGTTTCCGAGAAGAGTTCACCTAGTTGACCCTAAAGTTAGTGAATTAAAGCAAGAGTTCGAGGAGCGTGAGTTAGAAACAACTGGAAAGAAGGCCGTACTCCAAAAAAGACTTGCAGATGGACTTATTGAAGAAGGAGAAGACCCCAGAAACTTCGAAAAAGAACGTTTCGGGGTCTTGTAAAAAACTTGGAAGAGGTATTTCAGCGACTGAGAAGCTCCGGACTGAAACTGAGCCCTAAGAAATGTCATCTGTTTCAAAAAGAAGTACGTTATCTCGGCCACGTTGTCTCTGGGAAAGGAGTGGCAGTAGATGAGCAGAAGATCAAAGCTGTTAAGGAATGGCCCGTTCCGAAAGACATTCACCAGCTTCGAAGTTTTCTTGGCTTGTGCACTTACTATTGCCGATACGTGCTGGGATTTGTTAACATCGCAAAACCACTGACCAGGCTCACGGAAGGACAAACAAAGTTCCAGTGGTCAGATGAATTCCAAGATTAATTCAGGAAGTTGAAAGGAGCTTTGATCAACGCACCAATCCTGAGCTACCCCCTTCCAGACGGGAAATTCATTTTGGACACGGACGCCAGTAACGTGGGACTTGGAGCTGTCCTGTCTCAGATCCAAGAAGGACAAGAGAAGGTCATCGGGTACTTCAGCAAGACCCTCAGTAAACCGGAGCGGAATTACTGTGTCACCAGGCGGGAACTGTTGGCTGTTGTCAAGGGAGTTGAGGACTTCTACAAGTACGTGTATGGACGAAGATTCCTACTGAGAACTGACCATGCAGCTCTCAAATGGCTCCTACAGTTTAAGAATCCCGAGGGTCAAGTGGCACGCTAGATTGAGAGGCTCCAGGAATTCGACTTTGAGATCGAACATCGGGCGGGGACCAGCCATAAAAATGCGGATGCCCTATCGCGAAGACCATGTCCAGTCAACTGTTCGCACTGCCGACGAACAGAGGAAAAGGAGTCGACACTCTGCAGAACCACGGCGGTCGATGATAACTGGAATGACCACAAGATCCAGAAAGACCAAGAGAAAGATCCAGATCTTGGTTTAGTCATCGGCTGGACGAAGAGAGAGCGAAGACCGCCGTGGCAGGAAATAGCCAGTTGTTCCCCAGTCGTTAAAACTTACTGGGCCCAATGGAACTCTTTCACCTTAGACTATGGTGTCTTGAAGCGTGTGTTAGAGTCTGAGGATGGCGGGGAAGAAAGACGTCAGGTAGTAGTTCCCAGGAGCAGAAGACATGAAGTGCTCCGTGAAATCCATGATGGGGTCACCGGAGGACATCTGGGAGTGACGAAGACCCTCCAGAAAGTTAGGCAACGGTTCTACTGGGCCAATTGTCAAGCTGACGTCAAGGACTGGTGCAGAAAATGTGCTGTATGCGCTGCCAGTAATGGGCCTCGAACAAGACCTAAGGCCCTGATGCGCCAGTACAATGTGGGCAGCCCATTCGAAAGGATCGCCATTGACATCGCTGGCCCGTTCTCACAATCTGAACACGGGAACAAGTACATCCTTGTGGCGATGGATTACTTCAGCAAGTGGGCCGAAGCCTATGCCCTGCCCAACCAAGAAGCCATCACCGTTGCCGACGTCTTGGTGAAGGAGTGGATTTGTCGATTCGGTGTCCCGTTAGAGTTGCATTCGGATCAAGGCAGGAATTTCGAGTCAAACCTGTTCCAGGAGATGTGTTAGATGCTGAACATCCGAAAAAGGACCACAGCTCTACATCCGCAGTCCGATGGAATGGTGGAGCGGATGAATAAGACGATAAACCGCCACCTGTCCAAGGTAGTCTCTGACCACCAGAAGGATTGGGGCCAGTACCTCCATCTGTTCCTGATGGCGTATCGTTCCGCAGTTCATGAGTCAACCGGCCAGTGTTATTATGGGCCGAGAGCTGCGACTTCCATGTGACCTGAAGTTTGGGACGCCACCAGGACAAGACACTGCGGGAGATGACTATGTCAGCAAACTGCGACAGAGAATGGACGACATCCATGAACGGGTCCGTTTGAACATCCAGAGTGCCAGCGATAGAATGAAGGAGACCTACGACATCAAGGCGGATGCTGGTGGATATCAGACAGGTGACCTTGTCTGGCTATACAACCCTAAACGTCGCCGTGGACTATCACCGAAACTTCCGAACTCGTGGGAAGGTCCATATAAGATCATGAAAAGGATAAACGACCTCGTCTACCGCATATATAAGCCACCACGTGAAAAACCTAGGGTAGTCCACTTCAATAGGTTGTCCCCTTACGCCGGAAACCACGACCAAGTCCGTACAGTCAGATCACCGGAGGACGAAATGACGTTTCAGAGGTTCATGTCCCTGTACTCGAACGGACAGAAAGTTCAATATGGGGTAACCCGAGAGGAGTCACGAGATTTTTTCAAGGTGCCTGCTGATTACGCGTTAGCTCACTGTGTGGCAGAAGATCTCCAAATGTCCAGAGGCATTGCAGTAGTTTTCTCCAAGAAGTTCGGTCGAATCCAGGAACTGAGAGAACAGAACCCGGAAGTTGGAGGGGTGTTACAGCTGAGGAAAGGCCAGAGAAACATCTACTATCTGGTTACCAAGAGGCGTTCTCGAGATAAGCCATCTTATGAAGATGTTTGGAAGAGCCTTACGAAATTGAGAGACACGATGCTGGGCCAGAATATTGTAGACCTGGCAATCCCCTGGAGAGTTGTAAGAAGCATGTTGGAGACAATATTCAGATCCAGCGGCATCAACATTTTGGTGTGCTGCAACCATCTTCCTCGACCCAACTTGAAGACTGTGGAGTGCTACTTCCATCGAACGTCCAGGTGCAGATATGGAGAATCTTGCAGATATCTTCACACTCCAAGAATGACGTTTCGGGGCGAAACGTCTTTAAGAAGGGGGCAATGTAACGATTTCTAGACCGGCCCTGATCTAATTAATTATGCACCCTCGTTCAACTACAACAGCATATCTTCTGGCGTACGGATCGCCGAGCAAGCTGGAATAAGTCGTTCGTTCGATACTGTTCGAAGAGCCATCTAGATGAAATGTTCTATACTCCAGAATAATCGAGATAGTCTTGCGACTATATAACCGCTGGGGGACAGTCAGAATTCAGAGAGAGTAACAGTTCCAGAGTTCGCTGATAGATAGCCACAGTAGAAATAAATTGAAATAGTCATTGAAGTCAATGTTTTAGTGTATAATTGTTGTAAATAGTGTTTTAAATAAATTAGGAAAATTAGTTAGTGCAGTTTTACTACAATATCATCACGAATGTATTCAAATACTCAATTTAAAGTTGCTCATCAATGTTCTATAGAGTTTGAATCTACTGATTAAATGACTATTTATCAACTAATGTATCAATGACGGCGTTTAATGATCTCGATCATCTGTATATTTATATACTAGTCGATTAGGTACAATATTTTTCCGTCAACCTCACTCTTGTTGGAATGAAGGAATTCTAGATTAGTTAGAAGTATTTATTCAACGAAATCAACAGTGGATACAAACTCTATTGAACAAGAATGATAGTTTCTTGATTATTTGAATACATTTATATTACCATTTGTAATTAGAGAAACTGAAAGAGGGCACAGAAAAAGTTCCTCTGCATTCCAATCCATAGTGGTGGTAATAAGTAAGATACATGCCTCCTGTAACTTTTATGCATGTCGTAGCGATATTATTCAATGCAAGAAATGCGTCTAAGTTTGTCGGAGGTGGTTGTTATCGTGCTGTCCCGGAAAAGGCTGATGCAAAAAACCGGGTCCAAAGATAATAAAAATAGAGTTTTCTTAGAGTCGTTATTTTCTATATGAAAAAATTATCGAAAAGATTAAAAAAAAAATTATATATTTTACAAAAGTGTGCCCCGGGTGAGGATCGAACTCACGACCTTAAGATTATGAGACTTACGCGCTGCCTGCTGCGCCACCGAGGCCCTGATGAAATAGTGCTTATTATAAACTGATAAGTGCAAAATGAAGGAAGATTGCACTATATCTACCTATGTCTGATATATCAACAAATATCTGTTAGGGCATTAGTTGAGGAAATAGTATAAATTTTTGTTGTCCATTTGTCATAAAATATTTGGAAACGTATAGACATTTTTGAAAGCAGTGTTTCGACTGTTTCTCATTCACTGGTTCATTTATTGTTCTTTGAAAGTGTGTATTCCACATACCATTTCGTATTTGAAATTATCTCTGATCTGTTGCATGATGGATCCTGTGATCAAATATTCATATCATATCATATGACTGGCCTGCTTGTGTATACAATCGTAACAACACAGAGGTAGGTAATCCCGTTTTTGTCCTAAAGTGTACCATCGGTCCAAGGACATCTTTGGTACTTCCCAGGGATGTCTTGCAGAGGATTTTCAGTAGATTCCGGAGCTGGTACATGCCTGGGACGTTCTCGGTATCAAATGTATCATGCAACATCCCACGTTGGTGCTTTTTACTGGTTAGCGATGTCCATGGAAGGTATAGTCTTTCCAATATCAATTGCAGAACATAAAAACCTGTTCAAAACCCTTATACCGACAATTTCGTTTGATCTGCCGACAACTCATTTAAGTGATGATTTATTATCTGCCAGCCAGAGGTTTTGCATTTTAAGGCACGTTAATTGGGTAGGTTCTTTTGGACCGCGGTGCTTCCTTTGAATCTATACGAGTTGTTGCAATTGATAATGGATGAACTTACCTGTGTTGTTGGGGAACCATATAATGACCTTCGATAATGAGAAACATATGTTTCATATATATGTTCCGAAACTGGTCTGTAGTTTGTATCGCCTCAGAATCCGGGGGAGTCCTAAGTCCTATTAATCACGGAGAACTCTCTCAAAGTTATTCCATAAATTTAGGCATCGTTGCACAAGTTCGATATCCGTCGATATATTAGACAGAGAAGTAGCCCAGTAAACATAAAAACATAACTTAAACATAACTGTTATATCACATTGTGACTTGGTGATGTTATTCAGAGATATGCTTGATGTTACAGATACGTTGCGTCCATATGCCTTTGTGCCTCTTTTAAATATAACAATGTAATGTTAATTACTGAACATTACATAAATGTATCATACTTTGCGCAACTTTAATGTGACTTTATTATATACATATAATGTTACTCAAAACATCTATGCAACATTTGTAAAATGTAACATTGTAACATCAGGGTGGAGCATATACTCATGGTTTACCAACACTTTTTTCTATATTTATAGGTATATTTCTGGAATTTCAGTAGTCACTTTTCAGTAGATGAATAACAACAATAGCAATTAGCAAAGTTATTCATCTACCAAAGAGTGGCGATTGAAATTTCAGAAATACATCTTTAAGTGTAGAAAAATAAGTGTTGGTAAACAATGAGTATAAGCTCCACCCTGTATACTAAGAAATAAAATATGTATATAAGGGGGTAATGATGTAAAACATATCAATCAGTCAAAAAACTTTATTGTCAATGATTAAAATCTCATATGGATAAAGCGTTAGAAAACAAGACAGTTACATCATTAACAATTAAATTAAAATTAGCAGTATAAAAATATAATCTTGAATCACTATAAACATACCAAACTACCTAATAATATGACTTACCACCCGTATCAGATGAAAAATTTATTGATAGATCTACCAAAGTTAAGTGTTATTAGAAGAATAATGTAGTAAAACTGCACTAACCTATTTTCCTAATTTATTTAAAACACTATATACAACAATTATTCACTAAAACATTGACTTCAATAACTATTTCAATTTATTTCTACTGTGGCTATCTATCAGCGAACTCTGGAACTGTAACTAACTCTGAATTCTGTCTGTCCCCCAGCGGTTATATAGTCGCAAGACTATCTCGATTATTCTGGAGTATGGAACATTTCATCTAGATGGCTCTTCGAACAGTATCGAACGATCGATTTATTCCAGCTTGTTCTCGGCGATCCGTACGCCAGCAGATATGCTGTTGTAGTTGAACGAGGGTGCATAATTAATTAGATCAGGGCCGGTCTCGGGGCCGGACTCGAAATCTTTACAATAATATTGAATGAAAACCTATTTCTTTTGAAAAATAAAAACAGATATCACTGAATCAATAATTATATGGTTGTTGTCTCGGTCACTTCTCCTTTCTTTTTAGTTTCTGTTCTGCTAATGTCATCCAATCCATCACTATGAGTCAAACTCTTCATCTGTGATTGAACTGCAAACATCTTTTACATATTCTGAAAATATAGTCATTACAGTCACTGAAAACTCATAATCTTTATGATATAAGAAAACGACCATCCAATAATTATTAATAATTCTATGTTGCCCCTAGAGGTGAAAGAAAAATAATTACGTTTCAGTATGTCCATAATTATCAATTCAAAACTCTTGGATTTTTTTCTTTGCCCAGTTCAGAAGGGCTTATCTTCGATTAGTTCGGAAACAACAACTGTTATTTAAGTTTTTGAAATCTGATCATTCAATATATAAGTACCAGTTTGTACATCAAAACTGATAGAGAAATGTGAAAGGACACTACCAAACAATGCAGTTAGTTTATTGATAATTTGTATTAAACAATTCAAGTGATTTCTCTACAATCTCAAGAAACGTTAATATTATCATAGATTAATGAAATTATGAAAGATCAGAACACTCTGTATAAAATATATAATTTTGAGTTCACTTACAAATTAAGCAGCTCCAATATTGTTGTTTTAGCAAGCTAAATTCATTGGTTTCAGTTCCAAAAATTCCTTGATCAATCGGTTCAAAATAATTTGACACAGCTCCAGATGTCAGCAATCATTTCCATGATGTCCAATATCTGATTAGCAGGAACCACAACTGATAGCATTTCTACTATTCATAGCATCATATATGTAGATACTCGCTAATCAATAGTAGATATCACTACATAACATAAATGCTAAAATAACAATTAGTGGATGGAGTAGTGGAAAATCATAATCTTACCATGAAAATTATGAGTTTTGCAATCCTATTGATTCCAATCACTTTTAAGTAGTTTGAATTATATTTTAATTCTATGAACTCAAAACTCCTACCATGACCGCCATGATTATTAGGATGGCGTCAGTGATATATTTATTTCATATTTACTGGGTAATATTGTTTGAACGTGGATATATATTTTTTAAGTTACCTAGATGAATGACGTCATGGCGTGGTCATTACCCAAAAATTACAATAAGGAAACCGTTAAGATAATATTAATTTCAAGGCTCCCTGTACACATGTCAGTAATGTTTTGAGAAGGATAGACAAAAATATCGAACATATACCTAACATAACTACTCTGTCTAAGACATATCTGGGCAACATATAATCAACATTATATGTAGGTATTATCTAATGAAATATTATTGGTTACATTATTTAGATGTTACATAAACATATACTTGAAAACACTGTGTTGGAAACATCAAGATGACATTAATATAATGTTAGTTGGCCAATATCACAAAATTGCACAAAAGTTATATCTGGAAAATATCTTTGTTATGTATCATGTTTAGTGGGAGTTATTTTCAGAGGTTGCTCATCATAAGGGTGCAGCACGTTGACGGAATAAATATATATTTTTAATGATATATATATATGCCATAAAATCTATACAAGTATAGTTATTTTTGAGAAGACTGTTTTACAGTGCCTACTAGATTATCAACAGAATACTTAAGGGCCTCGGTGGCGCAGTAGGCAGCGCGTAAGTCTCATAATCTTAAGGTCGTGAGTTCGATCCTCACCCGGGGCACATTTTTTATAAAAAATATTGACCTTCTACTCTTAAAGAGTCCAGTAAAACTCTCTTTTTTAATTTTCTGTATTAATATATACCCGTTTTTTTGCATCAGCCTTAAACACTCGTTGAGTGTACCCAAAGGTATAGCCTGTGCGGGTAGAGGACGGCTATTATTATTATTTGTGGTAATCTCTGTCATTTCATTGTTATAAGACTTAGGGCTGGTTTTTCAATGTCCAGCCAGTTAAGGGAATCAGGGTTGCTGGCTGACGGCTAATAGTCCTCGGGTCCAGTAGATACTCAAGTACAAGAATTATCGCCAAACTGTTGGCATTTCGTTAATCTGTTTTTCGTCATGAGTTGGACAACCTGCTACCAAGAAATTTCTCAAATGACATGCCCAACACGAAATGAAGAGCGGCAGATATACGAATTTTCCAATATTTTATTCTAGATCTGGGCCCGAGGACTATTAGCTGTCAGCCAGTTAACTGAGACTCTAAAGTGAACATTGAAAAACCGGCCCTTTTATTCGCGAACATCTGCGAAGGTTGTAGCCAGCGCCCTCTCGCGAGAACCCTCGGATCAACTTGGCACCGTGTACATCCCATGGATTTGGCAACAGGTCCGGGAGGATGTGGAGCATGCATGCGTCCATCCCCCTGTCCTATCCAACCCCCCCGGGAGAAGACCCAGAAGTGGAAGTGAATAATATATGAAATACATTTTAGCTAATGTACATTTATAGGCAATACACTTTTATTTATTTATTTATTTATTTATTATTGTCTGTCAAAATCACAGGGGCTTGGGTTTGATTCCCAGCATAGCCACTGGTCTCGTGCTAGGAATCGCACGTTAAAAAGTAAGACCTCGTTAATCCCTTGGCTCGCACAAGTTTTCACTTCTGAGGGCTTCGTAGGGGGACGACAGCAGGCTAACGGAAAAAACAATTTCAAACCAACACCATTAGGGGCTAAAGTCACTAAATCAAGCAGGCCGTTCCGTCCTTACGGGTATGGCCAATAGGCGTGGTCTAATTAGTTTGAATGTACAAAATCACCCACAGAAAAAATTAGGTTATGTTAGGCCAACGTTTGAACTACTGACACGTGTCAATTTCAATAGTCGCTTTCTCTTTGAGAGTTTTAAGCACCGGGGCTTCTTATTCTAGCTCAGTCATTGGCTGGAAAATGACATCTGTCAAAATCCACCAATGGTAAGAATGGAATAAGAAACCCCGGTGCTTGAAACTCTCAAATAGAAAGCGGCTTATGTTGTCTGAAATATTCACAAATAGTGGAAAGTCATGTCATGTTAATAAACTGTTTTCATTTATATACATTTGTAATACTTGGTAATACGGTAATCGATGTGAGATAGGAGCAAAGTGTTGTGTGCGTAGAGAGTTGTTTACTTCTTACTGAAAAGATTAACTTTTTCCCGAAAATTAAGTATTGTGAAACCTTAAGGAAGAAATGGCTTTCACTGCTGAATCGTTCAGTGGAAAATCATGAAATTCGTGTGTGCAGTGTAAATATTGATATTTTTATGTTTACTGGGACTGACAAATTGAAATAATGAAATTTACTGTATTATACCACAGAATAACACATATTACAATAATGAATTTCAACAAAACTACGATTTATGACACATTTAATGGAGTAAAATCGAATCGCTTTCTAAAAACCTATTTTAAATATGGTTTGGCTTATGGTTAATGCTTTACAATTTGTTTTTCACTTCACACTACATTTTATTAGTCAGTCTTCCTCCATCCACTCACAGTAAATCATGGATGCTTTCTTATAACTAAGTTTTTACTGTTTTTAGTCTGATAAAGGTTGTGCTAATAAACTTTTATATGGCTAATAATAAATAGTAAATAGTCTGGTCTATCAAAACCTTTCCAAGTATTTGGCCAAGAATGCGAATGCTACGATGATGACCATCGTAGGACAACTTTTCATGGATTTTTATTAACCTATCTTCCTAATTCCCGACCTTATGGGACTAGGTGGAGGTCTGAATCTGAATCTCCATATTGTAATTTACCCTTTGTCGGGACTGCCCTTGGGCCCAATTCTCAAATGCCTACTATATATGTTGTCGTATGCGACAAAACATATCCATCGCCTTTCTCGATTGTGCATTGAAAAAAGATGGGAATATTTTGTCTCATGCGACAAAGGGTAATAATTGACATTTGAGAATCGGACCCCTGGGCCCGGAAATCTACCGACACTTTTCTGTAATTCGAGTTCATTATGCACCTACAATTACAATCAATAACATATTTAGAATTAGTACCTGGTATTTATCCATTCAACAATAAAATATGATGAAGATAAAAATGAACCAAAAGCAACAAAGGTTTTTATTTAAAAAAACATAACCCAACTTTTCCCCTGCTTTCTCATTGTCGCTTCTGTGGGTTATTTTGAACTCTGGAACTACTTGAAGTATTAGACAACGCCTGTTGGCCATACCCGTAAGGACGGAACGGCCTGCTTGATTTAGTGACCCTAAGCGGAGGCGGATACCAGCGCTCTCTCACCGGCACCCTGTGTACCCCTTGGCACAAGCGCTCCCCCCTTTGGCCACAGAAATGGTTAGGGGGAGGTGGTTCTCCATGCTTCCTCCCGATCCTCCCCCCTCCTGATCCGTTCTCGTGTAAAGAGTCTACCAAAAGTTCAAAACATTCAGTGATGCTAATTCTATTATGTTCTCACCTCTGATCACTTTTTTCTCCCAAATTTGTAAATCCCGGATGAACTTGCAGCATATAAAAAGCTCAAATAATCAACTTGATATATTCTGATATTCACTTCCATTATCTCTAATTTGGTCAAAATGTTTTGAAGTGACGTAATTTTTATTGTTTTTTATTTCACAAAACATAAAGCGATCCCTAGAAATTACGTTTCAGTAGCAGTTTGATCAAACTAGGCATTTGACCGTGGACATACATATACAGGGTGACCCAGGGTTGAACCGCCAAACGTTCACTATCGGGTTTTTAGGTGAAAATAAGATTTTTTCTTCATATAAGCATGTGGCAAAACTTGATTCGTTCTCAGATACAGGGTGTTAAAGTAAAAATTTTTTATTTTTTTTTTTAAATTCCAGGTACATTAAAATAAGCCTCCCATCACCGCGAATAAACATGCGGAGTTTTATCAGAATCAACCAAAAGGGTTTGAGTAATGAAAAAATACTGATTTTTTATGAAAACTTTTGACACTCTGTATCTCGAGAACGAAGCAAGTTGGGACATATGCTTTTATGAAGAAAACATCTTATTTTCACCTAAAAAATCGATACTGAACGTTTGGCGGTTTAACACTGGGTCACTTCTGAAGGATATTTGATATAATAGAAATTAATCACTACACTCTTCAATTCATTGGATGAGGCATGGAGTCAATCCAACCCTTATCGGATGGATAGATGCCATGCTAGCACATCGAATGGTGGAAGTTGAGAGGGAGTTCCGTAGTTGCTATGGTATCAAGAGAATGTCCTCAGGAAGGAGTCCTGTCGCCTTTACTATAGTGCTTGGAAGTCGACCGACTTCTTGCGGAACTGAATCAGATGACGTAGAGAATCCTAAATAAAGCTCTACGTAGAGTGGAACTATGGTGTTCTACTTCTGTTTCACAGCAAAAAAAGGCAAAATAGGGACCCTTCCAGAAATCTACATCTCAGGAAGGTGTTTTCAACACAAAGGGCAAACAAAATATCTTAATAGACGCTAAGATGACCTGAAAAGAGCATATCGCTCATCGCACCAAGAAGGCCACATGCTCGTACTGGGCATGCAGATTAGCGTTCGGAAGATCGTGAGATCTGATACCCAAGACCATACACTGGATAAACACGGCAATGTTTTGCCCAATCATAAAGTACAGAGCCATTGCGTGGTGACCAGGTATGCTGAAGAGTAAGGCCAGATGAAATTCAGAGGCTGGCCTGCTTGGGAATTCCTGGCGCCATGAGAACGGCACCAACTCTAGAGCTCTCGAAGTTCTACTAGGATTGCCACCTCTGCACGTGTAAATTGAATATGAAACCATACGAACTGCATACATACAGACTCGAAGGCGCAAGCCAATGGAACGGAGGAAAGGTTGGCCATGGACATTCCTTTACCTCATCATGTTTAAAATTTTCAGCAGTAAAATGCGTTACAACACTTTCC
Source organism: Chrysolina americana (assembly GCA_958502065.1). Classification (NCBI taxonomy): domain Eukaryota; kingdom Metazoa; phylum Arthropoda; class Insecta; order Coleoptera; family Chrysomelidae; genus Chrysolina; species Chrysolina americana. The sequence continues at coordinate 10,930,079 of OY293411.1, read as the reverse complement.
CATTCCTCGTATAATCAACACATCCAATTCATTCAATGAATATATATATATGGTAGCTCACTGACTCGCTTGAAATATTCCCCCAAATCATTATGTCAAATCTGATACCAGCAGCATTCTATCAAAGTAGTTGCTGATAATTTGTTGAAATTATTATTATGCTCAATTGTTTAATGGTTGGCCGGTTTATAATAAGTAAATAATTCAAAATTATTTTGTCTTGTAGAAAAACTCTGCCAAGTGTTGGGCAGAAGTAATTTGGTAGTCGTATGGAGAACTGGTTGATTCAGCATTGCGCAACACTGCAGGCATTGAAATTGTTGAGGCCAGATTTATAAGGGCGAAAGATATCAAAATGAAATACAATCAGGAACTGTTCATGATGTGACAGAAACAATGCTGATAACAAATTGAAATCACTGGAACCCTATATCCAATAGTGGTTGGTGACCCCTAGAACTATACCCAGAGTTGACAGCGTCAGAAGAACACATCGGCTGAAGTTTGGACATGCAAAACCCATACATTTATTTCAAGTAAATAAGAAGTTCTTTCTTTACTATAGTTATCCTAATGTACAAATGTAAATATCATATCTCAATCTAGGAGTGCACAAACCATCAGATTTGTGATCAGTGTGACGACCAAATAACCATAATTGAAAGAAAAAAACCAACTGGTGAACAAACGCCTTGTATAAGTGAAATACTTTTATTTTGTCATTATATCATTACATATTATCCATACATAAACACAAAGTCGGATATATACTACTTAAAGAAACCTAAAAATTAACACTAGTTATTCAGCAGATGACTACTGCATTTCAACCATAGAACAAAAGAGAAATAATTTGTACTGGACCGTTCTACAGTGTACAGTAATCCTGAACTAAACAGTCGCCCAGTTCAACATTACAGTACAAACTTTATTTTTTATTGTTAGTACTATACATCAAGTTACATTATAATGAATATTCCAAAAATTAACTTCAAGGCAGAGGATTTATGATATGTCGAAAACGAAATCGGGAGCCTCTATAAAACTAAAAACCTATTCAACTGGTTAAAACACAAGTTATGCATTATATTTTCAGACAAATCAAGTCAAACACACCATTACAAAAACTGAAATATAAAACTTTGCACAGTATAATTAAAAAATACCAACGTGATGCTGAACTTTCATCAAAATTACCTCAATATTCTATGCACTTTGGAAGAACTGCGTTACAATTACCCGAATTGGTGGAAAATTTTAATGCCCATGAAAGAAGTCAAAATGGAATGTTTCTTAGATCAAAATTATGATTACAGGAAAGGATTACAAACTGAAAAATATTCCACTCTACAGTAATAATGTAAATGTAAGATCGATTATATGTTTACGTTCTCCTCATAGGCCGCCTCTTGTGTCTTCTTAATAGTTATTACGCTCTGTGTTGTTATGGACACTGAAAAAAAGGAAATATCAATTAGTATCTAGGGGAGATCACATGTATTAACGATGAAGTATGAAATAATCAAATGAATGCCAAATACTACTGTGAATTTCTCAACTTGAATACATAGTTTGATTAGATGTACCAAAAAAAAAACAGTACACCAGTTGATTAATAATAATCAATTGGATCAATATTTGATGGCGATGACCCAATCACCATTGTCAGTACTAAATGATATTTTTTTATGAAAAAAACCAATGCCCTTTTAGGTACATTCGAATATTTCTTCACGAATATCTTTCTAAAAATATGATATTCAAAAATAACTATGGATAACGGTTGCCTGTTAACCAGAGTTTTAGGTCTACGGCCGTTGGAACATTCTAATTTCTCTGGGTACTTTTGATATACAAATATCGCTTCAATTATTGGATGATGTCATGCAATAATCCAACAAGTCACTTGTCTCAACAAGAGAAAATCCACTTCAAAGTTTATTTATGTTTTACAGTTTTGCCTATAACGTTTGAGGGGTACCTCAACGCAATTCATAGAATACTGCAGTAAGTAAATGATATGGGTTGAAACAATTTTGCCAATTGATTAGTATTTTCTGACCGGAGAATACATGAATTCATTTTCGACCATACTGTGGCTTAGCGGATTATTTTACAACATTATCCAATTATAGTGTCCACTCCACAAATGATATAGAAATGAAATATTTTGACACATTGACACATTTCACTAGTAAAAACATTTTCAGATGTCTAGTCTATTTACATTTTCAAATATTCTGTCTCTAGAAAACACCTAAATCTACATGCATATTTTTATTAATGAACAGAATGAAAGAAAAGATGAAGGTTAGATAATGGTAAATATATACAGATTCAAGATATTGGGAAAATGAAAATCAATCCATTACAAACTTTATTTATTAAAGAAGCGTCAAACAGATATAGACTAATCATATACATTTCAATGATACTTTTAGAAATGACAAAAACTTGAAACAGGATATTAAAGTACAACTTTAAAAGCGCAGATTTTCTTCAAAGCTGAACATACACTTGCAAGCTCAACTGACATTTGAAAATGTTTTCATATCGAAATGAATGATTATAGTTGGCATGTTGAGATATTAATCTAATCAAATCTATAATTAATATGTACAGATGAATAATTAAATTTCAAAATAGAATAAACACCTGAACAAGTGATAACAATATATTTTTTAAATGTTTTGAATAATTGAAAAACTGTTAGGTGATTTGTACCTATAGTACCAATCCTACTTTTAAAATTTTTGTTGGTCTGGTTAATTTATTTACCAAAAGCCATTATCAACAACCAACAGATATTAAGAATATATCAAGTTCCAAACAAACAAAATGAAAACAGCACATTATAGATGCCTTTGACGCCAAGTTGAAATATTTCCAGTTTTGTGTTAAATAATTTTTTTAGAAAACTGTGAGCATTAATTTAGGTATGTTTTTATGACCAGCAGTCACGAGTCCACAAAGGTCACAAGTACGACCATTTCAATAAAATGTTGTACACTGACTAGATTTCGTAACCTCCAAATAGGGACAATTTTAAAGCTCCAAAACATCTCAACAAAAATTATTGTTATTCACTCTTTGAAACTGTATTAATTATTATTCCATAATTACTTATCATAATGTTACTTTATGGATGAAATTTCACTCATCATGTCTCAAATGAGGATAATAAAGCCTTTAATGACTTGATTGTGCATGAAATAATTAATAGTTAGTGACAGTGGTTTGGTTTTTTCAGTAATAAGGAATAGGGTTTCCTAAGGTTTCCAACCAATAAAAATGATTTGCATATTTATAAATTTATCAATCCTCAAATCAACAAATTCCTGTTTAAACCATGCATATGTCAATCAATCAATAAATTTTTCCCAGGGTTAACAAAAAAATGATGAAAATGCAATGAGAAGCTCGCCCTCTTGAACAATGGATGACAGAGAGTGAAGGAGAAAAGCGGGAAGATCCTGAAGAAGCAGACAGCTTTGTGGGATGATTAGTGATTCCTTGTTAACCAAAACAGAACAACAAAATCACTAGTCTTCCACACAACACTATCCTGTTAGTACAATCCACAATCCAAATCCACACCTGCGTATTAGTAGTTGAATCCATCGATTTATATACAAAATTGAATGGAAAATCAAATACTGGATGGAAGCAATCAAATGACAATATTTTGATCGAATTCGAATTACTGAAGAAGTATGTATTCCAGTATTTGATTTTGTTTAACCATTAGTAAATGAGACCACACAACACCACAAAAAAATCTGGATATAAGAGGGTTATTTTTGAAACACACATGTACTCAACTATAAACATGATGTTCTTTTATTGTCTCGTTTGGGAACTGATTCCAAGATTTGCACTGGAAAAAGAAAATAACCTGGTAGTAGGTTAACTACACACACACAAGTGAAAATTATATAAAATTAATGTTCTCACAATATGTTGTCAGTAGCAAAACCTCTAATTTCAAATAGTTCCCAACATGTTTAATTAGCAATACTATGTTTCCAAACTTTAGTAATATCATTAATGATCACTAATGATGTACAGGCATCTCACAAGCATCTCTCTGGGTGATTTTAAATGTGTTTTTGGAGAAGCTGGGGCGTTGAAAAACTTCCATTAGTAAAAATTCAATTTCTTTAGATAATAAAAAGCCAGCCTTTTGGTAATCTTGCTGAATATAATCAATTCAAACTTGGTCTGCTTTCATATAGAGTTCAAAAATACTTCATAAAAACCATTTTACTCTCATAATTAAAATTATGAACGAGATGCTGGTCACATCAGTTTTTTTATAATATAAAAACGCACCACTTATATCCAGTAAAATATACAAAATATGTTGAGACAAATCTATAGTATTGATTTTCTTAGTTGGAAGTATATACAATGAACCAGAAAATACTTGGTGAAGCAAGACTAACCAGTTTTATCAATATGATGTGAAAAAATCAAAGTATCTTTTCTTCATCAACTCTGGATGATTTGGTTTGGTTAACAGGTCTCTAGAAAAAATATTGAATACCATTATTGCAAGGGCATCGTTTACATTGGTTAGGAAAAAAAACACTAACCTCTGATTACAAGAGATTGATTATTCAAAACCAACAAGAAATAATTACGGAATACTGATTTTTATCCTGGTTAATCTGCCTAGTACAATACAACAAGTTTTGATGAATCTATTCCATTACAATTATAAAAGAATTCCTTTATAAAAATGAGAAGCCCCCAAAAAACAGAAAGGTGTTTCTTAGGCACCTTAAACTGCATAGCTTATGTAATGTTGATATGAAGTGAGACTTAGAAACCAACAAGTTTATATTGAATGATTTAACTCACCTTTGCTGCAGTAAGTATTGTGCCATCTGTATTTGGTTGGGTGCTCCGGTGATGGAGATGATACGATCATTGGATCCAGGAAGTGGCTCATCAATTGTAATGTCAGCACCAGAGTCCATACGGATTTTTCGGATTCTGCCACCTCCTTTACCAATTATAGCACCAGCAAGCTGAAGGAAAAGAAAATTGTTGGTTCAATTGAATTTACCAGTCGTCTTACATTAAATGAATTTATCTAGTGTTAAATTTAACACTGTTGTTAAAGTTTATACGAAGTCAATTGGGACACTAATACTTTAAAACTAGACTTTAAATCGGAAAATCCTTCGTGAAGAACTTAATTAATTATGTTGAGGAGATGATTTTGAGCTAAAATAACTTTTACCAGAGACATTTATGTTATATACTTTATAGCAAATGTCCTTTGCATTATGCATGTGCTGCCAGAGGAGTCCTATTTACCAAGTGAAATGGAGTTATAATCGATTTTTCATCGAAATACTTATATTAGACATGGATCAACAATAAGAAACTATAAAAAGTAAAAAGATTACGGTTCCAAAAGAGTCATCCTGCGGAAAAGAAAATTTGCAAATATTAATATATACCATTGTGGATGACTGTTTTGCCCAATTGTGAAAGAATTCCATTTCAATAAACTCAATCTATATAAGAAAATTTGTTCAAAGATTTCCATAGTAGTAAATGTTGGGTTGATTTGGACTCGCAGCTTGTGTCAATGGTACTAGAAAACACCTACAAAAACCTATCATTGAAGACAAGTTTTTAGTTTGCTGTATGATATCAACACTATTCATCACCTTTTCACTAGTGTAAGATAATTGGATTTTGTTGTAGTGTAAAATATGTACCTGCCTAAATTTTCCTATTGACTCACCTCTTTGGGTATAGTAACCTGAGTGGTGTTGCCTCCACCAGATCCGCCACCAATAGGTCCGCCACCCAGGGAACCAGACGATTGTCCCAAACTGCTTGACATCATGCTTGGAGGAGGAGAGGAGAACTGATTGGATGAACCACCTCCGCCACCCCAACCATTGCGTTCAAATGGAGCACTACCACCTGCAAGAGATATCCAATAAATTTTTTGTACATCATTAGTTGAAAAAAAAATAAAAATAAGATTTATTTGACAGTATTTCTCAAAATTACAAAACATTTAAAAATAACGATTTTTTTTTCAGTTGATTTGGAATGTACACACATTCTTAGCTATTTAGGAGAGAATTGACCAAAACAATTTCAACAATTCTGGTAAAATACAAGCAATTAATCAAGACGAACCTACGAATTGATTTGAAAATTTACTTCCTAGTTGATTCAATGAATTCGAGAACTCTTCAACCTAAAATGGGTTTATTTAGTATACAATGAATTTGCGGAAATTTTCAACGTATCCATCTATGAAGTTCGTGAGAGTAATTTTCTTGTCACAGATTTTGAAGAACAAAAAAAATACCTACCTATTATCAATTATCTATCCGAATTTGTCTGAATCTCATATTTTAAAGAATAGAAAGATGTTTTGTAGTACATTCAGAAAAAATCAGTGTTCTAAGGCATTACTATCTAAAAAGGTACATAATTGAGGAACCATAGTCAGGATTCAACTTTTAATGAAGAGCACTCTACAAGAATATCAACAAGGCCATCAAAAACAGATTCAGAGGTTGTCCTTGTTGTGAAACTCAAAAATTTTTCTTTTGAAACTTTACTGATAATAACAGTAGTCACGCCGTTCAACAATATGTCTAATAATCTGGCAAAATGAACTAAAAAACGTACCTCCTCTTGAACCACTGCCAAACGAAGAGGATCCACCGAATCCACCTCCACCACCACCACCGCTTCCAAAGCTATCGCGGCCGCCACCGCCTCCACCGAAGTTATCGCGGTTTCCGCTGCCGAAGCTGTCACGACCTCCGCCAAAGTTATCTCGACCTCCTCCAAAGTTGTCACGACCTCCTCCAAAACCACCACTGCCGCGGTTGTTTCCTCCTAATCTGTTGAAACTAAAAAGTAAAATAGCCGTCTAAAGGAATGTTAAAATTATATTTCAAACATATAGTGATAACATTTGCCACTGTACAAACCGAAATTGGATTAAGTACCACCAAATACTACAGTAGCATACAAAACTACCATAACTTGAAGCCAGTGAATACATACAATATTTAAGTTATCGCCATTTTCTACAACTTCGCGAATGAGATTTGGTAATTAGTTGTGTTTTTTTTGTGAACATCCTGCACCATTACCAGCGATCCTCGTAAGACTATAAAAAATATCTGCAAGCTAGCCAGATATGGCTTCTTCTAAGTCGGGCATCCATTCAAAGGTTTGACCAATCCACTAAAGCATTATATATTTTCACAAACTATGGTGAAAAACAACCATGGACTGAACTCATTACATTGACAATCATTTAATTATTCTCATTATGAAAGAAATATCATACTGGCACATGAAAAATAAACTATGGTTTCGTACTCATATATTACGAAATATGATTAAAATTTTTCTTTAATATGACAATTATTGTCCATAACACAACTAAATCGTTATTATTCTCTTATTACCAATGATACACTTGATATGTTGAGATTGTTGAGCCTAACCTTCAGACACTTCATATTTGAGAGTTTCGTTGAATTATTCAACATTGTATGTTGATGAATGTAAGTTTTATACATTATCATTGTTGTATAAAGTAGTATTATAGTAGTATATATAAATAATTATGAGTTGTAAAACTTTGTGCAAATGCAAATAATTCTATGATGTTCATAAGTATTACAAAAACAACAAAGAACATGAGTAGCGATACCGCAATGCTTGAGTCAATATTAATGGTTTCAAAGGCATGAGAGTCAGTTTTTTTGTGCGGGGCTACACAACAACAATTTATAAATTACTTTGTAAAAGTTCAAATATTCTTCCACCACATCTAGAAAATACTGAAATTACTGAATTAATTACATTTTGTATGTTATATTTGTCAAACGCCTTTTTTAATACAAGGAGTCTTTGATGCAGCAATTCGTAGAGTTGGTGCAGCAATTTGGCAGTTGAGCGAGACTGCATTGGCCGATGCATTTTTGAAGTGGAACAACAGCTTGCCTGTTTTGTCAAGTCAAGGACTTGTCTAATAGACCCTGTACTTTCTAAACACTGCATATCTAAGAAAGTTTGGCCTCACAAAAACGCCTTTAGGACTATTTTTTTCTTTTATTAAATCCACTTGTGTTATATAAAAAAGATTTGTGGTCACTTACCCTCCTCCTCCTCCGCTACCTCCAAATCCTTCGCGGGATCCAGAACCTCCGCCACGGCCCATGTTTCCACCTCCGCGGCTGTTGAATCGTCCACCACCGCCTCCTCCGCCTCCAGGGCCATCTCGCATTCCGTTTCTGGAATTTCCTCCTCCTCTGGGACCGTCTCCACCTCCTCGGCGACCGCCGCCGCCGCCACCTCCTCCACCACCACCGCCTCCTTGTTGGTTACCCCAACCACCGTACTCATCAGAGTACACTTCATCGTAGTTATGGGGATCATAAGGATTGACGGCTCCTTTGATGGGGCTCTACAAATATAAAATTTCATAATCATGTATTGATTTTTATATTATTCTAGTCCCTAGATATCAATGATTTTTAACTTATTTTTTATATAAAAGCTTGCAGGTGAAACTTTTCGCAAGAGGAAATCTGGAATCTTTTTACCGCCCCACAACAGATAATAAACATAACTAAATACATAACATGTGAACGGTTATGTACATGTTACGTTATGTACCATGTTATTAAACTCAATAAAATGAAATTTCAGGGATTCATATATGAAAGAACTGTTTCAAAGAAATATTTTGAGAATTGAGGTTTATCATTCTATCTTGGATTTTCATAAAAACCCATTCTGATATTCATCCACACTAAAAAATGTGATAAGACAGTCAATCCGAGATTTAGACTAACTACTTCTGCACGATATTCAATAGACAGACATAAAACTGTATAATAAATTGCCTCCAGACATGAAGAATATGAATAAAATCAGGTTTAAAAATACAATCAAAAAAGCAATTCTTGTAAGTGGTTTCCATTTTATAAAAAACATGGATGTTTTGTGAATATAATTGGATTCATTTCAATAAGGTTGAATTGGTTATATATTGAATTCCACCACCTGTATTTGATTTTTCTTCATATAGTAATATTGTTGTGTTTTATTCTGGAAGATAGCATCATCCACTTTGTCTGACTTATTACACATGAGTTATATATTATTATATATCACATTTTATAGTCAGCCGTTCATCTAACCAATTTATTAAAAAAAAACTAAGAATGATAGGAGAATTAAGGGAAATTCACACTATTGATTGGAAGATTGGAAACCCATTGAATATCACTTACCTGCTTGATCAACGTCAAAATTTCCCTGATAGTTTCAATGCATTTTGAAGGTTCTCCAATTATTTGGATCACACGATCTGTACTCTGCGGGGCTAAACTGGAGAAGATCTTGATGCGAGCTCCAGTTTTCTGAAATACGAAAAAATGCGATGACGCAAGACAATGAAACTTGTTTAGACAATTTGCGCGAGAATAAGCGGAAATGAACCTATTTTTTTGTTCAGCCAAGTGACATATTTTCTTCCCAAGCAAGTGAATATTTTCCGCTTATAGATAAATACATCAATCAATCTACACAATTTGATATGCTTTGAATAAAGAACAATAATTTGTTAATTAGCCAAACTGATTATGAGTAGAAATACCGAACCGATACGTTTGATTTGTTCACTGTACTGATGATGCCCCAATACAGCAGAGTTCGTCAAGTACGAGGTTTTGATTCTTCCAAGTGTAGATTCAAGTAATTGCGGACTATGCGGACTTTTGTTCAAGTAAATTACGGACATTTTGGTTGAAATTTGTTGGAGCCTTGATCCTTCAGAACTGGATTCAACAAATACTTTGACAATACTATGAATTTTCATCGTTTCATTTTGTATACTTTTCAGAAATTCAAAATATATCTGGTAAACAAGGGGCCACATAACAGGACCATTTATAGCAATTCAACATCATATCATGCAACATGAACAAAATATTTTCACTGAATTCCTGTTGACGACAACACTAGTTATTCAACGGACTGTGCAATACGAAAAACGTGATCATATTCTTCTGGATAACGTTAACAAGGAAATATCGTCACGCTATGGGCCTCCACCTTGTATAACTCGTATTGAAACGGGAAGAGAATTAACAAGTCAAATTGTTCGAAACGTTAAATATGCTCTTGACAGCACGAACGCTTCTGAATTTCTAAAACTCGATCCGTACCCGCCTGCGAGTGTCCTTTGTCAGAATACCAAGTTACTTCAGAAAGAGTATTTTTCTTGTCATTTCCGAATAACGCCTCACGCCGTTACTTCTATTTGCATTGTCGCCAACATACATAAAAGAGGAAAGTTTTTTATGGGTTATTTGTCAGAGCGGGGCGCTTTCCCGGGAAAGGCATCAAACAGGCAATCATGTTGATTTTTCTTCAATTATCCAGCTTCTATTATCCTCGGAAGGAGAACGGAGATAGATAATTGAGAAAACTGCTAATAGGGAGGGCCGTTTCCAATGGAAATTGGAAAAAGTTAAGTGAAACGGCTAGATTCCGTTCTGATCACCGACTTGATGTTGATGGAAATCGAGTTTTTCCGGGAAGCAGCTGAGAGATGTTCCTCGGTTATGCTAATGGATTTCCTCTTGATGGAACTGTTTGATCTCGTTCTTTGACATCGTGAACGAATACATTTAACCACTTTACTGTTTCCATAATACCAGAGATCGACTGCGAGTCGTCATTTCATTGAAAACGTCCCATTAAGAAGTCCCATTTACAATGAGTGAATACAGATTTGCTCGTTACCATAAAATATAAATTTCTTGGTTTTTACCTTCTGCTTTTGCCAAATTAGCTTCAGAAATGTTGAGTGCGTTAAAATACATCGTAAATAAACGGTCGACGGAAAATATAAATTTAGCTCATCTACAGTGTTTGAAATTATTTCATCTAAAGGCTTTTGCAAACAAGGGAAATCCAGGCCTACGCATTTATAAGAATGGATTCCCAATAGTTCTTACCGCGGTGGCTAACGCGGGACTCGAAAGGATGTGATATAAAACCCAATAAAAAAACACGTTTCCACGTGAACAATTTTCAACTCCATACTTGTTCTCGGTAGTATTCTGACTCTTCAAATAACCGAAGAAACTTTTCTAAAAACTCTTCTAATATTATAATTTTTCAACAAGATTACTAGAAGTACTATTCTGCAGGTTTACATGGCCAACTTCAGCTAGGATAACTTTTAGATGGGCGACTGGCATAGACGGACATAATCAGCAAGAATTCTCGACCTTGCTTGGGATTGCACGTTGAAAGGTAAAGTCCTCGATATTCATAGCTCACACGAGTTTCCTGGAGACTTCTGATGGTTGTTCGCAAGGGTGCAGTTGGATGACGAGCAGAACAAATTTTATAACAAAATATTCCATGAATGTTCACATATCTGAACCCTAAAAGTCATAGAAATTGGAAACAAAGGAATTTTGAGATCCTGTATTGTAAGTATTTCAGCTATCCTCTCAGAAAGAATGGCGATTTATATGACTACATGGCAATGGCATGCAGTTTCCAGTTCTCGTCATTTGAGGCAATCAAGTTTCTCTCAGATAGTTGCAGAGCATAAAATTTTGTGTTTTTTATACTGTTACAGGAACAAGTTAAGCCGCGTACACATAGCAGCGTTTTGCATTCACGATTTCAGTAGAGCTTGTGGAATTTCTTATGGGCTATGACTCATACCGTAGCAGAGGACACATTTACGTATTGGCAATGAGTGTGAGTGAGAGATATATTCAACGTCATAGCCCATCAGAAAATCCACAAGCTCTACGTACTTAATCATAAAAAATACAGGAATCACGTTGAAAGTTGGCTTAGATTCGACCCCAAAGCTTTGTAGGTATGAGTGGCAACATCGAGGATTTTCCGAGAATTATTGAAGTCAAGACAGAATGTTTCTTGCTTTAATGGCGAGATGGAGCGATAAACGCAACTTCAGCTCGGAACAAATTTCTCAAATATAGTGAGATTCACCGTGGAACTGATGAGGAGGAGTAACAGATTAGCAGTAGCTTCATTATTCGATTATAGACAGCCCTCAACACAGAACTTTCCACAAATATTTGGCAGAAATAAATATCTCAACGGCCGTTCTCCAGAATCACACAAGGAGACAATCGTTTTTTTTGTCCTACAGTTGCCTCATATCTTTGCACTGACAGAAGATCATTTAGATGTCGACTTAATTCAATATCTGCAAGGAAAAAATATTTGAAATTCAAGGGCCAGCGTGACAAAGATGAATAAATCTGAATGAAGAAAAATCCAATGAATTCTTCATTGAAAAAATTCAACAAACCCAATGAATAAACAATTTCACGTTCCCAGTGCGACTGAAAGTTGCTTTGAATATTCGCGCGAAGCATCCCAAAAACAAACATTCATTGTTAGAAGTAATCAAGGTACACAATAAACTTTTCTACGAAATAAAAAGAATGAAAAGTCGGCCATCCGGAGACTGGCTTTTCGAACTGAAAAAAAAAAAACACAAAATGCTCCGAACTTTCCCATCAGATAATAACTTTTATAATACGAAACGGGAACAAACAGAAAATAATTACTTTTTGACATATTTCCGCCGCGGGATGTTGAAAAGTTAGAAGTTGTTTCAACGTGACATATGAGCGTGAAAATCAGAGAAAGATAAAATTGATAAAAATAATAATAATTTAGGACAGTTTTGTAGGGTTGCTGTTCACTGTGAAGAGTCAACAAAGAGAGAGGAGAAATCAAAAACTGATGCGACAATCCGTATTATTTTTGGATAATGGTATTTTCTGAAATGGCTCGTAAATTAATGTTTGGGAGTAATTTGTAAAAAATTTATTGATAAAAAAAATTAAATTGTTATTTAGTTAATTCTGTCAACAAAATTTAAAAAATTTTCCCTTCATCTAATAACTTTAAATATTCAATTTTTTTAAGGTTGAGGTTACTTCTGGGCCTTCTGGGATGAATGCACCGCAAATCTCTCAGAAACCAAGTACTTCCACACAAGCACTATACAATTAACTATAATATTCAAGTACGGTATAATATGATATAATAAACAATAATTAAAACGCAACATTTTCAATTTTAAATAATTTATCAGATATTTTTATTTCAATCACGAATTGAATTGAAAAAATAAACATGTGATTTCACAAGTCCACAAAATTCAAATGCGGCCTCTTTCAAGGGTCATTGAAAACCAAATGCAAAATTCGAAAACATCCGGATTGTTTTTCAAGTAAAGTTGAAAATACAGCAATAAAGGCGAAGATATCTGTGAAAAAACAGAGCATAATAATACCTTCAGAAGACAAAGCGGTCTTCATGCTATTACGCCATCGCATCGTTCTATTCGCTTTCCATGTAATTCCCGATATAAAGGACTTCTTTTCTTGGAGGATTATACTAAATTCTCATTCGATCATTTGTATAAAATCTCTATAAATCTATTATCTCTTGAAAAGATACGGATTTTCGGGTCGCTTACAGTTTACGGTTGTAAAACAAAATCTAATCAGAGAATTGAGAACAAAAGTGCGTTCATTTATCAAATTACTGTGTGGTTTCCTTCCTGTGTGTGTTGGTACTTGATACTGAATTATGTCTAATAAAACTTGTGCAAAAAGTTAACAATATGACAAAAAAAATGGATTTCACTGAAAAGTGAGATAAATTCATGAAGGATTTTGGTACAAAATAATTTTTTGGTGCACAAATACAAAATCTAGACTGAAATTATTCAAGAAATCGTAGTTTTCACCGTATCATGTATCTCAGCACTATAAAAAACAGTTTGTTAAATGCAACTACTAATAATATGAGCGATCCTTCAGGATAAAAGTGTGTTCGCGTGGAGAGAGTTTCCGTTCGGCGAAGTTCTTTTATTCAATAATTTCCAGTGAAAAAATTTTTGAGATATTTTATCAATTTCTTATCACCAAAAATTTTATTGAATTGACTTTATCAAATAAGTACACTGACTGAGAAATTGGATGTTTCAAATTTCATCATATTTCCCATGGACTGGTTCTTAATAATGAATTTTTCAACTCGGTGGATCATCTGATTGATTCGAATGAGAGAGACCAGAACTACTCAATATTCATTAGACTTTCAGGCATTAAAAAAAAAATCTTCCAACAAAATTGTAATTTGAAACTCTTATTTATTGATTAAGTTTATTCAAGATGTTAATTTTTTTTCAGGTTCTAATTGGAGATTACGGAAACCAAATGTTTCAAAACCTAGCATGCAAATAGTCTCGTCATGACACTTCCAGTCGAGAATTATTCCAGTGACTAAGTAACAGTTTCACATTTCAATTTCAGCCATTTACAACACATATTTTCGAAACCTATAACCCATGAACCCATTGGTAAATAATTGCATCGTTTGCAGGCTTCGAGACTTCATTTGGATTCAATACCTGGTAATTTATGGACACCAAAACAGCATAGAATTGCATCTATCTGTTTTTGATCTATAGATTTTTTTCGATCGCTAATATCCATATTTGTGAGACCTCGGAAAAATTTTCAAGCGATTATTGATATTTCTGGAAATGAGATAACTCGAAAGCTCTCAATAACTGCCTGCACGGAAGAGAATGTAATATTCAACTGGTAGAACTATTAAAACTTCACTTTTTGAATTGTTTTCGCCGTTTTCAAAATGTTCCCTAAACAAAATGGAATATTTCAAGGATAAGTCACAATACAAAATAGGAACACAAAAATACACTGCCATTACCTGTGAACCACTAACCTTTCCCAAACTTCCAAACAACAAACCGCACGTTTTTGCCCATTTTCGCCCCGCACCGCCAATTAGATCGCATCGCTGGAAAAACCGATTAATCACCCCGCTCCGTCCATTTACTGGGAATAACCGACGGGATTCGGTGAATTTTCGTGGACGCGAATAGCGAAAGCGGGAGCCGAGCGAGAATGGAGAAAGCACCGACCCAAACAGAGCCGCGAAATGAGTGCACACTAGAGAAACAGGCCGTGGTATAAAGAGAACCAACGAGATCCGCGGCGTTGTCAGATTCAACGCGGGTTTCAGATGGTGTTGCTTCGGCTAAGGGCGATACCCTTACAGTTAGCGCCAACAAAAAAACGGTACAACCAACTAGTATGTAGGTCAAACTAGAAATGAACCTAGGACTGGATTAGAGAACAACAGTAGTGAGGCAAAGGATTCGCTAACGAATTCAAACCAGACGCAAGCGCATAATATTCAATGTACTTTCAAATAATATTTAATGATATGAACATTCATGCATAAAGAATATTTTCCGAAATTTTGCAGAAAAACTTTACGAAATCACTAAGAGAATACATCCTGAAACATTGATTCAAATTCATTTCGAAAATGTCTGAATCTGAAAATCTGAATAATATACCATATATAAATATATAAATGAAAAGTAACTTGTGACATCTACAGTCACTAATTTGAAATACTCTGTTCACTATAAATATATAATATATACTATAATTCAAGAAATAGAATTTTAGTAGTTTAACTACCCAAAACTATGCCAATTTTACTCTTCACTCGACGCACGTTTCGTCAAACAAAACAATTCGAAACGAATAAAACTGATAAATTCGAATATATATTTGAATAGTCGACATGGAAGCTAAAACGACTGGATGAAAAAGCAAAACTAGATAACATTCACTATTGGTTCATGGGTAACCGTATGAAAAACAAGATCGGGTGAAATTCAAATATAATATATATATATATATATATACAGGGTGTCCCATATAAAACTCTGCAAGTAAATATCCGGAAAACGAAATATGATAAAAGGGTCCTTTTATTTGCATAGAGATCCATCACTAGGCAATTTGTTATATATCCGTCAACCGTTGCACCCCTACGTGCAACCCTCAAAAGTCAGAGACTTGTGCGAGCTAGGGGAAGACGTAGCCCTTACCCTTTGATACGTGTGATGCCATGCACGAGATCGGTGGCAGTGCTGAGATTCGAACTCATGCTCCTACGGATGTTTGGCTTATGGAGCGAGCGCTTCACCCCCATGCCACCGCGGCCCATTCTGTATTGAATTCTGAATTCAACCACATAGCAGCACATTTGTAATTTCCCTTGAATTCTCATGAAAAAGGTAATTTTATTGCGTATTATGAAAAGGGCAATGAATAAGTCTGAATAAAAAGCAATAACACGAGTTTGATGAAATTGATTTATCAGTTATAATTGCACTGCCTGTTCAGTTCCACCTAGATGTATGTCTGTAAAATCGCAGATGAAATATCCTGAAATCTGTCGGGACACCGGTTAGCATATATTCTCACTGCTTCTTTTGCATTCCTTCTTGATTCGCCATAAATAGATGTCACATACAACTTTACTGCATTCGAATATCGACCATTTTAAACTCAAGGAAAAACAAACATATTAAATACACTTAAAATCCAACAGGTTTTCTGTCAAATCGATTAATACTATTTTTTTCTTTTTTATTTCCTTATTGTTTATAGTGGCATCGATTGCTAAGATCATTACCACTATGTGTTCTGGGTAGGCTGTGTTACTAACTCCATACGCCACGTCAGGAGCAGCACTGTTAATTTGAACGCAACAGAGACTGTAATATTTTTGTATTTATTTTGACGCTTTCATGACCCTCTTTATAATATGCAATGAATTTGTTTTTTTCATTAGTATTCAAGGGAAACGATAAGTGTGCTATATGGCTGAATCCAAATTTTGATTGCAATTGCAAAGGGCATTGAAAAATCGGGGGTACCATTTCAAAAAATGACGATGACGATTCGTGATAATATGTAAATAAGAAAACCATTCGACACCAAAATTATCAGCTTTCACGAACTATGGATATTCTCTTTCATTTTCCAGATCTTTACCTGCGGAGTTTAATATGGGGCACCCTGATATAGCTTTCCGTTGGTTCGAACCCGACCGAACGTGGATTATTCAATTCAATTAGTTACAAAAAAAAGTCTGGTATGCGATGGTCTGTATACCATGCTCAAAATGAATATAATGTGGTTAGTTTTTTGCAGGCTTTCATACAGAAAATGTGACACGAAATTATGTTTTCTAGAAGCGTGCTCGATTTACCCTATACGTGCACGCAATTTAGATTGGAAAGTGTAATTTTCCAGTATGTTGAAGTTTTTTCCAGAGTAGTACCTACATAATATTTTTTCCACAACCGCTTTCAAAAGAAGTCATTACAAAGTTGACGTTCTCAGAGAAATAACATTTTGTGACAATGAGGAAACGTCAACTTTTTGAAGGGAGAAGAAGTATTTTTACTATTAAATGTATTCGACAAAACAACGTCGCTGGTTAGCCCCAAAGTATACATTTTGATAATCGTAAATATTGAACCGTCTGTTTTCGAAAATAAAACACATACTGACCTACGGCAAAAATTCGTTGAATTACCACTCCAAATGTATTGTCTGAAGAACAATCAAAGCCTCTACCGTGCCTTAAAAACTATTCGAACTCTATCACTCGCGAATCGCCGAACAATTCAACTTCCACCACCCGTAACCTTTCCCCAAATGTCATTAGGTCAGTGAAACTAGAAAACATCCCGAAAATTCTCGGAAAATCTACAATTACGGCAACGCCGCCTCCAAAGGACCAAGCGCCCGCAGCTGGTATTGATTGGGGGGTTGGTTGACGGTGGCGCGCCTGCCTGACTCCACACGCGATCGCGATGCACGGGCGGATAGACAGACGGGGGACCGGTCGTCGACAGCGTTCGCCATCTCTCACCTGCTCCGGCTCTTTAGCCCCACCTGTCGATGTTGCCAGGTGGCAGGGCGTTTTTATCGTTTCAAAAAAAAAGTCGCTGTCAGGACCGCTGCTAGGGCTATTATTAGAATTGTTGTTGGGTACAGTCAAGTGAAGGACCTCAATCAAAGGAGTCAATACAGAAATTATTTCAACACGATAACAATGGCCGATTCAGAGTACATTATTTAATCTTTAATATAGGTTTAGGGCCAATTTTGGAAACTTTCATTATACCATCCATGCTCGATCAGAACTTGAAGCAACATGATTCACAATGACACCAAAACATTGAATTGACTAGAAAGCAAGTCATTTGCTTAACAACATAATCCCATTTCGACGTATCTTGAATCGAACAAAATCGTGGAAGAACATGTCAAAAATTCATAAGGGCATTACCGAAGAGTTCGAAACAGCCGATGCCTTCTAAATTTCCATCATAACCGTAGTGCAGTACCTACAATCCGTAACCTGTTGATGTATTAGTAGAGAGTGAGATACCCTATGTTTTCGATATAATTTTTTTATAGGTGGCGTGCGAATATACTGTTTATGCTGAAATAAGATCTGAAATGTCATGTCATGTTTGAGCAAACGCTTCTGCATAAAAAAATATACTAGTGCGCTGAATTAAATATGCTAGAATATCCAACTTGTAGCAACTGCAGATATAGGTAGGTAGGTTTGTAAATTAACCTTTCCACTTACCCTCTCAATTAAGTCTGGAGATTAGTACGCATAAGTTACTTCTGAGGTAAACATTCTATGTGTGTAACGAAGTTCTTGGTAAGCACTCATCAAATAATATTTTAGGATGTACCAATGCAAAGAAAAAAAGAAAGAAAAATCAAGTTTGCTATATCCGTTCTCAAAAAATTTTCATTAATCGATGCAGTGATGGTTGACCGCAACATTGAAAGTCCCCCAAATAGGAAATTCGGTATTGTGCAGATTGAAAACGATTGCGAAAAAAAAATGCAGCCGGTATTCGCAGAAAGTTATCGTTATTGAAACATGTTTCCAATCAGATCATTCGAGACCATACCACTCCAAGTTCTTCATATCCTTGAATAAAAACCTGTTCCTTGAACCTGATTACGCCAATGATTCTGGCGGCGTACTCAATAGCGATTCACTCAAAAAATGACAACCTCTATATCTTCCAGATTGAAACACCTTATCTGAGAAAATACAGTTCCGATCAATTTCTGATTGAAGATTTTAAACTCCTTAAAATTATTCACCCAACAAATTATCGTGTTCATACTATATCGGTACGAAAATAACATTATTTCATATCTAGTGACAAATAAATCGTAATTATACTGCACAAACGGCTACAACCAAATAGAAATAGGTCCCCGGCGAATATAACTTCTGCAGGTTAATTAGATATTGGAGATTAACAAAATTTCAGTGGTGGAAACTTCGTAATTGGCAAGATCTCTTTGAAATAAAGGCTTGGTTTATCATAACTGAAAAAACTAACCTAGATAGATTAGAATACGTGGAATTATTGTGCAGACATACAGGGTGACAAACTGGAAGCATGTTCCAGAAAAGTGAAATTTTAAAAAAGATTACCGGAGCTCTTAACTGTTAGTATGAAAAATATTAGTCGCCTTGAAATGCCCTTTTTATAATGCAATTCAAAATGAAGAAATTAATCTGAATACCACCAAGTACTCAGAAAACAACTTTCAAAAAACCATTTTTCAAATTTTTGATGCGAGATATCGTCGCGACAAAAAAAACCAGTCGATATCCAGGAACTATTACCTTGAATCAAACTATTCAATTCAACACAAGTTCACTGCTGATGGCGGTTTTTACCGTCATGTCCCCGATTTCAGTATTGCGCACGACTGTTAATAACGTCATCAGCAGTCGAGCATGACAAACTTTATTATTTGACGAGTGTTTAGCTGGATGTTTGTCATTTTGTGAGCGTAGTTGAAAGGTATCTGTGAAAATTTTGTAATCAGACTCATTACTCATTCATCTTCTTATCGTTTACTGAAAGGTGATAGACATAAACATGAAATGTTTCTTGGCGGATAAAACACATTTTTTTCTCGGAACTACGTTTTTATATTAACCATAGATTTCAGCAGTGCTCAAATTTTCATCAATTCACAAATATAAGAATTTTTTTTTAAATAATACCTATCTCTTTATAATAATTATCAGACCACATAATTGAAAGAGTGAAAGAAAAATTATTTCCACCAAAATCCTCTCGATAAATGTATGTGCTGGCAATATCGTAAATTACCCCAGTTGGCAACACTGCTACCTGTCACCCGCACACGCGGATCCCGATCCAACCGACCTGACGCGCTACCGCGGGAAACAACTGTCGGAGGGCGGATAAACATCTATTCCGCTTCATTCAAAACATTGTCATTGTGAATTTGTCAACGAAAAACAGACCAGTTGTCAATTTATCGCTTGAAAATCAAAGGGAATTATCTTCTGCGCATACAAAAATGTATAGGCCATATGAAACGAAACTTTATAATGAACCATTTTAATCAGAAATCAATTGATAGGAGGGAACTGTTAGGAAAAAAAAACAGTTCACGACTTCTACCTGAACAACCACTTCACGCATATTTCAAATTTCAAGCTCACAATACAATTTCACGACAATTTGAAAATTGCTTTTGGCGGGACTTTTAAATATTTCTGTCAAAAAAACCTCATATACGTCGATCATTGTTGGCTCCATTTATTCGTTCGGCACAAACGAAAAACACTATTTTTTCTTACTCGATATATAAAATGGGATACTCGACAAGTCGATACTGTTTCAGAAACTGTAAAATGTATAGAAATGAATGGAAATTTGGTATACTGCACATTTTTAATACATTCTTCTATTGAAACAATTTCTAGAATTTAATTTCAATGAAGTATAATGTACGTGGTGTGTGTTACAAGAATTATCAGGAGTAATACGAGTGATGGAATTTTCGCGATAAGTCTGTTGATTTATTTCTGAACGAAACTGAATTGCTTCGTGAACGACGAGTGGTGTTTTCTCAAAACAATTCAGTTGAGTTCAGAAATAAATCGACAGAGTTATGAGATAAATTAAATCACGAGTTGAATTTTATTAAACTATTTCACGAATAAAGTTATAAATACGAACAATGAATAGTCATAAACAAATTATTAAAATCGTCAATAATAAAATGTTTCGTTTCATAATTTCATTTGAATTTGCACCGAAGCGACTCATTTTGACACAATCAGGTACAATTTATATTGATAAAACTGCCAAACTTTGCCATGGTTACGTCGTTGAAAATACCGAAGCTGATCCTCCAATCAGAATTGAAAGACAGCTGGAGTTATCGCGATAACACGAGTTGTCTTTGGTTTGCGATTGGTCAGATTATGTGAGAATTTTAAGATGAGTGAAATAGTAAAAAGTAATACCACGAGTGCTTGAAATTTTATCGATAACTTTTTATTTTCCACGAAAGCTCTATTTGGCAAAAACATGCAAAAAAATTATGTTTGATAAATATTAACCTAGCTTTCTAGTAATATTAAAAAACGCCCAGAAAACTAGTCCATTCGACGCGCAAGGTCACTGACGTCACAGCTATCACATGATCTAGAGCAGAAAGGCAGAACATTTCAGTAAACTGAGCCATGCTTTCGTGTGTATAAGTATATAATCGTGGGGTACCTATTTTACAGTATAATAATTTAAAAAAACTCAAATTATTTTATTCTCAATGAAATATGGTGGTGTGGCTGTTAAAAGTGAAACCCACTGTATATATGAGTGGGCCACAATTCCTACAGATAAAAAACTTAGAACTAACTCGCCGACCCCTTCCTCCATATACCGGGTGGCTACGGAAGTATTGCCTACGGAATATCTCAGTTATTGTATGAAGTAGGTTTGTGAAATTTGGAGCGTCGATATAATGACATAAGAGCTAGAATTTGAGCATATTGACATGTCGAAGTTAACTTCCGGTCTGACCGGAAGTAACATCAACTTTCTTATTTTAAATGGAAACCCTATTATTTTTCTTTTCGCTTTATTCAGCATTCAATTCCCTTTCTAATGACATATCACAAGTTGGTATCTAACCAGAAACTAGATCAGAAAAAAATTATTATTGAAATTCACCGAGTAGGCCGTGGAAGCAAAATGAAAGCCAAAAATTGAAAAGTTGGCTATGGAAACCATACGTCACTTGATAACAGTTGCTACTACTGTGATATTTTATTTTCATTCGTCGGCGTTATAAAAAGCCGCCAAAAAAAATAATTGGAAAAATTGGGGAAAAAACAATACTCTGTAGGTCCATAACTTAAATAGGAACATACAACTTTTTCTTGCCTGTACTATTGAGCATAACCATTCCTTTCTAATGATATAATAGAAAGTAATTTTTTAAAATGAAATACCAAAAAATCCAATTATTATTCTTCAAATAACAAAACAGATTATCGCCATACGCAAAAATAACATTAAAAATAATGTGGAATGATAAATGATATCCTGTAGGTTCTAGGTTAAATAGGAACATAAACGTACTTGGTCTGTGCCATCGTCCATAGATATTCTAATATCTACCTATGGACGATGTTTGTGCTATTCAGAATAATCATTCCATTGCAATAATCATTCGAACCAAAATATTAACAAGTAGGCTGATTAAGATGTATTTTGGAATGAAACAAAAAAGAAACGAGAGCTCTCACGAACGCTGCTATCCATATTATTTTGACGTTCGAAGTAGTGTTTTTGATTCTGCCATTTTAAAAGGGTTTGGAAATCGAAATCAGTTAGTGGAATATTCAAAAAATGCCCCGTTATTCACGAACCGAACAAATTGAAATGCTTCTCATTTATGGTGAATGTTTAAAAAATTCTTATGCCGCTGATCGATTGTATTTAGAGCGATATCCAGGGAGGCAGCAACCGTCAAGAAGGTATTTCCAGTGGTTTGAAGAAAAATTAAGAACTGAGCCTGATGTTCACGAAGACCAAGAAGCATTTGTTATTTATGAGGAAACTGAATGTATTAGCTTTAGTACAATCAATATGATAGCACAATTTCCTCAAGGCAGATTGGCGACGAATTAGCTATAAGTAAGGACTCTGCTAGGAAAATTTTGAAAAAACATCGATTTAAATCCTTCAAGTATCAGTTGCATCAACATTTGTATGAAAATGACGGTGAAAGGTACCTGGAATATTGTAATTGGTTTCTTCGACAAAATGCTGAGAATCACCTATTTAACTATTAAATCTTGTTTACGGACGAGTCAAGATTTACCAACAATGGATTATTTAACAGGAATAATACAAAGTAGGTACTGTACTTTATTTGGATTATTGTCGATAGTCGAAGTGTGAAGTGCTAAAAGTGTGAACGGTCTTTTGTTTCAGGTACTGGGCGATAGAAAACGAGCACCGATTTCGACAAGGTGGCTTCTAGGAGAGATTTGGTGTGAATGTTTGGGCAGGAATAGTTGGAACTCATATTGTTGGCCCCATTCTTTTTCAAGGCCAACTAACCAGAGAGAGATACTTTAATTTTTCAACGAATGAAATTTCGGAATTCATTAACAACCTACCAGCGGAAATAACTGAGAGAAATGTACTTCCAGCAAGATGGCGCCCCTCCGCATAATTCAAGAATAGCAAGAAATTATCTTCAAAATCGCTTTCAAGAGAGACTTATAACAACCCATGGTCCAGTCAGGTGGCCACCAAGGTCACCTGATCTTACTCCGTGCGACTTTTTTATATGGGGGCATCTTAAAAATACAACAACTCTACATGAGCTAGAAGTAAAAATTCGTAGAGCCCCAAATGTTGAGAAACGTTTTACATGAAAATATCACCAGAGTCAATAAATGTATTGACGCTGAGGGAATGCATTTCGAACATTTGTTTTGAATTTATTTTATCTTTAATCCTATCAATTTGAATTTTTTTTTTCGATAAATCTGTTTTTTTGTTATTTGAATAATAATAATTGGATTTTTTGGTATTTCATTTAAAAAAATTACTTTCTATTATATCATTAGAAAGGAATGGTTATGCTGAATAGTACAGGCAAGAAAAAGTTGTATGTTCCTATTTAAGTTATGGACCTACAGAGTATTGTTTTTTCCCAATTATTCCAATATTTTTTTTGGCGGCTTTTCATAACGCCGACGAATGAAAATAAAATATCACAGTAGTAGCAACTGTTATCAAGTGACGTATGGTTTCCATAGCCAACTTTTCAATTTTTGGCTTTCATTTTGCTTCCACGGCCTACTCGGTGAATTTCAATAATTTTTTTCTGATCTAGTTTCTGGTTAGATACCAACTTGTGATATGTCATTAGAAAGGGAATTGAATGCTGAATAAAGCGAAAAGAAAAAAAAATAGGGTTTCCATTTAAAATAAGAAAGTTGATGTTACTTCCGGTCAGACCGGAAGTTAACTTCGACATGACAATATGCTCAAATTCTAGCTCTTATGTCATTATATCGACGCTCCAAATTTCACAAACCTACTTCATACAATATCTGAGATATTCCGTAGGCAATACTTCCGTAGCCACCCGGTATATATATATAACAATGAAAATCAATTTCTTGATGGATATCACCTTCCCTGAGGACAAGACATTGTCATTCGTGACATCCACTCACTCTCTCGGAGAGCGACGAAATAACAAATCGAACAGACCGCTAAAATAACACGGGAATAAAACTTTCCAATGAAAACGTCGGACATATTTCCTCATTTCGCTTGCCATCGCGAGCGATAGCACGAAAATCTTATCAGTTTTGCCGGCAAAATCGATCGGTGGGGCGACAGAGGGAGACATATTGTCATCATGGGAAATTTTCGAGCCACGTCATGCCATCCGGGGTCAACAAGCTGCTTCTTCGGCCGAGATATATATTTTACTTATGCCCTGTCATCGGAAAATTCGGTTTCGCGATGGGACGGATTCTTCTTAATTTGTCCCAAAGTGGATTTTCACACGCCACTTTTATTAAGCAAGTTGGCGCTTTCGTATTATGTAGGTAATTTGTTCGAAGAATAGATGAGAAGTATAATTACTCAATTTAGTCGGACGCGAAAACGAAATACTTCACGAAAGTAACGATTTTAATCTCTAGCTATCACTTTTAATGTGTTATTGTGAACTAGAGGGGTAGCGAGAGTTATTTTCTGAAGGTAGTGAAGAAAGATGACATGCACATAACTAGTGATAAGATGATTGAAGAATTATATAAATTTACATCAAAACATTTCTCAATATACATTTTCAGTGAAAAAATGCAATAAAAAATGTTGAATGTGACTACAAAAACAAAAAGTTTTCAGATAATTTCAGATTTGATAATAAATTTTAAAAACTGTTCTCCCATGAATACTTCTGTTGATGGTTTTAAAAGTTTTAAACTTCTGTAAATCAATACTTAAACGAACTTTTCTGCTTCTGCTTGACACTAGCCTACTTCAGTTTAATAAAATATTTATAAAAACTCCTGCAAAAATTCCAAGCGTTACAAAACGTTCAGCTTACTTATACTGATGAGTTTTCAGAAAAGCATCGTTTCCCATGAGACACATGGCGCTAAAAGTTTCATCGTGTGTTTAGGGGCTGTACTAAAGCAGGATTGAAGTTTGACTATACATACTTATCTAAATCTATATCAATCGGGTTAATACAAATATCAATTTTTTTGCGAATGCACAAATATTTCCCTTTGTTACAAGTTCCTCATTAATATAAATACGAAAAGTTACTGGCCCTAGCATAGATCCCTATGGAACCAATGGCTACTAGTTCCAACTATTTCTTTGCCGATTCTTCACGTAATTATTTCCAATATTCCAGAAAAGATCTTTTACAATAATCAATGGTTAAATCATTGAAATGAATTTAGATAAAAACCACAGCGTCTCCATCAGAATGCAGAAGATTCAAATAGTGACTATTCACTACTCCTAATATTTAAACTATCGCCCTTAGGAAAACGACAATAATTTGAGGATATCTCCTTATTTTCCTGTTCAATAATTCAAATATACATGACATCAAGGATCAATCCCACAACTCAGCCAAAATCCTGGCCTTACTAAATTTACTTGATCCAACTTCCTCAATACGAAGGAAACAAACACCGAAAGCAAATCAAATAATTATTGGTGAAAAGCAAGCCGAATCCGGAAAACCTTCAAATCCTCGGGGATTCATTCCACTGAAAGTAATCGATCAATTACAGTGACAAAACTTTTACGAAGAACTTTGAAAACATCCCATAATTTATGATTTCCAGACTGCGGGTGGAAGAAAATAAATAATATGAGGGTGAATCAGTACCAAAGAAATTATACCGGACAGCAACAAAAAGTGGCGTTTTTTTCCATTTTCCTAGATATTTACATTCAAACATTATTGTAAATTGGTTTGAATAAATCAGATGAACAAGTGAATGACGTTTCGTCATATCCGCTTTTCTGTATGCAAAACATTCACTTCTACATTAAAATTACAAATTATGAAAAACTCACATCTCTGATTTCCTTGATTTTCTGTCCGGCTTTTCCAATAACGCATCCGGCCTGGCTCTGATGAATCATCATACGCAAATCCAATTCATTATCGTTTACTCGAGCGCCGTTCTGAAAAATTAATTAAAAAAACAAGTTATGAAACGGAACAAACTACACAAAATATGCACCATCAGATAAAAAGCTTTTCACGGAATGATTACTCCGGCAGGAGTTAACAATTTGAAAGTAAATCAATGCACACAACAAATCAAGCATTCAGGATGAGAGAAATTATATTCCTCATTTTAAAAAATTTAGGGTTATCGAAAAGGTTTAGAAAGGTCTAGAGAGTACCAACCTGGTTAGTTTTGGATTGTATCAAAACGAATCCGGAAGAAATGGCTAAACGGGAAGATTATTCTAGGATATTTTTGATATCTACAATGTTTATGCGAAAATGAGGGTTACTGTCTCAAACTATTGTAGTTTATAAATACATTAGTATAGTCCGTAAAATGAAGGCATGAAATAATCAACCGATTAGATCCATCGATTCCAACAACGAAACCCATAATCTTTCCAAAACCAGCCTTATTTATTTATATCCATCGGTACTGATAGTACACCCTTCTATCAATTGGTTACAAGCCAGAATCGTTGGTATCGCTAGTAAATAGTGCTTTCTAGAAATTATTTGTGTGTGCATCTGTGTTAAGCTTGTGTATATAAAGTAAGATTCAAGTATCAAAAATTCCAAGCGTTACAAAACGTTCTGCTAACTTAAACTGATGACTTTTCAGAAAAGCATCGTTTCCCATGAGACACATGGCGCTGAAAGTTTCATCGTGTGTTTAAGGGCTGTACTAAAGCAGGATTGAAGTTTGAATATGCATACTTATGTCTTCAATCTAAATGAATCGGGTTAATACAAATATCAATTTTTTTGCGAATGCACAAATATTTCCCTTTGTTGCAAGTTCCTCATTAATATAAATACGAAAAGTTACTGGCCCTAGCATAGAAGGACCTTTAAATAAAAAAAAAACATTAAATTCAAACTGTTCAAGTTCGTTGCAAAATAACACAGGTGCCAGTGTAGATGAGACTGATCTTCTATGCTGTGCAGAGCGAAGTCTACCATCTGAAAACTAGAGCTCTTCAACCACCAAAAACATCTCCGGGTCGACCACAGATCATGATAGACGAATCGTTAAACTGAAGGTTAAGGCGTTAAGTCCTATAACATGAAATTCCCATGCACACTGGATAAAATTATGTCTGCAGTTCAAGCTGATCCAGATTACCCTACTTCTCTAAAATGACATTATCTGTATTGATAGATAAACCAGATATTGTGATGTGGAGGAGAGACTATTTACGCAATACAACAACAATCCCGAAAAGACGATTATTACCTGAACGAAACGTGGGTGAACGAAGTTTATACTCAGTATTGGCAGGGCAGCAATATTGAGAGCAGAGCAGAGCATCGAAATATTGTCAACGTGCTTAAACATCAGGCAAGGGTGAAAGATTATTAATCATTCATATAGGTTAGTTCAGATAGGGTTTGTAGAGAGGACTTAGGACTTTTGTATCGAAACGAAAAGGCCTAGTTGAAGTTTTTGTAGAATAGTTTGAACAAATGATCAATTTTATTCCGCAGGTTCTACTACTGTTATGTAAAACGCGAGTTACCAGCCTAGATTACAAGAACACTTACAAGCAACTGGACTAAATGCAAACTAATGGGGTGGCTCAGCTAAAAAAACACTGCTTTTTCCACTAACTAAAAAAATGAACTATAGTATCGCTCAAATCCACAAAAAGAAGTAGAAAAAAGTACATCGTTGATGAACTAGCTGCTTCACTTGGAATATCAGTACTTTGACTTCCCCCGTATCACTGAGAGCTGAATCCCATAGAACTAATATAACCTTCAAAATGAAAGATTTTAGCTTATTGTTTGAATGTGCTGTTAGTGAATTGACTAGCAACAATTGAAGAAAATGCATTGATCATGTTATTACCGTAGAACATTCTATGGGGAAAATTTACAATATTTTTGAAGACTTGATTGATCCGATTGTTATTGACCTCAATAAAGATGATTCATCTTCTAACTCTAACATAATTATTGTAAATACTGTACTTATCGTATTTTTTTATTAAAAATTCAAAATAACTTCACACAAATCATTTTTTGTAATAATTGAAGTAGTCTATATCATTAATTTTTTATCCAATTACTTCTTGGGTTATTTTTAAATAACTAATAACTGCTGCATTTGATGTTTTTCACCTCCAAATCGGTGGAAATACACAAACATTTATTACCAACTAATTATTGTAGAAATGCCTAAGAAATAACATTCTATAGCAATGTTTGACGTAAACCTTAACATTGTCACTGAAAGGTGGCTGGTCAGAATTTCAAACCCCTTAACAATAGCCTAATTCGACAAATATATATTGTGCCGGATGGCACACCTAGCGAATTACGAAAACAGTGGTTTGCTGATTTTATAAACGTCCTATATCAAAATTTGCACGAGCCTCCTGTAAGGATTTTGCATACCTACTAAATGAGGATTTAGTATTCCTTCAATTTACGGATAGTAGGAATTAAGAATATCAATGTCAAAAGGAATTAAGTTAAGAAAATTACATTGTTAAACAGGGAATTGATGTACCTCCTGAGTTTGAAGTTTTATTCATATAACAGACTCCCCAAATCTGAATAACATGAAAAACTAAACATCCTCGAATAAATACGATACGAACGAAAATGATCACACGCAAGAGAAAACAGAAACAAACCCATCGTTTCTAAAAATACATTAACTTTTGCAAAAACCGAATTCTTCAACAAATCCAAACAAGATTAATGTACTGCTAATGCAAGGCCGAGGTCCTATTTCAATTAATTTGGAAGGAACAGTTCGCATTTCCTTCGAGAGGGTCGCCAAGACAACCGATTAACGATTGAATAACCTCACCGTCATAATGAAAACTGAACAGAGCGCTGAAAATTGGAAAACTGAAATTGGCACGCAAGTTGTTAACGAGATGTATTTTCACTTTTCGAGTGATGCATTGAAACCTTGGCATTGTTATGAGAAGTTGCTATGGTGATGTTTGGAGCTGAAAAGAAACTGGATGACTTATACAGAAAGAGAAAACTTTATATAGGTAGATTCTATGCAAAAAAGTTCCTGAAACGAAATGTTTCATTTAAATTCGATCAATTACGTATTTAATGATATTACCATATCCATTACAAATGCCTCTTTTGGAGTACTTTTCTTTCGGCGATTAGACGAATATGATGATTATGATGAACCTCAACGTTTTGCTGACAGTTAAAAAAAATTGAATATAACAAATTGGGTGAGTAGCTAAGTGTATGCCACCTTCCAAAAAAACAATCCGCTTACATGAAATCCTATGAAGATTATTTTGACAGACGATTCGCATATCGTAATGATCAATATCAGTTCAGATATTATACAAAATACAAAACCAACGCGTATATGACAAGCAGATTAT
Organism: Chrysolina americana; assembly: GCA_958502065.1. Classification (NCBI taxonomy): domain Eukaryota; kingdom Metazoa; phylum Arthropoda; class Insecta; order Coleoptera; family Chrysomelidae; genus Chrysolina; species Chrysolina americana. Next base: position 10,900,114 of record OY293411.1, on the reverse strand, counting down.
ATACAACAAATATCGATCAGGTTTCGTACTAATTGGAGTAATCATACTAATAACGCCTCAATTACGATAATCAATACATACTCGAACTATTGTAGTGGTAAAGTTGAGTAAACAAGATTACCTATCAAAATGGAGGAATTATTGGAGTGAATATTAGTTATGAAACACTCCAACATTGCAAGATGACGTCAAAGCAATATCACAAAGAAGACATTTTGCAACACCCATAGTGTTATTAAGACTATAGTATTGCAGAACCTGCAGTTCACTGAGAACAAACGCGATAATCATTCAAACATAATCTTTTTGAATACCTAGTGTTCGTATCGTAAGTTTCGTTGCCCAAGCACTTGTGCCGAAATTGGATACATCAGATTTGGGTGTGTTCACATATTCAGTGAGTAAAAAAGAGGACCTGTAGAGAAAGGATAGGACAGAAGGCAAATTTTCCGAAACAACATTGAATAAATAATGTGCTGATAATGGTCACCTTGCTCACTATTTTTTATAATGAATACCAATAAATACAGAGTATACCATGATTAACAGAGTCGATATGTATATGAGAAACTACTGGAAGTATTTTTCTGAAGACTTGTATACGGGAATGTTCCGAGGAGCTCGTTTCAGTTAAAATATTTTCAGTTGTGTACGACCCGATCTCAACTTTATTTTTAGAATGATGCATCCGATTTTTTATATTACATTTCGAGAATCTACGATGAATTTTAATTAAACTTTTTTCGAAACCTCATAGTCTGTCTAAAAAACTCCAGTTGTTCAATTATTTTGAAAATTTTGACAGTCCGAGCCCTTAACAAAAAATACAATTTTATGAAAACAAATAGTCATGTCAAAAATCATCAGATTTTGACTGAATAGGACCTGAAGCTTCGTGAATCATTGCAAACAAAAAAAAATTATACCCTTGCTCAAAAATTGACGCAGAAAATTTCAATTAGTTTTTTCAAATGGCAACCTCACGCCAGTGCATTCTACGTTAAATAATAGGGGGAGGTTATGCTCACAACCCTATATCTGAATTAACAGTTTTCCGTATGAACTTTTTGGTTGTTAAAGAGATATCTTAAGTATCAGTAGGAATTTTTGGAAGAATCGACAAAAAACAAATAATGAAGTTCTTACTAATAATCTGACGTTGAAGCATAATTAAATCGAAAGCAGTCATCATGTTTCGTATAGGATTTAGTAACGAACTCCGTTCAAGTATCACAACCTAGATGAGTAATACTCAAATGGAACTCTTTTCATAATGTTATCCCTTAAATCATGACATTATTGCCATGTCGCAATTTTTTAAGGATACAATAAGCACGTCAGCTAGATCTTGATATCTGTCTGGTATATTCATGGCAACAAAAACCCAAAAATACTTTGACAATAAGAAGGCAATTGAAACGTTCATTGCAGCTTGTTGGGAGCATGTAAAAACGATAGTATTTCCATCGCTGAACGGAGATTCTTCGTTGTCGATATAGTCTTGTCAGTACGACAACGCTGCATTTGATATTTGACAGAATAATCATTTGAAGCTACCAGTGTCGTAACTATCGAGAAAGGGAAACCAAATTGGAAAAGAGAAAAATTAATGAATTATGAAAAAAACATGTCAACTAGAGCGTCGGCTGTTCTCAAAATCCTGTGGAGATTATTTCATCATAATTTCAGGTTTCCATTCCATATTGGGTTTCCATTATTTATTTTTTATTGGACCTCAATATTTCTGTTAACAACGCACGACACTGCCGTTGGGGGGAAGATGTCCCTTACACACAAATCTTAATGCGTGTGCGGCGAGTTACTCATCTAGGTTATGTTTTTTGATCGGAGGTAACGAAGATAACTTCAATTTGTTAATAATTTACACGACACCCTGACGCGGATTATCCACAATTGAAAAACACTCGGAGAGCTTGTAAAAAAAACAAGCAAAAAGTTGATTATGGAGAGAATGAAGTTACAGTCTCCGCATGCTTCAGAGCGTATCCAGAAAATACCTTACTAGATGCAGAAAGAGATGTGGGAATACCTCTGACGAGTAGTCCTGGGATTCTAAAAAAAAACGTTAATATCATCCGTATTCATTCTCATTAGTTCAAAATTGAAAGGCAGGTAACGATCAAAGACAGAGCGAAAAATCGAATGTTCAACCGACATAACTCACAATACTGGAGTGATAATACTAATCTACACGTATTTCGAAAAAGAGAGTTACAAGGTTACTGAAGTTTCAATGTTTTTGCATCGATAAAAAATGTCGGTGCTTATTGGAGATCAAAAGATGAAATAAAAAAATATTTTCCGTTTATTTTAGATCAGAGATATCTAGAAATTTTACGAAATTATTTACATCCATTAGTGGATTCAGCATTGGGGCAAACGACGGCGCCCCACCTCATATTGCATTTTAGACAATCATCATGAACATCGTTGGATAGTGAACACTGTACCCCATCGCAAGCCTTCTCGTTAGCCCGATATCACTCCATTAGATTTTTTTGTTTAAGGTCGTGCAAAAAATATTGTCTATGCTGCGGCCGCCAACAATAAAAAAAAATTGACAGGATAGAGTTAGGAATTCATTTCGATCTCTTTCTCCGTAAGAAATTCATATTGCCAAACATGCTATATTAAAAAAAAAATTCAGATAATGGGGACAACCAGTTCGAACCTTTACGATAGTTGGTTCAATTTCTTGTTTGCTTCTGTGTGTGTTTCACAATTGTAGATGTAGATGATCTGCGACCACTGTCTATGACAGGTTTCATTCTCTTGTACTTTTTAACGAACTGCCCGTGTGTTTTAATTTTGAGAATGGTCTGCGTCATGGCGTCATGAGTATATACATCCCCGAATTGGAGAATATTTGAATTTTTATATCCAACTGGTTGCTCAAATAATTGGAAAGTGCAAATATCAGAATGAACTTCCAAGCGATAATACAGTTACGTTCAGCACCTGGAAGAATAATTTTCAGTTGTTATATCACAAGAGAGTGAGAATAAAGTGAAAATTATTTGACAGATTTTTCGAAAACTTGTTGCCAGGCAATAGACACGAGAGCAATAAGTTTGAGAAAAAATCTGGAGAATTATTTTCTACTTTATCGAACTCTCGTGTGGTATTCGATAGATTATTTTTTGATGCCCCAATCATAGACCTATTCTCTATACATTTTTATTTCAACAATTTACTTGAATCACTATAAACAGAATGAAGTTTGGAATTTGAAGTACTCATCACGAAATATACAATTATTATGGATGTTTTGTCCTTGTCTGGAGGATTCCGTAACATTGTTTTGTTCTGTTGGATAGAAAGCTATTGCTTTCTCTCTGTCCCTAGGTTATCAATTGAAACTGTTTCCAAATTGACACGTTACTCAAAATAGTATTCTTACATGCATTTTCGTTGATTTTCTTAAATTGTCATCGAATGATGATGTACTAAACCGTTTTCGAATCATTTTTCACTTTTCATGCAAACTGATGACAGACGTCAGATCAAAAGTATCAGTTGTCACATAATAAAAACAAAATACCACAAAAAATTCCCGCGGCAATTTTCAAGGTAGAAAATTCCCACTATAATAATGCTGTGATGATTAGCCTGAACGTACATGAATGCTTTGAATTGATGGTTTCGATTAGTTGCAAAAATTGTCAAAAAATAATCAGGGCAATTGAATATTCGAGAACAATATAGATAACTTGATCGTTGAAAGCCAATCCGCTGCTGTTCTTAAAAGATTTTTCCATCAACAGCTCTCTCTCCTTTGTTCTTTGTTCGAAATATTTTCAAAACGTTAACGACTCTTCGAGATCAATCAGAATATATTCAACCCGGCTAAGGATGTCTACACAATTTCCTAGCGAAAATGCAACCATTAAATACTTTCTCGAGACGAGGAAAATTTTCACAAACATCTAGATGGGAGTTTCTTATACAGTGCGTCCATGAAGAATGAAATAAATTCAATATTTTTGAATAAGTATAACGATAATTTATGGTCGATTTTGTTTATCTAGGGATAATTTTTTGAACCCTACCACAAAATACGGAGACTACTCTAGGGGTCGATGGGAATTTTTCTTACAATGCGCCAACATTTTTAAACAATTTTAATATAGATCAATCAATTCTTCTTAACTCATCAAATTTCTGATTTTCCAACAGTTAAAAAATATACTTACCAGCTGCTTACTAATAACAAAAATATTCCGAACAATATATACCAACTCACCTCTTCTAAATTGGGAATGACGTCGCCCACGATATTGCAGACGGAATCCATATCGGAAGACAACGTTAACAGCCTGTAAACAAAATCAAGTTAATCTCGAGTACGGAAAAAAGTTAAAATGCTGGAAAAGTCGGTCGGGAAAAAGTTTTTCGGTTAGTGAGATGGTGGAAATAGCGGACAGACGCCCTTCGATCGACTCTTGAATCGGTGGCATGAGAGAGCGGTGAGGGTTCATTAATTCGGTTCGGGTACATTGGGATTTTTTCGACGGAAGGAGGACGCTCGAGAAGGGATGATTATGCAGCAAACGGACTTTGTTGGATGAGGTAATTATTGGGTGGAGATTATCGACCTGTTTATTTTAAATATAGTTGATGGCAATGAAATATGGATTGATGAAAAGAACGTCTGTCTAGAACAATAAATTGAATGTGAAAGTAGTAGATTTAAAAGAAACTTTTTTGTAGAGTGTTCAAGAAAATTGATAGTTCTGAACGGACCTGTAGATAAAATCAATTGAATCCGTTAAGTCTCAGTAGTATGTTTCTCCTGATATTTTCTTTAATGGAAGTTGTTCAATAAATTGATAGTTAATTATGAATCACAAGATACCAGTTAAGTACGCGATCTTTAAAAATCCTATCTGTTCTCGAACCTTCGCAATGTACTTGAATGACGATATATTTCATCAATGTTAACATGGTGGAACATATCGGATACGTCTGCTGGAATTAAATTGTTTTTTTCCAGTTTTAACATCTTGTAGTTGTTTGCTCATTGTACTAGATTTGTGCTCACATGCTTTTTTTATAAGAATTAGCTTTGATTTCATTTTGAGCAGTTCGCATTTGAATGGAAATACCTCCTTAGAGGTATAATTTAAATTCTTCAGATTACCATTTCAAGTGCTACAAAAACGTTCTCTTCCCTTCCAAATTAGGTATTAAATCTAGTTTAAAACTTCTGAAATCACAACCAATCTTGATGACTAACTAGCTCTACAAATGAATTGAAAAATAAGTACGTAGCTAACAAGGATAGTGGTTACAAGTTCAACGCGAAAGTTTCGCAAGTAAGCGAAAGTTTGTTAACCAACTTTGGAGTTTAAGATTCTAGAAAAACTCTGTTCAAATATAAAGTCCCTAATTCAATCCGCTTCATCTTAATTTCCTTCAGACGTCGGATTTCCTAACTGTCAAAGTTATAAAGCTTATAATCAACAAATTAAAATTGAATTCATTTGTGAAAGAACTTTCCAGAAAGCAAATATATCTCTTTTCGTTAACTGGCTATTGATCGATATGATACTTTGAAAAGTTGGTAACATACCATGATATTTATTATCGAACCGAGAATTTCATTTGATACTCGACAATGAATTTTGCTGTGTGAAAATTCAATAGTCTTTTATGCAATATTATGATTAGTACTTGTGCCTCTAGAGCTCTAATCGTAACCCTTCAGAATATAAAAGATTCTACAGTTTTTTTAAATGAATGTTCTCAGTCAATACTCGTTGCAGAGTTTTTTCAGATATCAAAATTGATCGCGATGTGTTTCCGAATGAGTGCGAAAGTTTTTGAGCGTGCGATCACCATAAAAAGACTCTTTCATTCTCATTTCAAAAGTTACAATCTTTCAAAAATGGAAACAAAAATTGTCAATTGTTTTTGTTTTTTTGTGTATCCAAATTGTTGGATAGGCCGAGCAGGCCTCCTAGATCTCCAGACTTAAACCCCTTGAACTTTCGAGGAATCGCTTCATTGCAAGCTGAAAGACAATCTAAAACACACCCTATATTTTTTAACGTTTGCGATCTATGAGACGAAGACTTGATGCCTGTCTTATGGAGGTGGTCATTTCGAGCAGTTTTTATAACTATGTTCCTTCCGCTTGATCGTATTGTATTTTTCTTAGTTTTAATAGACATATTTTGGTTTTGTTGTATTTTTAATTTGATATTCTATTAAAACAAAACATGGAATGATTTTAAAATACTACGATTAAAGTTATGATTTGTGCAAACAAAACGAGACAGCCACCTACTATATTTTTTCAATTTCATTCACAGAATGTTCATGCACGATATTGTATTCATTTTTTTTTTGCATTCAAGGGAATTAAAAAAGTTCTTAGATATTTTTGATCGGGTCTGAAACTTCTCGAAATACTAGGAATTTGTCATTTCAAATACGGTTATTACCTTTGAAGGTCCCGTATTATAATAAAAAAATGTTGGGATCCTACAAAAAATTCTCGACTTTTCTAGATTCCCGAAAAAGTTGTTAAGACTCATTTAAAGTCTTCACACAGTGTATAAAATATCTAGGAATTGGTAGACATTCTCGAGTTTAGTTTTGATATCTGATCTGAAAGGAGTATGAAAAACTGGGATTGCTAATTTTAAAACGGTTTCATTGTATCGATTGCCGTATGTTCCAGGAAACTAACAAGACCATCAGCCAAAACCATGCAGTCACGTCAACAATCGATAATTCAACGTCCGTCGTGGTATTAGCCAGGGAAGTAGTTGTTTTCTATCAGATATCTGCCTAAAATTGAGGAGAGAATAAGGGGTTTCTTTGCTGAATTTCTGTCTCTCTCCTGAAGCCATCAGACTTTGTCTGATTTTTTCAATCGAAAGTAAAATGCAATAAGCTCTGGTATTCACTCTTCACTCGACGTACATTACCGTGCATATAAACTGCCTTCTTCAAGAAGATTAATACAACTGAGAAACATCCTCCATTAATCACACAGTACGAAAATTGTGAATAATTGAAACTTCCGAGAACGACAAATGGCGAGTTTTCAGACACTCGTACAGTGATATACGCGTATACTACTGTTGTAATACCGAAAACGCAAAGCTTGCCATTCCAGTCCAAAAAAGATAAATGGAAGACGCTTATATGACAATTTACTGGAAGAGTAGGTAGATATATACGGCCTAGTTCCCCGTTTTGACATAAAGGGTTTGCTTATTTTTATCAACACGAGAAATATTGAACCTCAAAGTATACCGTGACTTGCTAAAAAATGGGAGATGAAATTAATTAGGCATCGCCTTGAGAGGCTGATTCATGATTCATTCGGAGTTTTTTATAATTATTTGTAGACTTATTTGGATTCGTATTGTTCATGATGTTATCACAAATTCTGTACTGGGCTGTCAGATGCTATCGATTTTTTATTTTCAAAACTAGAGTAGACTTTGATTTGCATATTGAGACTTTTCTTCAAATATACGGACAGAAGAACCTTTTTTTGATTTGAAATTATAAATTTTTGGTCACCGATGTATAAAAATAGAACTTTCCACAGAACTAAATCATCTCAATTCTAAATCTGATTTGAGCAACATTCTGATGGCGTAGACAAACGTTCAATTTAGTAAGTACGTGTAACTGTTAGTAACCTGAATTTTTAGTAACCTGCAAGAAAATAAATTAGGACAGTTACCTGAAATTGCTGAAGTTAATGAATGAATGTATAGATGAAGATAAGTATGTCATAAGACTCATATTCCTCAACTGAATTCAAAGAATATCTAGTAAAATATAAAGTCAATAAGATGATCTAATTTCGTAAATGGTGAATTATAGATATTCGATTATCTTTCAATTCAGTTGCTTTATTTGAGATTCCTCAAGGTCTTTGTGATATGACGTTATGGGAACTTAGAATGCCACCTAGCGGACAAATCCGGCGTAGGACTGGTTGCACCGTTGTTGAATACAAAAGGTGTATGTATACAGGGGTCCCCACCGATACCTAGAGAATAACAGGAAAAAATCGTATACATTAAACACTTAATCAATAATTGAAGCAGTAATATACGAATTCAAACCTGAGTGGTAAACAACTAATTAGTTGAAATAATCAATATAAAATTACTTGCCAAACAATATTTGATGAAGTGTACATTCTCAATGTTCCACCATTTATTTGTTCAGTATATGTATGAACATTTTATACGTTTCGTTATGGCCCACCTAGTGAAAATATATGTTGCAGTTTTTTAAGTGGAATTCAATAACCCATGATAGGTTCAATCGAAAGATACTTTCCATCCTCATGTTGTTGGTTTCGTTAAATACCTTTGAGGCATCTAGTAATGGAAAGTCAACAATTTTTTTGTGAGCATTGCCCGAATACAAATTGTTATTCATTCATATGAAAAGCTTTTCCTATATGCTACCAATTTTTGGAAATCTGAAACGAACCACTTTTGCCAAGAAGGCATTTGTTTCAAATGAACTCATGTTAACATTTTCATATCGAGTTATGGAATACCAGATTTGCCATCTTTCTGTACTATATTCCGTTTCTAGACTAGTTCAAATCCAGCTTTATATGGCATTTCGTATGATGGCAAACCTCTTACTAGGCAACGCATGAACTAACTCTTTTGTGTCTCGTACAATATTTAAATAATTGTACGGAAAATAATAATTACTATCCAATACCCATACATACGCGTGTTTACGAGAGTATTATTATAATTATTATTTTCAACCGTCCAGCAATGAGTCCAGAGCCGCTGACAGTGTTGACAACTTTATACATTCATTCCACTTTGCCTTAAATCGAGAACCAGTCAATGCAAAGTCTTCCTACTATACTGGATTGTCAGGAACAAAAACGCTGATTCTCTGAGAATCAAAACGCTGATTCTTCAAGATTCAAAACTGATATTCTAAAAATCAAAATGCTGATTCTCTGAAAATCAAAACGAGATTCAACGCTGATTCTCTGAAAATCAAACACTGTTTCTTCGAAAATCAAACCGATGTTTCTCTGAAAATCAAAAGCTGATTCTCTGAAAATTAATACGCTGATTCTCTGAGATTCAAAACGCTAATTCCCTGAGATTCAAAACGCTGATTCTCTGAGAATCAGTGCACTCATTCTCCGAGATTCAGCTGATTCTCTAAGATTCAGCTGATTCTCTAAGATTCAAAACTCTGATTCTATGAGATTCAAAACGCTGATTCTCTGAGAATCAGTACACTTATTCCCCGAGATTCAAAACGCTGATTTCTCCGAGTCAAAACGCTGATTCTTCAAGACTCAAAACGACGATTCTCTGAAAATCAAACGATGATTCTCTGAAAATCAAAAGCTGATTCTCTAAAAATTAAACCGCTGATTCTATGAGATTCAAAAGGCGGATTCTCCAAGATTCAAAACGCTGATTCTCTGAGAATCGAAACGCTGATTCTTCAAGACTCAGAACGACGATTCCCTGAAAATCAAAATGCTCAACGCTGATTATCTGAAAATCAAAAGCTGATTCTCTAAAAATTAAACAGCTGGATCTCTGGGATTCAAAACGCTAATTCTCCAAGATTCAAAATGCTGATTCTTCAAGATTCAAAACTGATATTCTGAAAATCAAAATGCTGATTCTCTGAGTTTCAAAACGATGATTCTCTAAGATTCAAATCGCTTATTCTATGAAAATCAAAACGCTAATTATCTGAGATTCAAAACGCTAATTCCACGAGATTCAAAACGCTGATTCTTCAAGACTCAGAATGACGATTCTCTGAAAATCAGACGCTAATTCTCTGAAAATAAATCCGATGTTTCTCTGAAAATCAAAAGCTGATTCTCTAAAAATTAAACAGCTGGATCTCTGGGATTCAAAACGCTAATTCTCCAAGATTCAAAATGCTGATTCTTCAAGATTCAAAACTGATATTCTGAAAATCAAAATGCTGATTCTCTGAGTTTCAAAACGATGATTCTCTAAGATTCAAATCGCTTATTCTATGAAAATCAAAACGCTAATTCTCTGAGATTCAAAACGCTAATTCCACGAGATTCAAAACGCTGATTCTCTTAGTCAAAACGCTGATTCTTCAAGACTCAGAATGACGACTCTCTGAAAATCAGACGCCAATTCTCTGAAAATAAAACCGATGTTTCTCTGAAAATCAAAAGCTGATTCTCTGAGATTTAAAAGGCGGATTATCCAAGATTCAAAACGATGATTTTCTGAGAATCAAAACGCTGATACTTTGAAAATCAAACGCTGATTCTCTGAAAATCAAAAGCTGATTCTCTAAAAATTGAACCGCTGATTCTGTGGGATTCAAAACGCTGATTCTCCAAGATTCAAAATGCTGATTCTATGAAAATCAAAACGCCAATTCTCTGATACAAAACGCTTATTCTCTGAGAATCATGACCCTGTATATTCACAAGATTAGCTACGCCTTCCCACAAAAGGAACCAATAAAAACTTACCAACCCATTAAAGAGGAGTATCTGAAACTAAACAACTAGCAAATAATATATATTTTTTAAGGAATTCCAAGACGTTCAAGGTAGGTGGTATTTATGGTTTAATATATTTCTTAGGCTGATAACTTTGAACTGAATGAAGTCTCTATTAAAAAAAATACAACTCCTACGGAATGATTATTTATATTGCACATAAGATGGTGGAACATTGCAAAATATAATATATATCGAGTTTAAAGCACAAAAAAAAAGTACGAAGAAAACTGCAGCACTATGTGTAACGTCGCAGTCGTCCGAGGTGCAACCAGGGCCGGGGTGAGCACAACTAAAAAGAGATTTTTATTAAAATGTTTACCGTTCAGGGCCTGGGCAATCAGGGACAGTAATGGAGGCTTTGTACTGTTGTTGGCGGATGTATGTTGGCATGGCATGGCAACGCAAATGACATGTCGGGCATTGATGGCAGGTGTGGCAGAATCGGGTGGACACAGGGTGGAGGCACGACCGGGGGACAGAAGACATTAGTTAATATATATATCGTGGCTGTGGTCACTCGAGTGCTCGGGCCGGAAACGGCCGAAACGTCGATTCTCACTCATACATAAACGTTGGATGCTGGACTAGAAACCATCAATTAACGACGAAAACAGGATTTCGTGACCAAATACCTATGCGTTATTTATGAATACTTTCGAATAATTTTAAATACAAGACATTCTACTTGCCATTACGGAAGTGAAAAACAAAAAGTTTCGAATTTGAGGGGCTATTATAGTCGATGAATATTATTTGATAACTCCAAGAAATACAATCAAATATTCACGATAATATTGAAAATAAAATTCACAGAAATCATTCCATAAAATCAAAAAATAATATACTCTTAATTGGTACCCTATTTTCAAAGTTGAATTATTAAAATCCTTGGTTTTTTCTGTTGTTATTTCTAATGAACGGGTTCCTAAAAAATACATTTTTATTGTTTTTTAGATCCCAACATAAAACGACTCATTAAACTGTAATGTTTCTGAATAAAAAAGAATAAGAAGGCCTCTCATAACATTAACCGGAATCTTTCTGTCCCAAAAGTAATATCATTGAATCAATGGAAGTTTATGAAATTTCAACTTATTACCTACATTCACAAAAAAAATTACAACAAATACCGGGCCCTTATATATTAATTGAATTTTATTATTATTCAGAGTCGGACAAATCGGAGGTTTCCAGTCCACCATACCTTAGAATGAACATAACCCAAGAACTTCTCGTTATATTCTGACGTCGGTGAGAGTCAAAGAGTACTGGGAAATATAAAAAAAAAACAGAGATAATAATATATGAAAGTTTGTTTCTGTGAATCACTCAAATATGCCAACCTTTCCACGTTTATGTATGAATAAGAAACGCCTCGTTAAGGCCATCCTGTGGAAGCACTGAATTTGGAGCTGTGAAGATATGACATCGAGGCAAGTGCCTCACATTCAAAGTCTTCCATACTCTGATGGTCATGGTTCTGTAAAATCTATCAAGCCTGTCAAGAGAAAGGGGCTCAACTATTAGTAACTAAAACAAAAATTCATACAGCTTTATAAAAACGTATTGCAGAGTCGGACAAAAAATAATTCCAAAAAAATTGAACACAACAAAAAAAAGTTCTATGTCGAATATAACTTCAGCAGCTAAAAGTTCTGTTCTAAATTTTTAAATTTGTTTATTTGTGGAACTAATAATATTATTAATCTAAAATTCTAAGAATAAATTATGGAGTAAAAAAAAATTACAAACAAATAAATCAATATTTTTTTTTATACCTATATCTGCAAACTCAAATTATAATAAAATAATGACCCTGCAATACAAAATAATTTCGAGAAAAAAAAAGTATAAAAAATAAAATAAAACACCCAACATTTAACAGTACAGACAGAGGGTTCGAAATAAATCCCCATAAAAAATCAACTCTCAAGTCATTCGAGGATTTATAGTTAGTGAATTATTATGAGAAGGTGGTATGAGAATCATATTAAAGCGAAAGAGTCAATCAAGGTTACTCGTAAATAATTTGTAGCTAGGACGATTCGAAACTAAAAACCACCTTCTGTTACACGGATACCACTCCATAGTGTTAGGGGGCATGAGAGAAAATACTAGTTTACTGAAATAAGCTGTGCTGTCAATGTTATAATGTTATAGATTGTTTTGAAGCTACTTTTGATCCATTGCATAACTATGCGATTACTAAAAGTCAAGTTTTAATTCAATTAAAAAACAAATAATCAACTCTGCAGTTATCCAATGGACCAGGGGCGCAAATATTTTATCCAATTCGAGTTATTCGAGAATCATTAAAATGAAACATGGATAAAATATGCGAATTCATTTTGATATTGGTATTCAATTATAGTACTGACCTGGCTTCTCAACTTCGTTATGTTTGAACCCCCCTTACCGATAATTGAACCGGCAACCTGAAAACACACATTTGCTTAAAATAAAAATAAAATAGGTATTTAATGATAGTCTTTTTATACCAGTCAATTCTATGCCTTAGGTACACTCATGTGGATGCCAACCAACCTTTTTTTCATACACAGATGACCAATGGGGGTAAAACATTACCCCATTTGTTTTAGGAAATAAAATGGGCTATCCTTAATTTTAACGTTTGTTTGTTTTTTTATTAAACGTTAATTATAATAATAATAATACTCCCTCATAAACACTCGTAGAGTGTACCCAAAGGCATAGCCTGTGCGGGTAGAGGACGGCTATTATTATTATTTGTCGTGGCGCTCCGGGGCGACTTACTGATGTTTTCGGTGGTGTCTTCACTTTTCAGCTGTTGGAAAACCCGGAAAACCTACAGCACCACCCGGTAAAACAAATTTCTAATTCGAATTGAACCAAAAACAATAATATCATTGTTTATTTTAATTTTTTTAATGTTCCTTGCAGAAACAATGTTTGCATTTATTTTTGACCCCAAATTCAGAAATACTTTTTATTCGTGAAATCAGGGTGTTTATCAAGTACCTGTACGAACTTTAAGGAGCAAATCTCTGACTAAATGCAAGATAAAAAGTTCACATGAACATGTGTCCGTAAATGTATTGTTTCGGATATACAGGGTGTTCAAGTTCAAATTTTAATTTCAACTATTTTGAATAATTTTTGCAGAAAATTAATTTTTTGGACATTTGTTTTTTTATGGAGGTAAGATATCAAAATTTGTTAAATATTTGTAAAGCTTAGAGGGCCCTGCGTATGCTCATTATTTGTTTTAATTTGCCCAACTTTTTTGACAGTGAACTTTTGCGAAATTTGCAAATTTCTGCAACGATGCAGGTTATGCGCCAGATGAGTTATTTCAGATTTTCTGAGTACCTAGATTTCGATGAAATGAAAAAACAACTTTTTTCTACAAAGAATTAGGCATCGAGAAATATTTCTTTCCAAGATATATGGCATTGAGAAACCTGCATCATGCAGACATTTATAAATTTTTCAAAAATGGTTGCCCCTAGCGTTGTACGGGCACAAATCTCACAAATTGATAAAAAATATATTGAAAAAAAAACTTTTGAAATGAAAACTCAACCACCCCTTATGAAAATTAGGTTTTACTGTGATTTATTTATTTCTTTATTTGTGTCGAATTCGTAATTTCGAATATTTCATTAGAATCCTCTTGAATTCCTTGGAATCCTGTGGATTTCTTTGTAATTCCGTGGAATTCTGCGAAATTCTGTGGATTTCCTTGCAATTTCGTGGATTTCCTTGGAAATTCCGTGGCATTCTATGGAATTCTAGTCAATATGGAATTTCATTTTAAGAAATTTGCGATTTACCCCTCGATCATGTTAAAATGTCATTTGGATGATGATTATTGAAAAGGAACCAAGCGACTTGGATCTCTATGAACGGTATCGTAATGTTGAATCTTTTTCTCTAATAGGAAACTGCTTTTTCCTTCAAAGTAGCCTAGATCATTAGTGAAAAAAAGTCGCCAGAATTCTAGTGGGCTCTTAATAGTTTTAAACTATACCAGAGCAGCCGTACCTCGAATATCCCATTCATTAACCCAAATCAAGTTTCTAACTTCGGGTTACAGACAAAATCATTGGCGTGTGTTCATTGCGAACGTGCCAAAAACAAATCCAAACAAACTAAACACATTGCCGATTATATTCGAACAATAATCAGTATAAGAGCTGCTTCATCCAGATCTGTGAACCATTGTTTCAACACATGAACTCACACGCTGGTTCCGAACTTACTAACAAAGTTACGACTTGGACGCTTGTCACACAAATTCAAATTATCGACGAAACTTTGCCATGGAAAAGCTAACATTCAACACATTGTAAATTATAACAATCGCAAAAGTTAGACGCTGGAGCTTAGTACTTTGTACGCCCTATTTCATGACAAGCCGTTACTTATTGACCGTAATGTCTGAAAAGGATATATTAGATGTTGATAGAAAAATCTCAGTTGAGTTATAGGAGTTACAGTTTATTTACAGCAAAAAAATTTGCTTTGGTAACTAAGTAGTACGACTATAGACTCAGTGCTTTCATAAAGCGATAAAAAGGTGAAAAATGTCTAAGAGTAATGAATCTGAATCTTGAACAAAATTTGACAGGAAGGTGTGGTAGTTTTATCATCTTTCTGAGAAGAACAAACCCTCACATTCTGGAACGATTTAACTCCCACGTACATGCAGTCATTGAAAACTGATAATAATTATTATACGAGGTTCATTCAAGAATTTGAGAGAGATTCATTAAACGGAATAACAATTTTGTAGATAGGTATAGAGTTTTTTTCTATAACGCGAAAATAAAGGAAAAATTAGGTTGTTTTTTATGGCCTGAACATTTTGAATGAGGAATTGAAACAAAATCTTTTAAGTAATGTTGTTATGTAACAACTCTCTATTATAACAAGAGATCACCTAGTTCTGAATAGAAAATTGAGATTCGAGGGTGAATATCGGCTGAAGGGGATTATTATTTTGAATGTAGAGTAACTTAATTGTCTGTATGGTGAGATAGTAACCTTTATATCTGTTGTGAACTTTTAGTCAATTTGTCTATTTTATTGTCAAATCTTATCTTCTATCTGGACCATTGTTTTATATCTTTTATAACTATTTGAGAAGTTTATTTGAAAAGATTGCAATCCAGAAGGAGTTGAAAATGATAATTGGTTAATTGAAAATAGCAGAGATCGTTACTGTTTCCCGGAATGGTTTGCAGTGGAAGGCATGAATATTAGGTAAGAAAGGTACAATTCAACTTTTCCTGATATGTGTTTGACAAATTCATGACACGCCATTGATCTATTTTCTTAATCCCAATCCCGATATCAAATCACCCCACTTTGCAATTATCCGTAATGTCCTACAAACTGCGGGGACATTAACAATTCCGTGAAAAGCAACTTTCCGTAATTTTTGTCACTGCTGAATGTACACGAATCTCCTTCATTAAAAACCAGTGTACGTCATATCTCTCATTGCATTTTGTTCACCCCATGCTGATAAAATAGATCGCGTGACCCTCTTCTGGGAAATCTACCTTTGCATTAAAAGAACTGAAAGATATGACAAACTGATGGAAATAATGTCCCCGCTCCAAGACACGGATGATGACGTGCCACTGTCTATGAAAACAGGAAACATGAACCAATTTTATTATCTCAATTCAAATCATGTAGTGGATATATCCTTGAGAATTCCGATTAGACGTCATGAGATCCACGGAATTAGTTTAAGAAGTTAGAAAAATCTGTACACGGAAAGACTTCGCGGCTTCTTGCGAACTAACCACCAAATCAATTTGACAGTAAAAAAATTGCACTTCATTGAAATTAATGATTTCAATAATTATTCACAAGAACGAATGTTTTATAGTAACGAATAAAAATAAATTTCAATAGAACATTTGCCTGCTTCGTATTTCATTTGTCCAAAAGGAATCCCTCTTCCTAAATGGATCTTCCATTTCTTTAATCCTGGATTAGTTCATGATTTGTACTAGTATAAAAAAATTTGGGTTCAATTCAAATAAATGGAGTTATTACGAAAACAATGTCACTAAAAATATTCTTCAATTGGTCCATTCCATTTGCGAAGAAATTTACTTTGAGTGCTCAAACCGTAAATTTAGAAAAGATATTTTTTCATGATAGAACAAATGAATCGTTGAATAGATGATTATTTCCCTCATCTGTCAAAATGTATTTGCTGATAAACCCGCTTCGTTCCCTTTGCGAATAAACTGCATGGTCCTTTTTGACAGTTGCCTGAATGTATGCAACACATTTCACAAGTCGTATGACATATTATATTCATTAATTTAATAAAAATAATCATGTACGTTGTGGAATAAATGTTGTTGGTTAATTGACATATTTGGGAAGTAATCTGATCAAATATAACTCGACCGTCGTTTATCAAATCGAATAAATTTTAAAATTTCTACTCAAACATTTTTGTTTCAGAATATTCATCTCGTTAAATTCGAAAATTTATGTTCAAAGAGCAAAACCCTCGAGCTTAAAAGCTTTCGGGTTTTATTCAGACATAAATCTCCGAATTCAACCTGATAGATTTTCAAACAAAATCGTTTCCGTTGAAATTGAAAATTGTATTCGCTGATAAATGAGGTCTTGCTATATTACCCTCGAATAAATAACATACAGCGTCATAACTGACTGCTAGAGACGAAACACATTCTTTTTTCGAGGTAATGCAGATTTATCTTCGATTCGCGATAAAAACACCTACTTATCAATGTGTAACGAGCTGGAGCCGGACCTGTCTACTAAACATGTCTGCTTGCGGCTAGCACGCGAAGAATGCATAACGTCACCGCTTCTCGACACTGCGAGTCACTGAATAGTCTATACTGTATACAAATATAGAGCCCATGACCAAAGATGGCAGATGAAGTTTAATAATTTGATAGTTGAATAAGTTAGTAGACATTCATCTTTGACTTGGTGGAGAGAGTGTTACATATACAGCAAGTAGTTTTATGAATTAGTGATTCTACTAGTATATAAAAAAAAAATTGTTCAAATGGTCAAGACCATTTTTACTACAATAGGTTTAGGTCAACAGGTAACAGGTATAAGTAAACTTTATAGCGTTCAAGGTTGAGCTGCTTTTGAAGCATATTCTTATGAAGCGTTTACCGCGTAGAAATTTTCTACTATCTCATTTATCATCTTGAACTGGGACTTGATATTGTTAATAGTGGTTAAATTTATTATTCACCATTTTTGTCTTATCATAACGATTACTCACCTTACTAGGAATAAGTAAACGGACTTCTTCATCTCCTCTCCGTGAACGTTTTTGCGGGGAACCCATATCACCGTCAGCTTCTCGCTTCATGGCTAGTCTGCCTGTAACAAATGAAAACCATTGAAAAATAACCTAGGGTTGATGTTGAACTCGATAAAAATAAAAAAAAATTAATCTGTAAGGTATTTAAAACATCTCAATGATCCGGATGCAGGTAAAAAACATATAAAATCGACAACAATGCTTGGTGAGTTTCGTGCGCAGTGAAATATTTCGAGTTGGCATGTACCTGCACTCTAATTTAGAATTGTTTCAGTGGGTTCAATGGTGATATCTTGGATAATTTTGAATAATAGATATGTTTGTTTAATGTTTTGTAACGGTTCTGGAGCCCGTCCCAACCGCTTGTTGGGATAATCGAGCTAGATTCGTTAACAATATATGACATCATCACTAAGAAAATAACTTTGAAGAATAAACAAGAGCCATTATTGATCATGAGTGTTCGGAACCTTTCTAAATAACGGCGACCTCTCTTGGCGTGTCTAGAATGATCCAACATAAGCGTATCGCGAGTATAAATACAGGACTCTCGATCAGAGATAGCATTCTACAGTTAGTTAGTTGAGATAAATTAGATAAGTTATATTTTACCAAGTCAGAGTGAGTGTAAAGATGGACTTTTCTGTGCCTTCTTCAGTGCCTCTGATTCTATCATTACAATTGTTAATATAAAAGTATTCAAATAGTTAATAGATGATCATTGATGTTGAATACAGTTTGTATCTACTGTTCATTTCGTTAATTAAATATCTTCCAATCAAGAAATTCGTTGTTTCAACTAATGTGTGGTCGACGAAAAAAAAAAATGTAATCAACTCGTATATTAAAATGTGATTAACGATCTCGAATATTAAAGCACCAAATAGGTAAGTATTCTTTGATGAACCAATATTATTGTCATGGTTAATCAGATAATTATATTAGTTTCCTAAATAAATTCATGTTAAACATGACTTTATGCATTTTTTGGAATATATATCATTTCAGATGTGGAAATAGTCCGGAAGATATCAATCACATCTGAATTCAGAAGCGTTTAATAACAATATAATAAATGAAATCTTGTTAACGAAAACTAGAGAGTGGAAATTGCCGAAGCTGCTCGTCCCAACTATTATGAAGTTGCAGCGGGTCGCTTTGGCGGAAAAAGTCCTATTATTCTGAGAGTTTGCCCATAAAATTAATACGAAGTTTGTCATGCCATACTGCAGTTACACCTTTGGAAAAAATTCAATTCCATTTAAATTCTCCCACGTCGACACACACCTTTATATCAATATTTCACGAGGTGATGAGCACTCAGTGTAATGAAGGAGAGACATTCAATCTATTTCGTCGAAGAAATTACCTTTGCAGAAGGATATCTACTCTCCCGGAATTGTGGTGGACCATTCACGAACTTCAGACAACCGTTTAATATCTGTCTTTCTTGGGAATTTGGATATTAGACATGCGGATTAAATGAAACACTCCGGTAAGAGCATGCTGCGATGAGCTGGGATCACAGCGTTTTAATCAAATGCATATTCAACGTTTCAGATGATCTCTCGTTGCAGCTAAAGCCCAGAATAGGGTCAACGTATCATTATAATAAAAGTACATGTGACTTTCTGATAACAAATTCGTAACAGTAATAACGATAACAGTCATGATTTATTTGACGTGGGCAGACATATTAATTGTAACAATATAAAGCGTCGGCCAAACAATTGTAATGGTATTAGATGACACTTGGCGTTTCTAGGCAATGCGAACGTTTAATCACGAATATATATTAATGCTTTTCCAGCGAGCTGTGTAAATTTTTTTTATCATAGTCTAGGATGACAAAAACATTATAAATATTCATTCAACTTTCAGATAAAAAAATCGCAACAGTAATATCGATAACAATTATGAATCATTTGACGTGAGGCAGACATATTAGATACCACTGTGCGTAAAACTAGGCAAAGGTAACTTTCATCTAAAAACTTGTTGACGCGTGATTTTTTTTCACGCGAGAATTGTATTGAATATGAATTGTATATGATTCTCAATGAGATAAAATAATGATATTTCTGATAGTATTGATATAATAATTAGTTTGAACTGTTCCAAAGTGTTTGATATGATAGCTTTTTGGATGGTCTTTGAAAAAAAAAACAAATAAAATTAGCCGTCATCTACCATGCTTTGCGTCAATTCTTCAACACAAACGATTTAAATTATTTCAGTGCGGTACGGAGGATTCAATATCTCAACTCTGACTTGATAAGTTCGAGAAGTAATATACATGATACATGAAATAATGAATCGAAAGTGAAGAATACAATGCGAAAGCGACGACTAGAAAAAAGTACAAACTTTCTCAAATTAGCAACACGCACATCTAATATTAGATAGATAAACATTATAGAAATATTATACAGATATTTAATATTACAATTTATGGCATTTCATAGCCTACACATCAATTAATGTTCAGAAAAAAAATCCAGACAATTTGAATTTGATTCAAAGATCAGCTATTAAGTGTAATGTAATAATATAAATAATGTTAATTGTCAATAAACATTTTTTTAAATACCTATATAATTACCGACCGAAACAAAAAATTCACGGCAGATGAATATCGCGAGCAAAGTTTTCGAGTTAATTATTGAAGGTCAGGTAGATTTATCTGAAAAAGTTGTATGCCTGTCAAGTTTCATTCAAGCTTTCGATCAAATCTGGAGATATGCAGGTCAGAAAAGCAGCACTTCAAATTCGTTCTTTGAAGATTGATGTCATTTAAGAAATGTTATGTTATTTCGTAGACACGCTTGGCAAGTTTGACGTATAATCTAAATAAACTTAAGCTTAGGCGGAGTTAAGTCCACAAAACCCTGATGTTTTTATGTCAATATTATTTTAGGGATGACTCAGTATAAAATGGCATGACAGACAGCACCAAATACGACTCAGAGAACACTTGTAACCTAGACAGTTGATATTAATGGTGCTTCATATTTGATATTTTTGATAAAAATGTAGTAATACAAAATTTTGGCATCACTTGCTTGCGTGAAATAAACCTTACATATTCCAACAAATAAATATTAAATACTCGCAGATTCATGAAATTCTTGAAATCAACAAAAAAGTCGTTGCCTGACCTAAACAACAATTCAATAGGCAAACAACACGGAAAAACTACCCACCACGAACAATTCAGTTAATCGAAAACCAGAGAAAAATGCACGATTCTACATTACATGAAATGAACTCACCGAAGTTTACACCGAACGAAAATTATGGAACAAATATTTACCAAAGATCAATAAGCACCGACACGTAAGAAAACAATTTTACAGCAATAACAAATTCGTTGGATAATTTCAGGAAACGCAACTCACAGAATGTTTTAAACGCCGCTATAAATCACACACAGCATAAAAATGAAAGGTAATTTTGTGAAAACACAGCCGCTGATGTTTCCACTCACTCCAACGTGAAGAACTCTAAGCAGGAATTATATTTGTGAAGCAAGTGTCGAGTGAGGTTCCCTCTCGCAGCAATGTGTGTATCCATTACAGAGTGATAACAATAACAGTTTTGACTGAAACGTTATGCTGCGAGTGATTGAGAAAATACAAAACAGAATTTTCCAATTTCGTGTTTTGTATCGCTGCACTAGTACCAATACGATATTCACACATATTCGAAAAATTAAACCCAAATAAAATGGAACATAAATAACTACTAGTTAATATTTTCGAGTTAAAGCTAAAAAAAAATTGCCATGAAGGACTTGCACGAAAACATGGGAAATTGACTCTCGGTCAAATTGGCTGGAATTGTATTATGTTGTAGTAGCAGGGGTCGTAAAAAAAATGTGTATGTTCCGCTTATATCTCAGGAAAAACACATACAAAAACTATTAAACTTACACATTTTTCTTACGACCCATGCTACTACAACTTTCCCATATGTTTTCTTGCGTGGTGGGGTCATCGGGGATGAATCCAATAAATGGAAATTCAAATGTCCGAGGAAGTAGTTGTTTTTGTGGAAATGTGTAGAGAAAAGGATATTTTCGAACTTAGTCGGAATTATTTCTTTTCATTCATTTGATTCCTCTCCGATACGCACTTTTCGAACTTTGTTCAATATATTATTGCATTCACTTTTCCTGGAGTATGTGATACCGAGGAATGCTGTTTTGTTTTTCCCTCGCGGTTGGTGCTGTGTGATTGTAAGTCACCGCTTCATTCGTAAGGAAATACTACAACGCCTTTGAATGTAATCGTTGATTTTGTGGAACAAGACCTCTCTATTGTTGTATGACATATCCTTGCACTGATGAGAGGAAATAACTTCGAAACGTACATGTATGCAAGCGTTCATTTCCAACAAAATGAAGGATGATATTCAATGGCTTCATTACAATCAGCACTTGCAAATAGTGTCCTCCTTGAGGACCATTGTACGAATCGATGACATATGTAATTCAATGTCCGTAAGGGGAAGTAGTTGTTTTCTGTCAGAGATTCGCCTCAGTTTTCCACCTTGTGGAAATGTGTCGAAAGAAGGATATTTTCGGCCGTAGTCTGAATGATTTCTTTTAATTTCGTTGATCCTCTCGTATCAACATGTTTGTTTGTTCTTCCTTGCAAGCGAAATCGACCATTAATGATTCCTATTAATGGTCGATTTGTCAATAATGCATGATTTTTCGAAATCGAGCCTTAATGACAGACACCTATTTAGGTTCGATTTTGTAGGGCAGCCATAAAATACAAGTGTACAGATGGACTTTTTCAGTACTATTTTTCAGTAACTCAAATTGTACCATTACAAATATATTTGAAAATTTGAAAGATAATCATTAATCTTCAAGAGTGTTTATATCTACTGTTAATTTCGTCGATTAAAAATACCTTGGAATTCCTGTATTAGTCGACGGAAAAGTATTGTAATCAACTAGTATATTATAATGCGATTAATAATCTAGAAAACAAATCGCCTACATTAAGATTAAATGACTATTAAAATTAATTATATGGGGGTTTCCAGTATTGTAAAATGTGCACTTTTTTTCACTTGACGTAATGGAGGGCAGTTTATAACATAGTCCTAACCATTTATTCACTCTGAATTTTGAAAAACTGATTTACTATTCAATAATGAATATGTGATTTCAATATGCATAAATTCAAACGCTGCTCAGCTATGACGACATTGTCTTCATGTAATACGATTGGCGGACAAAGCCGAGAGTGAATGAGGGACGCCGCAGTTGCCAAGTCCTTGTAAAATCTAGAAAGTACTTACGTGTAATGACGAATTGAACTTTTGTTAGTAATTTTTTAAGGGCTATTCTCAAGTTACCGTGAACATGAAGATATTCGAAAATTAGGAAATATACATATAGGTATGCTATTATGTTCCAGTCGAGCAGATACAACCACATACTCTGTCAGATAATATAGCAGCTATTTTCCAAATTACCAAATATTTCAAGACTTCGAACAGAGGGACAGGTAGGTACATATATATCAATGATATTATTAAGAATTTGAAATAGTCTATTCTGGTAAATCATATATTTTTGCGATATGGCAACGCTGTCAGGCACATTATTTCATCTGCAAGGCGAACAACACGAGTATAACCAATCAAAATCTCTCGCGTAAGTACGTCACGTTCCCGCCTCTTCTGGTCGTTTAAATTCGGTGGTTAATTTCGGCGATTTCAATTATTTTTATCTCGATAAATTGATGAAAAAAAAAAATTCGAAAACTGAACACAAGGTACTTATGACTGCACTATATCTAAATATATTTTTTCTGAAAATGACTAGAAACCCCCATTCTCGTGACAATCTTTTATATCACATACAATTCTTTAATGAAACATAATAGTGAATTTGATATACTTCAAAGTTAATTCTCTTATTTAAATAAATGGTAATTTCAGAGTTTTTGTGCATCAATTTTATATTTGAGCAATAGAACTCGTTCAATTATCTTCCGAAAGTTGAAATCAAGACAGTTTTATTAATAGGAAGTATTTATAACAATCATATTTGATAAAGCGCTATAAAACACCCACTTCTTGTTGTTCAAGTCCTGATCTTGACACTACGTGTTGCATTCAACAAAGTTCAACACAAATCAGGGGTGTGATGTCTGGTGAACGAGGGGGCCACTCAACAATCGTTGAATAAGAGGCAGTGGTATAGCTATTTCTCTTGATAAGTCTGATTTGGTTAGCAACAAAATTCAAAATTAGTTCTCTTTTCAAAAACATTTTCATTGTTTCTGAATCGTTGATGAAGAACAGCAAAAAATCACCAATTAGGTAATTCACAATCGGGAAACAATTTGTTATAGGAGTGGAGTGGTACAGCAAAAAATCAACTCAGGTGATTCTTTTCACAAACGTTTACTTCCACCAATAATACCGTCATATCTTAAACAACAATTTTTGATTATTTGGAAACTTTATTGAGAAGGCACATTGAAAATGGCGAATAGAAAAAACTCCAACTCACCAGAAATTGAATTGTGTCGCTGCTAGCCTTGATCTTAACGTAATAACCTGGTATGTGCGCCAACTACAAACCTCATCATGAGAATTATTAAACCATAATTACTGACCTCAAAATGTGTTATGAATCGAGTAATTTACAACAATGGATGTAATAGGAGAGTCGGGACATTATTACACAGACTAATAACTTCGGATGGATAGGATCGTACACAGCGATGTATTCAGAAACCAGATACATAACAATGATGATATTCAATATATCCAATCCGGGCAAGTATATTATGTTCAGTTATTTTGTAAAATTTATTCATAATAGGTTTGGCTGGAAAGAATATGGCCTAATACTGATACCTTGATTTTATCGGATAGAATTATCCCTTCTTCAAATAAACAAGTCGTACACAGCAGTAACCTGTTCAGTCATTGCTTGTAAACGTTTTTTTTATAAACAATTCTCATATTATGACATACAGAGACTGTCACCATAAAAGCTTTTCTGCAAAAAATGTCAGAAGGGCTTCGATTAATGCTTGGAAAAACACGGGCAAGAAAATTGCTATAAGATATATGAAGTCGGCCATTGCTTAATTTTACTCGACCGCATGTCCAGAGTATTGTGATAGAAGTACTTCGAGAACAGCTTGGTGGTCGGAAACAAGGTTGTATAAGAGTTCAGCTTTGGAATCATCTAATTTCGAAGCCTGGTTCATTCTGAGCCAAATTTATTGTTTATATAACTGTTTGTCTCAGTGTGACAAAACCTAAAAGAGAAATACCTACTTGCTGGTCAATACCAATGTATTCGTTTTTTATCAAAGTTATATCGAAATAATTTCACATTTGTTTATAGAGACAACAGATTAGACTGTCGTAGGTGACTTGATTACCAATAAAAAGACTACTCTTACTGACATATATACATAACGCCGTCCTTATAGAGCCAGGCGGTGTTGCCAGTTGGAATACACTGAACTAAAATTAGATAGTTAACGCCACTGCGAGGCCCATTATGTGTAGACAGTTTAAGGTTTAAAGGCTTTATGTCTACAGTCAACCTTGATGAAAAATTACATTTTCAGCAAAATAATAATCAATTTCACTCCTGAATCGCGTAACACGATACAGTTCCAGAAGCGAGCGGTTACAACAGAAAATATAAGGGTGGGCATGATCTTGACCACAAAAACAAAATCTGAACGCGCTACTGTGATATGGGATCTACGGTTTCATAAATATTGATGACTACCGTACCAAATGCGCATTGCCTCCGGGAATACAAACCATGGAATGCGACGTGTCTGTGATATAATCTCAGTGCAACGATAAGACGAAAATTCGAAAGTTCTACGGATATTTGAAAGGCAGTTTTTCAACTTTTCGATTAATCGAGTCAAAACTAGGCGATACTTAGTACAGAGTGAACATATGCTACCCTAAGAGAAGGTTGACAAAAACAGATTATTTTTTATTTGATGCCAAGTCGTTTGTTTCGTAAAAGATATATTTGATTCTAAACATGTTTCATTTCCGTCGAGGGAAAACCTGCTTTCAAATATACATTATGAAGTCGGAAATTAGTTTCACGAAAACTAATCAACAATTTATATAGCCTAGGTATGCGGGATATGAAGCGTGAATCGAAAAGAACACGCTCATTCACCACTCCACATTTGTCAACGTTATTAAAAGTTTTGCATTAACTGAGATTTTTCAATGAAAAATAAATTACTCATTAATTTTCCGCATCTTTGCCTTTGTCATGAGTTTGAATCTCTCGTGAAGTCTGAATTTTTTCAAGTGCATCGGATCTAGACTATAGCTGAGGTGGTGCTGTGAAGTTTTTACGGAACCCTACAGCTGAAAAACGAACGCTACGGAAAATAATAATAATAATAATCGTCCCTCACTCGCACCAATGAATCCTAACCACATTTCTTCGATTATTTATGTCTATTTTGAGTAACATACTTCAAAATGATTAGGTATATCGGGTACTTGTTGTCTTCTTTTATCAACTGACCTTTTTATATTTGAACAGTGCTGGGTTTGTAAACAAAACAATAAATAGGAATGATCCTGTATTGTATATTATCATTTCTTCCAATATAATTATATAATGGAAACGTTGCATATATTAATCATATTTGTACTCGAATGACTAGATGTTATTTTATATATTAGTTAGTCAGTTGGTTTATAGAGCATTCATCAAGTGTGCGTGTATAACAATATAAAATAAATACAGTGAGTCTACCTAAACTGGTCGTTTGAATTTGATGCCCTCCCTATTCTAACAAACAGGGAAAGACAACAAAAATGTTGAAAGTGATAGACAGAAATCAACAAACAAACGACGAATTTCAATGAACATGATCTTAAAATACCCCAAGTACTAATTCATATCAAAAATCCACTTCCTCTGTAGCCTTGACGAAATAATAATTAGTACATTAAATAAAATACCTACGAGAAATATCAAAATTATATATACGTGGTTTCCAGGTGTAACTTGCTTTTACGATTTCCTGATACACGTAACACGAAAAAAATCACCTAAACGCATAAAAAAAGGAAACGAGAAAAAGCAATCGAATACAGATTCACTTTGCCATAATCCACTCATCGATTTCGCCCTATCACGAGTTGCCCCTGCTTTTGACAAGACATGGGGTTACACGGAAGCCGACTGGAAAATCCTCTACATAAGTACTTCCCACAAGACGATCCTAAGCTTGAAATATTCCATTTCTCCGGTCTCGTTTTACGCCGCTCTTCATATTATTAGAAAAAATTCAGGCCACCGAATTTCTCAGAATTCACCATTTTCCGTTTGAATGTTTGATGAAAATGCATGGGGACTCAAAAAGTTTCCTTCTGTATTTCAAAACTAACGGGACATCGTATTAGTATAGCTTATACATTTGAAAAATACGAACGGTTAGATGGGTGCATGTTTCAATAACTGATAACTCAAACGATTCTATTAATATTAGAAATGTTACTGAAAACTATGTGCGAGGTTATTTTCATTGTGGAATGCATCAACAAAGCAACCACGCAGTCCTCAAATCAAACAGGTGTTTAATTATTATTGCAAAAATAAATCCCAACCAACGATCAGATGCATACGATTAGATATTGCAAAATAAATTCCTCTTCCCATCACAATATCGACCTTAGCACCGATCGCCTATTCTAGAGCATGACTTAACAAAATACTCGGAAAAACATAATGACATAACAATCATTAACATAACTTAACGTGCGGAATTTATAGGAAAGAATCCATTCCAGGAAGCTCGATCTACATTTTTACCGTCGACCACGCCTGTTTAGCAAACAAGTGAGTAATCGTGTTAATTTGTTTATTTCTTTCTCTTGAAAGCGCCAAACAATTTACGAATCCTTCTTATGCTGTCTTTTTGGTTACTCGTCAAGCTTGCAGAGTTTATTGCAACCAATGATGACCTTTTGAAACAATTCTATACTCATTACCATCATTCACGTCACGAAAGGTCATTAGTAACTTCGAACATAAACACCGTCATTAATTTTATTGATACAGGAAAGTGAGTTTATCCAAGACAAAGCTTTTAATTGGACGCGATTAGAAGAAAAAAATCATACTTGGAATTTTTAGAATTGTTAACGTTAAATTCCATAAACTACCTACCAGTTTCAGATTAACGACTTTTTTATATTATGAAAAACTTTTAATATCAGAGTTACAAAACAGACATTATGAAGTACTTTAACAAGTTTTCTCCACGATCATCACAGAATTTGCCAATTCTGAAATGAAATTTGATTACAGAATGCTGGAATTCTCTCTCTTGAGATTGAAAAAATATTCTGCAACACCTCTGCCCCCATGCAATTCAAATGTATTTACATTCTCTCTCTTGTATAAGAATAATATTATCACACTGCTTAGCAATAATAACATTAGCCTTGACGCAGTTGATTGTCACCGTAGTGGCAAATTTCAGTAGTGTCAAAATTATTGCTGTTACGTTTTCATTCGAAAATATAAAAAGTATCATGAATTTATCCAGTGATTCAGAATCAGAGTGTGAAAATACACCACCTGAAATTACAAAGAGTACAAATAATATACTGGAAAGTTAACTACCAAAAAAATCAAAGAATGAGCTTAAAAAATATTACAAACGTTGTGGGTTCAAGCCACCGACAAGGCTTTTTTTTTAATTTAATAGTTTATTCCTAATGCATCTTTGCGATAAAAAAATTTGTTCTGGTTAGTCCAGGTAGTCAGTCCTTTCTGATAAACAGTGTTTTTAAATAATAGTTTTCGCGTGGAAATTATCTTCTGTTCGTTCGGCTCGCTCTCGGAACTTTCCACTCGCATCGAATTTTCATTCTAATAAACCTTGTTACAGAATATACTATTCTGCATATCGAAAAGCCTAAAAATTATTTTTAATATATATGTCACCTGACCACCAAGAGAGCAGAAATGTTTGAAAGTTCATTGCGAATGTTTTTTTTTCTGAAAGGACCTAGCAGAAATTATAAGAAAAAGTTTAGAATTAATTTTTATTCCCACATGCCTAATTTGAAATATCTATCTAAAATACTTTGTAATTTTTTTCAAATATTTTTTGTTGTTTAGGAATCATGTTGAAGCAACAAATGAATTTAGGTTATTTCTAAAGTTCTATTTTATTGGTTACAGAAATGAATAAAATCGAAAAAAAAGTCAAAAATTATTGTTTATAATAAATGAAAAATAGTATCGCTGTGAAAAAAGCGTGGGCGCTTTGTTTCATATTTTCGTACATCGAGCACCCCGCGCTTTTTCACAGAGATATTAATATTTTTCATTTATCATATTTTCTGCCCATATGACAATTATTTTTTACTTTTTAGTTCTATGTGTTATAGAAGCGTGTTTTTAAGTTTTCAAATATATATTTCATTTTTCACTTTTCAGTTCTCAATTTATATAATATTATATATAAAAAGAAATAGCGACCCTATCAAGGTAGGCAGCAGGCGCGTTAATAACCCATCCACGACGCGGATTTTTTAAATTCTGGCGAAGGCTCTCACACAGAGTATATGAGAGGCAAATTATTTAATTCTGACGATCCTGATCAGGACAATTAGAAAAATTATTGCATTGACACCGGTTCTTGTACAAAAAATTCAATTAAATCTGTCCGTTTACAGTGGGTCAAAATCGAGTGTAAAGGAGTTGCTTACAAACATACATACATACAGGTGAAGCGAAATAAAAGCGTGTAATAAAATAACCTTACTTCATGTTTATTCGTGATTGAATTTTTTTCAAAAGGAATTAGTAAATCTGATAATATTTTTCCACTTTGAGAATCAACTTTGTGCTCTGAGGGAAAACCACAAAAATAAATCTCGAAAATCCATTGTGATTTTTAGAATTATTTAGTCTTCTTACTGGAGAAAAACAGACTAAACGCATTCATATTCATGACTGGTTAAACAATTCAATAAATATACTGCTTCTTCCGTGAACCAAGTTCATTTCGTGTTAAAGACTTCACAAACATAACGAACCAAAAAACAATTCACTTTAAGAAATTCATCTCGCCGTTCAAGAACAGAAATTGAATCAAATACCCATTTCGGGAATATGCCTGAAACTCCAGGATCATTTTCATGCAGACATGAATTCATTTTAATCAAAAGTCCGTTTAAGAATCTTCCGCATTTGATGTTGGTCTTTTTTTAAACCCGTTTTGCATTTTCAGTCTCGCAAAGTACACGGGTCCACATTCAAATATATCAGCGTAAGTTCCTTGCGTTGGAGAGAATAAAAAACGAAAAAGTTTATATCAATTATGTTCGAGTTTGCCGAACTCATTCAGCAGTATTTGTACAACTTACCGCTTGCTGTTCACTACGTTATCCGTATCTATTTCGTTTATTTAAGGAATTGAGAAATAACTATATATTTTGGGTTTGATTTACACAGTGAGCGAGTACTTTGTGGGGAAGAATCAAATAAGTACTTTGATATCAAAGTACTTGTTATTAAATTGTTATTTGCTAACAGTAATCATTTAACAAGAGTGTTTCGTTTGATTCTAGGAAATGGAAAAGCTATAATTTCAAACAAAATAAACTAAAATCTTCGTTGAAATACAGAGTGTACTCGAAGATGGAGGTTTGCACGATGTAGAACTAGACAAAATAAGTAATTCCATAAAAAAAACACCTATATTAATTTTTTTTATCAGGAACTTCTCTTCTCCGACATAATGGCTAGCAAATTCCTTAGTAACGATTCCTATGAAAATTAATTGAGACGTTTGCATTAGGGGCGTGAACCTGGTGCACCGCACTATAACCAGCATTCTGCTCAACATTCACGAGCGATTTTCAACCCGCGTATAATTAAAATTTCGTTAACCCATTTTCAGGTCTATTAGAAACAAGTTTGCACTACTGAAGTTACTTTATAGAAAACAAACCTGCCAACTACACGAAATGCGAAGTTCTTAATTAAAACAACTCAATTATAGCGACGATAAACCTAATACCTGGGAAGTTGTGTTTACGAGTTGTATTAGGTAACACGATACCTTCAACAAGATAATTAGTGAAGTATTCCGATGTTTTGCCTCTGTCGCGGAGTTTCCGACAACCATTTTGATAAAATTTAATTCAATTTCTGGAAGCCATCAACGTTGTTTCGAGATGAAATCTCGGGACAAATTGATAGGACGGAGTAGTAGAGGGAACGATGAAAATAGTTTCTCAAACAAGTTGATGAAGGGGGTGAAAAGCTGGTACATTTTTAGATGTATCGAAATACTACGCATCAAAGTTATTTTTGAATCGACACATGCACCAAAATAATTTAAAACCAACCTATGCACACAATTTCATAGCATAGGACAATAATTTTTATGTTGTTATTCAACGACTGACTAGATCATGAATATACTTACTACTTCACATCCTGATAAACAGTGTTGTTATAAAGCAGAAATGTCCTATCCACAACTTTATGACACGGAGCATGTAAAACTGAGTGGATCAAGTTCATTTCAAATGGAAGTCTTTTATAGTTCATCATTCGTTAGTCGGAGTTTCTGTTGAGCCGCCGTAAAAGTTTTCGTTAGTCGGACCGTTGGTCCGCAGTAATAGTTGGATTTATCGTTAGTTTGATACATATAAAGAAGGTTAACAACATAATATACAACCAACAACTTTAGAGGCAAAATAATTTTTAGGTTGGAGTGAACAACAATGGAATAACTCGATTTTTTTTATTGCAAATGTGTGAAGAACATCCAGTGATATAAATATTCATTAAATTCTCAAGTACCATTTCAGAAAAAATAGTCATCCCAGATAAAATCCATAATTATGAACTCTCATATCAGAATTATTCAGAATTGATGGTTCTAGTATAAAATCATTAAATCTTTCTTGGCATACACAGAAATTCTCTATTCCAATTTTTTACACAGTAATGCAAAATGAAATATCTTTATTCTGGATGATTTTCTCAATAAAGAGAGACTCAATAATATTAAGTGTCACTACCTGCCTCGTTATTTGAATCCTTTTGTTTATACAAACATTGCTTTGTACTCAAAAAAGTTATTGAACAATTCACAAAACAGTAATGCAGAACGTGTGAAAGGAACACAATATATGTGATAATTCATGTATCTTACTTACTACTTTAGTAATTAGCATTCAAATAAAAACGAAACAAGTCCCATCTACATTGCTTTCTGTTTACTATTGTTCGAAACAGATACTTCTTCGAAAACTGAAGTGTTAAAAATTATGTTCAACGAATTCGGTATTATTTATCTAACCAATGGTACATTTTTAGATGTCTAAAATAACAGTAAGTTACATTACCCATAGAGACTTTGAGATAGAAAACATATGTTTTGAATAAATCGTTGAAGGTATAACAGAATCAATTCTCAGACAACGAAAACATAATTTGATGCAATGAGACATTCATCCTGATGATTATTTGGTTTGTCCAAAGTTTGCCCTTTCCGTCATTCGACTACACCCTTACGAACAACCCTTAGAAGTAGTTGGGAGACTTGTGCGATCTGGGAACGATTTGATGGTTGGAGTTTCGTACAAAGTGCTCCTATTTGACTTTTCGATTCAATTCAACCAAGCATCGTTGTTAATCTAAAGAAAAAATATTTCCTTGAATCAACGATTTACTTTGTGAAATAGATTTCACATCTTTTCGGCATTTTTCACAAATTGCCTTATGTAAAAAATGTAAGGACCAAGAATTCAGAAATATTACACACATCAGGGTTGCCAGCGCTTCAGAAGTTGAAAAATAGTAAAATAGTGACTTAATTTTCACAGAAATAGTGACTACTTATTGGCTTTTTTGTCTAAATAGTGACATTTTCCCAACCAATTGAGGAACTTCTATGAAAGCTGGTCATATTTTCCTTCATCATTACAGAGCTCATTTCTAAGCTCTGAAACAGTGACAATACTGACCAAATTTCGAAAATAGTGAGAAAAGTGATACGATGTTAAAATAGTGACCAATAGTGACAATAGTGACTCACTGGCAACCCTGCACACATTCAATTCAGAAGATTGAAATTTTTATAAAAAAATCCCCCCTTATGGTGAAATCCAATACACTGGGAATTACTGTTAACACGAACGAAACACAGCTAGGCCCCCAGAGATATACATCAGTCAAACTCTTTCCAAAGCTTCTAGAAGAACAACTCTGCAAAAGTGCTCCTTCTTTGTGACAAACAGCTTGAAGTTCGTCCAACACAAACATGTTTCGCCTAGAACCATCATTGCAGGATAGCTCACAAATAGTCACAACCACATGTTTTTGTGTTTAATCCAGATCTTGGTTTGGTTATAGGCTGGATGAAGATCAACTGAAGTCCAACATGGCAAGAAATATCCAATTATTCGCCAGCCATTAAATCCTACTGGGCCAAAGGGAAATTCCTTTCCACAGACAATGGGGTCCAGAAGCGTATTTTGGAGTCCGAGGATAGCGGGGAAGAGAAGCGTTAGACAGTAGTACCCAGGAGCAGAAGACAGGAAGTGCTCCAAAAAATCCATGATATGATCACCGGTGGACGCCTGGGAGTGACAAAGACCCTTCATAAACGGGGGCAACGGTTTTACTGCGACAAGCTGGCGTAAGCAGCTGCCAGCAATGTATTTCGAACACGAACTAAGGCCCAATGGGTCAGTAAAACGTATGCAGCCCATTTGAAAGAATTGCCATAGACATCGCTGGCCCGTTTCCACAATCTGATAACGGAGTACATCCTTGTGGCAATGGATTACTTCAGCAAGTGGGCCGACACCTTATGCCATGCCCAACTAAGAAGCTATCACGTTCGCGACGTCTTGGCAAAGCAGTGGATGTTATGAAGAAGGTTCGAACAAAATCATAAAGAGGTTTAACGACCTTGTCTACCGAATCGAAAAGCCACCCCGAGGAAAACCCAGCGTCGTTCATTTCAATAGGTTGGCCCCTTACGCTGGAAACCACGACCAAGTTCGCATCCTCAGACCACCGGAGGATAACATGACGTTTCTGAAATTAATTTCGTCAACGATGCATGCATGACGCATCACATCGAAGAAGTAATCTAGACGAGTTACTGACTGTTCCAAACTATTCCAAACGGCGACCTCTTACGGTGCCAATCGGCGTTTCCAGAATGGTCCTATAGAAACCTACCACCGGAATACAAGCCGGACGCTCAGCATCAGATGGCATATCAGTTGCAGTAGTTAGTTTCACTAGTTACAGACAGTCAAGAGTTTGCAAATATACAAAGTTTACGACTCAAATTATAATTATAATCACTACACTTCCTCAAATTTAACATTCATAATCCGACATAAAAACTATTCAAATTGGATTACCAGACCTGCGAGTCAATGAAATGGAGCGAAGGTGCCTTCGTCTGAAAACGAAGTGCTAGTTACTTCCCATTTAGAGATGGAATGGAGGGAAAAGTTATTCATTATAGCTATTAAGTACACTACGATGTGGACTGAAATTGTTCAATTTGCATTTCGAGATGCCGGTTGAATTATTCATCTGCGAAATAACTTTCTAATGTCATTCGAATTACAGGGCTTTTGATTCCAGTGCAACGGTTTTTTCATCATACAAACGGAGAAAAGGGAAGAACTGGATAAAGGGTTTTGCATATCGGCTAAATTTAATTCGCGGCTGTAACTTTCATAATAATCAACGAAAATTATAATCAATGACTCACAAACAGCCAAATTAAACTTTAAAATTCTCATTAATGCTTGGAAATATTTTAAGAACTTTTACGTTGATGTCAAAAACACTCTTTTCCAAGCAATCGTTGAAATTTTTCCAATTAGAATGAGAAACAAAACACGCTAGGTACAATGTGAAACGTAAAATTGTTCAGACTTGCTTTAGCTTGAATCGTTTCGGAAATGATAACATGCTAACCCTATACGAGCTATCTGCAATTGGATGAAAACAGAAGAAGACCATTAGGGCATATTCGAAGGCAATTTTTTATGCTTTAGGTTTTTAAAACACACGTCCCCGAAAAGCCTCATACTAAGTGATGATTCAACTGAAGTGGGCTTTTCGTTACTATGTTTACCGCTGATGACGTTTGTTGAATTGTTTGTGTTTACTTTAATGCCGTTGTCAATTTTGAAAATGTGTCAAGTAACTGTTAGAAATAGATGGAATTCAAAGTGAGGACGACTTAATACCATCAACACCACCTGAGATAAGAAAGAGACCGTTCGCAATAATAACGTGTATTCACACTTATCGTCACATTCTGATGATCTCTGCATGTTGTTGATATGCTAACTGTAACTCAGAATGTATCAATTCGTGTACTCATTAATAAAAAGTATTTTTATGAAAAGGGCAAGGTTCAATTAATTCTAGAGTCCTGATTGGATTCCAGAATGTCCTCAATTTCGAGTTGTGAAGTAGGAATTAGGCTAATTACGAGTTGTGAAGTTAGAATTATACCAATTGCCAGTTTGCGAAGAAAGAATTAGGCTCATTTCAAATTGTGAAGTCGGAATTGGGTTAATTACGGGTTGTGAAGTCGGAATTATACTCCCGAGTCGTGAAATCAGAATTATTAATTCCGAGTTGCGAAGAAAGAAAATTAGGCTCATTTCAAGTTGTGAAGTCGTAGTCAGGTTACATACGAGTTGTTAAGTCAGAGTTATACTTATTCCGAGGTGTAAAGTCAGAATTATAATAATTCCGAGTTGCGAAGAAAGAATAGGCGCATTTCAAGTAGTGAAGTCGAAATCGGGCTAATTACGGGTTGTAAAGTCGAAGTTATACTTATTCCGAGTTGCGAAGTAAGAATTAGAGGCATTTCAAATTGTGAAGTCGGAATTAGGCTAAATACGAGTTGTTAAGTCGGAGTTATAATTATCCCGAGTTGTAAAGTCATAATTGCGAAAAAACAAAATAGGTTCATTTCAAGTTGTGAAGTCGAAATTGGGCTAATTACGGGTTGTGAAGTCGGAGTTATACTTATGAGTGGTGAAGTCAGAATTGCGAAGGAGGAATTAGGTCAAGTTGTGAAGTCAGAATTGGGCTAATTACGGGTTGTGAAGTCGGAGTTATACCAATTCAGAGTTGCGAATCCGGAATTAGACTAATTTCGAGTTGCGAAGTCGGAATTATATTTTTATCATTATTTGCTGTTCTACGCATTCGTATAATCTACATTTGAGCGAGAAAGGAATTTTCCCAACCGAGTCACTTTTTCCCTGTCTACTTCAGTAGCAGTGTATAACTTTACACCTTGTGCCTTTGAGACATCAGCCAGTTCTTATTTTGCATTGTATTTTCACTATTTCAAAGCAACAAGCGAATTCGAGATAAAACTTGCCAAAAATGCAACGAAGTTATCATACTGTACTGTGACTGTAATTCTACAAGATCGTTTCATTTCCAACGCAATTCCGTAGAAATCGATCCGTGCGCGCATATTCTGCATACGACGTCAAGCGAACGACCGACGTTCATTACATAATGGAGACGTTTCTCGCTGCTTTTATCTAATCAAAGAATCTGTCCAATTCCCTTGATGTCTTCCATCTTCAGAGGTCTAGGTAGACGCACGGCGTAAAGGGCGGCGTCTTTACAGATATGAGCTTTGCACTTCGTGAGCAGCAATATGAGTTTGCAGATATATCGCGCACTCTCGACAAATCGAATATTTCAACCGGAAACACGACAATTTCGCGTAATTGCAGGATAGTTTCGAGTGCACAGAATCGTCCTTTGATGTAGGACCAGAAATTTAATTAAAT
This sequence comes from Chrysolina americana, assembly GCA_958502065.1. NCBI lineage: Eukaryota > Metazoa > Arthropoda > Insecta > Coleoptera > Chrysomelidae > Chrysolina > Chrysolina americana. The sequence goes on along the minus strand of OY293411.1, from coordinate 10,863,365 downwards.
GATACTCTTTTGTAACCTCCAGTCGCGGCATGGTTCGAGGCGGCTCGAGCAAACAGACATGGAGAGGATTTGGCAATCGCAGCGATTCAAGTGTTTACTTCGTTTTGGAAAAATGAAAGCAAGTTTGTGAATATACATACACCCGGTGACAACGGAATCGTTGGGATAAAAACCTTTTTTGTTTTCGGAGATAATAGAATGAAATTTGGTGAATCTGTTGAATGTATAAAACTGCATTTCTTGACAAGTAACTCAACTTCATGCAAATTTCGGATTCACCGGAATTCATATATACTTTCGATTTTTAAATGGGACACCTGGTGTATGTTCAATAAAAAGGACCGCTGGGTTATAATAATAATGATAGCCATTTATTTTCCATCAGATAATTTACAAAATTATATGGAAATAGTAAAATTCAAGGTGAAACCAAGAGAACTCTCCGAAACTATATAAGCATTTTTCATATAAAAAATTTCTTAACACAGAAATTTCATTAGTATCTTCGATTATGTCAGGTCAATGAAAAAACATTTTTGGTCCAAGATAGTTTGAAGAGGCGGACGATACTTTAAATCTGGCGTAAGGGATTTGGAACAAATCTCTGTTTCTTGTATTGACATTATGGACATTACTGTTCATTAAAAACAACTGTTTATTCTTCAATAGAGCATAAAATCCATTCGAGCACTGGGAAATACCATAACATGGTACACGGACGGATCCAAAACTGACGGAACTGGAGCATCGCACCAAATATTCCTAATCCAGTTCCCCAGTATTTTTCAAGCGGAAATTCACGCCATAGAAAAGTGCATTCAATTCAACCTCGACAGAAAATACTGGAACAAGGAAATCGCAATTTTCTCCGTTAGTCATGCAGCCACCAAAGCGTTGAGCTCTTATAACATCAACTCAAAAGATGGTCTGGGAATGCCTAGACAAACTTATTGATTCAGGCAGGAACAACAAAGTTATCCTTCTCTGGGTGCCGGGGCACGTCGGAGTGGAGGGCAATGAACAAGTAGATACCCTTCCAGGGCTAAGGCAGGCCAAAGGTCTCCTCGGCAACTTCAACTGAGCAAGATCAAAGACACTGATTAACCCCAGCAAAACTAGTCTAAAGACAATCACAGGATTTCTGACGGGGCACTGCAGACTCAAAGAATACCTAAGAAAGCTAGGTTTAGAGAAGGACAGCACCTGCAGATTCTGTGGGGAATATCCAGAAACATTACACCATATATTTATTGATGTAGTGTTATGCTGTACATCACAAGAGATTGAATATACTGGGATCACACCAGCTGACAGTGGGAGAAATACCACGAATAGACCTCCTCAAAATCCTTAAATTCCTTAAGGACTTGGGGCTTGAGGGGCTGCTGTAAACGAGAACACCTTGAAATAGCAGAAGAAGATTAGGCGCAAAAGATCTAATTAGGTCGCAGCGCATCAGTCACCATCCATACCTACCAATACCAATTATTCTTCAATATGTATACATTCATTTCAAATATAAAAACGCACGGTAAAATTTTATATTTGACAAAGAATTCTCTGCATGAGAACTTCTTGGATATCCTTGCTATACATCGAACAATACGTTTCTGTGCAATGAAACTTTTTTTTTTTTTAATTGTAGAGTCGCCCTAGAAACATACAGCATACCTCCGTCTTGAATCTACCTGAACATTATACAAACTCAGCAAGTGATTTAGTTTCAACACAAAACGCAAATTCACAAACAGATACGCCAAAGAATGCAATTTCGAAACAAATTGTTTACAGTGAGCAAAATTTGATCTGGTCAAAGCTGCTCTGTAAAATATGATTTCAATAATCGAAATATAGACGTGTATTATTATTCTGGCGATGGTGAAATTGAAGAATTTGGGTCTTATTAACATATTATTGGAATAATCGGATGCAAGTAAAATTGAATTGCTACTTTTTTCAACCATAGAAACCTGATTACTGACCTAAAATTTCTCATCATCTTTGGATTTTTTTATGCATTGGAACAACCTTACCTTTTTGATTATCGTAGGAAAGTTGCCCTCAGAGATTGAGAGGTTGATTAAAATTGTTATGAGACGTATTTTTCTTCAGTAGAAAAAATGGTGCTTCGTCTGGACCAGAGGACTTTGTTTTTCAATCTCTTGCTCAATTGATACATAATTCTTGTTCGGTATAAGGTTGAACAAAAAGTAAAAATTATTATTAAAAGACGTTCTCTTTGTTATACTACCGTGGTCTACTAAGGACTTCACATGTTTCATTTAAGAAACAAGTACCGAGCTCAGTTGCTATGATTTAAGGGTCTCCAATTAGTATTCCATCTTTTTCAAAATTTTGACGACGATATTGCAATAATTGTTGTGGTATTGTTGATTATTCATTTATACAGCATCAAGCCCGGCTTTTGTTTTCCTTTGTAATCTTGTGTTTTTTCGGCTTGTTCAAACGCCTTTGCAAGACCATGCCAACTCCAGCAACTCAACAACTGAACAACTCTACAATAAATGTCCAACACTGGAAAACAAGTAAATTCATTATTAATTAAATAAATTATTCAGTGTGTATGGCCTAGATTTAAACATGTATCTACGTAAGTACACGAAGATTATATGAAATATTATCAAATAGTTTGTAGCTTTGTCCATTTTTTAGGAAGTCTTTATTTAGTCGTTGTAATGAAGAAAAATTGTCAAATCTGGCATAGCAAAAGCCCCGCTTTTTAATTTTTAATGCACAAAATTCATTGAACTACTGTTAACGACAATAACTTACATACTGAAGGTAACGTCTGAAGTCATCAAGAGATGAAAAAAATTATAATTAAATGAAAGACAGTTCAACTTCAAGACGAACTGGCATTGGAATTTCAAGGTCTTGTTTTTTAAGAAAATAACATCGTTGAATATTTTAATACCATATTTAATTGTTCGGTATTCGAATCAACTTTCCCTTTAGCAATAAAGCAAATATTATTGCCATTTTTACAGTGCTTTCAATAAATACGAAGCCCTGACACAACATATGAACGACAAATTTCGAGGATTGCGATTTAAGATTTATGGGTTCAACTCAAGAGTTCGATATGACCCTATTGAGCTCAATTTGAGGAGATTAAAAAACGATTTGTAAAATGCAATGCAGACAGAATTAAACAAGGAAAAAAAATAGTGTGGATAAAACTTCAATTATAATGTGATTGTGGATCAAAATAATCTAATAGCAACTAAATAAACTAATGAAGACAAACTATTTTTTACAAAATCCCAACTTTAGGTTTTCCCTTCTTAGAAAAAGAACCGTATCACATATGACATCTAAGAAAAAACCCCGCTAATAAAAACTGGCAAGAAATAGGAGCTTATTATCGAGAGAGAACAGAGCAATTCCATCTTTTCACCTTTTATTTTTCACAAAGGCGACTTCAGGATATTCTCTCCCATATCGCGTGGGTAACGGCATGTCTCCCTAGCTACCGTCTGATGAGGTGATACAGAATGGGAAAAATATATATCCTGCTATTTTTATAACGACATTGATTCAATGAAAAATATCCTGTTGGAACCACGAGTGGAAAGTATAATAAATTGAAATCGGATGCGAGAACGAAAAGCAAACAAAAATAAGAAATGTTCGAAAATAGTTTGAAAACTTCCATTAAAATTAAATGTTGTAGGGGGATATGAAAAAATGGATATCAATTTTGTTTTGAACTGTGCACTTGAAAATGTAATTTTGCAGTCCAAAGTGTACTTCTTGGACATACTAGAGATTTATCGCCAAAACAATATTTTCAATATCTACACAAGTGTTTCAGTCACCAAGAAACCATCATCTGGACGAAGTAAAATTATTGCAGGTTAAGGTTCAGACAAAGGACGTTAAAGAATAGCTGAAATAGTGAATGATCGAATTATTTTGAAATAAGTTAGATTAGCGAACGTTCTTTAATTTTTTCGGATTTTATTTTCTTTCATTTATATTTGTTTAGTTCCACGAACTCGTATGAGCTCTCAATTCTTGAATAATAAAATTTTGCAATAAGTTTTACCTGAACAGGAAATACGATGACTCTTCATAATCAACGGACAAAGTTTCATCAAAATAGGTCGACTATTTGTACTTATAATTTTGTCAATATACTTATATCGTCAGCCACAATTCGCGAAATGCATTTCCGCTAGATGGCGCTCAGAATTTAGTCGCGAAACTGTGTAATGGTGATCAGCCTACAAATTCCATAATTCAATTTTACTCTCATTCGAATTTGAATACATACATTTGAAGATGTCGATAATTGAAATATGTTAATCAGACATTTCATATACGTAGTCATTGCCACTTTTTTGCCTAAGTCTATGTTTTTAACACTTTGTGTTTGGTACTATTGATGATGCATCAAGCATTGGGGCACTGAACAAATACGCCTATTGTTTGGATTGCTTAATTCTGCCGCGATTTCGGTTATTATATTCTGAAACTATGAACATGAAGGAATATCACCAAACTCAATTTAGTGTCCCAAACTCAATTAATTATGAGAAAACAGATAAAATAGATACACTAGCTCTTATGGCAAAACAAGACCTTGCAACATTACATCAGTTCAACGAAATAATTATAGGTGTCGCACCCTTCGCGCAGGTCGCCAACTTATATTTATTTTAAACCCAAACTAACCAAAGAACATTTGATGCGATTATTATGAATGAATTGTGATATTCTTATATCACATCGGAGAAGATAGCAAAAAATACCACACCCTAGTCAAGTTGATTGTGTATGGTAAGTATATTTTTCAAGTTGTCATCAACGAAATTAAATAAATAAAAAATAACGGTACGAACAATTTGCATGAATTTATGAACGCTGATGTATGTCGTAAATATTCGAGAAAGGAATAAATTATCGACATTTTCTACATGAACATGCCTACATCAACATACATATCGCATACAAAATTCACACTGGAGTTACCTAAGCGATGTCCGGACTCCTACGAAGCACCAATTAATGTTTTAGTTTGGAAATCAGGAAAACCAAAAATGGTAAATCGTCGGTTAGAGTGAGCATCCGAATAAAAAAAAATTCAATCAAAACACCACACACGTCCACATTTACTCGGTTTCAGCAATTTTAGTGGAAAACACTATAATTTTTTCAAAAAAGTCACACTTCTTCGAAACGTTATCAAATCATTTGAATTTCATTGCTGAACACTGAACAACTGGTATTTTTTGTGTATGTAATTTTGGCAACGAGATTGGGATGGTTCGGGTAAAAAAAAATAAGTTTATCGACAGGATGTGTGCGAGCGCAGCGAGCATCTGCTTTGGTCACACTTTTTCATGCCAATTACTAGTGATCGGATTACCAGCATCTTGGATAGCTAGGTTAGTTCGATTAGGTTAGGTTGTGCCCTCCGATCAAATAACACAACATATTTTGATTCCCAGCTTCAAATGGTCTTTTACACATTTTACAATGCTTCAATTGGTTAATAATAAAAACTAACGAGAACTCATCAAAAATTTACTCAGTTTGCCCCTTATTCACGAAAACACACTCCAATAAGACAAAGACGAAAACAAACAGGAATGTTTTGTTGCTGTTCTGTCAAATATCAAATGCAGCGTAGCCGTACTGACCAGATTGTATCGACAACGAAGAATCTCAGTTCTTCGATGGAAATACTTTCGCTTTTACATGCTCCAACAAGCTGCAATGAATTTCAATTGCCTTCTTTATTGTTATATATTTCATCCAAGACATTATTTTAGGGTTTTCGTTGCCATGAATATACCCGACAGAAATCAAAATCTAGCTGAAACACTTATTGTATTTTGTTGTTTCGGTGAATATGCTACACATGCCTCGCGGGACCCGTGATCATTCTGAATTGATATGCGTAACATGCCCCCGGTGGCATGTAATCAAAAGTATCCATGTATCGCCATTTAACGATTAGAGGTAACAGTTTTGCGTAAAATAATTATTGGAAACCATCACCAACATAGTAATCTACCTTAGATTCTAACAGCACATGCCTCCGATGCCCTGTGTAGCACAGAGACAAGATATAACTTGGACGTAGAATTTTGAGGATAAAAATAGTCCAGTAGATATTTTTACGATTTTGTTATCAAATGAATTATGTACCGCATTAAAGCAATTCAAACAGTAACCAGGTTGACCTGGCCAATTTTCACAAAAGGAATTAACTCTGCGAACTTTGAAATTGAAATTTTTTGTTTCGCGAGTTCAACCATATACTTCGACCTTTTAGACATTTTTCTGCCTGCCACGTGGGCCACTTGCGGTTGAATGAAAGATTTAACAAGTTTTGCCAGGTTAAGTCTGGAAATAGCGCGAATGAAGCGCATCACCCCCCGGGATACGTGCCGTATAAATGATAACATATTCTTGTTCTGTGCGGCACATGCCTCTGGGGGCATGTTTCAGGTTATTTACACTATCACAAAGTAATTACAGAGCCGCATCTGTAGGTACCTGTTTCAGAGAAATCGGCAAAAAACTAACCAAGTTATCGCCTCCGCAAGCAAGTGTTTTTATTCACTTTTGATGAAGTGTTATATGGTTATAACCGACACATGCCCCCAGAGGCATGTGCCGCGCTCAACGTGTTAAAAATTTGCGACATGGCCACAATGCCATGAATTGAGGGATTACATTATGAAACGATGTTACCTTCAGTACTTTTTGAGTATTACTCATCTAGGTTGTGTTACTTGATCGGAAGTTGTGCCCCCTTCTTTTACGTTAAAAAATTAAGTCTATGGCTAATAAAATGCAAGCGCTGCGAGCATTTGCTTTGGTATCACTTTTTCATACTAATTGGTGATTGGACTACCAGTCACTTGGATATAGGTTAGGGTGTGTCCCCTTCATTTACGATAAGTAATATGGACTATAGCCTTCAGACACCACTACGAGCTTGGATGTGATCCTGTGCGATATCAGTATTGCTGCTTTACTGTCCGAGCAAATTGCAATTGGTCTTCGACATCTATTGTCGAGATTTTCGTGGACGCAAGTGTGTATCTTTCTGATATTAATGACAGCTGATTTATTCCTTCAATTTTATACATCCTTAACAAAACGTTACGAAACAGTCAAATGTGACTGACGTATAACAGAATACGTACGCCCGACTGAGGCAGAAATTTCGAGGAAACCAGGAGCTCATTTTTTATTCCATCACTACATGCACATCCTCACATCGAAGTCACTCAACCCGAACATAAAATATTTCAACCCCTACCTTTGTTCCCACAGACCTTAAAAGAAGTGTAATTACAAAAAGCCCAGCGGTAAAATTTCCAGGTAATATCACGAGGCAGGGCTTCAAGACACGCAATCAAACGAAAATTAGTTCTCCATTGATATAACCCCTTCGCTTTTCTTTCCTGGAATTCTCCATTGTTTCTGGGCAACCCCTTAATTCCATAAAAACTAATAAAGAGTGATCACAGAGCCAAGTAACTGATCGTGCTCGGAATTTCCACGCAGAAATGGAAATATACGATTAGGCACAAAATGTTAATCGAAATCATTTAAGCTCAACATTGAAATATTAAATAAAGGGTGGTGTTTCGAATTTTTTGATTAAGTATTTGCGAATATTATAATGGGATGAAGATGAAAAATCAAGATGTTAATTAAAAATGAAGATCTGAATTGAAAGCGTATACTTATAATATATTTCGAGAATATGGTAGAGAAGGATATACACCCTAAATATGTTTGTTTTCTGAGAATTTATTCTTGAAAAATAATACTATATACGTTGATAATTTAAAGGAGTCCAAACCCCTTTTGGGTTCTATTGACACAGCTGATTATGCGTGGTTGTTTTTGAATAGTCGGCCTGGTCAGGCTTCTCATGATAAGGCTGCATGACGATTATAATCGTCGTCAATCGATATCATCATCCATAATGATAGTGGAGGGTGGGGCCGCACTAAGAGCGAAAAAGATGAACAACGTACCTATAAGACTCGTAATTGCACTACGGAAAAAAATTCTATGATCTAGTATTCTACACATAAGTAGATGTGTCTGAAATATTTGTATTCCAAACGAACTTTTCTTAGGACTGTACGTATGTCTACAATGTTGACTGTACCTAATACTTTCCCCAATTAAATAAGCTTCGGCTTTGCAAGCCAGTGCGTGCCTAACGTCGAGTTGAACACGAAATTTGCCAAACTTTTGTTAGATGATCAACAGCATGGAAAATGAGAGGTCCCAGGAGGACTATTTTTGACCGTTCGAAATATCAACGAGTACATTATGGTGTTGTTCGTTAAGACTCTGATCGCTCAACTTGCTTGAGGTTAATAATATCTTAGAAACACAACATATAAAGTTTACCAAACTTACACATTCAATAGTCAACACTTTCATAATAGTGAGAGTAAAATCAAATCCAAATTGACGGAACAGTTTTTGACATATTAAATAAAAACGTTATAAGTGACCTACAAAAAATTAAATGCTCCAGAGAATTCCCTTACCTTTTGTTCAATCAACAGTGGCAATAGATAATTTTTTTGTATTCAAAATCGATCTGTCAATTGTTTTCAGTATAAGGGTATAATCCAAAATATTAAAAATTCATAATTCAAACAGAGAGAGTCATCAAGAGACAAAACATGTTTTTATCGCCTAGAATAGACTTAAACTATGACCACATACAAAATTTCAAATATCTATCTGAAATAACTAACACAAACTGCCAATTTTTCTGAATATTATTCTTGTTGATCAAAAGACGCTGCCTTTTTGTTCTTCAACCTTTGAGAATTATTATAAACTAACTCGATCAATGAAATAGAATATTATATATAGGTTTGTCCCCAAATACTAGTGCAAAATTAAAAAAAAAATGATTATTTTCAGTATGGCTCTTGCTGTAGCAAATGTCAATATTTTACAACAACGTTGAATTTAACATAACTTTTTAAATTTTCAGTATTACAATATACCAACATAAAAAGAAGAACCTATTTCGGGAAAATAATATAATGAAAAAGTTAAATCAAGTAGGAAATCAAGTTTTTACGTTGTACTGCGAAATGCACATTGTAACGAATTCGAGGCCGGCCCTGACTGCCTCATTAATTATTCGACCAAACCTCCGCTAGCTGACGGTTCAACTATGACTAATCACTTCCAAGAAGGAACGAGAACTAGCTCGAATGGGATCGTTGCTTCTATCCGCATTTGAGAGCCATCTGAATGAGTCACCCTATAGTATCGATAACTCGAGAACAGTAAAAAGAATCTGCTTGTCGGTATATAAGACGCTTGACATGAGAGGGCGGGCTGAGTCACAGATTTGCAGTTACAGATATAGATCGCAAACAGACAGAGACAGTGAAAATAAATTGAAATAGTTGATGAAGTCAATGTTTTAGATAAATAATTGTATTAGAAAAGTTTTGAATAAATTAGCGAAATTAGTTTAGTGTATTTTTACTACAATATCATTGATATTTTCACTACAGTGAAGTATGCAACTCAGAGATATAAGAGGTGAAAGTGAAGGAATAAAAATCATTGGGATTCTTATCAAGCCTATGTAAGAGTCTATCCTCAACAGCTTCGCAACAGATTACAAAAAAAACAGCCAGCTTAGCAATCGAGTATTCATCAAAATTATTCCACTTGGGGTAAATGATTTCGCCATTCATACATTCTTCAACATTGATAGGGCTGTAATGAAAATGCTTGTTCACTTCCATATATAACTACATCGTAGGCTAATTGTGGCAAATACCTGCCGAAAAACAACCACTACTCTGGCTAATACCACGACGGGTACTACATCTGAACTACATCCAACTTGGGTAATTTTCCTTATTGTAGCAGAGGAATCAATTGCAAGTGCTCGTTGTAAGTTCAGTTTCGGATGATTTGAGATCAGTCCCAACCTTCAAGTGTTTTATAGGGCACTCAGATGCTAAGCAAAATCTATACTTCGATCGTAAATGTCCTTCTTGGTACATCCTAGGAAAGACGATCGCTATACGAGTCTTTTCGCTTCGTAGTGAGCATACAGCCCTCTCTTACAGGGGACCCCAATCACGATGGTACTTAATTGAAATTTTGTCGTGCTCCGCAGCGGAAAATAATCCGCCGATTACGTTATTATTCTGCTCGATTTAATCGTTGTTGCTTAGCGTGCGATAACCCCATTACGACATTATGAATATTATTGCTTTTCAGGGCGGATGATATCTCGGTTTAATGAGACTCAATTCCAGGACGGAAAGATCCAAGGGGATATTGATGGGTTCTAACATGAAGAGAGCCTCGTTGAGTAACAAAAAAATAACCGAAATTCCACAGAAGCACCAGATATACAGTGTGTAAGCAATGTAGCATAAAATGGTATTTTTCCAACTGGGAATATTTTAAACACATCACCAAGTAATACAAAATAAAAAAGAAGATGAAAATACAGATGGAGTACAAGCAAACCTTTCTTGGAAGTGGAGAATTGAAAATATCGAAGGAAAGAGTGAAAAGCTGAAATTACTCTAACGGCAGATAGTCGAACCTATGATAAGATCTAAGACGTGAAACCTGACATGATTGATTTATACAGGGTGAACTTTGATCAATTACCGAAAATGATGGGACAGATACTCTATTATATGGAATTTCAGAGCAATTCGTGATTTATATAAACTTTTTAGTTAGCGCACAGATAAAAAAGATATCTTCAATCAAATATATATAAACTCTTGAACAAAATACTCTTCTGAGAAGAATAATTATTTCTAATTGATGAATATACTCTTATTTCAAACTAATTGAGCTGTTTGCTTCTTTACATAAATGCTCTTGGAATGAATTTGATCACAGCAAAACATTCTAACTCTTCAACCTAGAGAACGTCTACATTGACTCATCTGCAGAACATGTTCCTCTTGATTCAAAAGTATAATCCTTTAGCAGAAATATGGAGGATGCACGAGATACAGTCAAACAATAAGCTTAAGCCATAGCGGGTGCTCGCGAAACCCTGCGAACCCACGCGAAAGCGAGAACTGCTACCGGGACCTCCATCTTGTAATCGTATTCCGTTTGACTGACTGTTTGAGGGGATGAGTTCGAATATCAAAGTTGTTATATTCGTCATAGTATTTTGTGTACAGATGTGCCACTAAGGAAGTGCAATATGGCGGTTGAATTAATTCTGCAGAATTGAAATTCAGATTATTATGGGCCAGTTGTGAAGGTAGGTTGAAAATATTTTCGTTTTCAAATGTTGTGTGTATAATGGCGAAAAACATTTTTTCTGTACTCGATCGCATTGTTGTTTCTGTTCAATTTACCTTTGGTATGAACTTCGTGCGTTACTATTCACAACAAAGAGGTAGTTAATCATATTCATCAATAATTATTGGTAGTCCCGAAAGGCCAAAACCAACTCCTTCTTGAACATTTCATGCGAAATATCCTAAGTATTTGAAAATCGTCTTCATGGCATATTTTTATTACCGAGTGCATGCACAGTCCACATACTCAACCTTCAAATGCAGATAATCTTGAAACAAAAATATTTGTTTCATACACCTGCCTCTCATTATTTCAAGATTATGTCAACTCCAAATCTCGTTTAGTTATCATACATATTTTAATTCAGAAAAAAAGAACTTAACGAAACTTTTATTTGAAAAAAGGCAGTAGGTATTTGAAGAATATAAGTTGATTGTTTTTCTATAACGAATCGTCTAACATTGAAACTGATATCATCATAAGAAAGCCTATACAAAGTTTCTGTACAGAAATAATTTTGTCTCAGCTGTGACGAAAAACTTTGACGAAGGCCAGTTCTAGCGCCCTAAATATCACCAATAGAGACAGATTGGCAGAGTTGGCAGTTACTCATTTCATCAACAAGTATGGTCATATGAATAACGAACAATTGGAAATTTTTGCTAATCTATATTATTGTATGTAAAGTTAATGTTTTAATAAATCCCTTATTGAAATTGTTATTGTTGAAAATTGTTCAATGAGTATTTATTTAATGTTATTTTTATGAGCATTTTATTATTTCTTATGGAATAGAAGATGATTTCATCCTGATCAAACATGAAACCTCTTGTGCCAAGAGGTTCAACGCTCACAGGTGTTAAAGGATCACATTAGATGGAAGAAGAGTGTTCATTATTGAAGTTGAAATATTCTTGCCTCAATCAACTCCCATCCTTCAAAGGAGAAAGTGATCTTATATCTCAAAACATTTTCTTTTCCTGTGGTCAAGAGGATTCGGTCAACAAATCAAACTTATATTTGGTTTGGTTTTGCTGGGATTTGCCCTCAGTCCTCTTTTGCACGATTCCTCTACGGTCCTCAGTACATTTTGCAGCTCAGAGGTTATTTGGGCGTGCTTCCCCTGCACGACGACTACTAGTCGTCCGCATAAACTTGGGTATATATTGTTTAAATATTCCAACAGTTCGTCAACTACCATATCCCACAGTAAGGGTAATAAATTCCCGCCCTGTGGGGTTCCCCTGGCAATTTCCAGCTGCGCGGGAGCTTACCCTAGATGTATCAACTGACAATCCTTGAATTCCTTGACTCTCGACTGGGAAGCAGCGACCACCCCTGTGTGGTCCTGAGCACACATTCCATTTAATTTCGAAACGAAATCCTGAAAATTAATAAGCTATCGAACAATGAAGCCGAAAACCGCACAAAATAAGCAGTTTTCGCCCACCATCCAATTAATATTCATGATATCGTAATGAAATTAGGGAGAAAGACAACACGTGGCGCATATCCAGGAATAATAATGAAGTTAGGAAATTACTTTCGACGCGCGGAAATACGACCGGTGTTATTCAAGTGTGGAAATCCCAGACGTTGGGAATTATTTCGCAGAAATTGAAATCGAGAAAAGTTATGATTTTTTTATTAGTATATAACTTGATATGAATTTTTTTTTGATTCATCTTACGATCGAGTTCAATATTGATTCGAATTAGGTACAGCTAAATCTTCCAGTATAAGTCACTTGAAGAAGCTGTCTAAATATATAAAAATGGTACTTACTAAAAAGAAGTTGGAAAAGTCCTGACTTACCTGAAAAAAATAAAATGTTCTGAATCATAACAATAACAATAGCAAGTGGTGGTTTGTGTCTGTAATTAAACATAGGTAAATTGAATAATTAAATGTCATAGTACAGAATCTCGAACCAACCTACAATGCTAGCTGAAATTTGAGTAAACGAGCAGTTACTTTAGATATTCATATAGATATGAAAGCAAAAAACAAGTTTATGTTTATATGCGGAATGCCAAGAATGTTGTTTACTTTATAAATGCCGCCAAATGCAAGATATTTTTGTTATATCCCGAAGATAGATCCCCAATATTTGCGAACACTTACATTCATTTGACGATTGACTCAGTGTACATAACTTTCATGATTCCTATGGTAGATTTCAAGTTTGAATCTCAACATAACTTGAGAAAACCATAGGCTGATAAGATAATAAAATAGATTTTATCCCCAGCTGACACCTTATGAAGTAACAATGCTTTCGTTTACAATCGTCTTATAAAAACAACAGAACACTAGTGTCTCATAATTATCGAACACACTAGTGTCTTTGAGTCATATTGATCTGACTTGTTATTGAGAATTAATTGACGTTTGTTTGTTTCTAAATCATAACCTTGGCAACTAACATAAACGTTAAAGAAGCACTCAAATTAGGAAAAGTATTCCTGTTTATATTAGCCATGGATAAAATTTCGTATGGCATTCAGGTCATGTCTTAATCTCAATCAAAAAAAGTAAAAACGTGTTTAATATGTCTAATCATAGCATAAATATTGAAAAAAAACTTCATCCAAAAACTCGATACCAAACAATTTTCTTATGCAAACCTTCAAAGGGCTAGTAGGAGACTTACCCAACTCTTACAGCTCCGCTAATTTTAAAAATTGGAAAATCTTTAACATTCATCAACACTTCATTGACCCCACATCGGGGCGTTTGAAATAGTTGATGCATTTTCTGCCAACGACTGAAGTTGCATATGAAGAGTCAGAGCCACTTATCCAAGATCATTAAACCTTATTTCTAATAGGAGGCTGGTGCTGAACATGTTTATAGTCTAGTTCCGAAATTGTAGATAGTGACTCATCGTACATTTTCTGGTTTTTACGGGATTTGAAAGTGCGGAGGGGATAAACGAAAGTGGCAAGGTAAAACTTGATTTGAAGCCAAAGTACCCAGCTTATTTCTGTTCTATTTTTTTACCTGCTTCATATGAATTATGAACCGTACAACCGATGAGTCACTATCTACAATTTAGGAACTAGACTTATAGAATAGCAGTATTTCAACAGTGGATCAATGTGACATTTGTGAAATTCAGCAGTTTCTACTATATTTATGTCAACACGAGATTCGCAGAATGCAAGTTTCCCATATGGATTCAAACACTGCATCAACTAATTTTATCTGGTTGTGAGAGAAACATTGACGCAAGAAGTATGATTTAGACCAATTGGCACCTTTCCGGGAAGTATAGGAACTCTTGGGCATTTTGATGAGTCAAATACAAAAGATATCGCAGGAAGATTCAGCTGTGAGCTGTGTGCAAAATGGATTCCACACCTTTGACATTCTCAAGTGATTCAACAGGGGTGTTTCAACTTTGGAATTGGACGCAACAGGGACCTTTTCTTATGAGACAAAATCAAAACGTCAGTCAACTGTTAGCGTGTTTCAAAACCCTTCAAAATCAACAAAAGACGTTAGCTATCGAAGCACTTTGAAAAAAAGTTTCTCGTTTTTTCTTGGAAATTGAGTTTTGTTGTTACTGTGCCGGATAATAAAAAAGCCAACACATAAAAAACGGCATAAGTTAATCGAAAATATCAATATTTTTTACAAATCAATCAATGACTGCCTATAAAATACTATTCCAAGACTGAAACTTTTAATACATTTGAATTTTATGGTTCCGAGATCCCCAAAGCAATATTCATAAATAGAATATTATGCAAATCTCCGAAATTATCTAATGAAAAATTCAAGATAGATAAATTATAGAGAACTACTTTTACTTGGCCTTGCTGATGATTTAACTGTACAAAAGCCGAAGATATTTGCACTGAAGCCAGAATGTGAAAAATTAATTAGTATTATTAATAAATTAGCAATTCTTTTATGCGTAAGTATACAACTATTGACTGAAATGGTTAAATATATATAATTTTGTGAATAACTGATATAGTAATAATTACAACTACCGTAAGCGTGGAGACAGACCTTCCACGAGAACCTGTGCGATACTCAAGAGTCAAAGTATTTGACATTGAACGTCGAAAAGCCACCGAAAGTATTGAATGTCAGCACTGAGACTCCGATTATTAGAAATGTTTCATAGTATCGAAATGTGTCGAGAATGTGACGTCATATTCTAACGTTAGAAATGGAAAGCATAGTACCGAGGTACCGATATTTCGAATATGACGTCACATTTCGATTCTATAAAACATTTCTAATCATCGGAGTCCAGGGGCTGGGGTTGCTATTTCAAATCGTTTCGTATACGAATTCGATAAACTGTTTATTACCAATATACATGAAATATGTATGATTGTTTCTCTTACTCGCATACGAATCAAAACCGAACGAAAATAGCACCCCCAGCTGGCTGCGGTTTGAACTCGGGACTTCCAGCCACAAAGTGGCTCGCTCCTATAGCGCGCTACTCTATGGTTGATTTGATAAGCAGAATTAATTGATAATTTTATTGAATCCGATGAAAATAACTGTTTATATAGGCAATATAACTCTCAGACATTAGATCAAAGATCCAAGATTTTACTTACTACCATCCTACGTTGTATATTGTTGAAGGAAGTACCAGTCAGACGCCAACTATTTCCCTGGGTAATACCACGACGGGTTCTGAATTAAATAAAAAGATTCTTGTGCAACGTTGCATTGCAAACGTAACTATTGCAAATGCTTCCTGTACCCAAATTGCCCAATTTTGTTTTAATTCCAGCTCTAGAAATTCAAACAATGCTTGGTAGAGTGAATCCTTTTTCCCCCAAGTGATATACTATTATGTATAAAACAATCTAAAGAAATACAACTGTTACTGTAGTATATACAGATAATAATTGAATGGGTTGACAAGAATTTATTGACGCGACTAATCTCTAAAAAAGGATGTTCCTGCGCTATGATATATTAAGATCTGAAAATTACTGCTCCAACTACATATAAGCGAAATAGAGAAAGAAAGTTTGGGTAACACCCTATAAGTGTGTTCAACTGGATGTAATGATAGCCAATAAATTCAAACCTTCCAGGAAACAAGGAAAATCTCTACCGAATGCTGAAAAAATGTAAAATTCCTTCGCATATAGAACTTGACATTTGCTAGCTGTGTAGTCGAATCACGTAGGTACTGGTACGTGCCAAAATATAAAAACGAATGCTTGTGATCACTCTAGACAGGTACACAATTTTATTCGCAAACTAACGAATACACAGCGTGCTATTTTCTGCAGCAATTTTCAGGCTCATTTAATATGTCGAAAACAGATCGACTCATTCAAGTATTGCCAAACATCAATTTATTGGAGTATATACCAGTATAACCTTAGTTAAACTGATTTGTTCGGAATTCGTGGAATGTTTGGCAATATATATTTTCGTAGGTATAATATCATACATATAGCATCTCGACAAATCAACCTGTTCATCGATGATAAATGGAATGTTTGAAGATTATGAAAAGTAACAATTCAATATCTTCTTTTCTTCAATTAATAATGCCATAATTGATGTTGAATGCCTTTTTTTTTATATTGACAATCCAGTGACAAAAAATTGCAACTACAAAACAACTGACCAATAGGTCAATTAAATACTTATATAGCAGCAATATTTCAAGAGAGCCAACGTATATTACACTTGCTATGATTATTTGTATTTTAAATATGTAGAATAAGCCGCTGTTCATTAAATTCTTTACATAATAACTAAAGGAGATAAACTTCAAGAGCCATTTTCAGCTATGGAATCAGAGAAAATGCCTTGGATCTCTTGAAATCTTACTCAAGTAACGGGAAACAAAAAGTGTGTACTAGGCAACAAAATACTGAGCTCTCCTCGGGTTTTGCTGAATTCGAAAAAGACGTACCACAAGGAAATGTGCTGGGTCCTTTACTTTTCATTGTGTTTATTAATGATTTCTCAGAAATTATTAAAAAATCAAGTACTACAGTTGTGAATTATTCAGATGACTAACAAGTTATTATTGAACACCTCTAAATCTAAAACAGACCTCGTAATTTTAAAAACTAATAATATACTATTCCGGAATATGTTCAGCTCGGAAACGATTATCTTTTTCAACTAGTACAAAACTGTGAGGAATCTATATAGATGACAAAAAGTAAATAATAAGTTACATATTGAAAATCTCGCAAAAAAGTAAAGTTAGGTAATTAGAGCTTTGAAAAGTTATTTGAAAGTCGATGCACTGAAAACGGCATATTATGTGTAACCTTTTCTGAAATATGGGAGGAAGTACACAACTAAAATATATGTTCATCATGCAAAAACGTATCTTGAGACCATGTCGAATATGAAATATACAGAATTGCGTAGTGGTACCTTCAGATCTAACAAAATTCTTACTGTATATGCGCTTTACATATATGTTTGTGTATTTTTTGTGCGTAATGGTAAAAAGCAAATTTTGAAAAAGAAACATACAGACATGAGTATTTTACCGAAAAAAAAAACAATTTTATTGTTCCTACTGACAAATACAGGGAAATGGCCGCATTATTCATCAATTAAATTTTTCAACATTGAGCCATATTCATTACGAGAATTCTTGGAGAAATAACTTTATTTTAGATGCATGGATTTTTCAATCTCACTCTAATGACTGTGATATCTATACAGTGTGTCCAAGATAAGGATGGGATAGCATTGGTATCTCGGTAACGGTTGCAGATACAATGTTGGTTAAACTAGAGAAAAGTTGCACAATCCAAAGACCTTTTATATGAAGTTTGAAGAAGTGGGGTATCTTTTTCGAATTTCGAGATATTTTCAATAAGGTAAAATTTTCGATATATGATTTTATTTACTTCTGACGTTATTTTAGTAGATATCAAAAAATAAAAAATACATTTTCATTGTCACTTTTCAAGCTTAACAAGATGACGCTCACACATTTTCAATACGTTTCGTTTCCGAGGAACCTTTATCAACTTTTTTTAAATACGGCCCTGTTTTTTTATTTCAGAAATCAAAGCCATTTTTAATTTTTAATTGCGTCATATATCATTATACTTATTTAAGAATTTTGCCAGCTCGTTTCAGATATAACTCAAAATCATCCATGAAAAACCTCCGTTTACGTCTCCCAAATAGACCATGTAAAAAAACTGATTTTCTTCAAAGAAATTATTTCATATTCTGAATCTCATCAATTACAGCTACCTACTTCATAAGGAAATACATTCGTATTACATTAGTGGAAACAATCTTCTCGTAACCATGGGAGTGTAAATATAAAAATTTGGTGATTGACGGTATGTAAACCTTCATCGTATTACAGGACAGATATAACACTCCTATAGGACTCACCATCTCTTTTGGGGTGTCATGTATTAAACCCAAGTCAAACTCGTTCTGAAATGCCACGTGACACACGTACTTCGCATTATCGATTACCAACACGAATATTGTTTCAGTTTGAATATATACGAATGTTAATTTTACTCCGCTGTCGACGACCTCGCATATATATGGCGGCATTTCGTTTTCGAACCTCTAAAAACCAACAAGGCCGCCGATGGGGTTTGAAGGTTTCTGTCAGTATACCTAGTACAAAACATCGGAGCTTACGAAAGTTGAGATGTTTTCAAATCATTCACAGAACCCCGTATATTATTTTTTCGCCTAGAAAACTCGTTCAAGCACATTGCCAAGATAGTTTCCAATTTTTTGAAACGGGTTTCACGCACATGCTGCGGCCATCCAAGTTCATTCCCCCGCGCTATGTTTTACTAACGAATTAGAGGGAGCGACTCGAATTCCAAGAATATCGCGATTTCAAGGATTCCTGATTACATCTCTGTTCATTAATACGAATTGTCTACTTTGGCTGTTTCTGGGGTTCCGCCCGAAATATACACAGATTGCTAACAAGTTACGAATATTAACTGCCTTTATATATTACGACTAATTGGATCTTTCGTGTAGCACGAAAAGACGTTTAACTTCACTTTCAACTACTGTTGTAAAACGTGCGAATCAGAGGAAATTTATCCTTTAACCTTTAACATACGACAGTGCTTAAGGAGTCATAGATACATTTTGCTATATTCAATGGAAAACCTATATTGTTCTACTTGTTGAAACAATTATTATCAAGATTTAATACATAGAGATTTCTTATTACAAAAATCAAATTTGTAGAGTGTCCTGAAGAAATTAACAAATATCCCATCCTTCAAATAAAATTGAGGTCTGCTATGAATGGACAATATACTGTATACAGGTTGTTTCCTAACTACGGTTCCTAACTGCAGGTGGTGATTGGTTAGGTCATTTCAGGAAGAAAAGTTCCTATTAACATATGTCCGGAGTTGCTTCGTTTCTGAGATACAGGGCGTTGAAATTAAAGGAAAAAAATGGTAATTATAAAATATCATGAGTATCCTGGAACCGATTTGGTTGAAATTTGGTACATTTATTTGAACTAATACGGCGCTCATTTAGCCCTAACTAGATTGAAATTATTATGGCCAGTGGCGTCTCAGTGGGCACCACAGCCAACAATATTGTAAAAAAAGTACGCCACTGACTATTTTTTCGTAGATTTTGATTATGTTAGATTGAACAACTTAAAATACAACTTTTTGGTCTCTTGTATTTTCAACATATCTTCGTTTTCGAGAAAAAACAAAAACATAAAATAAAGACCAAAAATAAAAATATTAACAATTGTGATATTACAGTAAATGTGCAAAATGTCCACATTCTGATAAAATACACGACCACATTCGATTTGCCATTGATTGTCTGACACGTTCAAAAATTCCTGGAGTAGTCTTTATTACATTGTCAATTATTCGGTTACTCAAGTCATTCACAGCTAGAACAGGAGTTTTATGAACAAGAGCCTTCAGATGACCCTATAAATAGAATCATTGTTAGTAAATTATTCATGATGGAATCGCTGCTAATTGACAACTCTCAATTTTACTACTATGACAGTAATGTTGTCAAAGCGACCTTATCTGCATTTAAGTGACATTATTCATTATCGTATGCAGGTACGCCTATCGCAATTAAATTATTACGGATGGTGAACAAATAACAACCAATAATCCAAAACAAAAATTAACTTTTTCAATTTGAAATATGTGTAGGAAAAACCCTACTATCAATGTCAGCTGGTCTCCAATGCAGGTGTTCATGATATGCAATAGAGTGGCTTTAATTTTTTTTCTCGAAAACGAAGCTGGATATGAAGAAAATACAGAAGACCAAAAAGTTGTATATTGAGTTGTTCAATCTAACAAAATGTCAGTGGTGTACTTTTTTTTACAATATTGTTGGCTGTGGTGCCCACTGAGAGGCCTGGTCATATTAATTTCAATCTAGTTAGGGCTAAATGAACGCCTTATCAGTTCAAATAAATGTACCAAATTTCAACCAAATCGGTTCCAGGATATTCATGATATTTTATAATTACCATTTTTTTCCTTTAATTTCAACGCCCTGTATCTCAGAAACGAAGCAACTCCGGACATATGTTAACTCTTCTTCCTACAATGACCTAACCAATCACCACCTGCAGTTAGGAACCGTAGTTAGGAAACACCCTGTAAAAATGGAAATGCTAAATAGTGAGTTATCCGCTTCCTAGATATATTACGGTTTTTTTTTAGTCAGGGTGGGCCAATGGAAACTTTCCATTCCAATTTTAGGAATTTAAAATAAAAATTTGGAAATACGCTCAAACATGTCGGTTTTTGATTCGAAGGGGAACTAATTCATTTTTTCATCCTCAGAGCTTCAACAGTGTAGCTGGGAGGTAAACAACCCCTTAAAATTTTAATAGGGGAAATTGGTCTCATTAGTTTCTTTATAACTTCCCTATATTTTGTTGTACAATGAAAAATGACAGCTTGTCACAATCTTGGAAATAGACTTTTGTTTTCTTCATAAAAATATCAAATAAATGAAGTATCAATTTCAATAGGTAATCAGGTGCCAACATTCATGCACTAACAAAATCGATTCTCTAACTTCTCTAACATTCTGCCACATACCGCCAGTTATTTTTTGACACTCTATAGTTATGCGTTCTTGCAGAACTTGAAAAGAAGCAGGCTGCGTTTTATAAATTGTAGAATTTAAAGCAGGGAAAGAAGTCTAGAGAGGAAAGATCAGGAGACCTTGCAGGCCACTCTAATAGATCCACTACGGCCACCAAGTTCCTCTAAAATTGTAGTTTAGAAGTTGTAACATGATGTTTTTTGCTGCTAGATTATTTTTACTCTTTTCTCTAATGTAACGCCTGAGAAAATCGGGGTGGTTTTATTAATTGTGGACATTTTATAAGATAAATTTGACGTGTATACCTGATTATTAAACACTTTGATCATTTGCTATTTTTCTTCAGGGAGAGAAGTATCGCATTTACTCCGCCTAAAGCAATAGTCTATTTCTAAGTTTTTGACAAGCTGTCATTTCATTTCCGAAGAAAATAATAAGGGTCATAAAAAATCGATGAGACCTTTAAAGACCAATTTCCAATATTCAAATTTTGAGTTTTGCTCACCCTCCAGCTCCAGAGTTGCAAGTTGTGGGGTGACAAAGTTGAAAATTGATTTTCCTCCTCAAATCAACAGTTGACGAGTTCGGGGGTTTTTCCAAATTTTAATTTAAAATCCTAAAAATTAGGGTGGAAAGTTTTCATTGGCCCTCACTAAATAGTTAATACAAACAATATGGTTTATTGATTTTCAATAATTTTGTCAATACATATTTTGAATAAAGTAGTTATTCAACTGAAATGAAAAAATGTTGCTTTTTCGGTATGTGTCTCTCTTAAAAAGCGAAAATATCCATAACTTTAGCGAGATTATTCTTACATAACTTGGCGCTCTAAAATTTCAATTTTTTCAACGAATTTTAACACCAACCAATTTGGAAATGTAAATTTTTTACGAGCGTTCGGAGAACTTTTCCATATACATTTCAGTACCGCTTTCGGTTCCCACGATACTTGGTGAATATACAGGATTATTATTTCCGAGCGTAGGTTCCTGAAGATTAGCAAAAAAGAAACTACATTGAGTGGCAGAAACTGTCGGCAATTACTACCAGCTAAATGTGTTAATTATAAGAATATCTAATAATGATTTGAGTAATTTCTCTGTAATACTAATAATTGATATTCTTCACTATAATGGCAATTTCACCTAAGATTCGAGAAATTTTGACAATTATAGTGCTCACCCAGCGTAGTAACTGATGGATAAAATTATCAAAATCAGTAGTTTCTATATACCTACTACTCATTTCTTCAACAAATTATCCGTTGAAAACAGAATAAATATCGTTTCGTTGATATGAAGACAAAAAATGTTATCAACACTCTTTAATATTCGTAAATAAATAGCTGTGAATTCCTTTCAATGAATTCTTAATTTTAAATTTATAACTGTTCTATTAGTACTAAAATAAATATTCAAATGTTTGAGAAGACGACCACCCAACAAAACAAACATTAACTACTTACCAAATACTCGTTTTTTCAATGAAAAACAATTCCCAATTTTATAGGTAAATCTGTCAAGGTTACCAACAATATAAGTATATTTGCCTCAATTTATTTGGAACGGTATTTATATAGATATACCTCGTGTTTCCAAGATTATAACAGGATTAACAGGTACTATACTTATTTCGAACACCTTAAAAAATTACCTGAAATTCTCGTTTGATACAACCGTTTGAGCCATCGCAGTGGCCAGTGAAATTAATTTAATGTACGAATAAACAATATTTCAGAAAATTTGTGGAGGTGTACGGAACAAGAACAAACCCTCCTTTAAATCAAGGTAAAATTCCGTTCATTAATAGACACAAACTATTAAAAAAATCAATGAAATTTTTGGAGGTCAAGTAATTTCGGAGATATGTACATTATTTTAAGTGATAACTGGCATTTTCTAATGCCATCCTACCGCGAAAAAAACAATAGAAACACTCAGAATTCTTTCTTTTTATGACTAACAGAATATTAACACCATCTTTATTGAAAATAGCACTTTTTATGAAAAAACTCATCCTTCTTTCATGTGTCTAAATCTAATCAACTAATCAAAAAAAACATCCCAAGGAAAGAATTTCCTCCAAAAAATCAAACTTTTTATTAGTATAATTGTTTTCGTAAAAAAAGTTTTTTTTGGAATCAACTTTTAATGATTAATAACTTCCACATAAAGGAAACAAGATTTTTTTGTATTTATGACATTTGGAATAGACCACTGAACATAAATTGGAATTTATCGACAAAATATTTAATTACTATGTTTCACCTTTCGAATACAGATCTACAACTAAAATAAAATGTTTCTTCAGAAATGATTTCAAACAAATTATTATGGACATTTTGTCGGGAATCTTATACAATTGTACAGCAAACGAAACACGGTCAAGAATGCTGTTATTCCCCAATACTCGGCAAATTATTTCTTCCAGGTTGATTGATTCTCCTGGATTTCAAGCAAAAATCTCGAGACAACATAACATAACCTACAATACACGTGGGAAATATATTCCCGGCAACTTTGGAATCGGTCACTTTTACAGAGATGTGTAGTGGGCATGCGTATTAACAATAACGTCCTTATCGTGAGCATGGCAGTAAACATTTACGAACACCAAAGGTCAATTTTTGATTATGATTGACAAAATAGATAATCTTGGGTAGGTGGGTACCTAAACAGACTATCAGGTACTAGAAGTAAAACAAATGGAATTGTAGTAATTAAATTTGCAGATAAGAAATTCCAACCATTTAGCAAAATTTCAACTCCCCAAGTTCAGAGACAACGAACAATTTCCATAACGAGTTTGTCACAGTACGATGAAACAAACAATTCAACATCAATTACGCGAGGAAGGGATTAATTTCCTCATTCATAAAATTTTTCAAACGACTTGAAGAAGCACGAAATCGCCCGCACACATTCTAGCCAACTCAATTATCATGGCCACATACCTACATGACACACGTTTCTATGCTTGGAACCGATATAACGTCAAATAACAAAGCAATACGAAGATGATAAACCTACTCACTAGTTAATAAATTCTGGAAACTGCAGAACACCGGCAAATAAATCCAATATTGGAATCACTAAACTTCAATGCACACTAACAACTCTAGACTTGAGCTTGAAATGGTATAATATTCAAAGCAAACACAAAATGCGGTTGATAGTTCGTAGTCGGCGTCTACAACGTGCAACCAATCGAGGTTGTTGTAGCCGCTCGCACTGAGTGAGTATTATTGGTGCAGTGTTGCCAAACACAAAATATTGAAGCATATCACATTCATACATTCCCAGTTTTAATTCTGGTCGGTACACAGGGTCGGTTTAGTTGAGATTCCAGCCCCATTGAGAGATATTTCTTGTCGCCGAGTACATTCCTGCGCAGATTTCTGCAAAATATATTAATGACATTACGTTTCAAAAAAATTGCTTTCCTTACAGAAAAAGTAGCTTGCAAAAAATACTATTTCATAGCGTCAAAAGAATATGCACCTAGTGCTTGTTAGTCCCGATATTTGAATTAGGTTCCCTGATGAGTCAAGGAATTTCTTTTGTTGCATCAACATTTTTGGCAGGAGAAAAAACTAAAATAGAAGATAATATATAATTTTTGGCTTTCGATATTGTGAGGCATATTTATTTCTCATCTCTTTTACTAATTTTAAGATACTTGCCGATAATGTTTCGTTTCTGATATACAGGGTGTAGAGGTTGAATTTTCATTTTAGATAACTTTAACAAAAAAATAATTTTTTGCACAAAATTTCGTAAACGGGGTATTTTTGAGGTGAGAACTCAAAATTTACTATCAATTTTTATGTAGCACTCAGAGGACGCTGCGTACGCTATCATTACTTATTATGATTTACCCTAACTTTTTTGACAGTACACCTTTGAGATTTTTTATATAAATCTTACTCCTACATCATTTCCGAGCAAATTATCTCCCGGTAATCTTTGTAGAAAAAAGTTGTTTAGTTTAGCGAGATCTGTCACATACTATTCAAGGGCGTCGCAAAGGCTTTTAAGTTTAGGTACTTAATGATAAAAAAAAATCATACTGTAAATATAGGACCATGAGTATATATATATATACATATATTAGAATTAGAAAGAAAACTAAACTTATTTGAACAAACAAATCACATATCGAACGACCATAGATAAAAAACAACCCTAATGTTCTAAAAATTTAATTTAAAACTAATAAAAATATTTATTCTTGGGGGAAGGGGGTTAATTACCCCCGTTACCCCCAATATCGAGTATCGACGCCATTGTACTAATTTTTTGTAAAATTTTGAGCAACTTCATCGGTGCCTAAGTGACCCCATAACCTGCAACAATGCAGAAATTTGCAAATTTCTCGAAAACGGTTGCCCCGAGCGATTTTTAAAAGTTTCGCCTTCTTTGCTAGAAACAGTGTTGGAATAAAACTGAAATATGCAAAATCCCAAAAACTCACTGACAAAAAAGTTAGGGCAAATTAAAATAAATAATGGTAGCGAACGCAGTGCCATCTAAGTGCTAAATAAAAATTGAAAACAAATTTTGATTCATCACCTCAAAAAAGCCTCGATCACCAAATTTTGTGCATAAAATTATTTTTCTCTACTAGCGTGCGGAAAAGTCCACTTTTCCGCACGCATTTTAGTTTTGAGTGTCACTTTCCGTACTATAGTGCGACAAAGAAAATTTGTTTAGTATTTAGGGAGTAGACTGACATTTAAATATTTGAAAAATATATTTATATAGGTTTAGTTCACAAAATGATCCTGGTATAGGCCTCATCAAAATGCTATAAATGTTTATAATGATTAATTTGTTGATATTGCTAAAATTGTTTTGAAAATTGTTCAAAAAATTGTCTGAAATTGATTTTTTCCGTTAACCAGCTGTCATACCCCTACGAAGGACAGCCCTCAGAAGTCGAAACTTGTGCGAGCTAAGGATTAACGAGGTCTTACCTTTTAACGTGCGATTCCTAGCACGATTTATTTAATAATTAAATGTTACCTTCTGAGTTTTTTCCGCATGATAGTAGAAAAAATAGTATACTCAACACGCGCATTGATAGATTTTTCTGCACTTGATTGCTGGCCAAACTTTGCCAACGCATCGTCATTTGCAGTCGCGTGCGGAAATATATCACTATCCGCACTTGTTAGGTAAACTACTATTTTGCAAAATAAATGAAAATTGAATTTCAACAAACCCCTGCTGGGGATTCACCGAGACACACTATCCAGATGAAGGGAATATTGTATTAGTGAAAAAAACTAGTGAGAAATCTTCAGGATTTTTCAAGAATATCCCCAGTACTGACGAGACAGACCTGACATCGGGAAGCAGAGAGCTTCTATGTATAAGAACAATAAGGAATTTCAATCTTCGATTTTTACTCTCTGTACATTTTCAAAATCTACAAATTCGACTCAGTTATCCAACGATAAGAACTAAAAAGAAGCAACTTGTCAGACTTTCACCTTCTCGATTGCGCATACCCTGTCTTTTTTTGTTTTGAACAAAATAATATTCAGAAAGAGAAAAATAAACAGGAAAAAGGTGAGAACTGGCGTTTTCTTCAGAATGCCTTGGAATATTCAATTAAATTTTTTTACAATTTTAAAGAAAACGAAAAGTGCAAAAGAGCTCTTTGCTACTTAACCATACATAAATCATATCTTGCTACGACCGGGAAAACCAATTTGTCACATAACAATAAGCAAGACAACGCAGCATGAACAGCAGTCACTTAAGTGACTAATAGCAGGCGTATTTATTTACACAACTGCTCCATGTTCTAATCTAACGATGATAATATCAGTTGTGGTGGAGCTGATGATAAGACAAACACCCAAGCATAAACTTCGTATTCACATTCGGGTTTTGTCAGACGTTGTGTTTAATTCAGTGTTCGCAAAGTTAGTTTTGTATTCGTTGTAATTTCAGCCAATAAGTATCACTTCAATACGAAGCAAGTTATAAGGTTTCTCAACCGATTGATAAGTTGGCGTAAACAATGATTAGGTTTATCATGGCCGCCACATCACTATTGTTATCAGCAAACGAGTGCTGGTTTTTGTATTCAAATACACATGTTTGGAATATACGATTTCATTATCACTAGTACCTGAAAAACAAATTGGTTTGGATATTAATTTGTTGGGAAATATTCTACCATTATAACCCAAGCAAAGCAAGTGGTGGAATCCACTCGGAAAGGGCGATAATCCTTGGGTGATTCTAAAAAGAGAATCATTATATGAACATATGTCCGCAACTGCCTTACTTAATCAAAATATTGATACGCCACTGTTACAATAATCTTTACACTGCGCCTTCTCAGGGCACATGATACTCGGACAAAGTAAAAAAAAAAATAATATACCTCATGAATGTAATCTGCATTGTTTTGAGAGGGTTCATGCTCTGCCCCTCCTCAGCCAGTTAACGAAGTGGCAGACATGCCACGTATCGTTCTGGCTGTGGAAGAGGCCCGCATCATACCGCCCTCGGAAGGTATCAGAACCCGCAGGGCGCTTCATAACCCCAAGCCCCTCAAGCCACAACAACTGGCATTGGTGAATGCGGAAACTCACGACGTCCTTTCAAAAGAGACCGACATCTGGCAACTGTGCCGTGTATATCGCCGCCCAGACTTACTCTCAAACAGAGAAGTGGGATACCGCCCCTCTCATTGGGAGACATGAGCGACGCATTCACAAGATGGAAGCTGAGAACAAGTCGGCGATAGGCCCATTCCGCCCGCAGTGCTGCAACACACTAAATAAACGCGTGCACGCTGTTTGCCATCAAACAGCACTATCTTACGAATGCTAGTGGCTACAAAAACGTTACTAGTGAGACTAGCGAGAAGCATCGCGGAAGACAGAAAGTTCCACGTGTTGTGGATAACCCGCCGGCGGCTGATCGGGTGTGGAAACTTCCTAGAAGAACATTTACGAATTTCCGCAACCACTGAACGTAGATTATCCAGCCCTAGTGCAGTTCAAAGCTTTCTACAGGAGATTTCGATAGTCTGAGCTGAATGAACTGCGCAATCCGATAACTTTGGAAGAACTTCGCGTTGGGCCCTCTAAGACTCGAAAAACTTTGCTGCTCCATGTACCCACCACCATCTTTTTTTTTGTGGTGAGAAATCTTCTAAAGATACCTATTGCAACCGTAAGCATAGGCATGGTGGATTCTAGCACCTCCAATATTAGCCTACCACCTAAAACTCTCCAGTTTCGCCACGCATGATGCCCTGGAATTGTCGTTAGACATAACATCAGGACACCGGCAGACTTCTCTTCTCCCCCTGGTCCTATTTGTCTCTGTTCATCTACTGCACTTGTGTAAGCTGACGTTGTTCCTCCTCCTTCATTTTCATCACGTTCCTAATGTAGGTATTTATTTTTCTCCAGACATATTCCGGATTAGTTTGTCGAAGGGCGAACCGTGCTAATTCCCAAAAACAGAGATTTGTCAGATCCGAAGAACCACAGACCGAATTGAAGTTATAAGATGTTTACCCGCATAAAAACGAATACTCTCCGCAGTTGATCCGGTGTATGAACGGATATGAGCAAAGAGGGTCAAAGAAAGGAGAACCTGCTGATCGACATATGTATCAAGCAGGACTCCGTGCAGTATAAGGGTAACTTTTCAATGGCCCGGATCGATTATAGTAAGGCGTTGCTCGGATGCCTTGCGGTACCCGATCAAATAGTGAGAAGGATTGAACAGCAAATGCCGCTCTGGAGGAGTCGCCATAACATCTGGTCGAGTAAGAGTCCAAAGAGAGATGGTTATCTTCAGGGAGACTCCTATAGCTGTCTTCTCTTCTACATCTCCCTAATGCGGCACCGCAGCAACACGAATGACAGGAGAAAATTATCTCCATCAGTCCTTAAGAGTACACGCATGTTATCGCTAATGCTCGTAGTCAGACGCATCTTAAATTATCTGTATGCCGGTAAGACGTTTACGTACCTAGAGGTAGATGGAACAACGCCACTACCAAGAGGAAATCACTGTTAAACGCTCTCTCTGCGGCAAGTATCAGCATAAACTCCGACAGATCTGCTCCTCAAAACTGTCGGAGGAGAATAAAGTTGCTGCATTCCATTGCCGTTTCGATTCTACTTTAAACCTTTGGAGTGATCAAATGGACTCAGGAAGAGCTGCGACAACTCGACGTGAAAACTCGCAAAATGATGCATCTTCATAGGAGTTTGCATCCCAAATCGTCTATTCCACAGTTATACTTCCCCAAACAAAAGGGAGGTCGTGGACTTTTGAGCTTGTGGTGTTTACATAAAATAATGGTACTGGATGGAGACTGCGAAGTCATCAGGAAATCAGATCCCCTTCTCAGCCCAGTATGGGATCATGAAAAAGCATGGATTGGAGCATTTGTTCTCAAGGCAACCCAAACTCTATCACCGAGTTGGAATCCGGTCAGCAAAAAGGCAACGTCAAAGGTACGGAGAGTGAGAGGCTCCTACAGCTACATAAGGATAAGCCAAGTGAAGTCCTCTTCAAGAACATTGAAGACCTTGGCTTATCCCGAAACCTGACCTTCGCATATCTCAGGTCAAGTGTGCTGAAGTCGGGAACCGAGGGGTTAATAATGTCCTGCCCTCGTCTACCGTAGTCGCCTGATTGGTACAGAGATCCCTGAAACTAGATGCAGAGCGTGTTATGGGGCAGCTGAGACCATAATGCATTTTCTGTCAGCGTTTCCAGCTTATGCTGCGGTCTCAGCCTATATCCACAGGCAAACAATGATGATAATGAAAAAGCTATTGCTGTTTTTCTAGATCTCGCGAAGGCTTTCGATACCGTACCTCATAAACAACTTACTGACACACTTGAGCGGTATGGTATCAGAGGAGTGGTATTGGAAATCTTTAAGAATTATCTTCGTAACAGAAAACAGATGACTAAAATTAGGAACGTATATAGTAATCCCCTGGAAACTAAGATAGGTATTCCACAGGGAACAGTACTTGGTCCACTTCTTTTCATTACATACATCAATTCGCTACTAAATCTGAACATAAATGGTATCTCTATCTCCTATGCTGACGACACTGTTCTACTTTTTAAAGATAAAAACTGGGAAAATGTTAAGAATAAAGTGGTTCATGGAGTGAACGTCGTAAAATGTTGGCTTGATAAAAGTAAACTGACTTTAAATTCAGATAAAACATTCTATATTGCATTTTCAATGACTGACTCAAAAAGACCACTTTTCAATACTATCAAAATGAATGATCTCGTAATAAAAGAAACTAATTCCATCAAATATCTAGGTATTACTCTAGACAAAAATCTAAAATGGACAAATCATATTCAAGATTTAACTAACAAAATAAGACGTTTAATTCATAAATTCTATATAATACGCAAAATCCTAACAAAAAAACTACTTTTACAAATCTACAAGTCCTTGGTGGAGTCACTCCTGAATTATGGGATCATAGTGTGGGGGGGGGGCTCTATGACAATGCATTAGTCCGGTTGAATGTAGTGCAAAACTATATACTACGAATAATATTATTTAAAAATAGACTATATTCCACAAATTGTCTATTTAATGAATCGATTCTGAATGTCGGATGCCTATACTTTCTTAGTAACTGTATTTTCTGTTTTAAATCTAAAAACAAACAATTTGTGAACCACCGTTACCAAACTAGACAGTACACAAACAAAAATATGTTAGTACCGTTTAGAAAATACGATGGGATCCAAAGATTCGTTACAACCGTAGCACCAAAAATTTATAACATCCTACCAAATGAAATTAAATTGATAACCAAATATAAACACTTTGTTAATAAATGCAAATCCTTTATTCATCTAAATAGTGATCGCATATGTAAAATGCTGTGAAAAAGGTTATTTAATTAATTTTATGAACTTAACATTCATCAATTTAACATACTTTAGCTGTAAAACCAATGTATTTACTATTATAATCTATTTATCATTTACTTAGTTAATTTGACATACTCCAGTTATATTGCAGATGTATTCACTACTATAATTTCCATTTCCATTATTAGTATCAGTATTATTACCAAAAACTACTATTTCTTTCTCTATTTTAACTCATTTAATATATATTATTTTTGCACACACAGGTGTTAACTCACCTAGGTGCATTATTGTATTACCAATGTATAACATTCTTATTGTCGAATAAATTGAATTGAATTGAAAATTGAATTGAAACGCAGCTATACGAGTGTTGTACTGCCATGCATGTGGGTTTATGAGGGAGGATTTTGTATTTCATCCGTAAGAAAGTTTCCCAATCAGGCCCTGTCTCCGAACCTACGACACTTTCGGAGGGCGCACTGAATCATTTGCCCCAATAACCCCTCCGGAGTGAACCAAGAATGACGGCCTTCTGCAGTTGTCCGGATAAGATTTCTGCCATATTACGATAAGTCGGTACGATTTTCATCAGAATCACCATTTCAACAGAATGGTTTGGTTAAAGACAGCGGAATTCAAAGATATTTAGTCCGTGTTTTCTCATTTTTTCGGACGATGTTCGTTTCGCCAGAAGCCGAAAATTCAATGACGAAAATCGTCTTAGTCTGTTTGTCCAGGAGAACTACATCAGGCTTATTGGCTTGTATTTGCCTGAGGGTGGGGAATGAGTAGTTCCAATAGAATAGGCACTTCTCATTCTCCACAACGGACCAAATATCCCCCGGAGCATAAGGCAACAGCGGTGTCTCGTCTATACCGTACGAGTGTCGTTGATGTATGGTCTTCTATTTTCCCATAACAATAGTCTGCTGACTTTCTTTCGTCCAATGAACGATTTTCGCATTTAAAAAAAAGTGCACTCATTGAGACTAATAGAAGAAAAAGTTGAATAGGAATCAATGCATGTTTTAAACCGAAAATCGCCCGCCGAACGAAAAAATAGTCAAAAGACCCTTTTTAAGAGAAGGGCGAGAACAATTATAAAAATGATATTCATTCAAAAACACAGTAGCGTATTAGTTTTCAAATATTTTTATTGCACTGATCAAAATAAAAAAACTTCAATTATTACTGCTGGAAAAAAATTATTTTTACACTTCGCTTGAAAGACAGCTACAAAGCTGTATTATGAAAAAGCTGATTATTTTGTAACATTTGAACACCCCTAAGTATATCTCAGAAACAAAACGGTTGTGAAATGTTCATATGAAGAATTATTCTTAAAATCATCCAAATTTTATTCATCTATTTGGGTTATGACAGGAATTTAAAATTGTCTTCAATATGCCCGACACTTTATGCTTCTATATTTTTGGAATAGTGGAATGAAAGTGATAAAAAAGTTCACCAAATCCGACAGAGCTCCTGCTAGCCAAGCTTCTCACCAACAAGTACCAACTAGGATATTCAGAACTTTGTCACTGTGAATGACTTCTTTCGCAGGCTCTATATACTTCCACAGTTAGTGCCAACCGTAGGCATCAATCATTTACATGTTTCTGAGTTGACGTAAAGTTTCAGGTAGACTACCAAATATACACACATGAGGACAAAGTAAAGTACCAACATACCCACTAGAAATAAGATGAGGACTGATATTTTGCATTGTTTCGTTGATACCAATTACGAGATTGACAAAATCCTCTAGCTACGTCGCTTGAGTGACGACTATAAAGGGGAACTCATAAACCGACCGTTCGCTGTGAACAATTTCTCATTCTTGGAGCATTTTTCATTGATGTTTTTCTGTACTGATCATTCTGGAGAACGGAAGTGTTAGATACCTAACCTTCTGTACATTATGTTATGAATATTGTGTCAGTCCCGTTACAAAAAACTTGAATATCGTTGTGTTGATAACTAATGTCAAATAAATTGAATTTGAAATATTCTTCTTTAATAAAAAATAATTGATTTGAAGACAAATTCAGGTCCTTCGAAAAGTTTTAAGAAAAAGCCACACTCTTATACTGCAGGAACAGTTGGTGTCTATTCAGGAAGAATCCCAGAAAATCTACTCTGCTCGAATGAGTATATAAGGAGGAAGAAGTTTTTTGGAAGATTTAGCTAGTTGAAGTCAGCTGAGCAGTTTAAGAGATTTAAGAGTTTTATTCGTCAGTAGTTGTATGTTTATAGCAAAGATAATAAAAACAGTTTAGTGTGCTTGGAGTACTATTTAGAAATATCTTCTCACCTGGCAACTTAGATCGAATAAGTAATTTCGCGGATGAAATACGAATCTATGTCATATGCGAATTCGATGCGTGTGAGAAAGTCGTTATGCTAATAAACTTGGCAAATAAATACATAATTTATTCATAATTCGGATTTTAATACAAATCTTTGAAGAAAATCGAAAAGCTTATCGTCCGATGAACTCAAATACACGAACACTTTCAGCAATCTCGAAATTTGCACGCCACTCGACCTTCAAATTCTCAAGCCGACAAATTCCATTTTTCCAAATGTCTATTCAGGAGAAGTTTAATATATGCATTAATATTCACTTCAAGAAAAAAATAGGCTAGAAGTATTTAAATTAATGAATAATATCGTACGATAAGAACAGAGACCTAGACCTGGCTCTGGAAGATGTCAATGATGCAGCCATCTTTACGTTTGACAAGCACTGCCCACTCATCACAAGGAACACGACCAGGAAGGTGCCCTGGAGGCACAAAGAACTTGCAGAACTGGAAGCAAGCCAGAAAAAAATTCAACAGACCAAAAAAAATGGGAGTGGGATGAATACAAGAACGCCTTGTCCATTTTCAAAAAGGCCCTGAACAATTCCAAGAGATACTCCTGGAGGAGACACTGTGAGGAGATAGAAGGCTCTCGAGAGTGTCCAGATAGTAATCTCGAAGGATACACAAGTAATATACTACCTGAAAAATGAACACCTGTACAGGAGAAGAAACAATAAAAGAACACATATAGATCAGATACGAGCTATGGGAAACCCGGAACTACTGAAGACTTTGAAAAGAGGCTCCAGGCTGGGCTGACACATGGCAAAGAAGGTCGTGATGGGCAATAGGCACATTTGAACCCTTCAAATCACCGAGACCAGACGGGATCTACCCTGCAATGCTGCAAAAAGGACCCAAAGAACTGCAAATCAGACTCAGAGGCAGTCTGGCCCTCGGGTATATATCAAAACCATGGAGACAAGTTAGGGTTACCTTTACACCGAAACCTGGAAAAGCTGGACAGGATTCGGCAAAGTCTTATGTCATTTGTATTCAAGACTTTGGAGAAGCTAGTGGATAGACATATCAGGGATGGTGTGCTGGTGGAAAGATCACTGCACCGTGAAAAATATGCCTTCAGGACTGGTTGTTCAACGGAGACATCACTCTACCAACTATTAACGAGGGTGGAAAACACGCTGGTACTTCTATAAACTCATTCACTAGAGCTCTCAGACACAGAAATCGAGGAACCATGTGTGGCCTGGATAAATTCAATGCCGAGAAATAGACTAATACTCATCACTGTATTGAGGAGACCGTAGTAGCCAGGGCGACCAGAGGATGTTCACATGGTGGAGTTCTATTCCCGCTCCTGTGGAATCTGATCGCGGACTCGCTGCCGGAAACACTGAACGAAGCAGGACATCGAGCCCTTGGCTACGCTAACGATATCGTGGTCTTAGCACAGGGAAAATTTAACACAATGGTTAGATATCGCACGCAGGAGACTCGTAACCTTGAGGGGCTCAATGTCAATCCTAACAAGGCAAGCATAGTAGTATTCACCCGAAGACGAAAAACAGAGGGCCTAGGACCCATACGACTTCGAGGGGAAGACATACAGATAAAGGGAGAAGTCAAGTATCTTGGAGTAATACTAGACTCCAAGCTGACCTAGAACCAGCAAAAGCGGTGATTTCACTAGTGATAGCCAGACGCACTTTTGGAACAAAATGGGGACTACAATCACATGCTGCACTGGTTGTATAGCATGGTGGTAATGCCTTCCATTACATATGCTTCTTTGGTGTGGTGGCAAGACACAACAGAGGAGCCGCAACGAGAACGAGCAAGGTGCAAAGATTTGCTTGTTTTGGAATCACAAGAGCCATCAAATCAACACCAACTGCAGTGATGGAGACACTGGAACTGCTACCTCTACACTTTGTGGTTCAGAGCGAGGCAAGGTGCCTTCTGACTGCAGATCGCACCCAACCTGAACGGGACACATGAGAATTGTGATCGGGACCACATTCCGAAACGGTACTCCTTCAACAACCAATTAAGAGTGCTGGTACACAACAGAACTGAACGGAACAGTTCACAGCTCAAGGAAATTCTACAGGGGAAAATCTGGTACATAGATGGATCCAAGACTGACAATGGAGCGGGCTCAGGAGTGTTCTCCAGGAATCCGAGTATTGACCTCAGCTACTCACTTGGCACCCATCTCTGTCTTTCAAGCAGAAGTGTACGCCATCCTTCAATGCGCGAAGGAAAATAATACGAAACGTTGAAAGCGCGCATATCAACATCCTATCAGACAGTCAAGCGACACTGTGCAGCGAGGAAGTAACGTCCAAACTGGTATGGGACTGCCAAAGAACTGAGAACTCTGTCAGACCGGAATAAAGTCAAACTGATATGGGTCCCAGATCATCAGGGAATCGCAGGCAATGAGAAAGCAGACGAACTCGCACGAAGAGGATCGGAAATGCTCCCAAACCAATACAAACTCGTACAAGGCACAAATGCATTGGATTGTGTACTGTGACATTACAACACAGGTAAGATACAATGGGTCAATAGGCCTAAGTGTCACCGGAGGCAATAGCCTGATCGGAACTACACAGAGCTGGAGATTTTAGTGAGTATGCCTGATAAGGAGAGTCTCACAGTATTTATTATTGAGCTTGGAGACTCAAATTGAATAAGATGGGCAAGTCAGAGAATACTGCGAAAACTTCGCGGAGACTGCATCTGCTTCACGATTGCCTAGCGCTCTTCTGCAAAAGGCTCAAAGGCACTTAGCTCCCAAGAAACTTGATTAACTTAGAACGAAGTCTCAGAATACCGGGTCTTGAATAGATAAAGGAATTTGAATGTGGAAGTTTTTCTAACAGCTTCAGTGACAGACGAAAATGAATGACCAGTTATAACATTGAAGAAGTTTCCATTGTATTTTGGCATTATGATTTGCCTTTGAGAATTCGGTCGGTTCCTGACATGTTTCTTGCCTCAATAATCTACTTTGGACTCAAGGCCAGGATTTTGGCGCCATTGATGATATACTTTTGGTCTTTCCATCCTCGAGTAATAATAATTTCATTAATTTTTTTTTCCCACGATGGAGCATTTATGAATTCTCCAAATCTATGTTCAAATTTGTCGAAAAAATGGCATCAGTCGGCTAGTCCGAAACTGAGCAGTTTCCAGAGCGACCTAGGCGAGTATAGATCACATACTTCTAGAGACAACGCAGATATAAAGGTTTGATCTTCAGGCACCCAGGATTCGATCTCCAGATCACCTCATATTCGATCCTCAGATCTCCATATCCTAATTTTGTTCGAAGGAGAGCAAGTGTTCGGGTGCCGAGTCGAACAAATTGGAATCAATATGAAGTACAACCACAGGCATTTTCACACAACTCCACAAAGTGGTCAACAACCCGAGATACGCCTTTTTGCCTCACGGCCACCATTCAATCCCGTATAAACGTCTGCACTATTAACTTTATATATATATCTGCTATTTAACGGGATCCGACGCAACTTTACGACTTTTCGGGCACGTCGAATATAATTAATCAGACCGAATACTAATCCGAAGGAGTGTTCCGGCCGACGATTCAATCTCCTTATGGACTCGAGAAATGATGAGCTGCGAGAGCAAACAAAGGGATATAACCATCAATAATTCAAGGAGTGAGACGCGCCAGCAGCGAGCGGTTTGAAGGGGATTTTTTGACGTATATGCGACTAGAAAAAGTCAAGGTGATGTCTGAATTGTCGGGGGAGAGCGTGAAAGTGGATAAAATATTAAATGATAATGGATTTGCGAGCAAAAAAACTTCATGCACATGTACAACATTGTTGGTATATTTTGGGCTTCTCACGTCGAGCACGTCAATCCATGTTTATAAAAGGTTGAGGGAATTTCCCAGTTATAATTAATAACAGGAGGTTGTCGTTCCGTGATAACAATTTTTGAGACATCTAGAACTTTTCATAAAGAATTACTTTTTTTCCTAAAACGAAAAATAAAAAAGTTTTCCATAAGTAGCTTACTTAAATAGACACACTGTATGTAGGTAATAAAATATTTATGGAAGTTTCCAGAATACTCGAAAATGATTTCAAATAAATGTATTTGCTGAAACTAATAGCATTCTTCATTTAATGTTGGTATTAGTTCTGTTTTGACATTGGGAAAAGAATATAAAAAAGGCTGTGAGTTTCACTGAAAATTTTCATGACTAGATTCGATTATGTATAACAGTCGATGTTTTTGGAGCAAAATTTTCTGAGAATCTACTGTTCTGAATATACAGGACTTTAAAACTCCAATGTGCAGAAAATAATGTTCCCTAAAACTTCAAGAACTCTCCTCACACAAAACTACACATCCCTGAAAATGTATTGAAAAATTTTAATTTTCTGCCCATTTGTATAACGTAAAACCTATAAATATAAGAACATTGTACACTGAATAAAAAATTCTTTCGTTTTTCAATTTTGGAACAGAAGAACCAGCTGAAAAATCGAGAACCTTATTGTCGAATGTTGAAAAAAATTAAAATTAAATTAAGAAAAGAAGATTTAATATTGATTGAATCTTAAAAATAATCTTCAACCGGTATATTAGCCTAATACCCAATTTAATACTGCCGACCTTAACCTTCTAATGGTATTGTTATGACCCTTTAGTCAGAATGATAATATCATTTTGTTTAGTGTTCTTACCTAGCCTAAGAAATATACCGATAAATATGCTTCCCCCAGTATTATAATTATTTAGCTTTTCACAATAGTAACAAAATTTTGATAAAGTTGTGATTATAAGCAATTTTCTTCATTTCATAGTTTCCATCACATCAAGTTACATAAACCCTGGCTTTCCATAAAAAACGTTATAACATATATGTGTTTTATGATTGATGGGGGCATCACAGGTGAAGTTACACTTACTTATTTGTTAGTTGTTTTAGACTTTGATATTATCACAATCCATAACATTATTTCATCAAACTCATAATAAATCATCCAAAAAATTTCCTCGTGATTCAAAGATTATTCATTGGATCACTTCTTAATATGTTTCATTCGTTTTTCCAATTACTTCTGATTGAAACAGCTTTCTACTTCCTAGTTTTAATTTCCTAGATGGTTGAATAGAATACTTGTTTGTAGAAAAAACATTGTATGATTGATATTCGTGTTAAAAGTATTTTCAACATAACATCATATAAATAAGTATTATTTTCATTTTCTGAGCATAACAATATCTTTCTGTCATTCTTGCAGAAAATATTCAAGTATTTTTAGTGAATATTCACATATGACACAATTCCTTTCATTTTTCTTGTCTACTTTTGCTGTTATCAGCCAGCTACAGAACATAAAACTAATTGTAATAAGAATCGTGAATTATTCACCAACCATAAGTATCGATCAATATAGGAATGGTACTTTCGAACAATTTTAATTTCTCATACAGAAAAAAAAAAATCTGAATAGTGTATTCCAAGATGCAAAAGAACTTACTCACAAAAATAATATCACAAACTAGTTTCGAAACAGGTGACTGACTGTCACTTCAACATACGACATCAAATAATCGATGATGAGTTAAAAGGTATGAAAAAACATCTGGAACAAATACCTACTGACAACATTCACGTTATTCGACAAAGACGTCACGATTATAAAAGAAAATCTCTCAACATCCCATTCTCGAAAAGCATTTGGCTCCGGTACTCCAACCACACTGATACCGGGGTAATCCCTGTCGGATGAAACTTCGCGTGACCGAAAAACGTTGAAAAATGAGGTCGATCAGGATAGCAAATGGGAAAATGTTAGAGATCTCATAAATCCGTCTGGGTATATTTGAAAATACAACTTTGAAAGGAATAATATTTCTCGGTATACAATTGCCTACGAACATGTAATATATCATGGGAACGTTTTCATTCAGACAATGCATTGAACGAATTGACATTTTCCGGATGTGGAAGTAGAAAAGTAAGTATAGAGACCGAAACCATGCTTTGCTTTGTGAGAATAAATATAGACAACATGAACTTTTACAGAGTAGTAATCCTTATATGTCCGTTAATGCTTAGTTTGTTCAAAGATGTACGAATCATCGAATCAATTGACGAAATCCAGCCAAGAAATGAGAAGAAATATTTGAGAATAGATAATAACTTATCGCTTGTATTAACCCAATTTATTACCATGGAATTTATATAGTTATAGTAACAAAGTGAGGAGGAATTATCCTCTGTATAGTTTCCACCCTAAACAATTTTTTCCGTCAGGAATTTACCAGACAGGCCCTGTATCCGGAGCTCCGATACATCCGGAGGGTGCGCTGGTATGTCATTAACCCCAGTAAAAACTCACCACATTCGTGGGATGAGTGATTACTGGGTCCGAGAATCATGTGCCCCGAGTAGGCGGAGTGAACCAAGAATTACGACCTTCTGCATTCGTCCGGCTAAGATTTTTGCCTTATTACGGCAAGCCAGTGTGATTTTGCCTAAGTGTAGAGAATGAGTAGTTCCAATAGATTCGACACTTCTCATTCTCCACAACGGACTCACGATCCCCCGGAGCATAAGGCAACACCGGTGTCTCGTCTATACCGTACAGGCGTTATGCCTGTGGATGTAGGCTAAGACCGCATAAGCTAGTCAAGCTGACAGCAAATGCATTATGGTCTCAGCTGTCCCACGACACGATCTGCATCTAGTGTCAAGTACCTCTATACCAATCACGCGACCACGGTAGACGAGGGCGTTGAAGACACCAACCTGGCAGGCCATTATGAATCTCTCGATTTCCTACTTCAGCCCACTTGACCTGAGAAATGAAAAGGTCAGGTTTCTGGATAAGCCAAGGTCTTCAATATTCTTGAAGAAGACCCCATGCATTGGCTTATCCTTATGTAGCTGCAGAAGACTCTCACTCTCCGCAGCTTAAACGTGGGCTTTTTGCTGAACGGGTTCCAACTCGGTGACAGAGTTTGGGTTCGTCCGTTCAGTGTCGAATACGAGACCGTGTTCATCGGCTGCACGAGAAGAAATGATCATGATCGCATACCAAGCAGAGAAGGGGATCTGAACTTCTGATGGCTTTACAGACTCCATCCATTACTATTCTGTTGTGTAGACACTCCAAACTCAAAAGTCCACCGCCTCCCTGTTGTCTGGGGAAGTATAATTGTGGAACGCATCATTTTGCGAGTTTTAACATCGAGTTGTCGCAGCTCTTCCTGAATCCATTTCATTACTCCAAAGGAGTACAGTACAATCGGAACGGTAAGCATATTAGTTGCAGCAACTTAGTTCTTCCCCAACAGTTCTGATGATCAGATCTGTCGTAGTATATGCTGATAGTTGCCGCAGGAGGAGTAATATTATTATTATTATTAAACGAATCTAGCAGATGGGTGAGTGATGTTGAAACTAATTGTAATTAATTCTGTTGGTAGGATGTTCGAACTTTAGTTGAAAGGTCGATTTTTGTTATATTGGGCGAAGCATTGAGTTGAAAGATAGAACATTTGATTCACTGGCGAGGCTAGGACTGACACATGAAATATGTTCATGTCCAAAATGAATGCCGGAATTCCTGACTGACGAACACAGTAAGTAATGATAACAATAGTATATTGCTTCTGAAACAAGTTCAAAGCAAGGAGTGATTGGTGATAACAAAAAAAAAGGACTAATGTAATTTAAGTTATACCAACACTGACATCTCTGATAGAAAATCTGAAACGAAAGTGGGTGATATCTGCTTTCGGATCAGCACAAACAGGGGATGCCCACAAGGAGGGGTACTATCACCTCTGATGTGGAGTTTCGTAGTAGACGAACTACTCGGAACACTAATCGGGAACGAAGTCACTTGCCTTGAATATGCTGACGACATAGTCATTATGGCCAAAGGCAAATTCGAAGGAATCCTCTGCGATATCATAGAAAGGGAGCTAGAGACTACCAGAAGATGGTGCCTTTCTGTGGGGTTGAGAATTAACTCATCAAAAACCACAGTGGTACCATTCACTAGAAGAACAAAGTTTCAGCACCTAAGGGCTGTTCGCCTCGACGGAGCAGACTTAGAATGGAAGCAAGAGGTGAAGTATCTAGGGCCTACCCTAGACTCAAAACTAGAATAAAAAGGCAAAATAATCACTGATGGTGTGCAGGAACATTGCAGGAAAAACGTGGGGCTGTAACCCATCAATACTGCGATGGATGTACATCATTGGAGCAGTAGTGTGGCACGGCAGAATCGAACTCGCCATAACAAAGAAAATCCTGGAGAAAGTGCAAAGACTAGCATGTCTTTGTATAACAGGAGCAATGAGGTCGAATCCAACAGCAGCAATAGAGGTAATTCTGGACCTCACTCCACTCCATATCATGGTGAGGAGAACCGCTTGGGGAGCATACCTCAGGTTGGCTAAAGTCGGACTCAACTGGACAGTACACAACGTGAGGGGCTCAACCCCCACCGAAAGTGCACACCTTGCCGATCTTCCAACTGACGAAATTACCAGGAAATTTAGTTTCGAGAATTTTTTTCGAACGGAATTAAATACCAAGAGTGGATGGAACATATAATCCATTCGAGCACTGGGAAAGAATACCATAACATGGTACACGGACAGGTTCAAAACTCCCGACATAACTGGAGCAGGAGTCTTTGGGCCTCGCACCAAATACTCCGAACCCATAGGCCAGTTTCCCAGTATTTTTCAAGTGGAAATTCACGCCACAGAGAGGTGCATTCAATTCAACCTTGACAGGAAATACCGGAACAGGGAAATCGCAATCCTCTCCGATACTCAAGCAGCCATCCGTTGAGCTCATATAACATCAACTCAAAGATGGTTTGGGAATGCCTAGACAAACTTTATGATCTAGGCAGGAACAACAAGGTGATCCTCCTCTGAGTGCCGGGGCACAACGGAGTGGAGGGCAATAGACAAGCAGATACCCTGCCACTGATCGGGCCAGAAGAACTCAATAAAATTGAAGGATCAATGAGAGCAACATACTGGCAAAGTCTTCCAGGGCTAAGGCAGGCCAAAGATCTCCTCGGCAACTTCAACCGAACAAGATCGAAGACAATGATTAACCTCAGCAAAACTAGTCTAAAGACAATCACGGGATTTCTTACGGGGCACTGCAGACTCAAAGAACACCTAAGGAAGCAAGGCTTAGAGGAGGACAGCACCTGCACATTCTGCGGGAAACATCCAGAAAAACCACACCAT
Source organism: Chrysolina americana (assembly GCA_958502065.1). Lineage (NCBI taxonomy): Eukaryota > Metazoa > Arthropoda > Insecta > Coleoptera > Chrysomelidae > Chrysolina > Chrysolina americana. Next base: position 10,820,446 of record OY293411.1, on the reverse strand, counting down.
ATTATATTGATGGAGTGTTTTGCTGTACATCACAAAAGATTGAATATACTGGGATCACACCAGCTGACTGTGGGAGAAATACCACGAATAGACCCCCTCAAAATCCTTAATTCCTCAAGGAATTGGGGCTTGAGGGGCTGCTGTAAACAAGAACATCTTGAAATAGCAGAAGAAGATGGTGCACAATAGATCGAATTAAGTCGCAGCGCATCAGTCACCATCCATATTTACCATTAGAAAATCTGAATTACCTAGTAGGACCAGACCAGTACGAATTTTCGAGCACTGAAAAATCTAACCGAACATTCTAGCCCAACATGTTCAGTGTGGAATTTACAAAATAAATGACTCCAGAACACAGAAATCCAGAACAATTTAGAACTGGAGCAAAGCTCAGAAAAACTACAACAGGATAGAAAATCTCAATCGGTGTTGCAAAAACTAGATGAGGAGGATCTTATTAATCACTGGAAAAGCTTCACTGAAGGAACATCAGATAAAACTGAATTATCGAGATAACGTATAGTGCAGAACCTGATAGAAACAGAGTTCTATTATATACTGGGTGATTGCAAGGTCCTTGCAACGCATTGAAGTTGAATAGAATAAATAGCATAATCTGAAAGGAAAAACACAACAGATATTTCTAATTTCAGTAAACCAGTTTTTACATATCTTTTGTCCTGGCTCAAAAATCAACATTTTTTACTTGAATTATTTGTGCGTAGCAAACATGAGATAATGAATGAGGTTACGAATTGATTAAGTTTCACAAGTGTTATTTGATGAAGTCAGGGCCGATTAAAAATGATATTTTAAAAATACGTATTTGAAGTTATGAGATAGCGAAGTAATAATTACTTATTATACACATCGTTGGAATTAGAACGAAAAATTATTGTCAATGGGAAAATGCTCCAAATTAACCAACTCTGTATCTTCCATAACAGCATTAATACAAATGGTGTTTCTCGAATTTGAATAACCTGGTATAGACGTATAATTACTTTTTATCTAATCTGTCTGATGGTATGAATATTAGAATGGCGAAGAAGTAATCTTCGGCCGCAGGTATAATCTGGTGATCATTTCTAAATTACATAAAAACTTCCTGGAAGTCTCTAAACTCTGTACAAACTACCATATTTTGTCATCGATTCAGAAGTATTAATTCGGAACAAAACACGTTTTTCCCACAAACATTAATCGACAGTCAGGGACGTTTTCCGGAAACACCTCCGATCCACATACACTCGCCGGAAAAGGAATTAGCCCTTAATGTTATTGATTCGGGACGAATTCACGCAGTAAACCTTTTAATAATTTGTTTTTCAATTTTCACCGGCGGGCGGAAGGTCAGGTATACTCAACGGAATATCCGAGAGCCGGAGGATCATGTGATCAGTCCGGCGCCGGCCGTGGCGGAATTCGGCCTCTTGCATTTTTTATAAATCACCGGAATAATGAAGCTTCGTAGATGTAGTCCGCCAACAATTTTTTATCGTTCATTCGCCACGAATCTGATGAAACCAAGGGTTGAACATCTGAACCAGCTGAAAAATTCATCTGTACCTCGATTTCGTAAATTTTTGACAATCCTCAAGTCTCATCATTGCATTATAATGAATAGTAAAAAATTAATGATAATGATAGAAATGATGTATTTTGAGTATTTCCTTTCCGCGTCATCTGCCAGTGAAATTTTGAAAAATTTTTGACCATCAACCACCAAACACAATTCAATTATACTTCATAAGCACGTCCTCGTAGACCAAAATGTAGTTACGCCTTTGGTCGAACACGAATCTCTTTTTTAAAGCTGCAAAAAACAAACCTATTCCTTGCTCAATATCTATTTTCTTTCGATTTCTTAATCATCTAAAAATAATTTGTTCGAAATAACTTAAAAATGGAATCGTGAATATGTTATGTTCACTTTTTACAATACAATTAATAGTGAAACAGTATAAACAAAATATGCACAAATATACATAGATATTCAAATTCGCATTGGGATCTCGATAATGGTAAAAAATTAAGGGGTGGTTAAATGGGGCCAAAACTGCATTCCAGAAATCAATTACTTGAAACGAAAAAATCTTATCTAGCTTCTTTAATTCGGGAGTTATACAGAAAAAAATCGAAAATTTTGATATTCTTCTTTTGTCTACATTATTCGATTTTGTGAAGAATATAAAAAATTTGGCACTTCTAAATATGCTATTGAAAATTACAAAATATCGTATAAATTGTAACTTTGTATTTTCAAAAACGCACCTGTACTTTTTATTATATTTTTCAAAATGCGTCCTGTCAATTGAAGTAGTATTTTCATCTAAAACAGAGTCTTTTAGAAATACTGATCTCTTATAAAAAAAATCCAACTACATAACTGCTGTATTATGATGAAAATCAACTTGTCACCAATTCACTTTCTATTCTTTGATATTTTTCAATTACACCAGTTACGGAAATTAAAAATTAAAAATATTAGAAATTTTTCTGGTGATACTTCTATACTTCCAAAACACTCTAGTAGTTCAGATGAAAATACTACACTAAACATAACCCTTAGCATTTGAACAAATGTAATAAAAAAAACCCATATTTTAAAATAAAAAGTCGAGGGTGGTTCAATTTGGACGATACTTCTTATATAATTTTAATATATTGGTTCAATTTGGACGATACTTCTTATATAATTTTAATAAGTATATTTGGATAGTCTATAAAAGTTGCGGCAGCAAAGTGTCAAAAGTGTTAAGAAATCTGGGCAAAATAAAATAATTAAGACAAAAGAAGAATTTTGAAATCCATCCTTGCATAACTCCAGAAATGAAGAAACCAGATGAGATTTTTTTTGATACACATTGATCTCTGGAATTATGCAACTTTGCCCCCATTTAACCACTTCTCAATCTTTTACCGTTACCGAGATCCCAATGCACAGCCCTGTATAAGTATAATATTCGTAATAAATAGACTTGGCATAGGACTTCATAAATAAAAGATAACTCACCCTGAATGAAATCAACGATGTTCGCCAATCAGACGGAATTTCTGAAAATTAGAAAAAATGTAAGTTGTGCAAAAATCAAAGAAAATTATAAAAGTTCAGAAATAATATTCAGACTATAATTATTAGAATTATAGAGGAGAAAATTGCCATGTTTTTCAGCCTGTCATTTCAAACATAAATATTATAAAAAGAGAACTTTTTAGTTTGCGGAAACTGTGAGAGATACAAAGATTGTTGAATAAGGAAGTTGGGCATTCAAGTGACTAATAGTTCAGAATCATGAGTATATTGGGAGATATAGGAAAACAAAATTTGTTAAAATAATTTTTAGTTGTTTCTGGTATCATTTGATGAAGAACATCGAAATGAACTGAACATTGCCATTTTCTCCGCTATACGATGGTATTCAGATACATTTTTTGCCCACCATCATCAATATTTTTTCCATAGTCGTAATGAGATTGTCAGAAATTGTAATATTTTTCATTCTGATTTCAACGATGCATACAATTGTATTTATACTTCATCATCTCACAACCTCAAATGTATATGTCCTGAAAGATTGAATACAACCAGCAAGAATACCATTTGAAAAACTGAATATAGAATGAAATATATACATACTAATGGAAATCGATCAGAACATTCGAAAAACAATATTCAAAATTCGACATTAAAATAGATTCTTTAATGATAATAAAAACTATATTTATTCACACATATACTTAACAAATAAAAGGCTATAAATAAATATGGAAAACGACGAGCCTGTTGGTGTGTTGGTGGCTATTAACATTTCAACTAAAATAAAAATAAACAAAAAAATTCAAATAAGTACAAGTATTGTATAACATACTTCATAGAGGAAAAATAACTATTACTAGCATTTAAAGTAGTGGAGTATTGTTTAGGAGTTATTGGCAGGCTAGAGGAGGCTAGTGGCGACGATTCATCATTCATGAATAATTTTTTTGAGATAGATTGGTTGACAGATTTTTATTTTTTTAATAGTCTATTTTCCGCTAAATATGAACGTATCAGTTTCAACAACGTGCAGTTGATTCGAAACAGGAATTTATGGAGACAAAATTTGTGGTCTCAATTTTTTAAATGGAAAGCTCAATGAAGAAACTCATTTGTAGTTTTTATGAGGTGCTTTTGAGGATCATTTAGAAAATTCATCTCTGGCAAACTGAAATTCCAATTGATTTCAACATGTGAAAACCTAGACGATAGATACATAGACGAAAGATTTCCAGATAGGTGGATTGGCCCTCTGAAAGGACCAGCAAGGTCACCTGACCTAACAGAATGTGATATTATTTTTGGGAAGATTCATAAAACGGAGTTCATGGCAATTCAGAATTTGACAGTACTGAGGATATGAAAAGCACAACTGAACAATGTCGATCAGTATAGCACACGAGATGTAGTACGAAGAAAAGACAAAAATGTTCAGTAGTTGTTAGTAAATGGGAATATAATGATAGGAACTTAAATATTTGTATGTGCAAATAACCACGTACAAATGATTGTGGCTATAGAGATCCCTCATGTTAGATGTCTTGTAGCTTTAACTTGAGAAAATTTCAATAAAATTAATCCAATAATAATAATAAAATATTCGGTTCGATATTTTCGGCTATGCCAAAACAAACAAATTCAGGGGGAGTGGAATAATGTCATTGTTATTCCTGATCCCCAAAATTATATCATTAGGTATATATCTATAGTGTCCTTAGAGCATATGAACCCCAAAAATTATAAAATTTACCTTTTATCTCTCAATTCGAACCCGGATTTATATTTCGTGTAAATGTGGAAATGACAGAAATTAGTATCTATACCCTCAGATTAGTTCAAAATTTATCGAAAAAGACAACTGGTATCTTAAGAACGATTAACAAAACAGGTACCTATACAATCATAAAAACAGGTATGAATAAGTAGAAATCATCATAACGAAGAGACCCATTGGGACCACGAGGGTATCAAATTATAAACTGCTTAAATACGAATGTATGCAATATTGTCAGGAAATATTTGGAATTTAAACTTGAGATAAATTATTGATCAATAGTTTGCGTTTCCTTCGAAGTAATAAATGGCTTTCCCTAAAAGTCAAACAGTAACTATTGATTGAAAGTTTGTTTTTGTGGGAGATATTCGTTTCTTGAAATAAATGTTTGGGAATCAAAAAGTAACATTGGACCAGTGATACGCAAAGATCCAGACATTTTTCTTAAACTGTTTCGTGATAACATTTATTCAACAATTGGGTGTTATTGAAATGTACAAAACAATTGTCAGTGGACACTGCCTCAAGAAGAAAAAAATTTTTGTAGAATAGTATCAAAAAAACAAAACTGAAAAGTTGTTACCAAAAAGGTCAGTAGAATATTATCAAGGAAATAAAAATGGATAGACATTACACGAATGGGTCGAAATATAAGAATAATCAATTTTTTTCAAAACGACTATCACATACAAATATTAAATTCCACTGAGAAGGCACTTAGGTAATCTCACCTGGATTAAGTTGAAATACACCTTCACAAACGAACTACCACCGAAGTACTGGTCAGTGGTCACTGGACTGTCCAGCTTATCATTCAAATCGCCCCCTGGGCAAAACCCATTGGCCGCAAAGAGGGGGTTGGGAATACGTGGTTGCAATTGATTGTAAATGGGTCGCCATAGAGACAAGTACAAATACAAACATGTAGCTTCAAGGGTTTTATTGTTGTTGAAATGTCACACCGAGAAAAATTCAGTGGTAGAATAGGTAATGAGCTATTGGAGCATTATCCTTATATCAGTTATTAATCTATAGCTCTGCTAGTTTTATTGGAAGTTCCGCAGATTCATGCATCAAACTTAAGGTATTGAATATCTTATGAATCGTATATCCCTAGTTAGGCAATCCGCAAAGTTTGTTTTCTATCACTCTAGACATTTTCAAGTTTTTTTGGTTACAAATAAAAAATTCGACCAAATCAACAAGTTTTACATGGAAACCCCTTAATGGGAATATTTTTATGAATTTGCAGCATTGTTAAAAATATCAATAGGAGAAGAAATCATTGACAAGCAGTACAAAATTGATGTCATATACATGGATATGCAAGCGAAACATTCAATTTACTTGGGAACTGTCGATCATAATCATTTATTTGTACACTTTTATTCTACAACTGTCAAAGAGTGCACTTATTTGTGTAGTTTGGGTGCCTTAATACTCATGGAAACATCCCCATAACTTCCGCCATTTATTCCGTTAAATTCTGAATGTACATGACTGTAATATATCAATTCGAGTGATATACATTGCGCGCCAGAAGCGATGGGGAACCAACGACATTTACGGAAAAGCACGGTAGGGGACAAAATAGGTTGAAAATGTCTTCGTATTCGTGACTGTGACTATCATTTTATTACATATCCATTTTTCCTTGAAAATTTCAGTTCTCAAAAATCCATATTAACATCATCATTTGCCGGGGCGACTTACTGATTTTTGGTGGTGTATTCACTTTTCAGCTGTAGGAGAACCCGGAAAACCTACAGCAACACCCCGGGTGGTCGGCGCGAACTCCAAGCAAGCACCAGACGTCGGGATTGGCATCTAGACAACTTACATTGCTTATCGAATCCTATGATATTGAGATTTTTTTTTCGTTTTCCAGGATTCGAACCTGGCCAAATGCAAGCGGAAGTTTAGAAGGCCGGCATCTATCCAAAAATACGAGAAACTTTCAAGTGATTATGCGATAGTAAATAAAATTAAAAGAAAACACTGGTCAATCTAGATTTTTTTTGGTTTACCCTGTACATTTGGCAAAAATGTCTGGTTATCGACTCTGTTGTCTTCTTTATTTGGTTTTTGAATGGTCTTCCTATCCAATAAGCGAAGCGGTCGTGGTGTTAAAGCGTTTGCTTCCCACCCAGGCGTCGTAGGTTCGATCACCACTAACCTATTACCAGGCTAAAGTGGTTTGGAATCCACTTTTATTTAAGCTGTAGGTCCCGGATCTCCATTGCTTGGGCTTTGCTTTTGAGGGGGTTTCCGTGAAAACCTGGGTGACTCATAAAAACGAATTTTACAAAATTTCACAATAAAAATAAACATATAGAATTCGAGTAATCGCACTCCAACGCACTATTGTCCCAACCTGTAAGTATATTAGTTCATTATCTATCTCAGACGAAAGCAGACACGAATAACTCAAATCAGCATCTAACGCTATTCGAGTAATTGGATATCAGAGTTGAGGGGAAGGAAAAGCAAAGTTCCTAACAAGTTCCAGAAAAGTTAATATTGAACATTTTCGTCAGTGCACACGTGCATAAAAGTCAATTAATAAAACACTCCTCCATCGACGATCGATGGTTGAGCGTAAAGCCTGGAAAGTCGCGGGCGGACCAACTGTTGAACGCCACGACTCGTAATTCTAGCAATTCCTGTGTACTTGTTCAATTCACCAGAGAATAATACCGTCGTTCACTGTGGATTTTCACGAATGAATAACTGGATTCGCATTAATTAAGTAAATGTTCGAAATGGTTTCCATTGTGTTGTGTTTGAAAAACCGACTCTAGGATTGTTTACAGCACAATGGAAATCATTTTCAACATTTACTCAATTAACGTTGAATATCGTTATTCAAATACATATAAAACCAGAAATTAAACTCAGTATCTACCCTTTTCATTGTAGAATGATATGAATGAAATCGACCACCTACATTTCTACCAAGTATCTGAGGAAAACTTTTATCACATGTAGTTCAATGTCAGTCGTGGTATTCACGGAAGTAGTCGTTTTGTCAGATAATTGCCTAATATTCTCCACTTGGTTTGGAGATCATTCAATTGTTCAAATTCTCAAAATACATACTTTTTCATTTTCCCCACGGGTGGCGCTGCGACTGACTATAAGCAGGCGCGTGCCTAGGGGGTAATGGGGTAACCCCCCTAGAGTTTCTGGCTATCAGCGGATAGGTTCGCCTGATCGCAATTCCTACCCTCTGAATAGCTAGATTGATGTGTGTTTTTGGAATGTCATACGCTTGTCTTGTTGTACCTCCTGGTACTTCACAGAGCTCGACTCCCTTACGAATTTGTCCTTCACCCTCAACCCTCGAGGAGGGAGCTTTGAAAAGCAAACCCCCTTCGAGAACACCACGATCTTGGTCTTTTCCACATTCACCCTAGTCTTGCTATTCTCCATATACAGCACGATGTTCCGTCTAAAAGTATTTTGATCTGCGTTGCATCGACCACGCGTGAGAATGAATGCGCTTATAAAGCTGTATCTGTCATCAGCATATACCGCCGCATTCATACCCTCGGTCAGCGGAAAATCGTGTTTATATAAAGATATACAAGTGGAAAGATAAAAGCCTTGTGGGACCTGCCTCGACTATATACCCTCCCTGAGTGGATACTCTTGCCAAAAAGGATCGTCTGCGAAATAAGAGTCGATCAATCTCACTGAGTTCAAAGGCATGCCTGTCCGTAGCAACTTGCTGACCAGGCCCTCGATCACCATATCGAAGCCTATGACAGTATTGAGACCTTAATGAAAGGCCTCCTTCATCCCATCAACCTTTCCCCAAGGTTCAGCAGCCAGTTTAGCGATAACGCCAAGCAGCAAGATAAGGTACCTCGTAAGCTGATGCTTACTTGCCGGATTTCAAAATTGGTAATAGCACAGGCACAACAGCTGCGGAGTATTCCCCAGCAGAGACCGCGATATCTCACCCACTAGAACTCGGAAATAAAGACCTTTTCTCAACCACGAAAGCGAATATTAGTAAGCACTGACAACGGAGTAAATGCGTCGCTAATAGCAAACGAACGAGATTATTATCTTAGATACGGATGAAATACTGCACTCATAAGATAATTAAAGAAAACTGTAATGTCAAAATACCCTTCACCACAGCCTCATCGTTGCGATTATCTATATCCCTGGAATCCATTCATAGTAAACAACTACAACGGCTATCGTGATTCCCGATTATGTCACAATAAAAGCATCTCGAAGTATGAGCAGACAGCAGATGCTTCCGTACACATGGATGCCTGCCGATCTAGCCTTTCTCAGAGTTATAGGAGTTCCCGATGTTTCGAAGGATTTATATGAGTGAGGAAAGACAAGTCAAGTTGGGGAAGAGCTCAAATTGAGAAAGCAATTGAAATCCAGTAAAGAATGCAAAGTACTTAAGATGCACAGGCCGTTCGAAACTCCAGCATAGCGATAGTCAGTTCAAGCCCGATGTAGGTACAAGATATTTTTTCTCAACTACTTTATATCTAATCGATAGACGACCGCAAGCCTTGTTGAAAAGCAAGTGTATTGTGAGTTGTCTAGATGCCAATCTCGTCTAGTGCTAGCTTGGAGTCCACACCGAACACCCGCGGTGGTGCTGAAGGTTTTCCTACAGCTGAAAAGTGAATATGCCACCAAAAATCAGTAAGTCGCCCCGGAGCGCCAAGGCAAATAATAATAATAGCCGTCCTCTACCTGCACAGGCTATGCTTTGGGTACACTCAACGAGTGTTTATGAGGGATTATATTATTATAGTATATATTCGAGTTAAGTAGATAATTGAAACAAAATTGCGATCGTGTGCGAAGTTTGACACGTGATATTTTTCATCATCATTATTAAAATCATTTAATTTATCAGTTAAATATATAATGTATTGATGAAGAGAATTTCCAAATCTCGAATCCGGACCTAGCTTTCTATAGTCTAGTCTACAAGTGCCATTTAGACCAACTTTTTTCAGCAGTCTCCGAAAATTATGATTGAGGTGTCATTCGATTCGGAATGACATCCAGATGTTTTTTGAAAAAAATGAAGTTCTGCATGAAAAAATTGTAAAAGTTATTAACAATTAACTAAAAAAAAAAGATGGCTTTAGTATTTTGTAAATATCTCAAAAACTAATTAAAATTTTTTAAATCTAAAAAAAGATTCAAAAAGAGGAGGAAATTTCCTAAAAAAAAGCTCAATTCCCGGAATTGTAGCATCAATATTTATAATTTTCCCAGAGGGATGAAAATACGGCCGAAAACGGGTACTCTGGCTCGGGCAAGCCACACCCACTTTGGACACTTAACAATAAAAATTATTTTAAAATACTAAATATGAAAATAAAAAATTGGAAAAATTCAGGCACTAACTGAATAGATTAATGAACAATAATCCGCTTGAAAAAAATTTTTATCACAATTTTTCAATTAGTTAATTAATAATTTTTTTCTGCTTGAACATGAACATTGCAAGTGTGATAATTGTTAAACTATAAATTTAAGATTTTTTTCCTCTTCTGGAGCAATTCTTGAAAGGCTTCAGAATAGAACCCCGTTGGAAAAATTAAAAAGTTTTTATTTTTCAGTTTTTTATTAACAATTTTCGTTGTTGCAAAATTAAATACTTAAATTAATCATTGAAAAAAAAATTTTTTTTTAAATATTATCAATAATCCGTTTTTATGTTATCAGGAACTACATAGAAATAATTTTTTTAAATTTTTATCTCTAATTGTTAAAAAAATTGTTATAAACTAATGCGTTGTTTATAAGATAATTGAAAATTTTTTCATGGAATTTCAATCTTTGATACAAATAATGATTTTTAAAAGAAAAATTGTTCCTTAAAAAAAATTTTTTATTGCTTGAAAACGCATTTGTTAATTAACAATTATTTTCTCCCGCTTCTAATTAATATTAAGGAACCATTTTTTTTTTTAAATCATTATTTGTCTTTCTTTCTGATATATAAAAAAAAATTTGTTATAAACAAATAAATTTTTACCTTATATTTTTTTTTTCTATTCTAATTTCTGTCACAAAAACAGACATGATTTTTTTTCTTTTTTAAAATTTTTTTTATTATTTTTTATTTAATTTTTAAATATAAGTTCTCTCTAACTTCGTCATTCTTACCTGGTCTTCATCCTTAAAATTATTATAATTTACAAACTAATGGAGATACGATGAAAATACTTAAGACTTATTTATTCTCCATTACATAAAAAACAAATTTAGCAGAAAAGTTTAGTTGTTACTTATTTATTTATTGAATTTATAGCAATTGTTGTTGAAAAATACTTAGGGAAACATTTTTTTTTTTGTTTTAATGCTTAAAAATCTTATAAACTATTAAAAATATGACTACTTCATTCAAGTATCTTATCAATTATTGTTCATTACTCAACATTTTTACCTTTTATATATTAATATCACTTTATTATACTTCAAATTCTGAATATTACCATGTAAACAAAAAATTTTTGCAGAGTTCATTAGCCTAAGTGTTTTTTGAAAGGAAGAATGATCTTTAAATTGATTTTCATTTAACAAAATTTATTAATAAGTAGTTATTAACATTTACAATATTTTTTTTTTTTTCATTTTATTGTACATTCTGTTTATTTTTTGAAACGTTTCTTTGATGGTGGCTCATAGTCTACAGTTTCTTCTTGTCTCATGTTTTCATCGTTCTCTTCGTTCTCCAGCAAAGTTTCCACAAATTGTCCAATAGAGATGTCATAATCAGCACAGGCACTATCGTCTTCATTATCATTTTGTAATGCGTTTTCTTCATCAACATCGCCGAGTTCGTCATTATCATCTTCCATCGCTATCTTTTTGCAATTATCGCAACTCTCTCCTTTGCAATGCTTGCAGAGAGACGAACATGGAAGACCAGCCTTCCTGCATCCGCATCTTTTTGAACAATTTTTGAGGCAATTACAGTGAACTAATTTTAAGAGTTCATCAGGAGCTAATTTATCGGTTGTTCGAACTGGCAAAAAAATTGTTTCTGTCTTTATCCAGCCCCAATTTTCCGGATTGAGATCGTTGTTACCGAGCCAATATTGAACTTGGTAATACACTCGGTATGAATGATAACTCAATGCTGTTGACGTAGGTGGTAGAGTCGCTAAATTGATGGCTTTTTTAGACTTTTTCAAAAGTTCCATAAACTTGGAAACACGGCATTGACTCGCAGTTACGTTGGTTTTAAATTCTCCATACAAAGACAGCATCAATCTTTCTCCAGCTTCCTTAATTTCTTCAGTAGATGCACCAGGATCATAAAATTTTTCCACATGCTGCTTCATTCCATCATTTTTTAGAATCAAATCCAATAATTTCTTCTTCCCTTTGCCAAAAATTGAGCTCACTGTATCACAACCCGTAAAAGCATGAACGAAGAGTATAATATCTTTTAGATGTTGATTTTTCGTGCTTTCATAGATTGCATCTAGTTGTTTAGAAGAAGAATGATAATATATATGAACGTGCATAGAATATTCTGTTCGTTGATAAATAATTAAATTTATTAGACTCTATTGTCTCAATAATATTTCAAAAGAAAAAAATAAAGATTGTCATTCATAAACTTTTACAAACATTAAAGAAACCGAACCTGAAGATAAAAATCTAGATATTAATATTAATATATAAAAGGTAAAAATGTTGAGTAATGAACAATAATTGATAAGATACTTGAATGAAGTAGTCATATTTTTAATAGTTGATAAGATTTTTAAGCATTAAAACAAAAAAAAAATTTTTTCCCTAAGTATTTTTCAACAACAATTGCTATAAATTCAATAAATAAATAAGTAACAACTAAACTTTTCTGCTAATTTGTTTTTTATGTAATGGAGAATAAATAAGTCTTAAGTATTTTCATCGTATCTCCATTAGTTTGTAAATTATAATAATTTTAAGGATGAAGACCAGGTAAGAATGACGAAGTTAGAGAGAACTTATATTTAAAAATTAAATAAAAAATAATAAAAAAAATTTTAAAAAAGAAAAAAAATCATGTCTGTTTTTGTGACAGAAATTAGAATAGAAAAAAAAATATAAGGTAAAAATTTATTTGTTTACAACAAATTGTTTATTGCATAAACAATGAAAAATTAAATAAAATGGAATTTTTTTTTTATATCAGAAAGAAAGACAAATAATGATTTAAAAAAAAAATGGTTCCTTAATATTAATTAGAAGCGGGAGAAAATAATTGTTAACTAACAAATGCGTTTTCAAGCAATAAAAAAATTTTTTTAAGGAACAATTTTTCTTTTAAAAATCATTATTTGTATCAAAGATTGAAATTCCATAAAAAAAATTTCAATTATCTTATAAACAACGCATTTGTTTATAACAATTTTTTAAACAATTGGAGATAAAAATTTAAAAAAATTATTTCTATGTAGTTCCTGATAACATAAAAACGGATTATTGATAATATTAAAAAAAAATTTTTTTTTTAATGATTAATTTAAGTATTTAATTTTTCAACAACGAAAATTGTTAATAAAAATCTGAAAAATAAAAACTTTTTAATTTTTCCAACGGGGTTCTATTCTGAAGCCTTTCAAGAATTGCTCCAAAAGAGGAAAAAAATCTTAAATTTATAGTTTAACAATTATCACACTTGCAATGTTCATGTTCAAGCAGAAAAAAATTATTAATTAACTATTGATTAACTAATTGAAAAATTGTGATAAAAATTTTTTTCAAGCGGATTATTGTTCATTAATCTATTCAGATAGTGCCTGAATTTTTCCAATTTTTTATTTTCATATTTAGTATTTTAAAATAATTTTTATTGTTAAAGTGTCCAAAGTGGGTGTGGCTTGCCCGAGCCAGAGTACCCGTTTTCGGCCGTATTTTCATCCCTCTGGGAAAATTATAAATATTGATGCTACAATTCCGGGAATTGAGCTTTTTTTTAGGAAATTTCCTCCTCTTTTTGAATCTTTTTTTAGATTTAAAAAATTTTAATTAGTTTTTGAGATATTTACAAAATACTAAAGCCATCTTTTTTTTTTTAGTTAATTGTTAATAACTTTTACAATTTTTTCATGCGGAACTTCATTTTTTTCAAAAATCATCTGGATGTCATTCCGAATCGAATGACACCTCAATCATAATTTTCGGAGACTGCTGAAAAAAGTTGGTCTAAATGGCACTTGTAGACTAGACTATCTAGGCTAGTATTGAAGTATTAGTTTTAATGTTCAGGTAGTTTCTATTTCTTGAATTACACAATATTGATGTTGAAATCATTTGAGCTAAGAGTTACATTTTAATAGATCGAAACCAAGCTTATGGCCTAACAGGAAGGAGAATGAAAAATTGAACCCATTAAGAAATATGCGTGGATTAACAAGGATTCGAACACTGTCTCGATTTCTAGTTGAGTGAACTACCAACCATGCTATTTACAAACTGACGACTCACATTTCAAATTCAGCTCTGTGTTAGTACCGACTATAATAAAGGTTAAGATTGAAACATTTTCACAAGCACACCCAGTGAAACTTTATTGTTGAAGAAACGTGGTGTGGTTCGAATTTGGAGTTAGTGATAATCTTATATGTAGCAACTGCTACAACCAAAGCAATACAATTTTACTGGGTGTACATGCGAGAATGTTTCCATCATCTCATTCAACCCTCATCATCCTTGGTACTATCACAGCTGAATCTGAAATGTAAGAGATCAGTGTTTGAAATAGAAATAGATCCATAGCGTAGTTTGTAATGCACTCGACTAGAAATCGCGAGATCCCTAGTGCGAACTCAATTTTTCCTGTCTGTCAATTTATATTTCAGCTGGGATTCTTCAATTTGATTTAAGGCGTATGGAGCTAGTAACACCGCCTACTTAGAACACATAGTGGCTAATGATCTCAGCAATCGATGCTACTATAAACATTTGGAGAAAAAAAATACAAACATAATCCACCACTTCACGACTTATATTTCATTATTAAGTGTATCGAGTGTGAAAGGTGTAAGAATTACTCTGATAAAGTACAAACAAGTCTTTACATAATTTGAAAACACTAATAGACATTAGCAAATTGAGAAAGAACTTTAATTAATGAATGAAACACGAAACTTCAGATATCGTACAATTTCCAAGCATACCTGATGCCTTTCGAGAATACACAGAAAAGAAAATCGCTGATAATTAAAACAAAATTGCGATCGAAGCTTGACACTCGATATTTCTCATCATTAATTAAAACTTTAAATTTTTCAATTTAACATATAATTTATTAATGAAGAGAATTCCCAATCCTCGAAACGGAATTTGTTTCTCATTGAGTGTCTTTTACGTAAAACAAACTAAGCTCGTTATTGCCGAAGGCTTGCTTCATTCAACAAGCGAATATTCATTTGTCTTTCGGAAAATCCAATCTAATTCTATTATTCTGCCCCGCTACCTACGTTCGCAAAGTGCGTAGAACAGACCGATATTCGATACATTTTGGAAGATCACTGACGATGCTTCGCAACGTACAATTCGATTTGGAGAGCGGCAAACTTTCTAGATTAGTAGGTGGGTATTATTATTATTATCATTCCTTCAAGTCAGGCCCTTTTCCCGAAACTCCGCTGCATCTGAAAAGCGCGCTGGTATCAGTTACCCAAACAATTAGTCTGCACGTCCGTGGTTTTTGGTCTACACCGTAAAAGAGTCGGAGATGGTGGTATTACACTCGTCCAGTCACGGTATATCTGTGGATATAGACTGAGACCCCATCAAGGACAATTCATTTATACGTCCATGGACCCCATAAGCAAAACAAGCTGACAGAAAATGCATCATGGTCTCAGGTGCCTATGACACGTTATGCATCTAGTGTCTGAGACAGGAGACTACTACTGTAGGACACCGACTGGTAGGTCGCTATATATCCCTCAATTTCATAAAAGTAGGGTAGGATCGGGATGACTAGAACATCAGATGTCAGATGCAGCAACTTTGTTCTTCCGTGGTACTTCTGATGACTAGATCTACCTCAATGTATGCTGACAAAGACGGATTTTTATTCTTTCCGGCATCGAGATAATGTAGGATGCTTCAGTCTACGAACTAGCTGGACATCATCTACGTATCCCAAATTCCATTCCATTCCATGCGTGTACTCTCAAGACCACTCTGAATGACTGATGTAGATCCTGTTCTTCCGATGCGTACCTATAGTTTGAGATCATTCATGTGAACAAATGCCTCCGGTGGCTAGGACTAAGGCAGTTGAATCCACAAGTTTTCCTGAGTGGAGCAGACAATGACATAAGAGAGATGCAGAAGAGAAGAACGCTGGGGGAATATCCCTGAAACAGGCCCCTTCTAAAGATTACCTGATCTGTTAAGACTCTGATGTTGATAAGGAGATTTTTTTTGACTATGTATTTATGGGTCCCCAAATTTAGATTTTAATTTGATCATAGAGAGCTTATATGAATTAATATTCCATTTACAAACCTTCATTACTTTAAACGTGGTTGATCTACTCAAAAACACTGTAGGGCTTCGCGAGACCAAGACCAAGACTGATTAGTGGACATTTGAATTATTCAATTCAATTGTACAACAGTTTATATGCATATAATTAGGTATTTCTCATTTGCCAGTCTTTAACAATTGTCAATTTGTACGGGTAAAGTAAGCGAAATGAATTTTTCAAGTTATAATGTAGTCAGACTTCAAAATTGTTAGAGAACTTCTTAGATACAAGTGAGCTTTTGAATTAATCTCAGCACGGTTTTTGTAATAAAAAATGGACAAATTCCGCCATAGCTGATCTTTCTGAAAAATAAAGAATTGACCATTGTCATCTACTATCTGACAAGAGCATTATATTCAATCGACCATCACTTACTCTATTCATTTTAAGAAAAACTAAAGCGAATAGGAGCAAGAGGCTTGGCAAATGAATGGATAAGTTCATACGTTGAAAACCGTGAACAGGTCGCCACCGTAAAAATAGCAAATCAAAAACTCGTTAGTGTGGCAGTGGGAGTGCTACAGGGTTCAATACTGAGACCCATTCCATTTTTAATTTTTATGAATGATGTCATATTATCACGTGTTACTCCTAATCTTGAGGTTTTATATACAGATGATACTACTTTCATATCAACAGCAAAACAGGTGTCAGAATATTCAAATGGCCTTCACTGTACAGAAAAAAGTTTGAGGTGTATGGCAGGGGTTTCATCTGTTGAACTATTTTTGAAGATTTTTCAATAGTTACACTTCCATCTTTGCTTAAACAGGGCGTTCCTTAAAGAAATGCTTATATTTAAAGATTCTTTGACTCATTTTAAGAAAAAAACTTCCTATGAACAATTTAAAAAAAAATCAGTTTTTTAATAATAACTGAGATAATATTATAGACATCTTTAAAAGGTGCATTTTGTGATGTACAAAAATTTTCATTGTCTCTACCAGTGGCGTCCTCAACGGTTTTGCATTGAAAATTTTTGGAAAAAAAATACTACGCCAATGCTTTCCTTCGAAAGAAAAATTACTTTGAAAATCATCATTCCTTTTTGAACAAATTTGATCTCATGGGTTTTCTTTGTCCGACGCATGATTTTCGTATATAAAAATAAAAATCAATTCCTCAAAAATCTGATTCGGATAGAAATGTTTGTGCATCGACTGAAAGCCAGTGAAGAGATCAGATTTGTTCCAAAATTAATGAGACTCCAAAAAATATGTTTATCTTGTCAGATGCTCTGTTCTTGATTAAATTAATTAAATTAAAATTGCTTTATATTGCAGTATCGATAAATAATTTTTGAAAACATAAATCCAATGAAATGGAATGCAATGACCTGCGTGCACCATTTCCAAGACTCTGTTGGTCAGAACTCACATATTTATCAGAGGCACTGTTTGTTTCAATAAATATATTGTAGTGAAACTGCACTTACTAATTGTTCTAATTTATTTAAAACACTACTTGAAACAATTATCACTAAAACATTTACTTCACTAGATTCAAATTTATTTCTACTGTGTCAGTCTCTATCTGCGAACTCAGGAACTGTAACTAACTCTGAATTCTGACTGTTCCGCCATCTGCTATACAGCGGCTATATATAGAAGCATTAACAGTTTTCGATCTTTCCAGTCTGTTCGGCGACTTCTGAGAGGTCCCTAGAATAATCGGTTAGACGTTCGCGTCTCTTCCACGGATGAGTCATGTGTTTGTCAGAAGAGAACTTGTTTACATTTCGAGTGTGAAATGTAATTGGATGATCAGGGCCGGTCTCGAGGCCGGTCTCGAAATCCTTACAATATAAAAACTAATAGAAATCATGTAAGATGCACCATTTATTTGCATCTGTAGATAATGGCATATGGTTGGATTCAAATTAATACTGAAAAAAATTGGGAGTTATCCATTTGATATTGTAGTGAAAGTACACTTAACTAATTTTGCTAATTTATTTAAAACTCATCTTAAACAATAACTCAATTTATTTGCAACATTTATATTAGTCACTATTTCAATTTAGTCACTGTCTATTTGTGAACTCTCGAACTATATCTGCCACTCTAACTCTGCGACTCTCCCTGTCTTGTATACTGGCAAGCATATTATTTTTTATAGTAATCGAAATATTGAGACTATAGGGCGACTCCTTCAGATTGCTCTCGAATGTTCAATTTTATTCCTTAGCAAGTTCTCGTTCCTTCTTAGACGTCATGAGTCATCGTTGAACCGTTAGTTTTTTTACAAGCCGGCAGGGCTGCCCAATCAGTCGTCCACCAGTAGAGGCCCAAGAAAACAAGTTAGTTTGCTTGGCTCTGAAGAATTCCTAAGAGTCAAAAAATGTAATGACGTGTACGATACCCGTCAACTGATAATTTATATTATTTCATGAAACCATCTGTTTCGTTTCACACTCGAACAACCTCTTAGTCGGCACCACCTTGCCATTTTCCTCAATAATAAATTCATACCTTTGAATTGTAGCATGCAATTGTACACTTTGATATTCTCCAAGCAATGCATCTTAATTTTTAATGGGGTCTATTTCGAAAAGTCTCCTTCACAAATGAACCTTCCATTTTCACGAAATTGGTTTCCACGTTGAAATGAACACGAAGAGTAAAATTACAATGTACAATCAATAAGGTAACATTTGGATCGTCAAATGACTGTGAAACTGTAATTTATCATTACTCTAAATACACCGTCTCACCTAACGGAAATTATAGACCTCCGAGTCATCTGGATATAATATTTCGTGTCAAATAATATAACAAAATCCATTATATGTCGAGGAATGGCTCCAAATAGTCTACGCGAGTTACAATCTATTCTTTCGAAATTCTAATTGCGTAATAAAACCACAACATAGATTTTTCCACGAAAATAAAAATCCTGTAATGTTAAGAGAACATTGTGATAAACAAGAGAAAGTAGGTAAGAGCTGGTGTCCTTTTTGAATTTTTGGAGGCTGTATGCCTCAGGGAACATCGCCCAGGACAGAGAATTCCAACATTTTTTCGTTTGTTGAAACAACGAGACTTGGAAAAGAGAAGTTTGGCATGACGACGAAGGAATGTGAAGAATGATCTCGACGGATCAGTCTTGACGGAACCGCTAACGGTGGAAAGGTTGATGTTATTTCAGAGCACTGGCTTTGAAATTATATATAGGTAAAAACCTCGACAACTTTTTAGCGGTGTTTCAAATTGAGTGAGCTTGAAATCCAAACATTGCCGCTTTTTTGGCAAGAGTCTTAAGCTTTGTTCTGGTTCTGAAAATTATTAGTCCTGGGACGTCAGGATTATGCTCAGTTGAGAAAAAGTGAGCGAATATGAACCTAAAGAGCACACTTCTCGTCAACTGCGCATGATCCTGACGTCCCAGGACTGATAATTTTCAGAACCAAAACAAACCTTAAAAGTTGCAGTGTGTGTTTAGGAACATTGCATTTCATATACCGCACACTGTCCTCAATAACGTCACAATTCAAAATGAGCCGATTATGAAATAGTAAATACCGTTCCTGACCCATATCTTTTTTAGCCACATGTATCTTAGAGAGAAATATATACATGAAAAAACTGGATGTTTCATACTATGTATTTCACCGGTCAACTCCAACCAGGGTTTCATCGAGACGAGAAATAAACAAACTCTCGTCTCGATGTTTTTCTAGAAGATAATTTCTCGATCTCGATTCGAGACTCTCGAAATTTCGAGTCACGAAAATAAAAAAAATGCTATGTATAGGTTATAACGAATAACACAAGGTCAAGGCTGCACCAAAATGAAGGGTTTTACATTTTTTTCTATAAAAAAAATACAGAGGCTATATGCTATGAACTAAAAGCCACGTATAACAAAAAACCGACGAGTATCAGCACAAAAATAAACAATATTGTTCCAAAAAATGAAAATTGAACGAATCCTTGATGTTTTTATACAAAAAAAATTTACATTTTAAAATTTACCTAGGTGCGAAGGGTGAATGTTGAAAATTGTTTCGTCGTCCTATAAGAGAAGAATGTACCAGCACCAGCAACAAACTCATTTATTATGATCGAAACAGTCGTCTGTTGAAAAAAAAATATCGATATCACCTTTTACTCAAATTATTTTATTTATAGTAGGGGTCGCAGTAGGTACTGCGTGAAATTCATGCAAAAATTATGCCATAAGTCTGCCATAAGAATATCCTCAGAAGTAATACCTATAGTAATAAGCTTGGACTATATTAAAGATCGTAAAATGAATAAATTTGAATTTATGGCCCTTTCCCTTTAAGGAATTTCTTTACCCTGAAAGGTCAGACTGACCGAATAGTGTCCTAACAATTAATTTTTGAAGTAATAATAATTATCTTTTAATTATTGTTTAAATCTAATGAAAATATAATGATATATTTTTATATATTTTATATATTTTTTCGAAATCGAGAAATCTCGAAATAATTTCTCAATCTCAAAAAATCTCGAAGTGTTTTTCTCGATCTCGTTCTCGAAAAAACCCATTAGTCTCGTCTCGATCTCGTCTCGAAATCAAGACGAGATGAGACGAGAAATCTCGAATTACGAGAGGCTTGTGAAAGATTGATCGAAATGGATACCCTATACATAATTATGTTGGCCACTGTGAGATTGGGCGTTGTTCACATAACTAAGTTGTTGGACCCCCGTTCTATAATGTTCACTAAGCCCATATTCAAATAGTTCAGCTCAAATTTGGTTTTACGGACCGGGAATAGAAAGTGACATAAAAGGCATTATCATCCGCGAAGTAGTGTTTAGACCATAAGGTAGCTTCCACCAAATCATTGATGTGAAGATGAAACGGAATTGGTGCTAGACTGGCTCATCAACTACTGTTTTTTGGGTGTTCTTGTTACGACGCATTTCTTTGAAAATTTTACGAAATTATTCCATTAGTGGCAATGAATGTTTATTGTGATACAAAACTTGTATCCTCTGTCAGCGTGGAATCTGTCAGAGAGAACAAAATAGACACCAACAACAACTAAAGGGAGAGATCGGTCTGAGAGACAGCTAGACAGCAAGAAACACAATTGGGGAAATTGAAGATAATAAATTGAACAGCATATTTATGAAAATATTCACTGTTAATATTATACAGAACAAGCAGATAGCGAAATAAACATCATGATTTTGTATGGATTCGACGACCAGTATAGAAAGTCAAATTAATTTTTTTTTATTAATGTATGAAGCTAATAAGCACGGTCGGCGATCGATTTCTATGATCAACAGAAGTAACTGGAGGTTAGAATTATTACTATTTCAAATTGTGTGGAATGAGGTGAATATAGAAATAGACCGAATGATATTCGTAAACTCAGCATTATTAATGGCGTACCACGATCGAGGGCGTTAAAATTGATACGACGCTAAGAATATATCCACCACGTCACTGAAGATGACTGTAGCAGTTTCAGCCGAATCGTTCGAAGATTTGAACTAAAGGTCACGCCAAAGCCCAGCAACCATTCAGAATAGCATTCTTTTTAGATTTATGCGTCTCTCAAATGTTCTGCTTTTGTTTTCAATAGGCCGAGTCAAAAAAGTTATATTAAAAAAGTCAAAATGTAGTTGTATCATTTCTTCGATGTTTCAATTGTTCAATAGAATAGAGGAAAACACTGAAGAGGAAAGTGAAGCAACATTTTTTGCCTACCCAGAAATATTTTCAAATTCTGTAATCATCGATCATGTTAAGAATTAAAACCACGTCATGAAACAATGATGTTATTTCAGACTATCATTTGCTTAGTTTTAGAGTTTGGTATTGTACCATAGAGTTCTCTAGAATTACACTTCAAAATATTCTTCAATATCTGCAGGTTCTTGAAAAGATCAGAATAATTCATGATTATAGTTGATATATACAATTCAAGACCCTGATTTGGTATTATTTCTTCTTTTCCCCAGAATTACCAATACCTACAAGTTAAATGAATATTTTAATATCTCATCAGGAAATGGCGAGCGCATAAATGTTTTCGAAGCAAACATTCAGTTTTTAAAAATCATTGTACATTTGTTATTCCAACAAACGGCTTCACAGAAAACAACTGAAAAAAACAAATTTAAATAAATTCTATACCCACTGAATAATCAATGATACTTCCTAGTTTCACCTCAAATGAATTGTTTATTATGTATTCATCAAGTTATAGGTCAAGATATAATTTTAGATGTGGGAACACGACATTAACTAGAAATTACAACCTGTTATAATTATAATGACCGCAATTATAGTTGCCATGCGATAAATACTTGATAATACTAGAGACGATTTTCTACGAAAAACGATGTGGGTATTTACAGTATCTGTAACTTGCAGGATGCCGGAGTTACATGAAAATATCAATCGATGCATCATTTCATCATTTTGAACCAATGGCAAGACTTTTTGAAAAAACACGCTTGATATATTCAAATAGTTACAAAAAATCTAACAAAATATTAAATCACCTACGAAAACAAAAAATTCAACAGCACAGATTCAGTTAAAATACCTATGTATTCTTGAAATTTTCTCATTGAATATCACTTTGAAATGTAGAATTTTCATAATAACCACTCGAACTGTGCTGCTATACAAAACACCACCGGCGATCGCGCTGGAATTTGAACCCTTTCCTTAGTTGATTTGGTTGAGAAGCGAACGTTCTACCATCTCGCCACCACGGTCCCAGCATATATGTCTTACAATCAGTTGAGAACATTCGTTACGGGTCCATCGTTTCAGGCTGCTGCGAATTTTGCCGTCAGATTATGGAGTTGTATCGAATATTGTACGAGACAGGCGTTCGAGACATGTTCGAGAATTATATCGAACCACGCTCAGGTTTTACTATGAATGCAGAGAATAATCAAAACCGTAGTCTTTAGCAAGAAAACACACTGACCGACCAGGATCGACCGTCCAGCAACGACCATAAATTGAAAGGGGTCAATGAAAACTTTCAAACTCACACTGCAATGTGAGTTTTCCGATAAGAATACATGTGTTGGAAATTTTGGTTGTAGTTGGACGATCGCGGACGATCGGTCATGGTTGCTCAGAGTGCTGGCTGCCTTAGGCTTGCCTAATGAAAGATTTTCCTTTGTTATATTTTGTATCGGTCGACAGGCTACAAAAACCACCAACCGAACGTATTTGGAAGGCTACATGCAGATAATATTTCAAAATAATGAAGGTATCTACTGAACGGTGCACTTCTCTGCATGACCGTACTTTAGAAGAATTTTCAATATACACTTTTCAGAACTCTTATGCTTTTGAAAGAATATTAATGAATTTTTATAACTTACCTAATATCCCAACTGTAGAATGGAACAAACTCAACAGTATCTCTTCTAGGATTGTCCTACGGATGCCGACCTGAAAAAAAAAACATTTGTCAGAAAACGTGATCAAAATTTGTCTGCAAAACAATGTTTAAACGTTACATCAAAAATAAAAATGTGCTCGGTTTTCTGCACACCAAAAACTATTTGAGATAACCAAAATAAAAAAAAAAAAGATCCCTAAAGAGCAGAAAATTTCCTAGAAAAAGTCATACCTCCCCGAACTGTACCGACAATAATTATAAGTTTAATTTAGAGGTAAAAACGGGTAGAGGCTCTAGCAGGCGCGCTGACTGAATCAAAATATAACTCTAACAATCCCCATTGTTAGCCGAGCCGGGCAAATTTATACTTGGCATGTAACAGTGGAGAAGTTATTTGGGACATAAAAATGGAAAAATATATTTTAACCGATAAAATATAAATATTAAGGAATGAACTGAACACAAAAATTAATAATTCGAATTTTTACCAGTTGAAAGTTACTATAAAAACACTGATAATTTCAGAACTGAACCAAGAATATTTTTTACTTTTTGGAGCTACTCTTGAAAGGGTTAAGAAACGATCCCTGCTGGGAAAACTAAAAAATTTCGATTTTTCATTTTTTTATTAACAATCGAATGTACCTATTCAAAAATACAAAAATAAAAAATGTGAATAAAGCAATCAGGATTATTTTTCAATTAATGTGTCTTATTACTGAAATTACTATATTATTTTAATTATTTTCAACTTCTATAATTTAAATAATTGTTATAAACATATTTTATATATTTTTTCCTTGATTCAAATAATTATTTAAAAAAAAAGTTTCTTTAAAAAAAATTATCAATAAATATTAAGGTAATATTTTTTAATATTTCATTTCTTTATTAAACAAATAATTTGTTATAAACAAATAACTTTTTTACTACTATACGTCTTTTTTGTAATTTTTTTTATTTTTTCATAATTTTTCAACATTGTACTCTAGGACTTGTCGCTTTCTTTCTGATTTTTTTCTCATTGTTTGGAAAAACTTATAAACTATTGAAGATACCACAAGAACACTTCAAGTCTTCTCCAAAGAACGTGATAAATAATGTTAAAAAAATGGTTAATTAACAAGCGCGGTTTTTGTCAACGAAAAAAATTTCAAAAGTCTTAACATTCGTTTATAT
This sequence comes from Chrysolina americana, assembly GCA_958502065.1. Lineage (NCBI taxonomy): Eukaryota > Metazoa > Arthropoda > Insecta > Coleoptera > Chrysomelidae > Chrysolina > Chrysolina americana. The sequence goes on along the minus strand of OY293411.1, from coordinate 10,795,557 downwards.
AACAATTATTAAAATAATGAAAGTTAAATATTAAAAAAATATATAGTTGAGATATAAGACAAAAAAATAATTAGAATTGAAACAGAAAAATTACGGTTGCTTTAATTACATTCTTTACTTTTTAATACCGAAAGAAAAAAGTGAAAATTCGAAATATTTCAATTTTTCAAACGGAGATCATTTTTAAACCCTTTCAAGACTAGCGCCAAAAATAAAAAAAAAACTAGGTTTTCAGTTCTGGAATAATCAGTGGTTATGTTGACTTTCAACTGGGAAAAATTAACTAATTAGATAACAAAATTGTTAGTTGTCGTTAAAATTGGTATTTCTGTCAACCGGCTGCACACTCACGAGCAAAACTCTCAGAAGTCTTCGAAAGACTTGTATGAGCTAGCTTTTAACGTGTGATGCCAAGCATAGTTAATAAAAAATTGGGATAATTATTTTTGACGAATTATTGTTTATTAGTGTGTATAGATAGTACCAAAATTTATTTATTCTTTATAATTTGTATTTAATAGGGTGATTTTTTCAATTAAGATTCTACGCGTTTTTAGCTCAATTTTCACCCATAAATTGAAATTATAAATACTGTTGGTACAATTCGGGGAGGTAATACTTATTTTTGGTAAATTTTCGGGATCTTTTTTCAAATTTTGGTTATTTCAAATAGGTTTTGAAATATTTTCAAAAAACCAAACCATTTTTTTGTCTTTTTCGTTATAACTTTTGCAATTTTGGTCGGCCGCAATTTTCCTCATTAAAATTTTTTACATGCCCTTTTGAATGGAATGAGATCAAAATCATAATTTTCGGTGAACCAAACTATAAGTAGGTGTGGGCCAAAATAGGACTAATTAAAATATAATTCAAAGAAACTAAAAAAACACAAAACTGAAAAGAAAAAATAATCGTTTACATAGGCAGAAAATTATAATAAATGAAAAATATTATCATCACTGTAAAAAAAAGCGAGCAACCCACGCTTTTTTCACAGTGACTTATATTCCTCATTAATTATTATATTTTGCCAATGTAACAATTATCTTTTTTTAGTTTTTTGAACTATATTTTATTATTTAAATTTTAGTTCTCAATTCATGATTACATTTTTGTTTCTCCGGAGAGAGCATGAAAAAAAAATAGCGACCCTATCCAAGGAAGGCAGCAGCGCATTAAATCACATCCACGAGGCGGATTTTTGAAATTCTGGCGAAGGCGTTCACACAGAGAGTATATGGGAGACAAATTAAATTATTCAAGTCCTGCGATTCTGATCAGGATAATGAGACAAACTCATGAAATTATCGTGTTGTCACCGGTTCTTGATAAGTGTACAAAGTTTCAACTAAATCTGTACGATTAAAGTGGGTCAAAATCGAGTGTGAAGGAATCGGTTACAAACATACAGGTAAAGCTAAAAAATAAAAGCGTGTAAAAAAACATCAATATATATCCGTGTTTGAATTTTCCGCATAGAAATGTGTGCAGTGAATTGGAAAATCGGCGAAACACAGCTGAAAACAATAAAAATGTAATCTACTGCTTGTTGTGACCTATTCTGTACTGTTGATTGGATATAACTGTGTTAGGAGAAGGCTTGGATTTTATTAAATACGCATTTTATTATTCATATAATATGGTGCCTTCTGTTAACAATTGCCGTATACATTTTTTCAAATTTTGGATCATTCATTTACGTGAATAGCAAATTACTCGAGATGACAGTCCTTTCCTACACTTTTAAAAAATCATGATGGAAATGTTATGAAATTCTGGAATTATTTCCAGTATTATGGGAATACATATACTACAAAATGGCAGACACTTTCAACCCTTTGTGCACTAACGGGACTTCAGATATGTGAACGGACCTGGAGGCTATATATTTGTAACATGATTTACGCAACCAAAAATACGACATGGTTGTGTTTTTAGGAACACTGATAATAACAGGTTTATTTATCCATGCTGTATGGAATTAATAAACATTTCCTACCCCAAGGAAATCAATCCACGTGGGTTTGCCGGCTGGTGAATATTCAATAACAACAATGCACACTTATAGCAACAACAGTATAGTTTTGTATTCAGTTACTTTAATGATTTTTTGAATTAACTATTGTATTTATTGTATCTCTTGATTGACTAATTATCCATTTCTTCACCTTATATTTCGAGAGGGAGAGTTCATCATTTTCATTTCGATAAGTAGTGTATACATTGAATATTCTATCCTATTGTTTTTCAGCTTTTGGAACAGTCACAGATTCTTGTCAATATCTTGTTGGATAGTTATGGAAATATTTTTTGGAATTTTTATCCCAAAATTGGTGTGACAGCCCCCGGCAATATAATTGACAGATATTAGTCTCTCGTCATATCTCAGTCCTTATACCAGTAACGAAAAATATTTATCTTGGGTATAGGCAAAACTAGAAGAGTAACAAGGAACGCCACCTAATCAAGAGACGCAGTGCTGTTCTCCCCTTCAGTTACCCCACTCGATTCTCCAACTGACTACGTCACTATGCCAGTTCGGGCGGCTATTGGATATCGCTTCGAGCTATTCGTAATGCTCTCTTTATATTTAGTACGCTATCTTTTTCGCTTTCATTAAATCCTAATACTCACGATAAATCATTTCCAATAGGTACTGCATAATAATATACAGTGTGCCCAAGATAAGAATGAACAGCATGGGGATATCGGAAACGGTAAGTGATACGGGGTCGATTAAATTAGAGAAAAGTAGCGCATTTATGTGCCTAATAATATGCCATTTAGAAAGTTTTAATATTCCGAGTAGTTTCGGAGATATCCGAGAAAAACCGAAATTTGAGAATTTCGTTTTTATTTTCTCCTAGCTTTATTTTCAAAGGAAATGTAAAACAAATAGCACTTTGCCATGGCCACTTTTTGAGGACTACACGATAACGTAAGCAGAATTTTTCTGCGACGTTTCGTCTTTTAGAAAACATCATCAACTTTGTATTTTTATATGGGCCGAAACTAAAGTATACCCTGTATACGACTCCATATTTCATTGTGAATACAGCAACGTATCAAACAATATGATTTCGGAACAATTTCTCGCGCAAAATGTAATTTAGTGATTACTTAATATGTTTTTCTTCAATTTTAGATAGTAGGCGCTGGAAAAAATGACATATTTTGGTACATGAAATAAATTGATTAGTCCTATTTATACTAAATTTAAACTTACCACTTTCCAGAATTTTTGCGTTGTTGAATACAAAGATGAGTCGCCAAATCAAAAGTTTACTTTATAAATGTAATTGTAATGTAATAACAAGGAGCTGATATGTATTACAGGAAACAAACAGAAACTTATAACAAGTGTTCAAATAACCCGCCGTTATTTTCTAAGCACAAGTACGCTCGTCTCACAGACGAATTTAAAACTTGAGTTAACATATTCGGACAAATATTGTTAAAGGAAGCAGTTACCAATCTTAGCAAATCTTCTTCATTTTGAAAATTATGATTAGAGTACACTTGATTCTTGATATGTCCCCAAAGGAAAAAGTCTAGTGGGGTTAGGTCGGGGGCCCTTGCAGGCCAGGGTGTATCACTATGAGTACCTATCCACTGTCCTGGGAAGCGACGGTTCAAATAATCACGAACAATTATAGCGTTATGTGCTGGAGCACCATCTTGTTGAAACCAGCAGCTGTGAGTAACCGCTAAAGGCAAATTATCTAGAGCATCTTCCAAATCATTTACTAACAAATTTATGTACCGCTCTTTTGTTAAATTGTTTCGGTAGATAAAAGGCCCAATTACATTCGTACCGAGAATCCCAACCCACATGTTAAAACCGAAACGATGTTGGTGTCTGGACACTTTGTGTACCCGCGGATTTTGTTGTGACCAATAATGAACATTCCGCCTGTTAAAAATGCCATTGTTGGTGATCATACTTTCATCAGACCAAATTATTTTGAAAGGGAAATTTTCATCGTCTTGGCATTTTCTAGTGTACCATTCACAAAAGGTTCTTCGCCTTGCATCATCACCTGGCCTGAGTCCATGACAAATCCTAAATTTATAAGGATGATATTTATTTTTTTTTAAAATGAAGTGAGCGGTGGATTTGGCAACTCCGGTATTATCTTCAATGGTGCGAGTAGATATCTCAGGATTTTCAACAACGGCCTGTAACACATCACGCTGACTTTCTTCATTAGATTGCTTTTGTCGGGAAACCACAGGTTTTTTAAATGATCCGTATTCTTTTAAATTAAAAACTAACCGTCTAAATATTGATTTACCAGGTTGTCGCCTCTCTGGATACTTATTAGAGTACGCACGTTCAGCATCAACACAATTTCTTTGGCACACAATGTAACATGACAACATATCAAATTTTTCAGTATTCGAAAAGCTGCCGTTTTCCATTTTTAACACAAATTAGGTAGGTAGCGAGATGTAAAAGTAGGAACGAAAATGTGTCAAAAATTCTACCAAACTACAGTATTATTATGACAACGGAACAATATGTGTCATTTTTTCCAGCGCCTACTATCTAAAATTGAAGAAAAACATATTAAGTAATCACTAAATTACATTTTGCGCGAGAAATTGTTCCGAAATCATATTGTTTGATACGTTGCTGTATTCACAATGAAATATGGAGTCGTATACAGGGTATACTTTAGTTTCGGCCCATATAAAAATACAAAGTTGATGATGTTTTCTAAAAGACGAAACGTCGCAGAAAAATTCTGCTTACGTTATCGTGTAGTCCTCAAAAAGTGGCCATGGCAAAGTGCTATTTGTTTTACATTTCCTTTGAAAATAAAGCTAGGAGAAAATAAAAACGAAATTCTCAAATTTCGGTTTTTCTCGGATATCTCCGAAACTACTCGGAATATTAAAACTTTCTAAATGGCATATTATTAGGCACATAAATGCGCTACTTTTCTCTAATTTAATCGACCCCGTATCACTTACCGTTTCCGATATCCCCATGCTGTTCATTCTTATCTTGGGCACACTGTATAAGTTCTCGAACATGAAAGACTTCCTAGAAATACTCTTAGTATGTTCGATATATATATACCAGACAAAAAATGGCTTCCAGATCATTCAATTAAGTTTTCAGAAAATTTTAAAAGTTTTATAACGTTTCCTGAACTCATGAATTTTCTATCGAATATCTGGTACGTCGTAACAATAACAGAAGTGGCAGTGTAAAATACCACATATACAAGTCGAACCAGTTTTGCGCAATAAAATTTGAAAAAAAGGACATCGAAGAAAATAGAAACCCGTATTTGAAGGGGTAAAGATGTATGCAGATTTACCAAGCTATGCTTATTCCCTTGGCGATCAATGTCCTTCATATGAGACTGTCAAAAATAGGATTGCAAGCTTCACAAGAGGTTAATTTTTCATTGAAGATGAAGAGCGATCAGGAAGGACAGTTTCTGTGTCCGGCCCTAAAAATATCGATGCAGTTCACGTCATGATTTTATCAGACAGTCGAAATGGGAATTTTTTGAAAGGTATAAAGGTTTGGCAGGTTCATTGAAATACCTTTAATAAATTAGGAGGAGAGTATGTCAAAATATTTTGACTTTCGAATTTTGTTTGGTTACAGTAGTAGGATACAAATTTGCGCGTTAACGGGACGTATTCCAACCCCCAACCTTCTGAAGGATATGGTTGAAAACAATTCCCACAAAAAATCATGAATGAAAAAAAAAAAAAACAGAAAAAGATAAAAGGAGCTAGAAACATACTCGAATATATAAACATTCATATAATCTGTCTAAACACTATTTATGACATCAAAAATATAACCATCATTGTTAGCAGAGCTGGCTAAATTTTAACTTGGCATGTATGTAAAAATCTTGCGGCGGTATCTCTTACGCCTTAAAACTTCCATACAGGTTCTTTTGCGAATTACTAATGTTTATATGGTAGTTTCAATACACAACAGCATATATTTGAACCTTTCAAAGTATTAGAGTAAAAGTTTTGCTTCAAGTATTATTTCTGTGGCGTTCCTTTGCATTTTGATTCAGAAAAGTTATAACTACATGTAAAGAAATCCGTCAATGCCATATTTCACTTGATGCTGCATTGAAAATGTCTCTTCTGCTAAAAGCATTGCATATATTCAAGCGAACTGAATATTATAATGGCATAATCTTTACAACTTGGTTTTCACCGCATATGAAGTTTCAGTTAATATTGATGATTATTGATGTGCGATATGCTCAAATTGGTTTAAGAGGATATAATTATTATAAACCTGAATCGACTTGCTTTGAAAGATTGAAATTGGCAGTCTCTAAAAATTTAAAATAATTTCTGGTCATTTGTTCAATTCGGAATCCATTTGTGCGAATTAATTTAGAAATTTGAGGAGCATTTGCCGACCATAGAACGTAACTTATTTGCATAACAAATAAAATAAATTAGCGCCGATCGCAGTTATTATTTGCTCTTCTTGGAATTATTATAATGTTTTTCTGTACAAAGCAATCTGGTGAACGGAAGAATCCAGAAAAATCTAGTCTGGACGAATTGTATATATAAGGCGACACATTTCACTCGAAGGGAAGTTTTGAAGAAGTCATAAGTGTTTGGAATATTTAGCTAATTTAAGCAGATCTGAGTGATTTATTAGTCAGTGCAATAGTTGATATTTTTATAGCGAAGGTAATAAAAACAGTTTAGTAGTGTGCTCGGCCTATTGTTTAGTAAAATAGTAACAATATCAATCGAGCAACTGTAATTATAATCCAGAATCTAATTTCATGAAAATAAGCACTTTGCTACTGCTAACAATCACTTTATTAATAAAAAACCTATATCTGTTGGTAAAACTTTCACATCCCGTTATTCATAAACAAATCTTAGGGAATTACATTTCTAAGACCTTCTTTAATAAAATATGACATGAAATCACTACCTGAATTTAATGAAATCGTTCAAGAAACATCAGCTATAAGGTATATAGGCCCCAAAACAGTGCCTTGTGTCATAGTTAATAACACGATAACCCTATTGAGACAAAAAATTCGACGCCCTCCTTTGAGAAATTGAAATAAAAGATTCGATGAAAATAAACACATATAAAAGTAATTTAGGTTTAAGTATGTAGATACTATAATGTTATCGTTAGTTTTGTGGAACAAGAAGCCTCTATTGTCTGACCTATCCTTGTACTAGTGAGAGGCAAAAACCTTGAAAGATGCATGTTTGCAGGTGGTCATTTTCAACCATATAAAAGATAATATTCAATTGTTTTATTATAATATTTTCTTGTAATTATTATGCCCCTGAGGAACACTGCAGAAATGGACGTCAGATATAATCCAATGTTCGTAGAGGAAAGTAATTGTTTTCTGTCAGATATATGCCTAATATTTCTCCAATTTGAAATATGCATTTAGCGCTGGACTAGTTCATAGATACTTCAACTGAATACTGAATAATCTTTGTACATTTAATCTAATAAACTCCGATTGGGCGAGTAATAGACAATTGAAGTTGCAAACTCAATAATATTTTGATAAAGTTTCAATTAAAAACTTGTTCGTAGTTAAATTGAATTCTGTTGCGGAAGCTTAATCGGATTACTCGTTGAATTCCACAATCCACCGAAATTCCTAATGTTCTTGAACAATATCCGAGATTAAATTTTGCATGCTTTTGAAAAAAGGTTTACAATATTATTTATTATTAATATTTATTATTTAACATTTTCAAGTTGGTATGATAAGGAAAATTTCATTTGAAATATCGTGGGAAAAATTGCAAGAAGGTCGGAATTGTGGTTATTCGTTTCCAAACCTGTTCCTCTCATTAGGAAAAATGAGGTTCGGCAAGTCCCAGGCTGGAGACGAATGACCGAGTTCCATTTGTATTGTTCTCCACGCAGAATTTATCAACTTATTTGATAACAAACAAGGTGATTTTGGTTGTGTCAATATCGAAAACTTTTTCAACGTCAAACTATATACGAGTCCGGCTAAGTCATTAAAAAAGAATATCGGAAACGTTCTAATCGACGTTTTGTACAATCATTCGATATTCCGCTCGAAAATATGATAAATGATACAAACGGTAAATATCGTTATCGTTGAAATTTGCCTCAATTACGGAACGGTCATTTAGCTAGCAAACCTGGTATTTTCTCCGTTTAATTGAAACTGCTATTACCGGTCGAAACTACGTTTTCCTCGTGAACGATATTCGATAATGTTTCATAAAACGTTTGAAAATGCTTCGTTTCCGTGACATGGAAGGTAAAAACCTAATAATCGATTTTCGAACGAAATGGACAATAAATGGGATTCATTAAATCGTGCTGAAATGGAAAAAACTGTTGACATTTCAAATCTGAATACCTTTGGCTAATTTGTAGTAGTTTCAAGTTCATATACAGAGCATATCAATGAAACACTACCACACAGTAAATATCTTGAAATGTACATGTATAGAAAAAACACAATAAGTCGTCAAATAGTAATTTATCAAACAAGTGCAAAAAGTAAGGGCTTATCGCACTCGACGTGAAATTGTGAACACGTTGAGTGCAATAAACATTTTTTGCACGAGTTGCATACAACATTTTTTCTACGTTCATGCAAGAAGCAAAAAATTATTTATTCAGGTGCGGCACTAGGTGAAGGAAAATGAAATACGCAATTTAAATAAATAATTCTTACTATCGATTTCATGAGCATCATCTAGATTTCCATTAATATTACTCATTTTAGAACTTTCAGTTCTGTAATTGTCAGGATTTCAAAATTTGTAATATATGCTGATGACCTGAAAGTGTATATGAAAATAAGCAATATATAAGATTACGTACATTTTCAGGAAGATTTAGATAGACTTTATGACTTCTGTTTTGTGAATAGATTATTCGTAAATGTCAAAAAATGTCATCAGATCTTGTTTTCTCGATGCTAAAGTCCTCCTACTCAGAATGTATTCCTAAATAATCAAATGATCCCCCGAACCAATCTAGTCCGTGATTTAGGAGTATTGATGGACACAAAACTAACGTTTGAGCACCACATTGATGCAATGGTTAGGAAGGCTCTTAGAACTCTTGGATTCATCCTCAGAAGTTCTAAAAGTTTCCGTAACCACAATTCTATCATCACTATGTACAAATCACTAGTCAGACCAATTCTTGAATATTGTTCATCGGTATGGAATCCAATATATGAAAAATATGTCACACGGATTGAATACGTCCAAAAAAAACTCATCAACAACCTTAACTTCAGATATTTCCAATATCGACACTATGTTGATTATAATACAAACTTGAAGTTCTACAAGTTAGAACGTCTTCTCTTGAGGAGAGAATATGTGGATATTTTATTCACGTATAAAATATTCAATATTATTGATTCTGAATCTTCAATTATGTATTTCAATCTGAACTGTCAAACAAGAATTGTGAGGACTAGACTAACTTTTTATCCACCAATTTATACAACCAATTACTACAGTAACTCACCTGTAATACGATGCATGAATTCTTACAACATAATATGTCACTTTGAAATTGATATCTTTCATAACTCTCTAATAAATTTCAAAAAAAAACTGAAAAATTTTTTGCTGCAATTTTATAATAATCTCCCAAACGAATAGTTTTTCTTTCTTTTTATGTTTCCTATTTAAGCTTAACTATCTATTCATTGTAATGTTTTAATTGACACAACTTGTTATCAGCTATCATATATTTGTAACTTTGTGCTGTCCTGTTATTGGATGAACTCTAATAGGTTCATCTGTTGGATAGCCATGCACTTCTAATAAATAAATAAATAAATAAATAAATAAATAAATAAATAAATAAATAAATAAATAAATTAAAATTTGACTGACGTTTACATAACCACAGTTCCATTATAAAAATCAAAATCACTGTAGCCATGAGCGCGTATGTTATCACGAGGTGTGGTCATAGTACAGACAGTTTGCTCTATGCAGGTAGACGGTTTAGAACATAGCGGATCGGTTTTGATTATGGAGTTATTCTCAGGAAGGCATTATTTGTTCACATACAAAATAATATAAAATATGTAGCTGTTTAAAATGTATGGCCAATCCCACAGAATATCGCTAAATATGTAGTGGGTTTGAACATTTATGTTTATCATGATGACAACAAGTTGAAGTGCAATGACAGATGAGTGCAATAATAATAATAATAATAATAAAGCGTCTTTGTTCACCATGAGATACAAGAAATAAATAGTAACATATTGCGTAAGCCTAAGAAAATTTCATAGTGAATAGTGTCAGCTTTCGCTGTTTTTAAACTCAACCTTGTAATAAAAACTTTATTGCACTAGTGCAATAAAGAGTTTCTTTTTCTACTGAATATAGTCCAATAAAGTTTTGCTTTTTGTATGAATGTAGAAAAAAACACATAAAGGCGCTATTTTTCAAGTCCTACCACTATTTGCATCTCAAAATCGGTAAATGTTGAAGTTGCCTATTTCAGTGAAATATAAAATGATGTTTCCAAACTTTTCTTTGTTCCTCATCGGGAATATGGAAACTTGTTTGAAATATGTGGGACAAAGAAGAAAGTTTCCGTATTCTTATAAATGAAGGCCCTATCACAAAGAAAATAACAGTCCATTTCGGATTTCCCCATGTATTTTGAAAACAATATGTCATATTTTCGATTTGGAAACTTCATTTCATTATTCACTGAAATAGACAATTTTCCTCTATATTAAGCAGCTTAAGTATCATTTATCATTTTGAAGATGTCAATAGTGGTACAACAGAAAAAAATACGGCCTGTAGCTTCCCTTCCTTATTACTCTGCGGTCCCGGTCAATTTTTCAAATAGAACAACTTGTTTTTTTACAAGCATATAAAAATATTAAATTAATTTCTAATTTATTTTTATAGTAAATTATGTCACTACCGCCAAGCCAACTCTGTATTTTCTACACTCGGCCTGTTTCTAATTAACTGCCATTTCTGATCAAGACTCCCGCATTTATATCAGTAGGCTTCTGTCGGATCATTTCAAAAACGCCGAGAGACGACAAGAGAGGTCGCCGTTATTTAGAACAGTTCGGAGCACAACGGTCAGGTCCGGTTACCGCTCGTTACAGGATACATTGTGATTCATTTGGAAGTCATGAATTATTTTTCTAAACTCCAAAACGCTCCTCAAGATATTTTCATTAAATTTTGTATAAATCAAACTCATTTAATAAAAAGAATTAACGTCTCAAAGTAGATTATTCTTGATTTATGAAGCATTGCTTTAGTAAACAAATTGCTCATTATTTTTCAATACGCCAGCGCTCTCGATATTAAAAATTTAAAAATTTTAAAATAAAATTAGAACAAAAAAAAATAATATAAAAAATGGAGCTTATAGTATTCGCCGCCAGGTTAATTATATATTTGAAGGAAAATACGGCTTATTACTTATTTTATACATTCAAGCGGATTATTGAAGATATAGTAATAGCTGGCAATGATCTACCAAGGTCAAGTTATTTTGATGAATACATTTTCATATTTTGCTGCATAATCTGTTGAAAGTATGTTGCGAAGGAAATAAAAATGGGGGAAACAAATCTACTTTGAATTTTGGAAATATATTAATTAATTTCACGGCTAGACATACGTTAAGATAATAATAATAATAATAATAGTCTTTATTGGAAAAAAATGGGATACATTTTTACCAAAAGGCGAAGTTCAAATCTGCAATACACGTACTGCAGCTTTGCTTGTTACTATGGACAACATGCAAATAATTTTTTTGCTTCCCTTAGTAATTATTTGGACCCAGTAGAATGGATACGATATTAACTAATATTAATGTCAATAAATCCAAAATCACCTCTGAAACAGCGCTGTTCGAATGGTAAATCAAATTGAAAGATATTTAAGATTCAATGTAAAGATGCAATTGAATATAATTTTAAATCAATCCGACTACTCATCCAAAGTTGTAGAAGTGGTCATTACCGCGATATAGTTATCTCTTCCAGTTCTTATATTCTAGTGAATTTTTTTAAAAGGAATTCTGCACGATGGCACACATTTTTCCTTAAAATACTGTAGACCTTTTTTTCAATTAGGTATAAAATGCCTCTGCGATCAAAAATTTCTCCAAGAGTAATGAATACCTAAAAAATCAATTAATTATCTCATTGTTGACGTTTTCGATGAACTATGAAGATTTTGCTGCTCAATTATACAGTGTCCGGCATAAAATTCGCAGCATATGGAAAACTTATTTATTATTGATTTCCCAAAAAAAAATCATTCGTGATAAAAACCCCTGCTTCGTCCCAAACCTGAACTGCAAACACCAAAATTGAATTTAGTCCTTCCCTATACAAGGGAAACAGAAAAGCATGCTTTGTTTTCAAAATAATATGATCCCATTACTTTATTTCTCACGGTAGAATTCAAATCATAGTCATCTATGACCAATTTCATATTCCAACTTTGTTTCCGAGTTTTTCCTCATCGCCTTGTACAACATAAGAAATATTATGCTAGACGAATGGTATATTGTTAGATATAATGATCTAACTCTCTGATTGTTTTCTCATTTCTCCCTCTTATCAGAAAATTACATTAATTGAATTATGTGACGGAATTTCACAAAATAAAACTGCTATGAACTGGTTATGATTCGAATTTCCGTATTAAAATTCGATTTTGAACAATATTTCCACATGAATTTGAATTCTACCGTGAGAAATAAAGTGATGGGATCATATTATTTTGAAAACAAAGCATGCTTTTCTATTTTCCTCATACAGGATAGTATAAATTCAATTCTGGTGTTGGTAATTCAGATTTGGGATGAAGCAGAGGTTTTTAACACACATGACTTTTATTGAGAATACAGTGATAAAAATGTTGCGAACTTTATGCCGGACACTGAAGCACTGTTTTATTTTATAAATTCGTTTAGAACAAAGATGAGAAGGAACATCCAAAAATTTCAAGAAGACTTTTTGATGCCAACAAAAAATACTAAATCTCTTCCAAAGTGAAAAACTGCAGCCACAGAAATAATAATGAAACTGATTGAAGCAATCACGACCCAGTTAGCATTACTTCAAAAGTGATTTCAACTACCCTAGAACGGTACTCCGGCCATCACATTTTTTATCAATATGTACTAAAATATTCATTTCCCCTTCTTACTTCCATCAAAGAAAAATAAAAGGAAACAACCAACAGAACAAAATGACTGATATAATACGCCAGTAATTATAGTGAATACCAAATAGAAAGCAATCGCTATAACGTTTCATCCGTAATTCATTTAAGAGAAAGGAAGACTTTGCCGGACATATAAGTAGGAAATTGCGTGCGACATCGAACTATTTTTACCGATAGGAGGTAAAGGCAGCTCGGAGGAAAACTCCCCGCGAAGTTGTACAAAGTATCGGCAAGGGCAAGAGTTGTCGATTCGATAGTGGTCGACTGCCAACCAATAATCATTTCGGCGGTAAATAAATGATGAGCCACCACACATTAAAAATGCAATAGCTTCGATCGGGAAAAAGGCGTTTCTATTTGACGTTGTGATAGTTCCGTTGCTAAGATACCGATTGTCCTACACGCGATACCATCGTCAACCGATGAGCAAACGATAACACAGATTACGATGTATTTCTAAAAACGAAAAACAATGAAATAAAACGATATATAATTCGAATGGATTACGTTCAATGCCGATGTAATTCACGACAAAAGTCAGAAAGGCCAGAAATTAAAAGGCAACACCGGACCAAATCGTATCAAATATTTGGAAATACTACCCCTCTATGGAAGGAATCTGTGGTGCTGGTGAATTTTGAAAAAGACATAGCTTGAGAAAGAAGCAGCAATCAACTAGAAATATCACCATATTCCTAACAATTTTCCATTGATTTTCATATGACCTTACAAGATTTTTCCTTCGGTACCTAACGTAACACCCTACCTAAGTTCTTCACGAGAAGACTTTTTTGTGATAAAACTCCATGCGACCAAACTACAAGCAAGTCTTTTCTTTAGATAAATGCAGTATTTTCTCTAGAATTAATTTAATTTTCACTTTTTCAACACTTTTTCGGACAAAAAATTGTTTTGGCCCTGTTTATACAGAGCAATTCAAATTCGACCCCCACCATTGGGATCTCCCAAACTACAGGATACGTCGAATCTTAAATCGGGGCAAAGTTGCGTATTCTGGTGCTTAACAAAATACTGTTTTGGAACTTGGAAAATTCCGAGTATTTCCGGAAATATCGGGAAAAAACTGAAAATCGGAATTTTCGTTTTTGTATTTTTTTCTATCATTATTTGACAACATAGCTCAAAACCAAAAGTACATTTTCATTGATACTTTCTTTCAGCTACACGTTTTCATGTTCAGATTTACTATCCGACGTTTCGTCTTCTGGCATTCATCATCAACTTTTTTTCTGTTATGGGCGCCATATTGGTTTTTATACAGAAAAATAGTGATTCTTATTCTGATTTCATTGATGTATAATTTGTTATGATTTGCACTTCTGAAACCACAGATATTAATGTTTAATGAGTTCTGACAACTAGTGTTTATCAAACAAAATTTTTCGATGGAGTCATGACCATCACAGAAATCAGAATGAGAATCACAATTTTTCTGTATAAAAAACAATACGGCGCCCATAATAGAAAAAAAAGTTGATGAATGCCAGAAGACGAAACGTCGGATAGTAAATCTGAACATGAAAACGTGTAGCTGAAAAAAAGTATCAATGAAAATGTACTTTTGGTTTTGAGCTAGCTATGTTGTCAAATAACGATAGAAAAAAATAAAAATGAAAATTCCGATTTTCAGTATTTTCCCGATATTTCCGTAAATACTCGGAATTTTACAAGTTTCAAAACAGTATCTGTTAAGCACCAGAATACGCAACTTTGCCCCACTTTAAGCTTCGACGTATCTCCTGTAGTTTAGGAGATCCCAATGGTGGGGGTCGAATTTGAATCGCCCTGTATACCTTCTGAAAAGCCCTTCATCGAACACAGTTTTCAAACTTTGGAATTTTACTTTAATTTCCACTTTTTCAACTTTTTTCCGGTAAAACAAATTAAATTGACTCTCCATATTTACCTACCTTTTCAATAATTCTTCATCGACCACCTTTTGAAAATTTATTTATTCTATTATATATCTCAATTCCTTCATAAAAAATTAATGTTTTTTCAAAATTAGATTTTTTGTTAAAATTGTTATAATTGATATTTCCGTCAACCAGTTGCACACCCTTAAGAGTACAACCCTCAAAAGTCTTCGAAAGACTTGTCCGAGCTAGGGAAGACGCAGCCCTTACCTTTTAACGTGTGATACCATGCACGTATTGCGCTTATTTTATTTTATTTATATTTCTTGTTTTATGGTAATGCATTTTTGAAATATGATCAAAAGCAATATCCAAATGTTTTTTTCCTGGGTCAACAAAATGAATAAAAAGAGAAATTTTTAATTCATATAATGAACGAAGATTCAGTGAATTATTCGGTTTATATCATTTGATTGAAGGTTCTGAAAAGGGCAATTTGTTTATGCATTTTATCGCTTTGTTATGCAAATTTTGTAGTGGTTTCAAAATAGAATTTTTTGCTGAGCCCCAGACAGAAATAAGGTATTGTAATTTAGAATAAATTGAACTGAAATATATAATTTTCAAACATTTCAGTGGTGTGTATTGTCTTATTCTGAATAGTATTCCAATCAAAGGCGAGAGTTGTTTTCTCAGATTGTTGAATTGACTGAACCATGAAAGTGTTGTGTCGATATGCAAACCTAAAAACTGTGTGTTATTGGTATAATAAATTGATGAATTTTTGAATTTAAGTAGTCTTAGAGAACCCGTTGCAATACTTCGATTAGAAATAAACATAATCGATGATTTTGAATAATTCAATAACAATTTATGAATAAGTAGCCAATGAGATATGATTTGAAGATCGTATTCAATATTAGGTAGAATTTCTAGTTCATTTTCTGCAAAATATACGACTGTTGTATCATCAGCAAAAAGTTTAAATTTACCTTTCAATTTGAGCTCCGATATGAGATATTGGGCTGAATCTTGGTATATAGGTGTCGAAAAATAATCTAATGGTTCTTGTTGAAATTTTGACCCATTTAGCAGAGCATAGTAGGATTTGGAAATAGGAATAATTCATGTGTCAACATCTTTGGATAAAGCTTTAATGCAGTATGCATATGCCATCAACATATGCTTTATTCCTGAACAGATATTATGGTATATGCCCTGTTTTCAGATCTCCCATTCGAGATCAACTTCAACTGTTCGCATGGATAGTTAGTTACACAGGCAAAACATAAAGGTACGGTACACTTCACGATATAGTCGCGATAATTTCCTGGGTAAATTTGATCCCGACTCAATTCGGCTAATAGGATCACCAACGTCAACAGAACCCTCTCGACATTCCAATGAAATTACCTTCAGGATAAAAACTCCTTCAATCAACAGATCGGAACAGAACAAACGAGAGACCGAAATCAAGGATAATCGACAACTCCAGTTAAGTAAATTCCGGCGAATTGTTAATTCAGCAGTTAATTCGGGATGATTTCGTTCCCGAATATTCGACGGCGCCGGACATTTAGACAAATTTGCATTCGACGCTGAAACCAATTATCCACGGGAGACTGAATAGAATGCATGGATAGGTATCTCTGGGGTGAATGATATTTCTCCGCTTCATTTCGGTACTCGAATGTACGTTCGACGAACGCTGGCCGAAATGAAACAGAAATGTAGCGCTTTAAACAATATCAAACCCTGATCTTCATCTTCAAAAATATAGAAGAAAAAAACTTAAAAGCTTTCATGTAAAATAAACACATTGATTAAATAATCAAATGGTAATCACTGATTATTCTGGCAAACTTTATTCTCATGAGTAACATGAACCATTACATGCTCGTTGAATAATATACCATATCTTCAAGTACTCCTCCGATCAAATAACACAACCTAGATGAGTAACTCGCCGCACACGCATTAAAATTTGTGTGTAAGGAACATCTTCGCCCAACGGCAGTGTCGTGCGTTGTCAACAGAAATATTGAGGTTCAATAAAATAGAAATAATGGAAACCCAATATGGAATGGAAACCTGAAATTATGATGGAATAATCTCTACAGGATTTTGAGAATAGCCTATGCTTTAATCGACATGTTTCTTCTGATCCATTATTTTTCTCCTTTCCAATTTGATTTCCCATTCTCGATAGTTACGACACTGGTAGCTTACCTATGAAATGACATATTTTGACTTCCAGCTTCAAACGGTCTTTTACACATTTCACAATGCTTCCATTGCTTAATAATTAAAACTAACGATAGTTCAACACAAATTAACTCAGAATTTACCCTTTACTCACGAAAAAACACTCCAATAAGTCAAAGACGACCAAAAACAGAGATATTTTGTTGTTGTTCTGTCATATTTGAAATTTGATATTTCAAATACAGCGCTGCCGTACTGACCAGACCATATCGACAACGAAGATGAAATATATCGGTTTTACATGCTCCCAACAAGATGCAATGAACATTTCCATTGCCTGCTCATTGCTATACCGGGTGACTACGGAAGTATTGCCTACGGAATATCTCAGTTATTGTATGAAGTAGGTTTGTGAAATTTGGAGCGTCGATATAATGACATAAGAGCTAGAATTTGAGCATATTGACATGTCGAAGTTAACTTCCGGTCTGACCGGAAGTAACATCAACTTTCTTATTTTAAATGGAAACCCTATTTTTTTTTTCTTTTCCCTATATTCAGCATTCAATTCCCTTTCTAATGACATATCACAAGTTGGTATCTAACCAGAAACTAGATCAGAAAAAAATTATTATTGAAATTCACCGAGTAGGCCGTGGAAGCAAAATGAAAGCCAAATATTGAAAAGTTGGCTATGGAAACCATACGTCACTTGATAACAGTTGCTACTACTGTGATATTTTATTTTCATTCGTCGGCGTTATAAAATGCCGCCAAAAAAAATATTGGAAAAATTGGGAAAAAAACAATACTCTGTAGGTCCATAACTTAAATAGGAACATACAACTTTTTCTTGCCTGTACTATTCAGCATAACCATTCCTTTCTAATGATATAATAGAAAGTAATTTTTTGAAATGAAATACCAAAAAATCCAATTATTATTCTTCGAATAACAAAACAGATTATCGCCATACGCAAAAATAACATTAAAAATAATGTGGAATGATAAATTATATTCTTTAGGTTCTAGGTTAAATAGGAACATAAACGTACTTGGTCTGTGCCATCGTCCATAGATATTCTAATATCTACCTATGGACGATGTTTGTGCTATTCAGAATAATCATTCCATTGCAATAATCATTCGAACCAAAATATTAACAAGTAGACTGATTAAGATGTATTTTGGAATGAAACAAAAAAGAAACGAGAGCTCTCACGAACGCTGCTATCCATATTATTTTGACGTTCGAAGTAGTGTTTTTGATTCTGCCATTTTAAAAGGGTTTGGAAATCGAAATCAGTTAGTGGAATATTCAAAAAATGTCCCGTTATTCACGAACCGAACAAATTGACATGTATCTCATTTATGGTGAATGTTTAAAAAATTCTTATGCCGCTGAACGATTGTATTTAGAGCGATATCCAGGGAGGCAGCAGCCGTCAAGAAGGTATTTCCAGTGGCTTGAAGAAAAATTAAGAACTGAGCCTGATGTTCACGAAGAACAAGAAGCATTTGTCATTAATGAGGAAACTGAAATTAATGTATTAGCTTCAGTACAATATGATAGCACAATTTCCTCAAAGCAGATTGGCGCCGAATTAGCTATAAGTAAGGACTCTGCTAGGAACATTTCGAAAAAACATCGATTTAAATCCTTCAAGTATCAGTTGCATCAACATTTGTATGAAAATGACGGTGAAAGGCGCCTGGGATATTGTAATTGGTTTCTTCGACAAAATGCTGAGAAACACCTATTTAACTATTATATCTTGTTTACGGACGAGTCAAGATTTACCAACAATGGATTATTTAACAGGAATAATACAAGGTAGGTATCGTACTTTATTTGGATTATTGTCGATAGTCGAAGTGTAAAGTGCTAAAAGTGTGAACGGTCCTTTGTTTCAGGTACTGGGCGATAGAAAACGAGCACCGGTTTCGACAAGGTGGCTTCCAGGAGAGATTTGGTGTGAATGTTTGGGCAAGAATAGTTGGAACTCATATTGTTGGCCCCGTTCTTTTTCAAGGCCAACCAACCGGAGAGAGATACTTTAATTTTTTAACGAATGAAATTTCGGAATTCATTAACAACCTTCCAGCGGAAATAACTGAGAGAATGTACTTCCAGCAAGATGGCGCCCCTCCGCATAATTCAAGAATAGCGAGAAATTATCTTCAAAATCGCTTTCAAGAGAGACTTATAACAACCCATGGTCCAGTCAGGTGGCCACCAAGGTCACCTGATCTTCCTCCGTGCGACATTTTTCTATGGGGACATCTTAAAAATAGGGTGTATTCCACACAGCCTACAACTCTACATGAGCTAGAAGTAAAAATTCGTAGAGCTTTCCAAGATATCACGTCCCAAATGTTGAGAAACGTTTTTCATGAAAATATCACCAGAGTCAATAAATGTATTGACGCTGAGGGAATGCATTTCGAACATTTGTTTTGAATTCATTTTATCTTTAATCCTATCAATTTGAATTTTTTTTTTCGATAAATCTGTTTTTTTTGTTATTTGAATAATAATAAATGGATTTTTTGGTATTTCATTTCAAAAAATTACTTTCTATTATATCATTAGAAAGGAATGGTTATGCTGAATAGTACAGGCAAGAAAAAGTTGTATGTTCCTATTTAAGTTATGGACCTACAGAGTATTTTTTTTTTCCCAATTTTTCCCATATTTTTTTTGGCGGCTTTTTATAACGCCGACGAATGAAAATAAAATATCATAGTAGTAGCAACTGTTATCAAGTGACGTATGGTTTCCATAGCCAACTTTTCAATGTTTGGCTTTCATTTTGTTTCCACGGCCTACTCGGTGAATTTCAATATTTTTTTTTTGATCTAGTTTCTGGTTAGATACCAACTTGTGATATGTCATTAGAAAGGAAATTGAATGCTGAATAAAGCGAAAAGAAAAAAAAAATAGGGTTTCCATTTAAAATAAGAAAGTTGATGTTACTTCCGGTCAGACCGGAAGTTAACTTCGACATGTCAATATGCTCAAATTCTAGCTCTTATGTCATTATATCGACGCTCCAAATTTCACAAACCTACTTCATACAATAACTGAGATATTCCGTAGGCAATACTTCCGTAGCCACCCGGTATATTTCATCCAAGACAGTATTTTTGGGATTTCGTTGCCGACAGATATTAAAATCTAGCTGACGTGCTTATTGTATCCTTAAAAAATTGCGACATGGCAATAATGTCATGATTCGAGGAATGACATTATGAAAAGATGTTACCTTCAGTTCTATTCGAGTATTACTCATCTAGGTTGTGTTACTTAATAGGAGAAGTAATCCTTATTATTGTAAATAATGCTAATATTTCTGGGTTTAATGAATAACTTTACTATTTTTGTTTGAAATAAGTGGATATATAACTGTGGTATAACTAATTAAAACTGAAACGTTGCGGTCTCTTCACTTGTCTACCGGCTCTGGTTACTGTAACGACACCATCGTCTGTACTCGACATTTTTTCTTTCTTCTCTCGTGCTTTCTCTGTGATATTGTTCTCTTGCTGTTGACTTTTCTGAATCTCATTTCCTCGTGTCTCTTCTGTGCCAAACTTCATATCTGCCATCTCTGTATGAAATTGTGTCGTAGAATTTTCTCAGGATTTCTTCGTATATAGCTTCCTTTGTCTTCACTACTGATGGATCCCTAATCACTAACACGTCTAGATTCCATAAATCAGTTATGGAGTATTTATCAGAAAAACCAGAAAATACGTGCATATTACATTTGGGAAAATATTTACCCATGATTGTCCACCCAAATCTAGTTTCAACAGCTGTAAGTCCATCATTTATGTTTTTTATGTTGCCTGTCAATAGAGTACCCAGTACATCTGCTCCTAATAATACTTCAATTTCACAAGGCACATCATCGAACCCATTGTCATAAATTATTATATTATTATTTTTCAAATAGTTTAAATATGTAATATCGTCTAGTCTTGGAATATTATTACATATTTTATTCTGTTCTAAGACATCTAACCGGCATTCAAAAGAGTTTTTGATATTCTTAATGACAATATTATATAAAGCGCGCAGTTGAGGTGTTGAAACATGACCACCAAAAACACCCTGTATAATTTTTTCTTCACCTGATTTCTTTAAACGCATTTGCTTGGTCAAATGGGATAGAACATAAGAGCGTTGAGATCCCGAATCTAAAAGTGCTCTCGACAACCTTTCTTTACCTTCACTGACAACCTTTACAATAACTGTTTGTAGAAATACTGAAGGTGTAAAATTGCTCATGAGAACGTTATCTGTTGTGTCGGACTGAATATTTTCAATGCTCAGAACACAATCAACTTTGTTTTCTTTCTTTTCATTGTTATTGATTTTAGTATATAAGTCAGGAAACATAATTGAATAATGTTTTTTCGAACATATTACACATTTGACATATGCTCTACAATTTTTTATTGTGTGATTTTGTTTAAGGCATGCAAAACAACCCCTTTTCTTCGTAATACAGTCTTTCTTTTCATCGAAAGAAAATCCCTGAGCCTTTATGCATTCCTGACTCAAATGTGATTTATCACAAAATAAACAAGTTGGAATTGTCTTACTCTTTCCTAGTTCCTTCGCGTTTCCAGAGTATAGGGCTGATGCTGTGTATGGTTTTCTACTCTCACCCTGTTTCTGTGTTTTCAGAACGTTACCCTTCTGATGGTTTAGCTCATTTCCAAATCCTTTCTGTGCCAAGTTGATCCTCTCCTCAGATTCCACTTCACTCCTTAAAAAATCCAATAACATTGATAAATAATCGGAATAAGTGTTATTAACCTTTGTATCACCCTGTATACTATTTGTTTGTTTGATTTTATTGACATTTCTATGTCTTTCCCTAACCTGTATCAAATCGGCTGGCAAAGCAGATTCAACTAATGGTAGTAACATTGACGCGTATTTTTCCTTGTTAACTCTAAAGTTTCTAAATCTCGGAGCTGAGTTTCTAATTTATCGTATAGACTAGATAATGACATACCTGGTTTCTCCTTCATGGCTTGTTCCAATACTAAATTAAGAAGCTCTCTAACATATACCTCAATAAGTAGTTCATCTCTAGCGAACCTTGCTTTCAACTGGTCAATGGCGACAAGATAGTTTGCTCCAGATGGTGGGAATCTTTGGACTAATTCAAAAGCTGGTGAATGCTCTTCCATAGATTGCAGTAGGTACTGGAATTTATCCTCAACGTCTATGTCTTTATCTTCATGTATTTTTCTATACTGACCCCAAAAACCGATCCAATTCTTGATATTTCCGTCAAATTTTCGTAGCTGGATTTTTGGCAAATTGAATTTCCTCTTATTTTTTCCGTTCGAATAGCTCCTGTCCGTATGAATATCTTCGTCAAATCGTCTCAGTAGATATTCACATTTGGATTGATATTCAAAATATTTGTCTCTATAAGATTGGGTTTCTTGGTATTCTGTAACTAGTTCGTCTGCGAGCTCTTCGGAAAATAAAGTTTCTTTCAGATTATCGTCGAGGCAGCTCAATCTTGTAGTGGTATCCTCCAGGTTCTTTAGGAGAGACTCCAACTGGTATTTCTCAATGTGCTTTCCTTCTTTGATTTGAGTCTCCAATGAATCAACTTTCTCACAAATGACGTTTTCCTGTCTTCTGGTAAAACCCCTTTCTCTCTTAATGATTTCCATTGCGGGGTCCTGTCACGGTCGCCAAAATGTAAATAATGCTAATATTTCTGGGTTTAATGAATAACTTTACTATTTTTGTTTGAAATAAGTGGATATAATTTGCCAGGTTTTTTTTGACAATCCATAATAATCTTTTTTTATAAATATATGGAGTCGTCAAGTGAAACATTAAACAACATATCATAAAGAGAGTTTTTTCAGAAAATGAATATTAGTTCCATTCCTGACAATTATATTTCGATTTATATTACATTCGATCAACCATTCTACACCTCTAACAGAAGTATTACTTTAGAGGAAGATTTCTATTCAATTTAAAGCCAAATGGATAAATACAGGGCTGATATGTATGGAAATAGTCGATAATCACCTAAAATGAAATTAGCTTATCGAAATAGTCAAAGTCAAAATATACTTTATTGTCGGAAATTATAAAAAAACTTATAGACAAAGCTTTTTGGTTTTGGATTAACAGCCAGTTCCATAATCAAAATTAAAGTCCCCTTTATTTGAAAAAGGACCTTTAATGACCTTTATCGTAGAGTCGACTTTGAATAAAGGAGTCTTTAGGGTGTTGATTATGGAACTGGCTGTAAGACACAAAAGTTTTAAGGTTGCTTTTCCTTTGATGCAACACCCTGTACATTATACGTATTTATATTCCGCTTATATGCTACAAAGTAAATAATAAGACGTTCAGTTTAATTTATCACGACCTGCTAAACGTGAAATCCTACAAGCACAACCCGAAAAGAGAAAATCTATGCGATGGCCAGATTACATGACGAAAATGAACCGGAAGGACTTCAAGAGAAATTATATCACATTTTGGCGTTTGAATAAGCTTGGCGCGGAGGGGAAGCAGCTTACTGCAAAACACTTATTTCGTATCTGAAATTGAAAATAATGGAAAAGAAACTGCACGTATCGAGTATAATTCTTAATTTTCGAAAACAAGACAAGCCGGTAACTATAAATTATGTGACAACAAATGGGTTACACCTAATATTTACGAGGAGGAAGATATGTGCCCAATACGTTTATGTAACAACTTAATAGGAAAACCAGACACTTTTATAATGGACAGAGTATTTATTACACTAAATTCCTCATGGAAGGAGAAAAATTCTAAAGATTGGTAGGTATAAGAATGTGCCGATTGGAATTATTGAAATTCCCAATACTGACTAAATGCTCACCAAAACGCATTGGAATAGATGTCAAACGTGTCATCTCAGTTATTTTAGACGCAATTTCAACAGTTTATTTGGAATATATCGACTTAACCATAAACCAAAATTCAAGTGCTCACCTTTTAAAAGAAAGGTGCACTACGATTTTAAATTACGTGAAAAATAGTACTGTTAAGCCGTAGACACAATGGAAGTTTTATGTAATAAGTTTTAAGTTTTGGGATTTTGAATATCAATTTTACAAATAAAACAAGATGCAAAACAGAATTGAAAAATGAAGCTTGAATTTTATCAACAAGATTATGAGGCGTGATCAGAATAATAATGGCAATGATAGTTTCGCGTTAAAAAATATCCAAAATTCTGAAAATTAAAACTAAAAACATAAAACTTCCGTTGTGTTTCAGCCTTTAGGTGCGTAAATACATTTTTGGCAACAACTCTTTCTATCTACCCTCACTCAGTCTGAACAGTTTTGTCACTAGATGCGTTGACTGAACCATTCGTTGTTGCCAGTTGTTTTCTGGTTTCGGATGTAAAGTGGTACAATTTAAGAGGCGGTACAATATTGGCAACTATCCTCTAATTTCAGTCGTAAAACTGGCATCAGACAAAATAGTTCGACCTACGGCCTCGCAATTTTTTTGCGTCAGTTTTTCTCGTGAAATTACTGATTGGCACAAATAATTTCGTTGAAGAACGTAATTTATCCGATAAAAAAAAGCTCTGGTGTTTTTTCTGTTGAAAATTACACCAGGTGGAGTATATGAATATGAACTCATTTTAATTATTATTTTTTCACAGAAAATAAAAAAGCAGAATGGTACAAGCTTGATAAAAACGCATGAAACTAAGAAACAGTCTTAATTAATGAATGTCTTGGATATTTTAAATTTTATGAAATCAATAATTACCTATGCCAAAAAAAAGAAAGAAAAGGAGTTTTTATAAACAGCAAATATTTTTTTTTATTTTTATTTCATAAGGTGCTTAAAATGTTTACCATTTACCTCCCAAAAGTAAAGAATTAGCTGAACAAACAAATTGTAGTATAGTTTGCAGCCCATTTTTGAATAATAAATTTTTTATGTGATCCAACAGGAAAAAAGTCAAGTGGGGTCATATTGGGAGGCCCAGCTACCCATTCAATTGCCCCCTGCAATGATTAATGAAGTTTCATGCGGATATATGCCCGTACTATACTTCCAAAATGTGGAGAAGCCCTATTCTGTAACCATATTATTTGTTCTGCCGACAAATTGGGATTGTTATGGTTCAGAAATAATCATCTAATGTGTGGAATAATATCCTTTTGCAAAAATAATACAAATCAGATGTCAAACTTTCGTTTATAAAATATGGTCTTATGACGTGTCCACCATACATTTACGTTTTGTGATCGTTGAGTGTGAACTTCCTCCATCCCGATACCACTAACATCAATAACCGTAGAAGACATTTTTACCACCAACAAAAATGGAGCAAACCATGCTGAACGTTCCGATTAGAACGGGAAAAACATAATGCGTCGGTAGAAGCACCTAGGATTGATTGGATGAATTCATGTGCCCACACACGCATTAGCTATTTCTGCCGTGAAAATCAATATTGAATTATGCTCACATTGTCAAAAGCGTGACAAACTTGTAACCCAAGCAAACAAAACGATAGAATACTGCAAGTCATGCGTTTGAGATAATGCGACACGACTTTTGTTGAACGACTAGGAAACAAATAATCGAGACAGGTTGAATGGCAACTCCTGAAAACAACTGAAATAATCACTGAAAGAGAAATAGAATCGGAGTAGCTGTGCATCATGGCAATTATTGAAACAAAAATATCTTTCCAAAAAAATTAAATTAGCAAATCTATTTTTATAATGAGACGTCACAGATACGAAAAAAACTATATCAAAATAATGTCGCATGTTAAAATGTGAAACCTTCGTCAGTCTCAACCTGCAAAAGTCTCCTAGACTTTAGAGGGTTGCTTGTACGCGTGCAGCCAGATAACAGTGAAAACACTATTCTTTGTAACATCATGGCTATAACTTTTATTGTTTAGTTTATCGATTGTTTCATTTGATTTAATAGCGTTTCTGTTTCATAATAAATTAAAGTTCTTTTCAAAACTCAATAAGATCCGTTTGCTGGGATATTCAAAATATTGCTCATGTAGGCAATCATGCAATCCTTCATCTGGTGACATCGCATTTTTTCAAATTCAATACATGATGAAAATAAATGACTAAAGAATGTACCATAAGCCTGTTACAAACAGTAATTATATAAAATATAGATCATATGATCTATATTTTATATGCTTTTATTATATAATAAAACTGATGAAAATTCAAAAAATCTTTTATGAGATCTACTGATATTAACTCAACTTAACTACTGATATTAATGAAATTGTGAATGAATAGAGACAAACGAATGCATTTAATATATTTTTAATTACTCAGCGATAGATTTTGCTATGAAAACCAAGACTTTCAGTTAAACCAATTCTTCAAAAACTATAAATTAACATTCTGAGCATTTTCTAGAATTCCAGAATCATCGGAAGAATTGCTTGTATCAATCCATAAAAACATGCATATGGTATGATTTGTCTTCTATACCAATTCAGCTGAGGTTTAAAATCGTCAACCAAAAAATATTTTTCAAACCATGGTAAACAATGCAAGAACAAAATCACGTGAGTTGATTTAAAATTAAGATTTTAAAGTATAAATCGGTGGTTGAACTGCAAAATCTCGTAAGTCGATTTTTTCCCATTTAACTTTTTATGAGGCAAACATTACAAATATTCATAATCTTTAAGCCTGCAAAAGCTTGTAAGTTCATTATCAATTTTAGAGACCCGTGGCGCCATCTATCAAAACCTCGTAAAACCTTATCAAATTTCCCAATTGCAGACTTTAATTGTTTTTTGCTCCTCCTGTTAAAGTTATAAAAATCGACTTACGAGGTTTTTCACTTTAACCATCGAAATGCTGCGAATTAACGTCCTAAATATCAGATTTTAAGATAGATGCCGGATGATTACGTTTTATGTTGTTGGAACAACTTATATTGTTGTAAAAGTAACAAGGATATCTTAGTCCAAACTATATTATGATAAGTTTTCTGTGAACATCCTATGATTTGGTTCACATGCACGTATATACAGTGCTTTCCATTTAAAACTAGCCACCCTGAATAACTTTTGGTAAAATAATTTTCAGGAAAAATAAAAAAAACGTCAACAATAATAAACAGGGGGACACATTTTGACATTCACATTTGATGTTACTTTCCCTATCGCACCCCCACAGCATGTCACCTTTTTTTTTTAATCGATCACCCTATATTGTTTCGCATTATCAGATTGCTCCATGATGAGCAGAATTCAACAAAGTACATTATGGTCTGAAGCTCATAGTTTGGAAACTAAAAATTATATCAGTTGAAAACGAGCCACCCTGAATGAACTCCTGTACAATCTGTTACCTAGGTTTCATAGTTTTTTTTTGAAGTATACTTCAAAAAAAGTCTTATTTTGCCTAGTAAAGTTTGAATTCGATATTCTCTTCATTTTGTATTTGTCTCATTCTATAATAACGATTACCTACCAGGTGAAGTTACAATTATTGGTGTTTCTGTTTTTATGAATTCTTGAGAGACAAAGGTTTGTTTATACGCTTCGAGAACGGATTGAAATAGTGAGTTTGTACTACCAGAATGGAAATAGTGCTAGAGCTGCTGCCCGTATGTTCAATGATAATCATCCTGGAAGAAATGTACGACACAAATACGTTTCGGAATTATTGAACAAATTTATGGAAACTGGATATGTTAACAATAAAAAAGCAGAACCGTTCAGGAGTTGTCAACGATGAAGCTATTTCTATTGCAGTTTTAGGGCACGTTAGACTAATGGAAAATACGCAATCTCTTACTAAGTTATCTCGAGAATCAGGAATCAGTCGTACAAATGTGTTCAGGATCCTTCATAAGTACAAATTTCATCCATATAAGATTAGACTAGTTCATGAATTGAACGAAGATGATTTCGATAGACGTATCGAGTTTTGTGAGAGTCACACTGAACGGATCATCTTGCATCAGAATTTCTTGTATAAAATTTGTTTTTCGGATTAAAGTATGTTTAGTTTGAATGGAGAGGTGAATCGGCAAAATTGTCATTTATACCGTCAAGTTCATACCCAATAACGTCAAAAACTGAATGTTTGGGCAGGAATTATAGGTGACCACATAATTTGACTGGTCAGAAATATTTGGATATGTTGGAGAATCGAATAATACCGTGCATCAATAGGGCAATTGAGGAGGATATGAATTTATTCAAAAACGAAATAGTTTTTCAGCAGGATGGTGCACCTCCTCATTATGCGGCTCCAGTGCGACTATTTTTTTATATATTTTTTTTGAATGGCCACCAAGGTCTCCGGATCTCACTACTTTAGATTTCTTTCTATAGGGTCATTTGAAGTCTTAAGTGTATGAGATAGAAGCAACAACATTAGAAGATTTGAAAGACAATATCATGAGGTATTGCAGAGAAACAACTTCAGAGATTCTCAACCATGTGAGGGCGGCAATGAAAGCTCGTTTGTATGGAAGTTGGTGGAAACGTTTTTGAACATGTACTATAGAAAATTTGTTTCTTCTCATTGTCAAGTCATCAGATTCTGATTCAAGAATTTAATAAAAAATCTCTTTCTGATTTATTGCTTCCACATTTGTCTCTAGAACGAATATTTCAAAATTTGTTTTATACTTAGTTGAAATCTGCTTATCATGGAGCATCTGATAATGCGAAACAATATAAGGTGATACATTTCAAAAAAATTGGTGACATGCTGTTGGGGTGCGATAGAGAAAGTTAGATCAAATGTGAATATGTCAAAATGTGTCCCCCTGTTTACTATTGTTGACGTGTTTTTTATTTTTCCTGAAAATCATTGTACCAACAGTTATTCAGGGTGGCTCGTTTTAAATGAAATGCACTGTATAGGCCTACCTTCAAATTGAGCGTATGTGAAGTTACATGACAAAAATTATTTTGCAGTGAAAGGGTTAATGCTTTTAACCAGAACATGTAGCTGACAGTCTAAATACTATTTTCTCTGCAACTAATTGCAATACTTTTAAAAAATTAAAACAATGGGGAAATAAAAACGAACTATTTCAATGAACATTTAATGATGAAAATATTTTAACAAAAAACCAACATATTCAATTCGATATTTCCTTATACATTATTCACACTGCATCAGTCGAGATATATCTTTGCCAGAAGATAAATACACAATATCAAGAACAGTTAAACATCTACAGTGAGTAACTCAGCATCTTTTCAGCGAATACTCCAACATGGTTCATCCCAAGGGTCCAATTCGTCGAACTCTAACCCATAGGAGTCAACTGTCCTTGACTTAGTAATTTCTCCACGGCAGCGTTGATATCCCCAAAGGTAGAAATGAGAGCTTGCAAATTTATCTCCCTGTTGAGGAATCCCATAGCTGCCAGCTGCTCCAGTTGCGCCTGATACCTCTGCTCAGGAGGCAAAGAGGTATCAGTGTTGGCACCCATACTGGCCACCATCCTAGACATAAATTCCGAAAACGCGTCCCTTGGTAAATTCGACCCGGGGGTGTGTATTCCTTCACCCGGCTCAGTCGGGGCGGTACTGGTACTATTCGGCACCTCCTGAGGCGCGGGGGGTGGAGCGAAGGTGTGTATGAGACCGGGGGCATTCTGCCTCAACGTCTCCATGCCTTGCTGGATCTGCATGACGGCATCCAAAGCTTGGGGATTCGTCATGAGGTTCTGAACCTCGGGATTCTGCATTTGCTGCATGAACTGAGGCATCATGTTCCTCATTTGAGCTTGAAGTACAGGATTGTTGGTGATCAGCGGGTTCTGAGCCAGCAGAGCGTTCGCTATACTAGGATCAGCGGTCATAGCTTCCAACACTGATTGGGTGTAAGGAGCTTGCAGCATGTTTTGAACTAGGCTCGGATTTTCAGACATCTGCTGTAGTAAACTCGATAGGGGAGGGGGATTTAGTACTCCGCGAGCGGGGGTAGTTTGCGCGCTAGCTTGAAATTGTGCCGCCATGGAGGAGAGCATGGGTTCTTGTAGATTTTGGAACAGGTTCGGGATTGGGTTAGTCGTAGGCATGGGGGAGCTGGGATCCAATCCCAAAGACCGTTCGTGGCTCCTCATCAGCTCTTGAAGCATCGAAGGATTGCGAGCTAATTCTGCCGTTTGTCGAAGAAGTTCCGGGTTGTTTAATGTCTGGTTTATTTCTGGATACCTGCAACATAAATGGATGATACTAAAGTGTACTGAGATTTAGCAGTTGAAGAGTAGAAACCCTACAAATCTAGGTATTAATTGGAAGTTTCACTTTGTGGAGGAAATTTGACAGGTTTGTTTTTGTGAGTTCAATCGTCCAAAATTTGTACAAAATATGTTACTGCCTTCCCAAGACAGTAAGTTTATGATAAGTAAATATTACTTTCTTTTTTAAAAAAAGGAAGTGAGACTTTCTCATCTCCACATGTAGTCTCCCAAATGTAAACGTTATATTTCAGTTGGCCAGATTTTGAATAAGGTTATGACAAAATTGAATATTTTTCCCAAGTCTTATAAACGCAGTAACTTAGCGGGACAAATTAATCCATTGGCCCTTCTACACTTCTATAGATTTCATTGACGAGACATTTTATTTGAAAATGTGGAAAGTTAAAATGAAAAATAATTTTTTATAAATTAGAGTAGACTAAAAAAATATGCTGCAACATTTCAATGTTCTACAATATCTACTTTACTAAATAATAATAATAATAATAATAATAATCTCTGCTTGGTATGTGATCATGAAAAAGCAGGGATTGGAGCATTTCTTTTCAAGGCAGCAACCCGTGCAGCCGATGAACTCGGTCTCGTATTCGACACTGAACGGACAAACCCAAACTCTATCACCGAGTTGGAACCCGTTCAGCAAAAAGCCCACGTAAAAGCTGCGGAGTGTGAGAGGCTCCTGCAGCTACATAAGGATAAGCCGATGCATGGGGTCTTCTTCAAGAACATTGAAGACCTAGGCTTATCCAGAGACCTGACCTTCTCGTTTCTCAGGTCAAGTGGGCTGAAGTCGGAGACCGAGGGATTCATAATGGCCTGCCAGGATGGTGTCTTCAACACTCTCGTCTACCGCAGTCGCGTGATGGGTATAGAGGTCCCTGACACTAGATGCAGAGCGTGTCGTGGGGCAGCTGAGACCATAATGCATTTGCTGTCAGCTTGTCCAGCTTATGCGGTCTCAGCCTATATCCACAGACATAACGCGGCCCTACGAGTGTTGTACTACCATCTACGACACTCGTACGGTGTAGACGAGACACCGGTGTTGCCTTATGCTCCGGGGGATATTGAGTCCGTGGTGGTGAATGATAAGTGCCGAATCTATTGGAACTATTCATTCCCCACCCTCAGGCAAATACAAGCCAATAAGCCTGATGTAGTCCTCCTCGACCATCAAAGTAGGACGATTTTCGTCATTGAGTTTTCAGCTATTGGCGAAACGAACATCGTCCGAAAAGAAGAGGAAAAACGGACTAAATATCGAGATCTTCTCTTTGAACTCCGCAGGCTTTACCCAAACCATTCTGTCAAGATGGTGGTTCTGATAATAGGGGTCCTTGGTGGAATGATGGACACACTGCTCTCAAACTTAAAAATCATACCGGCTTGCCGTGACATGGCAGAAATCCTAGCCGGGCGAATGCAGAAGGCCGTAATTCTTGGTTCACTCCGCCTACTCAGGGCACATGATTCTCGGACCCAGTAATCACTTACCCCATGGACGTGGGGAGTGTTTACTGGGGTTAATGACACACCAGCGCGCCCTCCGGAAGTGTCGGGGCTCCGGAGACAGGGCCTGACTGGGTAATTCCTAACGAAAAAAAAAAAAAAAAATAATAATAATAATAACGAATATTTACGAATTTCCGCAACCACTCAACGTAGATACTCCAGCCCTAGCGCAGTTCGA
This sequence comes from Chrysolina americana, assembly GCA_958502065.1. NCBI lineage: Eukaryota > Metazoa > Arthropoda > Insecta > Coleoptera > Chrysomelidae > Chrysolina > Chrysolina americana. The sequence goes on along the minus strand of OY293411.1, from coordinate 10,763,273 downwards.
AGCTTTCTGCAGGAGGCTTCGTCAGCTTGAGCTCAATGAACTGCGCAATCCGATAACCCCGGAAGAAGTTCGACGGGCCCTCAAAGGCTCGAAGAATTTTGCTGCTCCAGGTCCTGATGGCCTGAATAACTATTGGTGGAAAAAAATTCCAAGTACCCACCACCATCTAGCAAGAGTTTTCAACTCATGGCTAGATGGGGAGCAGCAGATTCCGGATTGGTTTGTCGAGGGGCGAACCGTGCTAATCCCCAAAAACGGAGATTTATCTGATCCGAAGAACTACAGACCGATAACATGCTTGAACGCATGTTATAAGATGTTTACACGCATCTTGTACATGCGAATACTCTCCGCAGTTGAGCCGGTGTATGAACGGATATATGAGCAAAGAGGGTCAAAAAAGGGGGTCGCTGGCTGCAAGGAGAACCTGCTGATCGACAGATGCATCACGCAGGACTCCGTGCAGTATAAGCGTAACCTTTCAATGGCCTGGATCGATTATCGCAAGGCATTTGATACAACATGGCATGAACTCATCATGCATTTGCTCAGATGCCTTGAGGTACCTGATCAAATAGTGAGATGCATTGAACAGCTGATGCCGTTCTGGAGGACTCAATTTACCATAACATCTGGTCAAGACAGAGTCCAAACAGAGCAGGTTATCTTTAGAAGGGGCGTGTTTCAGGGAGACTCCCTCAGCCCTCTTCTCTTCTGCATCTCACTACTGCCATTGTCCGTTGCACTACGGAAAACCCGCGGATACAACTGCGGCACCCCCAGCAACCGGAGGCATAAGGTCACCCATCTGTTTTACATGGATGACCTTAAACTTTATGCCTCCGGAGAAAAGGACCTTCACCAGTCCTTGATGAAGATGGTGGTTCTGATAAAAGGGGTCCTTGGTGGAATGATGGACACACTGCTCTCAAACTTAAAAATCATACCGGCTTGCCGTGACTTGGCAGAAATCCTAGCCGGGCGAATGCAGAAGGCCGTAATTCTTGGTTCACTCCGCCTACTCAGGGCACATGATTCTCGGACCCAGTAATCACTTACCCCATGGACGTGGGGTGTGTTTACTGGGGTTAACGACACACCAGCGCGCCCTCCGGAGACAGGGCCTGACTGGGTAATTCCTAACGGAAAAAAAATAAAAAAAATTATAATAATAATACTCCCTCATAAACACTCGTAGAGTGTACCCAAAGGCATAGCCTGTGCGGGTAGAGAACTGTTGCCAATTTCAGAAGATAATATAGAAGGATAAATTTAAATATCAATTTAGAATGAAATTTAATATAAAATTGTTCCTTCCTGCATTACAGAGGAATGGAAATACCAAATCACCTGATGGTTATCATAACAGATCTTTTTTTAAATCGACCAAGTTTGCAAAATTAGCAAATTGACATTACAGTGTAAAATTTTGATTTTTTTTTTCAAAACTACCTTCACAACTTATTACCTAACGTTCTTGTACGCATTGCAATGTAAATGACCTTTCAGAAATGCGTCAGATACGATTTTCATTTGAATTTTATCTGAATTGCATAACTTCATAATAGTAATCTGTTACTGACGTATTGCGTTTTAATAATGGGTTTCAATGAGAAATTTAAATTACTTCAACATCCTAAATATTACTTGCAAGAAGCTTGGAGAACTTTTTTGAAAAATTTTTATAAAATTGAATCTCAATCAGTTTCAATACACATAATCTTTCCTTCGAAATTGAAGGAACGAACTTTTCTGGACAAACTGAAACTTGCACTGGATATGATATTGTCACTGAATTGTTTCGAAAGTATCACCTAAATTCCATTCCAAATATTCTATTGAAAAGTTACCAGATACTATAAATATATGAATTAATTTATGGTAAGATTTGACAGGATTAGTTTTGATGGAATGGAGCGTTTAAAAGTTCAATATAATTTTTCTGTCCATTAACTAACAAGGTGAATATTGTTATTGTTGAATAATTTAAATAATTTAATAAATGGTCTCCGTCAGAAAATTCTTTTCGCTGACAAACAAATTGAAATTTACTAGTTTTGGGGAGAGATTGAAGTGATATCCTTCAATTATTTTCATAACTGACAACATTATAAAAAGCGTTGTCTACACTACATCAAACTTCTCATCACTGCTATCACATTTTTAACTACATGTAAATATTCCGCAATTATTGTGAAACATGTTCTGAAAAATTAATCTAGCTTAGACAATAAACTCTGGCACAACTTTACTAATATCTAGTGCCGGTATAAACGGTTGGCACCAACCGAATACTACAAACCCTATACATATATACAATGAAGTTCACACATATACCTTATAGCAGTGCAAAGACAAAAAGGCATCTTTATTCTTGGCTATTATGCCATATTCTCTCATTTCTCTACTCTTATCGGCGAGTGTGTCAGAGCGATATTACATTTTGATGAATAAAAATCTCAAGGGCATTTTGCATGTTCGACAAATCGACATCAAACGACGCCGATGAAAGCTGAAAAAAGTTTCGCGAATACGCCAGAAACGTTTACGATTCACTAGTACAAAAAGGAAATATTAATTACTGCACTCTATCACTTTGTTGCTTCAACTCAATGAATAGCGTCCCACGTGTGCACAGTAACGGAGGGACAAACATGCCTCAGTGAATTTCAACACTTCAATTATTTTCAGAAACAGACACGGAAAATCAAACGGAAATTGCGAGCATTTGAAACTACTTTCGTGATTCACATCGAGCTCACATGATTTGAGTTCATTTGCAATCAACTAAAATTTCATGGCGAGCTTAACTTTCCAACTATTTCAGACGTAAACTGCGAAATTTATAAATAGTCCACTTGATGAAGGGTTGCTAGATGGATAGACCTTTTGATCTGGAAGGTTTCATGCTAAAATAAAGCTGATTGAACAAGTTTGTTCTCATACATTGTTCTTGATTTCTGACAGTAAGAGAGAGAGAGACGCATTTTTTTTCATAATGTTACACACCGTGTTTCGGGAAACTTTATTTTCAGATCATTACGTTGACAGCAACAATCATTGTTATAAAAGTTGTTGAGCATTACATTTCCGATAAGATGCATGTAAACTAATAATTTGATCTCAAATTCCCTCCTTTCCAGGTCGCAAAGAACAACCACTCAATATTTTTTTGCTAATTCTGTCAGAACTTTAAAAAGGTACCGGTTAAATCTTAGGATTTTAACTCTATACAGGGTGTTGTTTTAGACTTCAGATGTTTTTTTGCCGACACTGACATATTCTGAAAAGGGAATAATAGTCAGAGCTGTTTATTTTCCAATCTTTTTGTTCTGTCGAAGTTTATCATTTACTAGTGCTAGTAGTACGGTTTAGAAGCTATACGAAAAAAGAAAAGCAAAAATTTTTCCAGTACCGCGTAACATAATGAAATTATTTTCCTGACATTGGCGCATTCAGGGGGAAAGGGACATGGGGCTGCAGCCCCTTGAGATTTTATTTTATAATTTGTATTTTTAAATCAGGATATTTTCTCATTTAATAAAACTTCTTGTATAATGCTTCAACCCCCCCTCCCGATACTTTTTGTTGGGTGCGCCCTTGTTTCCTTATGTGTTGAAAATATTATGACTCAAATTCAAGTGGATTCATATCGGGTGACTTTGGTGGCCAAGGCTGTGGCCTATCACGCCCGATACAACGATCGGCATACTTTTCTATTCCAAATATTGGCATGCAACCAAACTGAAGTGTGCTGGACCATCATCATGCCAAACCAAATTCGAATCGTTTCCTTTGGTGAGATCTTTTCCATTGAGTCTAGGAGGCAGAAAATGACAACCAATAAGGAAATATTCACAGAAAACTTCTTTTGCTTCGCGGGAAAAACATGACTTACCAATCCAAGGTAATAAGGCTAGTCTCTGTGGCAGAAGAGCTTGAACACGCTGTATGTAATAGGGATAAAGTTGTTGATCTTTAAAAATTTGCCATATCAATATACATGGGTTACGTTCAACTATGCCGCATTTTTTTGTAGCGGTGCTTGTATTTCGTTGACAGCTCCCTCTAAATAAACTGTTTTGAAAGTACCCGTTTCACGAAGACGAAAATGTAAATGAAAAAATTCAAGAGATGGAAAATGAAACAATACTGAAAACCTACTCATTTTATAGAATATATCCGTATCAGCAAAAAAATCCGTCTCTAAAAAAGGGGGACCCTGGGGATTATTTGAGAAATAAATGGTTTTGTTTCGTGAATACTACTGAATGGATTAAATTGCCCAATTTGAACTGACTATTGTCGAAAATGTCGAAGTAAACTTCAAACAACTTAATAAAATGTTCACCTTGTATCTCGAAAACCAAGCCGTTTGGGACATATACTTACGAACTTCAATCAACACCCTGTATACTGAAGGGGTATATGTTCTTGATAAGACTTTCTGTTTCTAATGTACTGCTTAATAATCAGTTATTAAAGTATGTAGCATTTGATGAAGAAAAAATAATGGAGCGCTTTTTTAATCACAAAAATTCTAATCTTTGAAAAAAAGGAAATGATTCAGCCAATATCCCAAGCTCAATCAAGTTGTGAAGATAAAATTCAGGATAGCAATCAGGAAAATGAAATGATTTTTCTGGCTAAAATTAAAGATATTTTTAACTATTATGAATGTCAAAGTGTTCTTACTCTAGATAAGAGTATCTAAATAGCCAAAATTCTACCAAGAAACTGCTGAAGAACAATCATTCATTTAGACCGTCAAAAATTATTAACAACGTTCCTATCATTCGATAACTAAATAAATTTTTTTATCAGTTGGAGACCGTGAAGCAAAACAGTAAAGTTGTGCCAAAAGTTCCTCGACATTAAAGGACAATATCAAAACGCACTTACCTTTCCGTCAGCTCCTGCATCTGAGGATTCCTCATCAGCAGCGCCCGCATTGATTCGGGATTACTCATGAGTTGCTGAACGAGAGGATTATCCAGAAGATTCCTCAACATGTTGGGATTCGAAAGCAGCTCGTTCTGCATCTGGTTCTGAATCTCCATGAAATTGCCGGAACCCATGCCCAATTGAGTGAGCCCGGCGAGTCCCCCCAAGTTGCCCAACTGAAAGGGAGTAGCACCAATGTCGGCAGGTCGTCGATTGGGGTTGGTTTCTGGCACCCTCGGAGCCGCTCTTATGACGAGATGAATCGTCAGACCGTCTTTGATGTTGTGTTGAGACATGTTATCATCATCATTCATTATTTTCCCAGCAAAAATCAAACATAACTGGTCGGGTTCCGCACTGAACTTGGGTCCTATCAAAGCTTTGAAATCCTTCACCATCGCATCCTCTTCAACTTCAAAAGATTCGCGTTCTTGCGCCGTTTTCACGTGTACAGTTATTTTCTTCGCAGGGGGCTTTTCCGGCACAACCTCTGCAGGTTTTTCCGGTTCCGGATCTGTTACTAGTGCAGAAGAAGCCTGAGCCTGTTCCTGAACCGCTTCAGGAGCTACTTCAAGCATTTCTTGGTCGTTTGATACGACCGGGGTGCCATCATCGACAACGGGAACAGGAGGAACTTCAGGAGAGGGTTCTGGTACGGGAGATTGAGGTGTAGGAGATTGGGGCACAGGAGGTTGAGGTACTGATTGTTCCGGCGGTACTAGAGGTGTTTCTAAAGAAATTTCGGGAATGGTATCACCACCACTAACGGGTGCTTCATCGGCCATTTTGACACAATACTCTGACGTATTTTTACTACAGTAAAATCGGCAATGTCACTGTCATCCAATGTCCCTGAAAAGGACAGAAACATGGGTTAGGTTCTGACAACTGAATTAATTTCATGTTCGAGACAATTTCATGCACAACCAATCAATATGAAGTAGATGCTTAATTGACGGTGGTTATTTCACCATTATTCTGAGAATTTAAAGTTTTAAAAAACTATTTGATTTGACTTTTAGAATGAACTGTGCCTAAATTTTTATCGAACATTTTACTGAATAAAACAATAACCAGCAGATAAATGACAGTGTCATATGTCGATTTTACGGTAGCAAAATACAAAAAATGTGGATGTGCTACTGGGAAGGGGTGGGTGTATGTGGGAAAATTTGTTTGAAAACACGACCACCAAATATATTACTGGAAAATAGAATACTATATTTTTCTGATCCAAAAGTGGCAGTCACCTTAGTTTGGATAACTCGATCACGAGTTATTAACATTCTAAGATACTCATCACTATTAGGAATCCATATTTCTATATTCAGAGTGTAAATAGCTATTTCCGATTTGGAGTACAAGGTGGTATATTGCCGCTCGATGAAAAGAGTTACCATGCGACGTGAAGAGGTGAACTCGTTAATCTTTGGAGAGCGACAATGACTCTTATGTATGTTCTTAGTACACACAATATTTTTTCTACAACTCTTAGGAGCCATGAATTCACCTTCATTATTTTGCATTACGCAAGAATACGTTCGTTTTCAACAAAAGCGGTGCAGATCGAGCGTTTTCTCAAGTTTTCCGCTCTAAACCGTGAATACTGTAACAAAAAGGTGTTTCTCGAAAGACGTGAACTTAGCGACATATTTACAAGTCAAAGTCGGTTCCTAAGAACATTTGATATATCCAAAGGGAAAAAAATGTTATTGTTCACACATTGATAACAAATATTGAAATTTTTTTTTTTTAAAAATTCACAAACTTCGGTAACTATGAGAACGATAATCTCAGAAGGAGGTAATATAGTAATAATATTTTTATACACACATATATACTGGGTGGGTCACAGTCGATAGTAAGTACCTTAGACGTTTACTAACGGGGACAGTCATTCTGCAAATTTAGTCACTCAAGTATTCCTCTTGGTCTATCGATCTAAAATATTTTCAGCAATGCAACGTTGCCGCTTATACCAGAATGAAGCAGCATCTTTGTTATTTCAAATGGGATACCCTATGTACCGCATTTTTGAACTTGTCATTACTTTCTGATTATTTATGCAAAATACTTTCCTATATTTATTTTTAACGGTTTTTGGAATATTGATCATTTTCAATATTTTTTATCCAAAACATAGGTATACAGGCCGTTTCTTTTATCATGTGGTAACATTTCTATACTCTAAACCGTAATAGATACAAAGACGATTAAATGGGAAGAAATGTAACTATTGTGGTGAGCAGTACATTGGTCAGAGAAAATCTACGGGGACTCTCGCCCTTCCCGACTTGTACAGGGAAAACTAAAAATGCTGTTTTCGGTTTTTTACGAATATAATGGTTATTTCAGAAAATATAAAACAATTAAAGAGGAAAATTTTATTGTATTCAAAATGTGTTAGAACTACGTAATGATAAATTTTTAATTAAACGTAAAAAACCGAAAACAGCATTTTCAGTTTTCCCTGTATAAGTTGGGAAGGGCGAGAATCCCCGTAAATTTTCTATGACCAATTTACTGCTCACCCCAATAGTTACCTTTTTTCCCATTTAATCGTCTTTGTATCTATTACGGTTTAGAATATAGCAATGTTACCACATGATAAAAGAAACGGCCTGTATATTGATTCCATATAGAGAAGTTTGTTCTGTGATATATAGAGTCGTTCAAAATTTCTGATCTTACTGCTAGATACAAAAAGTGTTGAGAGTGCGTCTTTTTAATGGAACATCCTGTATATTATGAAATATCCTAAAAGATTACTAAATTCCCTTCGAATTGATATATCATGTTCCTATATGTAAATAGCCGGAATTCCGAGATAAGAGCAATTTTCTAAAAAAATAGAATTATTTTTCTCTCATATTCATTTAAGGTGGCTATCAAATGTCATTATGGTACATAGCATTATGAAAATTTGACAATTAGAGCATTACTGATAATACATTTGTGTGTTTCTCAACGGAAGTGGCTCAAAAAGAATTAGTATGAAGGAAAAAAACAATTCAAATGAAGTTCTGACAACCAATGAACGAAAGGAAGTTTGTACGATTAAAACATACTTAGTTTTATTAATCATGGATCAAAATTGAAAACGGAATAACTTATGATTTGGCCTTTTTTCAGGACAATACCCAAGTTTCCACTAGCAGTACAGAATATCATTTAGGCTTGGATCGTGTTTCTGTTCGAAGGATCCTTCATAATCATAACATAAACCCATACAAGTTTACAAAAGTTCAAGCTTCAAAGATCATCAAAGTCTGATATAATTTCGCACCCAAGAAGATAATAAATTCTTTAAAAAAATTATTTAGACGAATCAAAATTTCCCAGAGAGGGAATTTTAAATAGAAGGAACGAGCATTTCTGGGCTGATCAAAATCCAAATATTGTCATGGAAATGGGATATCAGGAAAAGTTTAGTTTCAACGTATTTTTCCGAATAAGTTTTCTTATTCACGATGAACCTTTGTATTCTGCGAAATACCTTAAAATTCTAAGGTCAGTTGTGAACGACTTCTTGGACAATCTATCATTAGAAGAGTATCGTAGCAGTTGGTTTCAGCTGGATGGAGCACCGGCTCATTGCACTAGGGAAGTAACGGAGGAGTTGTTCGAAATATTCGAAGATCGCTGGTTCAGACGTTTGGGTCGGTGGAATTGGCCTGCGAGGTCACCCGATCTCACACCACTTGATTTTTTCTGGTGTGGTAATTCAAAGAGAAATAATGTTTTATTACGAGTATGCTGACTATGTATATCTGAGAGTTTTTCGAATTTATTTTTCCTTCTGAAGGCATCAATCAAAGTTTCAACATGAGATCTGAAAGCGTCGAAGCTACTATGGAAAGCAGTTGTGGATGCAAAATGTTTCATACTCAATATCAACCCGAAAGATCACCGGACCACCTAGTTAGCTTTTCATGAATTATTCTCATATTTCTGTGTAACATAAACGAAAAAGAGGAAATCCGATTCCATGAGAGGACTTAAGTGGGTACACACACAATGTTTGCTGTTAGAATGTAGCGAGTACTAAGGAGGGTGAATTTCAGATGAATATAATATATGTTGTAAGTAAATACGCCAGAGTATTCCAATAAGTTAAACTAATAGATTATATTATTATATGAACGAGAATTGCATAGTCGAGATATTACAAGCAGCTTTTGAAGCTCACTAGATTGGTCATAATACAAATACGACAAATACGACTTCCTCAAAACACGGAGTTTTGCATGGGGAAAACTTGCTCCGGAAGCGGTACATTGCACACACCGTGTGCAAAATGCATACTACCTTGACTTGTGGATCTCGCCTTCGGCTCAGTCCACCAATTTTTCTAGCTCGTGTGCACAAAGAGTCGATTTCGAACCTTGTTGTTTAATATACTAATTTTGTACAACTGTTAAAAAAACTCACCGTAAAAAAGTCTTTTTGACTGCCAAAATTACAGAAAAAAAAATTACAATTTGAAACAATCCTTTTCAATGGAGGTAATCATTATTAAATATCGTTTAAACACAGTAACTTATCGGGACAAAAAACATGTCAAAATGTATAGGTACTATTCATTTATAACATATTTTAGACAGTATAAATTTACATTCACAACTGCACAAAAAATTTTGTTTTAATGCCGTTTAAAAAATGCATGCTTTCATGAGATTAGAAAGAATTTTTGACCAAAAAATATAGTTTCGGCCAACACTCTCATATACCATTAAAACACTCTTCTCATGCATTCAATACAAAAATACCTACTTTGGATAAACGTGAACTTTGTTGAATGAGACACGGCCGAGTTTAACGAAACAAAAAAGGCTCCTTAAGAAAATGTATCATCATACAGTTTTTTTCTACAACTGCTATGATACTGACAAACTATTTTTTTGCCGTTTTATTCAATGATAACTATCGAATGAAATTTTACACAAAATACTGTTCTAGGAAAGGGTGGGCTTCTAAAATAATCCAATTACCTTTAAACAATTCCAACAATTTACAGAAAGGATTATTTTCCTATAAGGAATTAAACTGAACAACTGGTTCATCCTCTACAATTATTTGATCCAGAAATATTCTTTAAAAATCTTCATTTGACTTTTCAATACAATATAGAAATGAAAAACTCCGTCCCAGTATCGGAAAAATCTGGAAGGGAGCTATAAAACAATTTTAGCCTTATTGAATGGAGTAATGTGAACAAAACAGAATAAAATTGACCTAGCCGAACATCATAAAATTCAATTAGAAACATATTGCATATTAATTTCCGGCAGAATTAACCTGTAGTCTGTAGGAAGTTCTGCATGTTACCAGCCTTATGAAAACTTGATGTATTATACCATTAATATAAGTTAGACGAAAAAGGGGGAGATATTTCCATAAAAACTTTCAATTAATAAAATTATCTTTATTTTTCCCTGTTTTCGCAAATTATGCTGATATTTTATCATATTTGATGAAATAAATTAATCTTGTGCTTCATGTTGATTCATTATACAATGTGGCTCATCATATGGCCCCCTTCATTTTCTGAAAGGTGAAATGGGTACACAAAAACTAAATTTCGGTACAAAAATTATCAGTTGTAATATCAGTAAGTGAGTGAGGATAAAGTGAAAATAATTTGACAGATTTTTCGAAAACTTTTTGCCAAATGGAAACAAGTAAAAAAGTCAAATGGTGTTCGATCTGGTGAACTGGGGGCCCAGATATCAATTAAATACAAAAAATAAAAATTGTTATCCATTTGAGAACAGACTTTGTATTTGCATCAAGTTTTACACGTAGTATTTCAACAATTGAACTTCAAGTCGCAAAACAGGCTGAAGGAATATTTTTCGAAGCTGGAAAAAAAACATCGAGGTGAAATTGCACAATACTTGGTCAAAATATCAAAAATCAATTGAAGAGGTTCGAACCATAGGGGACCAACCATATTTGAGGGGACTATCACCATATTATTTCAGTGGCACACAAGGAACAAGTGATAAAGACTACTATCGTGAGTTCTGGGAAGGAAGTATAAGTGTCTTTTCTTGGGTATGTTTGATATAATTCCATACCTAATCGTTGAAAAACAAAAATAAATGAATTTTTGATGAATTTATTCACGAAAAAACATGCTTTTTTATTAATTCTTGTAGTGATGAAATGAGCCATACGCACCTCTTATAAATATTAAATAAAACGGTGAATTCCTTGGATGCAAAACTGAGAATTTTATTGAAAAGGACAGGAGTATATAACAGTATGCTGAAAAATTATGGCAATAATTACTTATTGCAGTTATATGATCATACTTACCTTTAAACTGTAATCAAATTAACATGTTGAAAGACAAACTGTTTCCCAAAAATGGTATCAACCGAAGAGTTTTTATTGACAAAAAAATGTATTGTCACTTGAATTTACAAACAAATGCTAATAATAGAAATTCTTTAGACTGTAGCCTGTATAATGCATCATATTAAATTGCTGAATATGAAAAATGTCAAACAACTTATGAAATCTTTTTTCTCTGATAAAAGTTTTGCTCTGTGAATGAATATTGAGAACAAATTTCACAACTTTATTATGTGTTCAAGAATATATCTACCGAAAATTAATTTTAAAATTTTTGTATTCAACGGTACCTATGTATGCATTGCACAAAATAACCTGCTATAAATATGCGATAGTATATGAAATCTGAATTATAGGGTTTGTAAAATATTATTTTCAAAAATCCTACAAATACCTAATAGAAAATTCACCAAAGCAAACACACACCTGGAAATAAAATACCACCTTAGACTCACTTCTTTCACACATGTCATCTTCTCACTAAGAAGAATTAAATAGGTTCTAGAAAAATTGGGTTATGATTATAAAGTTCCTGACTCACAGAATTGTATGTCAATGATCTCATTTGATACATGGATTTTTGTTTTTGAACAAAATAAGAATACAAACATTCTGAAATTCTTACAACCAACCAATATCAAAATTGGTGATGAAATATTTTTTTTGCAGGTCATTTGTGCATGGCTGTGATCGATTAGTTGAACTTATGAAAAGAAACAATTAAAAGAAGAGATGGAACCTGATTCGTTAATTTAATTATTAGGGGTAACCCCACTCACCAGTATATACCTCCTCATTTAAAAGAAATAGGCATGACAGCTTTTCTGTCAGCAAAATCTACATCAATACAGACACAAGTTAGAATAGTTTCCCAGAAAATAGTATTAACCTGCAATATTATAACCCATATTTCAAGGAAAAGTAAATGAAGATTTGATTTACATCTGAGAAATGTGCAAAGCAAGGAATATCAAAAGCAACCACTCAATCAACCACTGCATTCAAATCAAGATATTCAGCCCTATGCTGTATCACTTCCGTTAAAAATAACGTCACCGTTATTCGCCATTTCCGTTATTTTGCTATTGATAGGTAATAGCGACGTTATTTTTAACGGAAGTGATACAGCAACTTCTGCAAAATATAATGATCTCACAAAACTACCTATAGTCCAAGAAACGAGGAAGCGACCCAATGTTAAATGTGCAAAAATTAATATCCGAAAACAAAAAATATGAGCGTATAGGAAATTAAAATTCAGGATGAGTTTCTATTTCATGCGACTCGATCCTGATTACCGAACATAACCTAAAAAATTACCAAAGTTGAAAAAAGCGGTTTTTTGTTGATAACTAAAAAACTACAGCTCCGATCGAAAAAATTTGAATCATGAAATTGTAGGTATTGAAAAGATCTATCAATTAAGTAACCCATACTTTTTTGATATCTGATAATTTTCGAGTTATATCGGAAAAACCGGGAAAAATCGGGTTTTCTATATTTCGTTAACACTCGTTATCTGTGAGATATTCAAACTTGTTACTTACTGTTACGTGTAGCCTATAGCAAGTTAAAGAAGCCGTTTTGTCAAAAATTGATATATATTGATTAATTTTCAAAATATATGAAGTTTTCTCAAAAAAGATGCTTTCTCAATATGGCTACTCTTGCTCGAGGAATGATGCTACAGTAACGATTCAGAACTTATTTTTGTCTGTGAGAGTTGTACTTTCCTATTATCTAATGAGTATATCGATTTTTTTAATTATAAGGGTCAAAAAATTACTTTAAAAATTGCACAATTTTTTTAAATGTTTTTTCTAAATAAATTTCTCAATTTTGTTTTTAAAGAAATGACTTTCATGTAAATATGTTTCTAGCATGACTTCACGCATTCAAAAACAAAATTAATTCCTATGATCACTAGGAGCCGAGATAATTTTTTTATTTAAAAAAATCTGGAAGGCACAATAATCATCGTACAGCAGTCACCTTCACGGATATTGAGGTTGAATATCTATATTTTCAATAAAAAAATACTAGGATATGTCTAGTTCATTTGCAGTATCATTAATTGATGAACAAATTGAGGCGAGCCGGCGCCGAGCGATGCAATTCTAGCAGGTGGCGCAGTGGAGATTCTGTTGACATTGACATTGACAAGAAAAAGTACGTGAACAACAAGTTACACGTTATTTTATTGCCTCTGGTGAGTACTCATTTCATTAAACAACGTTTTTTAATTCAAGATTACTCAATAATTTTAGTTTATTCATTTTTAGATTTGACATACAATGGCAGAGACTAATGAAGAAGTTTGTATGTTATGTGATAAAGAAATGGAGATGCAGGATAAAATTCACCTCAGTGAAAAGGCTATAAAATCACTTATGAAAGCAAGTAAAGAGATAGGAGATAAAAAATATATAAAAATGAAAGATGCAGCGTTTGTAGATCGCTGGTATTCCAACAGCAGCTTTAAATTTCCACACCTATCGAAATATGTAGCATTTCTTCACGGCGCTGTATCAGGATGTGATACAGTATCTTCGATCTACAAACAGGGAAAAAACAAATTACTGAAAATTTTTCATTCGAATCCAGACCACCTTCACTTATTGGATGTATTTTATGAAGAAACTGGTCTTCCTGAAGAAGTGAGTTATAACATATGCAAAATTATTTCTTTATTGTATAATAATAAGAAGGAAGGAACTCTCAATGAACATCGTTTTGAGTGTTTTAAACGATTAACGTCAAAGGCAACTTTTCAATTATCAAATCTTCCTCCTACTGAAGGAGCCGTCAAACAACATGCCTTGCAGTTACAAAATGGTTAGGCATCGACAAAATAAGGGTCACTCAGTGGGGATGGAAAATTATGAATGATGCATTAATGCAAATGTATACTGATGATCCAATGATACCAGACGAGATATTGAAAAAAAAATTCATGCAGCTGTATCAGTGGTTGCAAAACAAGAACATGTGGCTGCAGAAAGCAATTATTACAATGTTCGAGTGTTTGCATACATTGTGATTCAAGTGGATGTGAGAATTTTGAGACGCCTATAATCGAAATAGAAGAAGAATTCATGGATAGTCTGCTCCCACACAATATGGAAGATGGAGATGAAGAAAAAGAACCAGAGTCAAATGATTCAGCGAACAATCCTCCAATTAAAAAAAGGAAATTTCGTGAATCTGTATCAACTTAATATATAAATATTTTTTCTAATATATATTAGATATATATATATATATATATATATATATATATATATATATATATATATATATATATATATATATATATATATATATATATATATATATATATATATATATTATCATTTTGTGAATATGACATTCGTTTTTTTTCTCGACGACCTACTCCTAATTAAGTACAATGGGATTTTTGTACGTTGTCCAGAAGAAAATACTTAATATTTTTCAAGCGCAAGCCACTTTGAACGCACGAAATAAGTTTTCAGTGCTATCTCCACTTCGCCGTCCGCTACAGCTATAGCGATCCTCACTTGCACGCCTCACTTTATTCATCAATTAATAATATTGCAAATGAACTAGGCATATCCTAGTATTTTTTTATTGAAAATATAGGTATTCAACCTTAATATCCATGAAGGTGAATACTGTACGATGATTATTGCGTCTTCCATATTTTTTTGAAATAAAAAAAATTATCTCGGCTTCTAGAGACCGTAGGAATTAATTATTTTTTTTTGAATACGTGAAATCATGCCAGGAATCTATTTTCATAATAGTCATTTCTTTAAAAACAAAATTGAGAAATTTATTTAGAAAAAACATGTAAAAAAACTGTGTAATATTTTTAGAGTAATTTTTTTACCCATATAATTGAAAAAATCGATATACTTATTCAATTATAGAAAAGTACAACTCTTACAGATAAAAATGACCCCTGAATCGTTACTGTAGCATCATTCCCCGAGCAAGAGTAGCCATATTGGGAGAGCATCTTTTTTGAGAAAACTTCATATATTTTGAAAATTAATCAATATTTATCAATTTTTAAAAAAACGGCTTCTTTGACTTACTATAGGCTACACATAACAGTAAGTAACAATTTTGAATACCTTACAGTTAACGATTGTTAACGAATTATAGAAAACCCGATTTTTCCCGGTTTTTCCGATATAACTCGAAAATTATCAATGATATCAAAAAAGTATGGCTTACTTAATTGATAGATCTTTTCAATACCTACAATTTCATGATTCAAATTTTTCCGATCGGAGCTGTAGTTTTTTAGTTATCAACAAAAAACCGCTTTTTTCAACTTTGGTAATTTTTTAGGTTATGTTCGGTAATCCGGATCAAGTCGCATGAAATAGAAACTCATCTTGAATTTTAATTTCCTATACGCCCATATATTTTTTTTTCGGATATTTTCTGCACGAACTTTTCCCTATTTCTTGGACTACTACTCCAGCAACTTTTTTTTGGGCATTCAACATAGTGACACTGTTGAGTCAGAAGAACAAGACAATTCCTTCGACCAAGATAAAGTGTATAAAAACAATGATTTATATGTACATCTGGCATTGGATTATAGTTAGTTGTTTGTATTGAAAACTAAAATTCAATATCAGTATCAATCAGTTTTTTTATTGTTAAAACGGTGCATGTGATGCACTAAGTATTTGTTGATAAATCGCAAGAATTTTGTAGAACATTTTGACATATCATTATGGCATAAAGACAAAATGACACATAAGTGACTGGATTATCTGTCATTCATGTCATTCTTGTTGACCAAACTAATATTATCATAAGATATAACTAGTTATAATAATTTCTGTATATATCCAGGATTTTTTTCATACATGAAGTTTGAATTATAGCAGTACATACAATATGCAATACAATACACACTTTTGTATGCATATGAAACAATTCTAATGAATTAGGTGGAATCACCTTGTATGTAAACGATATAGATGACTTATTTCAGATATAGACATTTCAGTTGGGTTGTTTATAGACCAATAAATATCTAAATCAAGTGTATACAAATGAAGCAAGGGAGGTGTGTAGAATGTACTATAAAGAAAGCGAAGAGGAAATTGCCTCCCATCGAAATTACAGGTTGATATAACGTCGCATGCTAGACATGAAGAACAACCTATATTGATTAAAATAACCACTAAGTAATGTTTGACAAATTGAGGCGTATTGTAATATTTGATGCACTTTCCGGAAAGGGCTTTGTAGTAAACAAGTTGCTAGGATACCCACAATAGGAAAGAATTACCAATATCGACACGCAATTCTCATATCCCTTCGATTTCGAAATGAAACGGAGGGACGGAAAGTGAGGTTATATTATCGGAAAACGATTCAAAATATTCAGCCTAATAATCCGTACTCAATTATAAATTGTTTACGTTGCAAAATTGGAAGCTTCAACGAAATGCATAATTGCTGAAGCAAATACTTTTGAACGTTTCTGTGGGATCGTTATGATGCGTGATGTACTGTACACCGGCAAAGATATTAACCAAGTTTTCGTGGATAACAGGATACATCTATGGATCATTTTCTTTCGAAATATGTACAACGAAAAAAAATTGAGTAGAAAAACTCACCTCGGCAGCCTCCAAAAGCACAAACAGATAGAAAAACACTTGTTTATTAGTAAAAACTACAATGGCGTCAACGCTAATTCTTGAAGTTGCTGGAAAACGCTGCTGAAGAGAACCAGACGAAGCGCGCATGTGTCAAATTTATTTCAGAGAAGGCGTGTCTTCGCCATCTAGCAGACGGTAGAACACGCGAGCAAAGTTCTATTCTCCGCGATTGCGAAAAACTTTCAAATTTGGTTTTGGGCACAAGGAAATTTATATACAATTCATCACAAAATCTGGATCTAGAGATGGACAAAGCAGTGGTTTTGACGAATGAAAAAAATATCATTCGAGACATAAAGGAACTTGAATTGCAGAACAGAGCAGGTACCTACACAATAATTCAGTAATAACTTCCACTTCATTTTGAAATTCTAATTTGCAGCAAACAACAAACTGCAACGTCTTGAGAACGAAATAAAACTAGAGACACAAAAAAAAATGTTTTTTGAAGCAAACATCGATGATCTGAAATCAAATATTGAATACTACACGAAATCTGCAGGTGTAAGATATTCTGAGATATCTGAGTGAATTTGCTGACTAACATCGATTGATTTTTTGTAGAAACTAAGGAAAAGACTAAAGAATACTAAACATGTACATTCTCAGTTTGCAATGGCAGCACAGTCTTATGAAAAGTTGTTATCAGATTACTCGGAAACCTATCTTCACTACGAAGCTGAAGGCGAAATAAGTAAGTAAGAAATGTTCCTTAAACTTTGTCATGTACTTATGGATATCTCCCTATTAGTTACCTACCTACGTCCTACACTCCTGTCCTAGATCATCTCCTCAAACCCATGGGCGGTCCTATAGGATTGTTCATCATGTGCCAAAATGGGCCTCTATTGGAGTCATTTATTGAGATAAAAAATTAAGCCTGATGTGATAAACAGTGTCACTATTTTCACTGGGGTTTGACAATATTTCAATAATTCTTTCCTACATAGTTTTAAAAAATTGAACCAAAAATTCAAATATATCATTATAATTCTCTTCCTTGTTCCTCACTTTGGATTTCCATTTCGACTTCCTTCAATTCAACATTTTCAAAAACTACCAGTGCGAGGATATGTAGCCTGTTCTTCAGATTCTGTTGAACATGTAGACTGCAATGATGTAACATTGATGGTATGTGCCAGTTTTTCAATTTGAATATTTTCCTCTTTTAATTTTTTTATTTCCCGATATTTTTTTTAGATTTTCTCGTCTATAAGTTATCAAATTCATAAGTAAATGGACTAATGAAAAAATTTCCAATCAGTGTACTCACCCTTTTATCTTCTCACTCACAGGTACTTTTCTCAATTTTTTTAAATCCAAATACAACCACTATAGAAGAACTGAAATAGAGTAAAATACAGTGGCAGTTTCATATACCGGCAACCACTCCACTCTATTGAAAGGAATAAAATAGACAAAGTCGAAGTACCCTTTCTCTGCACACGTTTCCAACAAGTGGAAAAATGAGGCAAACATCTGTCAGAAAACAACTATTTCCCTGGCTAATACTACGACGGACATTGAACTACATCTGACAGATATATGTGCAACGTTCTTCCAAGAAGACGCAATAGGAGAAATTGAATTCCAGATTTCAAGTCGGAATTCAATAAAAAATTGGACTTCATAGTTGAAATTTAACAAAATTCCTAGTTCAAGGTTGGAAAATAAAAAAGTTCCGAGTTTGAAGTCAGAGTTTATTGAAATTTAAAAATATTTTAGACTAAATGAGGCACATTATTTTGTCGGTATAGCAATAATTGTCCTTATTTCTGCAATCCCTTGTCGAATTTAATTTTTGAGGTAAGATTTGGAATTAGCTCGTCAAGATATGTTTGAGGGAAGTTAGTATGATTTCTCGAAAAACCAAAAATAAAAATTTTCGAAAATTCGATAGTGGGAGAGAATTTTTTTCGCTTTTCATGGGACACCTTGTATCTTTCCATGATTTTTACGAGGGTACCAAGTTTTTGACTTCGCCGGTCGACTTCAAATTCACAGAATAGGTATACTAATTTCGTCAATCTGAATCGATTGGCGTTCGCAGAATAGTTCTCGACTTGAAAAGTTCACCCGGAGTTGAGAGCGATAATAATATCCGGTCAAAAATCTTTTTCGAATTTTATTTCCCTTTTTTTAAAAATTTATCCTTTTTTGAATATGCTCACCAAATTTGAAATTGATTCCAAGTCAAATAGAAATTTTGTAGGCTTTTAAGGGAATCTTTGAAATTTCGAGCTGAACCTATTTTCGAAAATTTTAATTTTTAATTTTTCTCCATTCAAATAATTGAATTGGACAAAGGATTCATCAAAAAGGAACAATATTGTTTCGTTGAAATCGTGAAACCTTGTATTACCAAGTCAACATTAATTTGACACCTATTAATATTCGAATTCGTAGGGCAACCGTAAAATGCGACTGTATACATGGACTTTTTCTTTACCCTTTCAATATTTCTCTAATTCTATCATTAGAAATGGTAGAAATATGAATGTAGGTATTTAAATAATTAAAAAATTATCATATTGTTAACGTTCAATACAGTTTGTATCTTCTGTTCATTTCGTTGATTAAATATTCTCTAATCAAGAATTCCTTCATGTTAATAAGAGTGAGGTCGACGGAAAAATATTGTACTCTACTCGTATATTAAAATGCGATCACTAATCACCTACATTGATTCACTAGTTGATTAAATAACTATTCTATTGGATTATTCCATAATTTCAGACAGAGATGTTCCTATCCAAGAGTCTACAGAAGTTTTACAGCAGCAAATTGATCACTTCCAAATGAAAGTTGACGAATCTGCAAAACAAATTGAAAAACTGTTAAATTCCCTAGAAGTTCCAAGTACCGAAGAGGATTCGCCTATACCTAAAAATTGAAAGTTCATTTTAACAAATTGTTAATGTTTTGTAATTGAAGAAGTAAACAGATGATTAAGTTCAGTGCATGGATTCTGTCATTGCCAATATCATGAAGTAGATCTTAAATAAGAGATATAAAAATGTTTTTGTACTTCCGGCACAGATGCTTCATCTGTGCTTCCGGGACTGAAGTGCCAACTTTATAACAGGGACTAAAATATATCTTTTAGTCCCTAGGGAGATGAAGTTGCATTTAAAATTTTGTTGACACCGTTGCTATAACGTTACCTACTGAGTAATCCTAGTACCGTGTTTATATAACTCATCAAAATTATTAATTGTATTAATATTGAACGTTATAATACTGGGAAGTGCAAAAAATAGCGTATATGCTTCAGGACTAAAGAGACATTTTATCCCTTACGTGATTATTGGCCATCGGACTCTACATAAACATTACGTGCGGGATTAAAACATCCACTTTAGTCCCTTGTTATATAATATACTATTTGATGGTTATCAGCCAAATAAAAACAAAGGAAAACGCTTTCAGTCACTTTAATGAAATCCATATATTATTGCGTTACCATGCTTAACTATATGGGGCGCCGTTAGTGTCAAAAGTAGTTGTTCTCATATATTTTATTTTTACTCAAATATATTTGTTGATGACCACATATTTATTAGTTGCCACCAATACATATTGAAACTGAACAAATGTTTCCATTTTAGCGTTCATTCATTCATAAATATATCGTCAATGCATATTAGCAGTGAAGAGCAATATATTTATTACTAATCCATATATAAAGATGGGCTTTCGATTACCACCACTAAGTGGCGCTCACATCATTTTTTGGAATATAATTTGTTTTGCAAACTTGTTATGTTGATATGCATTGCATTCATACTTTTTGAAGATATGCAATTATGAAAACTAGAACGATCTTTCGATTATTTTCAACATAGCGGACGCGGTACGAAGAAATGGCATGAATCGGTTACATGGCGCTATCTAGTGGTGATACTCAAAAGCTCATTTTTATATATAGATTGTAACAAGGAATAAATATATTGCTCTTCACTGCTAATATGCTTTGACGATATATTTATGAATGAATGAACGCTAAAATGGATATATTTGTTAGGTTTCAATATATATTGGTGTCAACTAAGAAATATATGGTCATCAACAAATATATTTGAGTAAAAATAAAATATATGAGAACAACTACTTTTGACACCAACGGCGCCCCATACATAACACAAGACAAGATTAATGAGTTTTTTGATGAGACAGTCTCAAAGTCAAAATCTCCTCTCCAAACTATTTCACAGATGTAATGTAATGTTCGTAAGGAAAAGTCGTTTTTTAACAGATATTTTTACTTAAAATTTTTCACTTTGTGAGATAATGTGCAGGGGAGGGGATTTCAACTTTGTCAAAATTAATCGTTTCATGCTTTCCTAAAATTGTTTCTATTATTAACTTTTCTGCCGTCATTGTCGGTTTAGAAACTTAGTTTTTGAAATAGTCTGAAATCATCAACTCAGTTTCAGAATCCGTTGGAAGCATTTTTTTTCCATTTCAATACAACTATAGCATTAGGAAATATGTATCAAAACGTTTCACGGATGCGCTAAGCTCCTTGAGCGCCGTCGTGCGAAATTATCATTGGCGCCTTTACCCAATACGTATTTAGACAAACTGTAATATATATTTTTTATTTAAGGCGAACAATAAGCACACACACAAATGTACTATTTAAATTTTTATTTCACAATGCAATATTAAAGTTATAAAACATTCAAATTTACTAAAAAGTCTCAGTCAGACAAAATATATTTAGATTTGTCGTGTTTTCAAATAGATATAATAGAAAATAAAATTATTAAAATATAAAAACTCTAAAAGAAATGGTATATTTTGATTGCTAGTGTAATTGAATACTCGAAAATGCCAAATTATGTTCCTTTTAGGTTGCTTATGGAGTCCCCAATTTGCATCATCGTCCACAACATTTAAACACTCGTAGATATATATTATTTACGGATGATAATGAAAACGTCTTATAGTAATTGTACTTTTCTTGCTTTACTTTTGGTAAATTCAATAATAATATTGTGAATATACAGCTGTTTTAAAAATTCAGACTTTATAGAAATTTGCTCAAAGTTCTCTTGGGAGGTCGTTTGTAATGAAAATTCTCGAACCTTTTTTCTCTTCCACATGTATGCCTAAATCGTAGGCTGAATGTTTTAATTTTATTGATTTTGGTCGAGACAATAAAAAAACTGGTATATATTGCATTTTCAAAAACTAGGTATCAGAGTTTGTATACATAAAATATTATTTTGAGTATTGAATTTCAATGACACATAATATGAGAAAAGTGGATGTAAATGAATTATCAGTAAACTTAATTATCAACTATTTTATTTCTGATAGCTCGTCAAAATACATGATTTTAGGCATTATGAAACATATATACATATATACAAACACAAGTTTTTATTTAATTAAATTAAAAAAATCACTAGCTGTTATGTGGGGCCTATCAAACTATCCTTTGATTACCAATGGGCGTTATAAATTTCAGTGCATTCCTTCTGATTTCGTCATCTTCTCCATGTACGCCTTTTCAATACTGTCCATTTCTTCAATTTGATGTCGAGTCTGATCATGAAAATTTTTCAGCAGTGGTTTGATCGCTCCTGATTCCTTCCTCAACAATTCAATTTCTTTTTTCAGTTCCATTTTCTGCTTCATAAGGCTGTCTACAATAAAAGGATTTACATCTACCATACCTGTAACAGGTCTCCTGAAAATATATTAATCATTACCTAATAAAAACAGTGAGCCTATATAATTTTTACCATGCTTCTTCTAATGGTGAATTACGTTCAAGCTCTTTCAGATGTGTCAATTTGTCTGCAATATGGAATTCAGCCCATAATCGTTGTAGTGGTTGCTTACAACCAGAGATGATGATATTATTGAGGGATCCAAGAAGCTCTTGCGAAGACTTTACTTTGAGAATGGACCTCATGTGTTCTTCGCTGTAACAAAAACATATAATTTAGTAATTTGAATTTGAAAACATTAAACAACTGATTTATAAAATCTTTGCATTTTTCTTGGCTCAATGAACAGATATACATAATAAAGAAGGAAACATGTTTTTCATAATATTAAAGAGTATGATTGGGAGAGCAAAAATTAAAAAGTAACTTTCATCAAAAATAAGATTTCCCATATTACTGATATTGCAATTTTCAATTTCATCATCTCAGTGGATCATGAAATTCCCACAATTCAACTAAGGTACCCACATTTAAATACAGAGTCACTTAAGTGTATATTGGGGTATTAGAGGCACCATGTAGGTCTTCGATAATTGACATATTTTTTACACATCATTTCAAAAACAAATAATTAAAGCACAAAAAGAAAATGTTACAAAATATATCAGTTTCTCCAAAAATTTTATATGACTAAACTATATAAGCAAATTTACAGACGAGTAATGGACTTCGAAAAACGTAGCCACTTTAACAAAATGATATCCCAAGCATTAAATAAATCAAAAGAGACATGGTCCATGATTAATGAATTCAAAGATGAGCAAAAATCCTTATTTGATATAGGAATTTTCCACGATGTATTCAACGAATATTACTGTATGAAAGCTGAAAAATTGAAATGCTCCTTACAATCTTTATTAGACCCACTTACATGTATATTTCGATATGTAAGTACCTTGCTGATAATTTTTAAGTAATTAAAACAGATGCCTATGAATAGAATTATTATGAGATTATCAAAAATAAAAATACCTCAGGAGTTGACGAAACGTTATTAAAAATGTTGAAAAAGGAAATATTCTCAAGTGAATTTTTTTTTGTTATATCCTACAGAAAACAAATACTTTCCTAGCTAAGGCCACGCTGGACGTTCGATTCATTTTCTCAGTAGCAAACTTGTCACGATAGTAAGATAACTTTCACAGCAAAATATATTATCAATATTAGAAGGCTTGTATCTATATTGCTTTATAAACAGGAGATGCTATGGCAGCAACATCACCTGCCGATAGTTCAATCAGCAATTTCTCGACATAAAAAAATGTTTATCAGTAACAGACAATTATTTATCATTTCCGGATGTAAGGATTCTGTTCTGAAAAAAGCACCTATCATTCAGAACAGTTTGGGGAAGAAGATCCAAACATTCAACAGTGTTTCAATACAAAGTTTTGACAACAAATCAAGTTTATCAGCCTGTCTGAAAAAAAGGTGAATTCAAGGAAATATATACTAGTGTAGAAGGGCACATTAATCTATGAAAAATTTTTCTCACTGTTACATGTCGATGGCCTGATTCACAAAACTTCCAAGACGATTTTTACTTCTCAAATTGATCTTGATATACCTTCATAGAGAATGGTTTGAAAACACTGAATCCCAAAGTAACATTTTGTGATTTGGGAGATATGTTAATAAATTATGGTGTTATAGCTGATTTGAAAAAATGCCTTCAATTTATACAAATATTATCTCACTAAAAATCGAGCCCACGAAAGCAGTTCATCTAGGGCACCGAAAAAAATGCTCCTATATTGTAAATCTAAGGGATTCTAGATTCACTATATGTATATCTTCTTACTTTCAAATCATGGAGGTGTTTATTCGATAGCCAAAAAAATCCGTTACTAGAAAATAGCTGCGAAAAAATAGCTGTTGAAGAATAGCTGTTGAAAACATGGTGGCTACGGTAGAGTTAATTTTGAGTAAAACAAATTGTCAGTCTCTCTTTGACATAATTATAATTAGTTGTATTTGAGTTCATTCATATACTCAAGACCTTTGATGTGAATAGCTCAAAATTATATAAAACAACCAAACTGTGTCAAAAGCTGAGTATGTTACAGCTCCTTATAATGCTAACTCCCTTGGCAAAAGCTTAGTGAAATTACCATAGAATTCAAAATTAAATTGCCCAACTAACCTCTCTCCAATTCATAAACATATTTCAAATGGAACTTTTTCAGAAATACCCACCGTTTGTAAGTACATGAAAAAGTATGTTTCTTAAAAGCACTGAATACAAGTGTATTCATTATTTTCATAAAGCTACACATAGCATTATTATTTTTTCAAGACAAATGGTTTGCTACAATTTGACACATCAAGAAAACCGAAAAAAAGTTGCTGGCATTTTTGCTATTGTTGATATTTCAGCAATATTCACGACACCTGTAGCTTTTACAAATTTAAAAGTTTTCTAAATGGAAATGTTGTGACGAGTTTGAAATGCTATGAAGTTAGAAATGTTGTGAAATTAAGACTGCAAGTCAGTGGAAGAGATTAGTAACATACACATCCATTAAGAAGGAAAAATTACCCATTAAAATTGAATGAAAATGCTTCAGTGAGCATTCAATAAATGTTGATTAGAGTATTTTACATTCTGAAGTATCATTAAATTAATTACCGAATCATGTATAAAATAATCAGGAACAAATCAAAAATAATCTGACTATTAACACAAATGTTTTTTTATATGAATATTCTCACACCTCCGATACCTTGATGATTACTATATGAATTTCAATTAAACAAATGCAATTAATGGATTACCTTCATTAATATTTATTAACAAATAATATTTATTGACAGTTTCTAATTTATATTCGTGAAATGTTGAAGCATTTTCTGAATTCTCCAAATTATTAACCCTAGAAAATAAAATCCAGTTTGATTCTCTGTTTACAATTTTGTACCAAGTGGATTATTTAATAATCTTTAGTTTCAGACTGATGTAAGATGAAAAATGATTGCAGTTTTTATTAAGGGCAGCTTAAATCCCAAGTATTGAATTGTGTTAAAATAAATTTGTTATCTTTTTATTTTATTCGTACAAACCATACTTCTACTTTAGAAATTTTTGACATAATTACCTTGAAGTTCTCATAAAATGACTAAAATGAAATAATAATAAAGTTTATCAAATAGAGTTCACAAGAAAATGTTTCCTATGTTTAAGATAAACGCTGGAATATGTTCGCAAGTGTCTAGCACTTAGAAAGGAGGAGTATTGAACACTGTTCCTAATTTTTGATCCATTGTATTACCTACATTCAATTTAATGTATTTTCTGTTTTTTTTTTCATTCATCATCTCCCCAGATTCTTTAAAGATGATCATCTGTTTACCAGATGCAGGTATACCATTCAAATTGG
Organism: Chrysolina americana; assembly: GCA_958502065.1. Classification (NCBI taxonomy): domain Eukaryota; kingdom Metazoa; phylum Arthropoda; class Insecta; order Coleoptera; family Chrysomelidae; genus Chrysolina; species Chrysolina americana. The sequence goes on along the minus strand of OY293411.1, from coordinate 10,737,179 downwards.
ACCGAATCATTTTCATCTGTCATAGAAAGCCCTTGCAATGTGATTCTCAGAGAATCATATTGAACGAGTTTACCCAGAAGCAAATAGTTTTGGGGAAAGTAAATACTTCTTCTGTTGTAGACTTGGGAATACAATTCTTAGTGTATTGGATGTTCTCATGTCCAGTATTGCCAATACACCGTACTATCTAAGAGTATATTACTGACAGATTATACAGAAATTACTTGTTAAGCATCATTATCATCTGTAATTCAAACGTTTCAAACCCATTCTGAAAGTTGTAGGATTAAAGTTGCAGAATTCAGTTCTTAACAGAAATTCTGCTCTGTGGTGTTATGCAACGTGCCATACCAACTGAGAATTTAGTTCACCTCGATAATACCAGAAAGGTCTACATCTCAACTGAATCACAATTATCCTATGTATTTAACTTCTATAATATCTGTATTGACAACCTTATAGTTTATAATGCAATCAGGGACTCAAAACATTTTTTTGAAGCTAAATAAGTAAATAACAAAGAATTTCATAACTCAAAATCAGTTTCTATTTTGAGCATTTCACTTATAGATACTGTTAAATTCAAGGAATAGAAAATAGGAGATTGATTCAATTGCACTTTGCCTTGATTTGAGAAATTCCTGAAAAAATTGAAAGTTATCCAATACTTTAATCGAAAACAATATTACAAGAACTATGGTAGGAAAGTAGCTGATGATGCTATACAGTAATATCATTTTCTTCAATAATAATGATTTGATAACTCAAAATTTGAACTTATATGGATCAACAGATATTTGTTTAATAAACTATATTCATTACAGAAACTGAAATACACACTTCAATGGAAAACTCAAGTGGGCTGAATTTCCAATGCAGATTTTTTGATTGAAATAAGAATCCGTTAAATTCCTCTTGGTTTCTATGGGCAACTCACCTTTGTATTTTGGCATGAATGAACTTTTCCATCGGCGATTGAAAGAAAGCGAAATCAGGCCGGGACTGGTGCAATATGATAAATAAAACACATTCGCACTAATTCCAGCCTAAATCCACCTTCCAGACTGCTTAATAGACATAAATTCAGCAAACAATACCATATTTTGGCTCGTACATTCGATACTTAATGATTGAGAACGAAATAAACGTAGGTGTCGAAATGAATACGAAAAGCCGTTATAAAGAATTTCAACAAAGAACCGAACAGGGCAATGACATTTTCTTACCTGACCCCTGAGGGTATGTCTTCCGCTATTCTTTGCAGCCTTTTCAGGCAGTCATCAGCGTCTGAATTTTGCGAAAACATTTCAATATTTCACGTTGTTGTCGTTACAATGAACAAATATCAATCGTATCTAAGAACCTACTTTGTAAACAAACAACACAAAACAAATAGAAAACAGGAAACCCGTACAAAACTTTTTAAAAAAGTCGTTGCAGTGTTTGACATCTGACGATTTAGCAATTCGATTGTTCACTTTTGGCGCCATCTTACGATGTGAAATGCAACACTAGAAACTCCAAAGTAGAAATCTGTTCTAACCTACTCACGAATTGTATTCAGGCTATATGTTTCCGCTTTTCAGTAATAGATGCTAAAAAGCCTGTGATAATTCTTAATACAGTCATTGTCTTTTAGATAATGATCCAGTGTAGTTATATAGAAATTAAACCAAACGAATACGAAATGTTAGGTCTCTCAAACATTCTCATAAGGGAGCAGCCGGTTGACAGTTAGAACAAATTTTAGAACAAAAACAAATTCGATTAAATAGTCAATATTTGATCATTTGATGATTACCTATTTTTTTTATTATTACTTCGCATTGTGAATATGTGCATAGAGCAAGCAAACTCGATTGAAAGTGTCATTTCAACTTCCTCGCCATTATATTGATCAATGACCGAGCACTTACTCTGGCAACAAGGATTGAATAATAAACAACATGATTCTATTTTGATAAACATGTTTTCAAGAAAACAATGTCGAAAGTTCCAAGTTTATTTTGTCAGATCCTATGACTTTTTTCCTAAATAATGTCGAATTGTTTGATTATTATATTTTTGTTCGATCTGTTGCTGCCATCTATAGAAGAAAACTTGTAGGTAGGTAATTTGAACCTTTACGGCAGTAGCGGCAGCGCAGTGGATTCCAAATTGGGCGGCGCATCCAACGAATCTATAATTTCCAATACGAGATGAAACAACATCTCCGAAGCACAAGTATAATGATTTCAAAAATACAATATTCGTATTTCAAACGTTGGAAGTTTGTATTGTCAGATAGTATAAATGTTTTATTCATTATGCAATGTCAGACGAGGAAAATATTTTTTTTGATACTCTGATCTTCTTCTGCCATCTGTAAACATAAACATGCACCAGCGTAAGTGGTAAGAACAAGATAACTTTGTTAGCTTTTCCATGACAGTGGATACTTTCAAATATTGATTTCTGATTGGGCGGCGCTCTCCCAAGTTACTAGATGGAACAGCATATCACAAACGTAAGTTTACAAATCACAAGCTATGTTTAAATGAAGAGATAAGTCATAAATTTATTACATGAATGAATCAAAGGTTAGAGGTGAACAAGATCTCGCATTTGAAGAGATGTTAAATTCTGCTCTAAACAGTCAAATCTGGAAGCGATTCCTAATTTAACTTTAATTAACTGAGATTTTAGACAAAAATTCTTAAATCATAGTGAATTTTTTAGATCTCAATATGCCGAATTGAATTAATCTTGTGCTTGGAGTGTAATATAGTAACAATAATAATAATAATAACAATTTTAATGCATGCATCTCGTGGCTTGACTTGGGCGAGTGAGTCTTGCACGATTCACTGTTTCGTTTAAATTAACAGTGCTGCTCCTAAAATGGGGCATGGAGTTAGTAATTCAGCCTACCCAAAATTCAAAAAGTAATGCATGCTATCGAGTTGTGATCGACAAATTAATGTGCCACGGTTCATCTTGACCGTTTTTCCGGAAGACCACTCAAACCCCAATAATACATGTATCCAATAATTCGATGTCTTACGAATAAGCAAACGATACCCCCCACGTAACCTGGAGGAGGTGGGGAAGTCAACAACTTCGACTTAGCACCTAGAGCACTTATTCCCATACAGAACACCGTAGGGCCTGCCCCAGGGCAGGTGTGAGCTGGTTTTGCCCACCCGCTGACAGCTCAGCAGGCCAGGAGTAAACCCCTCTCCGCTAAATGCAATATTACTCCCTCCCAATCCATCCGTGGCTTGAGATAGTTTTATCTGGATTTCGAAGAGACGTATACTTACCTAGAAGTGGAACAATGACACTACCAAGAGGTAACCACTGTTAAAACTCTCTCCGCAATCAGCATAAACTCTGACAGAACTGTCGGGGAAAAACAAAGTTGCTGCAACTGATATGCTTGCCGTTCCGATTCTACTTTACTTCTTTGTAGTGATGAAATGGACTTGAGATTAGCTGCGACAAATCGACGTAAACATTTGCAAATTAGTGCATTTTCATAGGAGCTTGCATCCTAAATCGTTTATTCCATGGTTATATTTCCCCAGACAACGGGGAGGCCGTGGACTTTTGAGCTTGGAGTGTCTACATGACAGAATGGTACTGAAAGGAACCTGTAAAGTCATCAGGAGCCAAGATTACCTTCTCTGCTCAATATGCGAGCATTTTTTTCAAATCAGCAACCAGAGCAGCCGATGAACTCGGTCTAGCATTTGATACTGAATGAACGAACCCAAACTCTGTCACCGAGTTGGAACCCGTTCAGCATAAAGCCTACGTCAAAGCTGCGGAGAGTAAGAGTCTCTTAAAGCTACATAAGGATAAGCCAATGCAAGAATATCGAAGAACTTGGCTCATCCAGAAACCTGACACTTGCTTTTCTCAGGTCAAGAGGGCTGAAGTCGGAAACCGAGGGATTCATAATGACCTGCCAGGATGGTGTCTTCAACACCTTCGGCTACAGTAGTCGCATGATGCAGAACGTGTGGAGGGCAGCTGAGACCATAATGGATTTGCTGTCAGTCTGTCTAGCTTATGGGATCTCAGCGTATGTCCACAGGTATAACGCGGCGCTACGAGTGTTGTACTACCATCAACGATACTCGTTATAGACAAGACATCGGTGTTGCCTTACGTTCCGGGGGATATTGAGTCCTTTGTGGAGAATGAGAAGTGCCGAATCTATTGGAACTACTCATTGCCCACCCTCAGGCAAATACAAGCCAATGTGAAGCAGACCAACCAAGACGATTTTCATCATTGGGTTTTCCGCTCCTGGTGAAACGAACATACTTCGAAAAGAGGAGAAAAATGGAGATCTATTCTTTGAACTCTGCAGGATTTACCCAAACTATTCTGTGAAAATTGTGGTTCTGAGAATAGGGGTCCTTGATGGAATGAAGGACACACTGTTCTTGAAACTAAAAATCATACCGGCTTGCCGTAATATGACAGAAATCATAGCCGGACGAATGCGGAAGGCCGTCATTCTTAGTTCACTCCGTCTGCTCAGGGCAGATGATTTTCAGACCCAATAGTCACTTACCTAAATCGATATGAAATGACATTTTGACAACAGTACTGTTAGCTATGCTCACCTTGATGGCACAAAGACACTACAGCTTCAGAAAACACTTTAATACAAATAATAAAGGGAATACATTAACAGACAACCTGCCACAATCTAAGTAAAATTGCCCGTTAGTCATTAAAGTCCCTTACTAGGCAAACTAAAAATAAGATATCAGTATGCAAACAGTGTTATTGGTTGACCATAGTTCACTAGAAGATGATTGAGAAAAATCATCAAGATAATAGACAATGTGGTGATGCAGTAATTTTCTAGCTGTTTTTTGAACTTATTATTTGACGATAAAAGCTTCGAAGAGTTTGAACATGGTCATAAATTTTCATTCCGTAGAGCTTTGAAGGAAAAAAAAAACATCGAGTGTTACCGTAAAAAAATTATATTTACAGTTTTATTGATTTTGTTCTGTAGTGAAAATATGATTTCAATAATTTCATTAATTCTTAGCATCTATAATTCATCCAATGATTGACTGCGTCAATTTCACTATTGACACCATCAGTTAATTTAATTTCATAATAATAAATGTGCATCATATGCCATCGGAGATTCCGAAGATCTATTTTTTTTTACTTGAGAACAACAATAAATTGTTTTGAACATTTTCAAAGTCTTTTCAACATTTTTAATTAAACTGAATACTGTCGTTGCATTTTCTTGATCGCAAAGCCTTTTCTTTAGTTCCGTACCTTTTCTCTGTTTCATTACTCAATTCATTAGCATAGTAGGCACACTGGCGGATCTAGGAAGTTTTTCAGGGGGGACCATGAGTTGATAATTTTTTTTTACCAAATAGGTGCGTATACAGCTTTGTTCCATGGGGGGGGGGTAATTCGTGGTGTAGAAGTGACAGAAAATAGAAAAGCGCCGCAGGCGATTTTTTTTTGTTCAAGGTGAAATATCTTTAAATTAATTGTTAGATTTGTCAGCGGGGTATCATAAAGGTGGGTAAAAAAGGATGTCGTATTCAGTTTGTTTTATTTAATATGAAAAAAGAAAAAATAATTTAACTATATTAACAGATGCATTTAACTAGGTACTTAATTCCTTCGTTTTTGAATATTACCGCTCATCGCCACCGCTCACGGCTTACCGCTAATGGTAACATGCATTTTATTGAAGCCCAGTCCCCGAAAGTATTTTTCTTCTATCGTAATCTGTTTTGCCGACCTTTGATTTGACCACCTGTGTTCTTTTCACTTGTTCGCACTGCATAGAAGAATATTTCTGTTTCATGTTTGTATTGGATGATGAATGACTCCTATGAAATTCAAAAACGTGTTGATTTGGGATTTTGTTTGCGGAAACATTCAATACGAAAACGTGTTTTTTCTTCTTGCTAAAAATTAATTCAGGTTTAGTTGCATATCCACACTGGTTGTTGAACCAATATTAAGTACTTATTCAGAACTCTAGGGGAGGCATGGCCTCCATGGCCCCCCAGTGAGTAGGCAAGCTGGTTTTCTTCAATCAAAACAGAAATTTCCGATAATAGTTTAACAACGATATTTGAAGTTTCAGCAACAATGTCATTCGACCTAATATTCACCTCAATTTCAGTCGATAGCAGATGATACTCGGACATGAACCGAACGTGAATGGATGTCTCAAAATTCATGATATATCCTGTTTGATGGTGTAATCAGTAGATGGAACTGACAGGCGAGTAATCAGTAATTTCACTGAAATCGACACTTCAATATTTCTAGTTCATGCAGTTTGTTGGGTTCGTCTACTAGGACATTACCCATCGTCAAAAAACCGGGAGTCTTTCTCGAAGTGATGCCACGAATGCCAGAAATACTTTCATAATAATGAAATGTTCACAACAAATAAAATTCTTTGCAATGCACGTTGTACGGAAAGGAATCTTCACTGATTGAACCCTCTCCACTTCCTTTTAATGGCAAGGTTATTCTATTTGCAGTAGAAGTAAAATATCTAGGGGTCACCCTTGATTAATAAAAAACACATGGAACGCTCATTTGGAAAAGATTCTCCACAAAACTAGAATGTCCTAATGGACTTGTAGGAGGATTTGTGGAAAATCTTGGGGCTTAGGTCCCATACAAATCCACTGGATATATGTGAAGGTTGTTAGAACAATGATCACATACGATGCCATTGTCTGGTGGCAGAAAACTTCACAGCAAACGGCCCAGGTGAAGCTCTCATGTATACAGAGACAGGCTTGTCTAGCGATTACTGGTGCCATCAGCACCACACCGTCAGCAGCTATGGAAATTCTACTAGACCTACCTCCTATCCACATTTTCCAGCAGAGAGAGGCTAAATGAACAACCTACAGAATCATGCATATTGTCAATTGCAATTACTGAAAGCAAATTACTGTTGGTTCACAGATGATTCAATAATACCCTCTGGAACTGGTGCAAGTGTATACAGTCGTATGACTAAAACAGAAATATCAACCTGTCAAAGATCAATCAAAATCTTCTCGGACGGTCAAGTGGCTTTGAAAGCACTTGGCTGCCAGAGAAGACTCTCCTCAATAGAAAGACTCAACAGTCTTTCTCTGGTTTGGATTCCTGGCCACTCCGTTATGGAGGGTACTGTAACGATGGACCTTCTTGTAAGAGAAGGTGTCGCAAATAGATTCATTGGACCAGAACCTGCCATTGACATCTCACCAAGTTTTGCCTAGTATACATTAAGCACCTGGAGAGCAAGGAAAGATTAAACTTCTGGCAAAACCTACCAGGATTGGGTCATTCCAAGGCATTCATACATTTCTCGAAGAATTTGACCGAAACACAGTTAGACTTCAGTAGGGATGACCTGCGATATCTAACAGACCTACTCACAGACCACTGTCGTTTGAATCATCACATGACAATAATACTGAAGCTATCGGAGCAGCAGAGCACATACTTTGTACCTACCCCGCCGCGGACCTAATCAGGTTTTCGATATTTGGCAGAGTTTCACTCTCTCCCTTGGATCTGACAGATTATAGATCAAATAAACTAATCGGCTTCGTCAAGATGCTGGTGAAATATGAATTGGTATGAGCCACAATAGACCCTTACGGGTTGCAGTGGAAGGCCGAGCAGACCCTCTCATTTTAAACCTAACCTAAACCTTCTCTTTTTGAATAATCCATGGTTATCCGGCCTGGGTACCGCCGTAGATATCAAGGGGGGCTGAAAATTTCACAACCAAATCTTATGTTATCGACAAATTCGTTGTTATCCGGCCTGGATACCGGCGTAGAGATGCAGGGGGTCCACAGATAAATCTTGAATTTCACAAATGGACATATTTTTATAAACTATGGACGGCAGACATCACCAACACATTTGTTGTTGTTTCGTTTTACCATGTTTGTGAACGGATGAATCAACATGTCCGATCACTGCGGCTGTCAGAACTGAACTACTACGATTGAAAAAAAAAAAAATGTTGATCAAAGATGAACAGATGAACCTTTGATTGGATATTAGGTCGACCTACCTGCTTTGTTTTCAATGGCCTTCTGAATACTGAGTAACCGTGATTTGTTAACTAGCCTATAACTCAATGACAGTTTATTAAAAGGTGAGTTATTTCCGGAGACAACAAAAGCTCTTTTATAGCACGACTCCCTGTGAAACGACCTACTGCTTCCTGGTTATAAATGATCTGTCACGAGGCCAGCGCCGATAATAACGATTTGCCCGACCCCGAGATTCTCCTTTCTTCGTTGACAACTCTCCCGGCAAACGTAGAATAATGAGGAGAGGAATGGCGGTAATTGTCTGGGCCAGAAGTGTCGGTCTGGGTTTTTTAATGGAAGAAAATTAAAGGGCGGGTAAACGAGAAAGTGTTTCGACAATTAGGCATTGCCACGTTCAATATGTTTAATTCATAATCAACCTACACCTACACAGAACTGAATTGTTACCACCACGTAGGTGACAATTGAGTTCTGAGTGACCCGATAGGCTTGTGGCAGGCATGGACGACATCGCTCCCGCCAAAGAGCGCTAGTGTGAGTGGAGGTCATGAGTGACAGTAATAACAAGTGATAATATACAATAACACTTTAATTAGTTGCTGTTATGGAGAAATACGGCCCTTTAAGTGTAAAAAGCCTCATTTATGAATTGAAAAAAAGAAAATCAAAAACTTCCAGCCGTAAAGTTGATACAAAAATGAGTGGATGGAATCGATGCATAAACGTCAGTGTGTAGGTTAACTTGTCTATATTTGGTGAAATTTATTTACTGGCTATAAATCTTATTCTTTCAGATTACTCGATTATGATAGGAATAAACTTTTCATGTCCGTTATGCACTTATCAACTACTCCAATCTGACCTCCACTAACAATTGCGCCATCTACATTAAGCTTGCCAGAATACATGCCATTCTTCACTAATTAACTTCCCATATAAGTAAATGTTGTTTCGGTGATAAACTAGTTCATTACTCACTCAGATGACGACACTGTGTGTCGAAACAATTATTAGCGTTATAACAGTACTTATATATTTTTTGTGTAATTTGAAAGTTTTATATTTTCTCTCTATTCATCAGTAAATATTAATTCATACGTTATAAGTGTCAACACTGTAGAACGGATTCTTTCTGAGCAAAAGTTCGTTTCAGTACTGTAACGTGCGGGAGCCGGACTTGTATAGTACACCTGACCGTCTGACATCATCACATTGAAGAAGAAAAAAGAACCATCTTGACAAAATGTTCAGAACCATTCTAAACGGCGACCTCTCACGAAGTCTCTCGGTATTTCTAGAAACCTACTGCTGGTATATATACAGAAATCTCGAGATTGGTTAGTTAGTTTTATAGTTACAGACAGCCATAGTTGACAAATAGACAGGGTTTGCTTAGACTGTAGTCAATGAAATAAATGAGAATAGTTATAGTTTACAAGGTTGAGATGAATTAGTAGATGATAGTTAGGTGGTGTCAGAAATTGTATTTTTAAAATTGTCTGCTCAGTAAACTGTATTCCTGTTGAGAAACTGATAGACTTTTTCGCGCAAAAGAGACTAGTGACCCTTTATAGTGTTCGCGAAGTGGATAGTTATGCGCATTACATGAAAATAAAGAGATGAACTTTTTGTGTGAAATAGACTAATATCTCGGTTGAAGACACTAAAAAAATGTTTTCGAGGAAAATTCGCCTGGCTAATTTGAAGGTTGAGGAATCAAAGCAAGAACTAGAGGAACGGGAACTAAAAACAACCGATAAGAAGACCGTATCTACTCCAGAAAAAATGTTCCGAAGGACTGATTCAAAAAGAAGTCCCCGAAACCTTTTCATTCGAAGTTTGAGTTGTATACTGAATAAAATCGGAGAAACTACCAAATCGTTGGAAAACAAAATTCTAGAAAATTCGAATATATTGGAGAACAAACTAGAGCAAGACCAAGAAAGGGCGTGAATCCTGGATTCGAAGTTTGAGTTGTATACTGAATAAAATCGGAGAAACTAACAAATCGTTGGAAAACCAAATTCTAGAAAATTCGAATATATTGGAGAACAAACTAGTGAATTACGGTGTGGCCATTGGAAGGTCAACCTTGATCAACGATTTCTGGTTATGGTTTTCATCATTGTACACTTGGTTCGTTTTACATATCCAGCTACGCTGGAAAATATAATGGAGCGACTAACGGTCCAGGCATTCTTGGATGGGTTTCGAGATCAAGAAACAGGGCAAGCATTGATACTAGCTTCTTCACACATCTGGTAGATGTCTTGTTACGCGCTTTGGAATTTGAGGCCACAAAACAATCCTGCAGAAACCAGAATAAAGAATGCTTGGGGAAGATCCACAGGAGCCTGCTAATATCGAAGTTGTCATAAAAAAGTAATAAGGGAAGTGCTACCTGAGAAAAGACTGATAAGTTGTCGAAAACAAATGTCCAACATTCAAAAAATCAACACCGAAGAAGATCGGGAAGAAGCGATCATCAGCTTGTATCCAGCAAGCCTCAGCCAATAACTCATATATCACTGCCCTTCACCAACAAATCAAAGGTTTCTTTATAGACGGTCTCAACAACAATGAGCTCTGCATCATGGCCATCACGCATCCAGATACAGGTGCGTGTAGGACAATCCTTGGACCCAGTTTTACTAAAACAGCAGCAAGAATCGAACCATCAAATTGGAAGCTTCGCAATCAGTCACTGTTTATGGTTAGCTATCAATTTAAATAATTTCAGGTATTACTGAAGTGAAACACTGGGTATAACTAGGATTCATGAAGGACGAGGCAATCATTGAATTGGACACCTTGAATTTCAGAGGGTTCGAGCTGATCTTCAAAGACGGCGTCCTACGTGTCAATGGAGAAGAGTTGGTTCTACATGGAAGATGTGAATAAATGATTCGTGTCCTTTTGGAAGAATATATGAGCGTATCTGAGAGGGCTTGAATCATTCGCCTGGATGAGAGTGCGAGCTGTGGAAACGTCTTGATGTCATGATGAGAACATTGAACGAGGAATTGCAACAACTTGCCAGCATAATGGGAAAAGTGGAATAGAACAAGCCCAACAAATTGAGAGAATTAGTCAGGAAATATCAAGTTACCTTCGATACCAAAAAAGGAAAACGTAAAACGAATGTCGTTCAGCACAAAATAGACACCAGTTATGCTCGACCTATCCGACAGTCAGCTAGAAGATTTACTCTAGCCCAAAATAGTTATCGATATGGAGGAAGAAGGGGATATTGAACTATCCGACAATCCAGGGTCATCCGCAGTCGTGCTGTTGAAGTAGTAAGACGGATCAACGCTGTTTTGTTTAAATTATCGTCATCTGAACAACTTGACATAGGAGGACAGTTTCCCTCTCCTGAGAATAGATTTAATACACGTTGGCTGGCTCTACGATTTTTACGACCATTGATTTGAAGAGGTACATCTGGCTCCAGAAGATCTAGAAAACAAAGCTTTCACCGTTGGTTACGGACTGTGGCAGTTTACGGGTATGCCATTCGGGCTCTGTAATGCTCCAGCCACATTTGATAGACTAATGGAGACGGTTCTAAGGAGATCCACATGGAAGATGTATCTGGTGTATCTCGAAGGCATTATTTGGGTTAGCAGATCATTCAAGGTCACGTGAAAATCCTGGAGGAGGTTTTTCTGCGACTAAGAAGCTTTGACTTGGAATTGAGCTCAAAGAAATGGCACCTGCTTTGAAAAGAAGTACGATATCTCAGCCACGTTGTCTCTGGGAAAGGAGTAGTAGAAAATAGAGTTGAAGGCGTTGAACTTTTGAATTTGATTTCGAATTCATGGCCGTAAACTGGGACTGATGCGCTATCCAGCGAAATACAGAATAAATAGCAATATTGAAGGGTTGCTACGCTTCCAAATGTGTCATTTTGTGTATTTCGATTCTAGACCAGGTGACACCTACATACTGGTTTTATCTCAGGCGGACAGAAATTGTTTTCTATTGGAAACTTGCACCCGAAAATACCCCAATCATATAGGTTTATCATTATCACTCTTTTGATTCGGGTTTTAGGGCCGTCGTGATTTGGAATAGTTTCTGAACGTTTAGCTAGTGGTTAGCTTTCTCAGAGGTCTGTTCATCTTCGTTCTTCGGAGAATCAAAATTGTGATCATACAGGTTTATGTTGGAGTCCGGATTGTGTATAATTCATCTTGTCCATTACCATATTAAAGATACATTTATTAAGTACTTCATATCCCTTTGAACGATAAGACGATAAGACAATTCCAATTACGAAGGTTTATTGATGTTAATAAAAAGCAAGACGTTTTTCTCGACCAGACGAAAAAGTTAATAAAGTTGGTGGTCGTTCTGCGTCTTCGTAGATCAGAGATACGCGCAACTTCATCAACAATTTAGCGTAAATAGCACAAACTCCGCTGGAGTATTTCAATAAAAGTTATGACGACGTTTTTGGGCTTGTCTCCCACAATCCCGCAATAACGCGAGGACGCTATGAAGAGGTTTTGTCCAGTTTCTATTGGGGATTATCAAATTCGACCGAAAACCGTCGACGGCGGTTTTTAGTGCTTGCGGCTAGAGGGTCGTCCATCACGTTATTATGAAAAATGGATAGAGGCATTCGGGCAACTCGACACTATTGTACGAGATGTATTTCATATATACGATATGTTCGGTGGAATGTTACATCGTCTCGTTTAGTTTTTATTGAGGGATAACTGGCTGGAAGGAAAAACAGAATACTTTTTAGGCGTCTTTGTTGGGGTTGATTGATTCTTGATACGTTCGTGTAGCATTTTTTCGCAAATGTTCTACGGAAAACAGCCACTCGACTGTCTGATCACATGGATGAATTATATCTGCTATATATTTTATTTGAAAAATTAACAATGCAGGAGCTTTCTGAAATAATTTGCAGAGCTTTTTCTGAAGTGGGTTATCAGATTTCAGAGTTCATCTCTGGGACCCTTCTTGTCTTCTATACATTACTATGATATTTCTTTATATGATATGAAACGTGATGTCAATATTTGTTGGTGTAGCTTTTGAATTCGAATTAAATTTCGGCTACTAGACTCGTTTTTCAGGGGCAAGTTCCTTAGGCACAGCCAGTTTTGTTTCAATTTCTGTTAATCTTTCTTCAAAAATGATTCCAGACCAGTTCGGGGCAAGTCCCTTAGGCATAGCCAGTTGTGTTTCAACTTCTGTTAATCTTTCTTCGAAAATAATTCCAGACCAGTTCCATTGTTTATTTTAATAACTCCGAGAAATTTCAAATTGTAACAAGTAATATATAAATCAGTAAGACTTGCACTTTAACTATTCCAATTTATTTCCTCACTTCTTCAATTTTGAATCGAGTACTTTTTAATTAAAAATATCTAACATATGTTCATTCTCACCATAATATCATCTCTGATCGTGGAATTTACCTTCCAAATGTTTGTTGAATAGTTAATATGTAGTTGAGGGGAGTCATCTTCCTCCAGAATGTTGTTTTCATTGACTTTTCATTAATTTTCATGAAATTTAATATTTTTCAGTATGCTCTCCAAATTTAAGTTGAATCCGATTCAATGAAAGATTTCATAAGCTTTTTACCGAATTTCTACAATTTCGAGTTGAACATTTTCAGACATCTGCTAAACTGTTCAATTAAGAATTTGGTTGTTGAAATTTCAATTTCAAATTCAAATTCATCATTCTGAATCGTTTTGCGTTTGCAGAATTGGTCTTCGATCTTTCTCAAGTTCGAAAGTTAATATGCAGTTGAAAGGAGTCATCTTTCTTTAGAGTTTTCATCAATTTTCCATTAATTTTCATAAAATTCAACATTTTTCAGTATGCTCTCCAAATTTGAATTCGGTTCCGATTCAATGAAAGATTTCGTAAAATTTCATTGAATTTCATCCTTTTGGATCTTTTGGAAATGTGAAAGGGACCATTTCCCTTAATAATTTTGTTTTTATTATTATTCCATCCATCTTCGTGAAATTCAACCTTTTTTAAATAGGCTCACCCAATTTGAAGTCGATACTGATTGAATTAAAGATTTCTTATGCTTTTTACGAAACCTCTGCAATTTCGAATTGAAAATTTAAAAAAATCTGCCAAACTATTTAACCACAAATTTTGTCTGTTGAAATTTTGATTCCAAATTCACAGATTATACTAATTTCGTTATTCTGAATCGTTCGGCTTTCGCATATTTGCTCTATTTTCAATCGTTCTCAAGTGGAGAAGTTTAAATGGAGTTGAGTGAAAGGGATAATTTCGCTTCAAAATTTCATTTTTATAAATTTTTTATCCATATTCGTGAAATTTGAACTTATTTTAATGTGCTCACCCAATTGGAAGTCCATTTTGATTCAATTAAAGCTCTTTACGAAACTTCTCTGAAAACCAAAAGTTTGGTCTGTTGAAATTTTGATTTAAGATTCACAGAGAAAGTATACTTATTCCAGCATTCTGAATCTTTTGGCATTCGCAAAACTGCTCTATCTCCAACCGTTCTTAAGTTGAAAAGTTGTAAGGTATTAATAAGAGTGGTCATTTCTCTCCATAATCCTGTTTTCATTATTTTACTATTTGTTTTAACAATTATTTTTGTGAAAGAACATTTATTACAATTCTTTGAAGATATACCATCATTCCTATTGAACTCAATCAATCGTAAGAACACTACATCAGAAGGGTCTACGCCGAAATGAAAATTCCCAGAAGTTTCTAGGTATTTAATAAATCTATTATTCAAAGTTTTCCAGAGTGGGTCATAGTTCAAAACTGGAAAAATGCTCAGGAGTTATTGTTTCTGGATTCTGTAAACGCTGACAAAAATTTGAATGATTATAAAGTTTCTGGAGGATAGCTTTTGCGATTGATATTTTACCAGAAGCTGCGCATTAGCGGAATAATCGCAAACGTCCTTTTCAACTCTCGATTTCAGATAATTGATAATAATACTTTTTTTCAAACTGTTAAAAATACTTCACGGCCATTATCTGTTCCATTATTTTTTTTTATTATTATTTTACTGTTTCTTAAAACCATTACAGTTTTACAACAAGGAGTTCATGTTTTGTGTCGATAGGCTGTTTACAATAAGTAGTTATTCTTACAAAGAAATATTAGAGAGCTAGATATGAAAGACTAAACTAACAAAAATAAAAGAAAGAGAAAAAGAAAAAAACAAATTCATGATAAGCACACAATTTTAGAATAATTAATATCCTGTTTTTTTTTTATATAACATAAATGAGATTATTCTTTGAGAATGAAAGCTCGCAGTTTCAGGATGTTCCATATAACTTGCTATAGTTTTTGCAAGGGAAGGCGTAATATTCTCGAGGGCACATATCAAGGAAGTAAAATCTAGAAGATGATTAGAATTCGCAGGCTTCATCGTGGAATATATAGTGCATTCGAACAGGATGTGATGAATTGTTTCGAGCTTATTTTGGTTGCAAACAGTACAATCATCGTGTGGGTCGATCCGATAAGTGCAACCATTCAGCGTGAATCTGATTACGTAATTAATGCACATTCTCAGCTGGGCAATAGTTCTTGTTATTTGAATTGGCATTTTGAGAAGAAGATAACTCTTTGGATGTTTGTTAAAGGTAAAGTGAGTGTGGAAAGACATAAAGTGAGAGTTGGGTGGATAAGGCAATATCCTCTAGGTGAAGTTTATCAAGGAACTGTGCTAATATCTTGTGTTTATTGAGCTCAAGATAAGCCCCGGTGATTTTCGCCATGGGTTTGGCGAGACTGAACGAAATAGTATAAATATAGTTATATGCATTAACTTACTGAGCGGTGATTATCATACAATGTTGAAATATTTCCCAGATCCTATTCTGCCTTGAATCCTGGTTCCGTCTCTGAACAAATTCAATCTCAAGGAAATGTGAACTTTCCATCTTTCCATTCCTCCCATATACTCCTTCATCCCATTTTAACGAGAGAGTTTCTCGGAAGAGTATTGCGGTTGGGAAAATTTATTTGTCATTTTCCACAAATAAACATGTCATTTTATTATATCGCATGTAAAGTAGAAAAAGTGACGACTGGAATCAAATCTCAGCCAATTCGATAGGTTATGGTTGTAAGTTTGGAAACATATTCTAGAGCATTCTGACTACTTCAGAGTATACGAAATATAGGACTGATGAATGATACATTGGATCACGATGCTATTACGTTATTATTATTAAATAAAATATATACTTTCCATCTCCTTTTTAACGCATAATTCCAATAAATGAGTGGACAAATTAAATTTACCTACCTTTTCTTCTCGCAATATACAGTGTGTTAAATGTTGAATGGGCGAACCTTGATAATCTCACCCTCCACTCGCCCCCTACGTTACAAGTTCCAAATGGCACCTTCAGGTGTGATATACCATAGTGGATAATAGCTTCCCAGTAAAAGCATTTTTGAAGTCTCTCTTTCTCTGTATTCATTGGGCCTTGCTGTCAATTGGTGAACTTGTCCAGCACTTTCCCCACTAAGTAGTTTATAGAAAGTTTGTTTCTATACTTCAATAGAAAAATGAATGTTTTTATCAAATAAAGAAAGCTTTGCAATTCACGTTATATGACATTGTATTTTCATATGGTAAAACCCTCTTGTTCCTACAAATTCGTTGTCATCCGGCCTGGGTACCGACGTAGATATCCATAGGGGTTGAAACTTTCACAATTAATTCTTGAATTTCACACACAGACAAATAATAAGAGAATCCCGTTCCTTAGTAGCATCCTCGTACCATCTTGGAGAATAGAACTTGTCTATCCTCTACCACAGCAGGAGAAGAACTGATTTTTGAAGTCTTTACTCACGAACTGTCGGCCGTTATGGTTGAGGAATATCAAAGTCTCAGAAATAACTCTTGATCAGTTGATTACTTCAATGAGCTGTGAAGTAAGCTGTTGCTTATTTCTAGGCTTCCATAGGCATCCAACTGCCTCTTGTTAACTTCCTTGACTAACGAATTCACTTGCTGATTTTTCTGTTTCTTTGGATTCAAAATTTTTCCTACTTACTTACGTACTTCCTGGCACTGGAGGGCGGGTTTTTGAACCCCCTGCACGTAGGCCTCTTCGCTTGGACCATTCGTGTACCCACTTGTTTGGATTTAGTTGGGCATGACAGCCTCCCTTTGTATTGAAGATACTTTCCTGAGAGGTAGATTTCTGGCAGTGTCCCTTATTGGTGTTTTTTGGTGAACAGTAACAAATCTGCATTTTCTGGGTTAACTCTTAATCCCTCTCAGGACACCACTGTTCCACTCTACTTCACTATTCAGAGATTGACTTTGAGTCATGATGACTACATCATCTTGTGGTTAGGACGATATGCTTTGGCTTGGGAGTAGTCATTTCTTCCAGGCTTTGGGATGAAGACGATTTTGATTAATCTCCAGGCCTATGTAGCCTAGGACCAGACGGGAATGTAGAATTTCAATCAGCAGGGGTATAATGGTATCAAGCCCCTCCTGAAGGAGTGCTGGAATCACTCCATCCTCCCCTGGTGACTCGAAGGGTCTAAAGGACCTTACGGCCATCGTTATTTCTCACTTGTCACCACCTTCGAGGCCGTTTTGTAGTCCATTTGAGATCTTCTTGTTGGACTGGTCCTCGAAGGTGCGTTGTTGTAAGGTTCTAAATCCGTCAAGTGTGTGGAGATTAGGTGCTTCAGTATCTCCTGTGCCGATGTGGTTTCCCGACTCTCGGGCAGGGACAAAACGCTCAACCTCCTTTCCGGATAGTTGAAGAGTATTTTACTTAGCCTTGCTACTGAACCCATTGTGTTTATTTCCTTCAGCTGTCTCTTTGATCTTTTTTTTGTACGCTCTTTGGGCAGATTTGTATTCTTCCCAGTGTAGAGGTACTCTATTCAGCAGCTTTCGTGTTTTTGTCCGGTGGTCCTCGATTCTGGAGTTCCACAAAGCTATTTTATATTTGCTTGTCCTTTTCTTGATAGGACAGCTATTCTCATACGAGGATGTGATCGCTTTGTTGAGATAATTTACTCCCGTATCTATCTCCGCCTCAATCTCAAATTTTGACGGCAGTTTGACGAGCTTTTCTTTTAATTCCTCACGAAAAATATTTCATTTGGTAGCTCGTGGATTTCTATACTCTTCCTTTTCTGGTGGGTTTTATCGCCCTGCTTGAACAGGATGTATCTGTGATCCGATAAGGATTGATTTTGTGATGCCTTCCATGAGTGGAATTTTGTCAGAAATTCACGGGTACATAGTGTGAGATCTACTTTCCCACTTACTTACTGGAACAGGTAGGCTAGTTTTGAAACTCTTGCATGTGAGTCTCTCACCTTGGGCCCTTTGGCACCCACAGGTTTTTGTACTTGCCAGCTTTCCTTGCGTAATTCAGCAGCTTCCTCAGATTCCTTGCTTAGCTGAATTTTTGAAATCCCCTGGTTTTACCGTTATCAGAGTTCCTCTGAGGTACCAGTACAGGACGTTTTGTGAGGAAATGTGAAATCAGATCATCTTCCTTGCACTTCCTACAGGGATCCTTCATGATTCCAATGTGGGACAGGTATTTTTTCAGGTGATTGAGCCTTGGTAAAGCTGTATCGTTAGCTGCTTGAGATCATGTCTACCAAAAAGAAGGAGTTTCTCTTGCCGGTTCTTTCGAAGCCAAATTATATGAAGCAAAAAATTCTACAAACTAGTTTATACAACTGCATCATTTTGGAATAACTTCAATAATTTTTGTGGATTCATTCATTGAGGAGGCCAGTAAATAAGTTTTTTCTCAGAAATCCATCACATTTCCTCGATCCTTCTTGAAATATTACACTTACTATTATTTAAAAAGAGAATACATAATATTATATGAATTATAGTCATTTCTGTTACTTGTTGTTCCGAGCACGAAGATATTTCGCAGACACCCTTGAAAACGAAAACTCACTGCTCACGACTGTACTTTGAAAGCGAAATGCGGCTGTCAGGAATGATTAATAGCAAAACTCCATATGAAATACGTCATAGGTGCCTGTGATCATCGCTCTGGTGTGCAAAATTAATTAAAATGAAATATTAACGTTGTTCATTCATGCGTTATAACTTTTTTGAAAGTGGTTGTCCAATGGCAATTTCGGCAATTAATACTACGCGTGAGCGATCAAATGAACATTTTTAATGAACAATTATTCCCGAAACTTTTTCAATCGACATTCTCGAAAGGCATTTCATTTTATATTTTATGAATTTTTCATATATTTAAAACATAATTTGTTTGGTCTATCTCCGGTGCACCTGCCTGAGAATTTTCATTTTCAGATTCACATAAAAATAATTTTTGTTGTTCAGTAGAAATGATGAGAACATGATATGTTCATATATTATATGAACCTTGTAGGTGTCAGCAACTGGTCAGCATCTCTAGTCAAGTAATTATGATAATAATGATTTTTGCCAATTTGAAGTCTTCTTTCGTGTATCTCTAGTGAACTCTGATACAAATAAACGGAGGAAAGACAGATTATTCTAGATTTTTTTAAATTTTCCTGACATGATGATACATCACCTAACAAACGTATAGCACGTTTCTGTAGATGGAAGGACCTACTAGAGTACAGGGAATATCCCCAGAAAGTAATTCATGGGAGTGAAATAGAGCATGGTACGGTGATAATAAGGTAGGAAAGGCCACGGAACTCTCGAGGCGTCGCAACACAAACAGCTGGGTGGATAATTTTTTGCTCAGTACATATATTTAAGGCTGCCAACTGAAGCCATCATCAAACCAAGCAATTTTTTATATATTCAGATTAACTTATTCCTCTGTTTGATGAAATTGTAAGCTTTTGTGCTTTCCCCTTACCGAAAATCAAATAAATTGCTGTGAACCACATGTTGGCATTCTCTTCATTCCTATCTATCGTTTCGTTGAGTACAGATAATTTTTTCTGGATCAAATTAATGTAGTATCATCCGCATAAGATATAGAATTAAAATGTCGTTTAGGTGAATGATAAAAAGTAATGGCCCTAGCACATAACTGTGAGGTAAACCGTAGTCGACATTTCTATATTTTGAAGACATGTTTTCCAGATATACTCACTGCAATCCTTTTTTAAGGGTGAGATCTAGAAAAGTCCGATGCCACACCTCTTATTCCATAGTAGTTATATATAGTAGGTCATGTGAGATACAGTCAAATGCTTTGCTGAGATCACACATGGTTATTGATGTATGCCGGCCTCTTTTAAGTCTTTCGATCACAGCTTGCACGACTTGAGAAAGAACTTTCACCGTAAAGCAATTGCTTCTGAAAGAAGTTCAAGAGTTTTTCTTCTGCTATTATTAATAATCCAAAAATCAGTATAATTGAAACTAGGCGATAATTGTAAACATCATCCTGATCTCCTTCATTTTTGAAAATGGGTATTATTTTAGTAAGTTTGAAAGCATCCGGAAAGGCCACTTCTGAGAAACATAAGTTGATAAGTGTTGTGAGAGGCTCTATTAGTATCTCTCCAGATTTATTGATTTTGCTGTTGAGATCATACACATCACAGCACATCAAGTTTTTGAGTTTTTTATGGCATCTGACACTTCCATCTCTGTCACTGGTTAAAAAAGAAAGAATCTTTGGGTTTCGGAGTTCGATTTTCTATATTTTTTTTATGTTCTATTTTTGTTCATTTCAAAGTTAATCATTCGCCAACTATCACGTGGTTTATTGTTCGAATTGTCAAGATAGTTATCATTAGCAGTTTTTTTTGAAATTCGTATTTTTCTCAGATAGTAATTTTTGTATTTTTTATGGGCCATTTCATATACAGAATCGCGAGTAAAATCACCCAAAGATTTAATAGACGATAATGTACCTCTCATCAGTCGGAGGCTATCATTAAAAAACAAACTGGTAAGCTAGTTTTGGAGGTATACATCCTTGATGGAAAATATTCTTAAGCTAGGAAGAGGGCCTTCAAGAGATAATCAGCCAGTGCATTGTGTCGCTTTAGCAGTAGAGTCATAAAAGTGAGACCAGCCTATATTCAACAATCAATTTTTTATATTTTTAGATTTTGTATTTTTTTCCTCACTCTGCCCTTATTACTACATTCATGAATTGGTCAGTGTGATTTGACAAATCAGGTTCAATTACACCTGTGTCGTAGTCAGTTATATTGGTGAATATATTGTCAATCAAGCTAGATGATTGAGTCGTGGCCCTCGTATAGTCAGAGACGGCAACAGAAAAGACCAAAACAACTCATTACTTATATCTAGCTAATTGTTTGGTTCATGTTGAAATCACCGAAAACAACAATATTGTTATATCTTTCGGAAATATAGTTCAGCATTTCTGAAAACTTCTCAAAAAATATATCAATGTCACCATAGGACGGTGATCTATAAACAGTTATTATTGCAACTTGAAGAGATACTATTTCAATTGCGCAAAATTCAGAACACAATTCTGTACCGAACTGTTCTATTTCAATAGATTCTTATTCGAATTTCTCATTAACGAAAATACGTACACCTCCGTGGATTGAAACTTTCTTACAGAAGTATAGTAACAGGTACATTCGGCTAGATACAATGAGGGAGCTAGCCGATATTCCAAAAATCGAAGAATAGGCAGTTTTTCATTGAAAGTAGGTTGACCAGGGATATAAAGACAACTATGTGACAACAAATAACTGAAACACGGGCTCATCTACCAGGCATCAGATATTTTCTACGAAAATTGTATACCAGTCATTTTCAACCAATCAGATGCTGTATTTTGACATTGTTATGTTACCATCCATGGTATTGTAACCATTTCGAGACCGGCCTCGAGTCCGGCCCTGATCATCCAATTAACTCGAAATGTAAACAAGTTCTCAGATGAAAAACAAATAAATCACGTGGAAGAATCGCGAAATTTCTAACGAAGGTTCTGGGGACATCCAAGAAGTCGCCCGAAAGGCTCGAATGGCCGAGAACTGTATATAAGCCACTGGGTATTAGATGGCGGGATAGTCAGAGACAGTCACATAGACAGTTCGAGAGTTCGCCGATAGATAGCCACATTAGAAATAAATTGAAATAGTTATTGAAGTCTATGTTTTAGTGTAATAATTGTTTTAAGTAGTGTTTTAAATAAATTAGACAAATTATTTTAGTGCAGTTTTACTACAGTATCAAGCAAATTTTCCGAATTTTTTTATCCACATGAGCATGTAGACGTGAAATTAATAAGTGGAAATTTCCGGGCACATGACAGTTACCATAAAATGAGACAATAATACCTAATATTGAAATAATTTTAATATTTTTCATTTACTTACTTTATGAGTTGGAAATATTACAACAATTTATTAAGGAGTACATTCTATAATATTATTAATTAATTTTAAATTCTTCAAAAACTCCACTTCTACCTCTTATTTCCTCAGAGGTGAATAAAACATAGAAGTGGTGTTTTTTTTTAATATGCCTGTGTTTCATAGAATAAAAATCATACTGAGACACCAGTTTATTTCTTTGGGTAAGTATTCATGTACTCAATTCCCGGCAATAATTCATGCTCTAGGAAGATTGGAGGTGAAAATTTTGAATAATGAACAGCTCATTTAAGATGAATGTTCATATCCGGTTTTTTCTCGCTGCTTTTTCGGGAGATTGAGGAAAACTCGACAATGGATGCTCCTGATAATGAAAATACCAGATCGAACTATTGACATTTCATATTCAAGAATATGCTAGCAAATACTAATAATCTAATGAATATGGCAATCTCGGTAGAAATGCATTTCGAAAAAAGGCAAACATATTTAGAAAATCATGCATTTTGTCACCTAGCTCCAAATAATCGAAATATTTTGACCCACTCTCTTGCCTGCAAAACTGGCAAACACAGAAAAATGTACATACCCCACAACGAATTTATTCGCAAAGTTATACGTTGTATACGTATGTAAAATATTCATCCTCTTCCTCACATTATCTCGCCCCAAATGGAATTTTCGGTTTAATTCAGAACTGTTTCCGAGATGCATAATGACTAGCAGGATAGGAAGGAAAATCTGATAATGAATGTTGCTGAACGTAGCGGTGACAGTTTGACAAAATTGTGAAACCACACCACGACGCCAGAGACGCTAGTCTTTTGAAATGTGGGTGCATGCGGCGTTTTCTTTCGACGTATCAGGCGTTAGTCACACGCTCTCGGTTGAAAATCGAAATTCGTTTTGTTCATAGTGTGCGACAGACGGACTGGTTGACTGAAATGTCGTGATGTTTGCACCAGATCGGATTCTGGATAACACGTTGAGAACGGCTGTACAAACAGAGAAAAACAGTCAGCCGTCAATTTTTCAGTTTTTGGAACAGCGTTATTCAGATGTTACCACTTATTATACAGGGTCCTTCAACAAGGACGCGGTCTTCCATATCTCCATTATGGTAATCATAATGGACAGAAAATAACCTTTCCAAATATATGTGATTCCCAGAATACACCCATAGGTGTAGGAATGGAATCCAGTATTCTTTGAAAACGATACCAATAAGGCATTCGAAACATTTTACACTATTTTCAATATTGGTCTTGATGGAGCTTTTCCAAAAAGAAAGTGTAAAATAAACCATCAAACTACGAAAAATGGTTGGAAAACATACTGTAAAAATAAACGTTCTATATTATATGTCAAATGGTACACTACTAATGAAAATATACGGTTATATTATCCATGATTATTGTAGAATACTCAATAAAATTATAGAAAGTTCCAAAGAAAGTTACTATTTGGAAACAAAATAAAAACTACTTGGGCCATAATAACTTACAACATCAAACAAAACATGTAAGGAGACTATATCACTCAAGAAAGATGGAAACATTCTAGAACAACCAAAAGCTTGGCAAATGGATTTCTATAATTTTTTCTGAACGTTGCAGATAACTTCCTCAAATCAGCAGAGGAATACTTTTCGAATATACATACCAACCAATCCAACAAATTTTCCTATCACAGAATCTGATATGGTAAAAATGGTAAAAAACTAAAAAACAAAAATCAGCTGGACGAAATGAAATCCCCGTAGTAGTTACTAAAAATAGCATGAATAATCTCAAAACAGTTCTGACTGAAAAATTTCAATATATTCATTTATCAGCATTATAGATATTGTAAAGGAAAAAATAATAGGGGACGCAGCATATTATATGATATTTTAGAACAAATCAATATCATCATTGAAAACAAACCAATACCACTAGCGGTTTTTTGTAATTTGAGAGCAAAGCATTCGATTGTCAATCATGGTATTTTGCTGAATACATTATATCACTACGGTTTAAGAGGTATTATACAACAGTGGATAAAGTCCTACTTGGAGAATAGAACTTTATACGTCGAAGTCCCATCTCACTCAAACAATGAAATTTTAAATGAACGATTAAGTGTGGAGTACCTCATGGATCGATATTGGGACCAACACTTGTTCTAGTAGAGATTTCTATTGAAAGAATTTGAATGCGGGTGGATGTAAATCAGGGGGGTAGCTGTAAATCAGGACGGGCAGCTGTAAATCAGGAACCGTGATGGTTGTGGATGGAAATAAGGGGGGGAAATGGGGAGTATAAATCTATGAGTCATTTCGTTTTGACTTCCTTATCCCAGTAAGAGTTATGGAAAATTGGTAATTGGTTCATGAAATATAGCATTTGTAAGCATCAATACATAATACCTAAAATAGCAAAAATCGAATTTTTGACACCGTGTACTTCGAAAACTGGTCATAGGATCGATCTGAAAATTAGACTACATAATGGAGATGCCAGGATCTATGACATGAACAAAATTGGTCAAAAGCCATTGTACGAAGACAATGTGTGGGGCTTTTATGAAGCCACGTAAGTGTGATAAAAATCTGAAAGAATCTGATTGATGAAGCAAGAAGGGATATTGTCAATGCATCATTACTTGAATATTGTTGCACTTGACGGTTTCACTACAGATGATGATATCAATGAAATATGCCCTTGTTGGAAAATTATGTATGTTGTTTAATGAGTTTTCGCATTGAGAACGTTTGGATTTTGTTAGAAGCAGGACTATATCGAGTTCAAGAAAGTCTTCATTGAGATCACCTAGGCATAGGTATACTTTCATCTTGAGTTAGAACAATTAATCCCAGGAACTTTTCTCACTCATTAATGAACTAATTCAATTTGCATTATTGTAACCAATAGAAAATCAATCAAATCAATCAAAATCAAGAACCTCATAATTGTTCACTGTTGATCTGGGGTGAATGCTCTGTGAAGTTTGACGTCAACTGTACTTTCAAATATGCAGCTTCACCACTGTTTCTTTTCTTATTTCGGTCATTCCTGTACAATTGGTAGCCTAGTTGACTTATTTTTTCTGAATGAATCTGATTTGCGAGCCATGTCTCAGAAACCGTAATAAAGTCATATCTACCATAAAACATTTCAACCAAATCATCAAATTAAGAAACTATGGAACTGGTATTCAAATGAAAATAATTCAAAATAACACTTATAATCCTAGCAATAGATGCCACTTCAAACACTAAGACGAAACACCTTTATGTACGATTTTTACAACCCTTTGAAACCAGATACGTCCTAGTTGCTCTTCACTTGATCACATCGTTGTGTTTATAAGATCCCAATCTCGAAAAGGCCGAATCAAATACACTCAACAAGGGACTAACTCACTTAAGAGATATCAAACCTTCATCAATGAATGGAAGGAACAGCAGCTGTGACATCATTTAATCTAATTTTCTCCATGAAAAACGGGACAGGCGGGTTACATTGGCTCTTGTTATCTTGTATACAGTATCAGCGACCCCAGAATCCATTAAATTACACCAAATTGCTACGAAGATGCGTAGACGAAGAGCATTACATTACCCGTTAAGAGATCTCTCATAGATATATTTCAGGCTAATAGAGGGCATTATCATACAGAATTCGGAGGGTAATAGGGTCATGTTTGGCGAAGAAAACAATAGCAATGAAATTGTATGATAGTAGGTACGGACGTGTGGAAACAAAAATATTGCTAAATGGTGTTCTGTCCGTCGAACACAACGTGTATAAACGAGTTTTATGAAAACGGGGACTTCGGGTAAGGATACAGTCATGCCATCATTCAACTGTAGGCTTCAAAACAACTGACACGTTTTTCGACAACTTTTCTTCAGGCCGATATTCCGGGCAATCTCAAATGATTGACAAAGTGCATAACGATGGAATTATTAGGACTTTTCAATGCACTGGGGAACTTACATTTTTTTAGGGTTCTCTGTTCAAAAATGACGTAAAATTAAAACTAGAAGCGAAGTGGTCGTGGTGTTAGAGCGATTGCCTCTCACCTAGGCGGCCCAGGTTCAATCCCCACTGTCTGTCACTGAGATAAAGTGGTTCGGAATCCACTTATACGCAAGCTCTGATTTCGAGGGGTTTTCTCCCAAAATATCCTCGATCCATACGATGCTACTCTGCCTGCTCATTCTTATTTAACTATTTTGTTTTGACAAACCAGTTTAACAAAAAATTAGAAACAAATATCTCTTCGCATTCCATTTTGAACTGCCTGAATTATTTCAGTAATTTTTCGAGTTAGTTGATGTTTGTCAAACATCTTTTGAACGACAAGGATTAAGAATTTGATATTTGGTCCGCATTTGTGACTTGATATAATCTTTACGAATAGTTATGAAAAAACTAGAATTGCCAGTTAAACAATTGTCAAAGACGTTATATCATATATTTGGGAAAAGCTATATAACATTTCCTTACATCAAAGAGAGTACAATTCAAAATACTAATCGACCTACGCAAGCAAATTTCCAACACAAAAAATGTCTTTGCTTTACTGATTTTATTCCAAGTTGAAGCACAACCATAACTAACGAACCAACTTAACCACCTCTTGAAGATAGGTTATGCTATTGAATGAAAGGCTGAGAGCATTTTTGTCGAAAAGTAATAAAGGTTTGTTATTCCGTGAATTTCACCAAGCCAGAATATCTTCTAGATCGATTCATTATTTACCAACAATAACATGTGAAATAGGCAATTTTCTGCTATGTATCTGGGAACTCTTGGTTTTTCTTCTTCCAGGGTTAGGTTAGGTTAGGTTAACACGGTGGTCCGGGATGGAACCGACATAGGCCAGAGGCCCGTTGTGATGCCGTATGAGGTGGATACCACCCCCGTCACCACCGTGAGAACCAGTTACTGCTGTTGATGAACAGCATGGGGCTTTTGATACCAGCCGACTGAAGATCGGATAGGTTGTCAAAATGGGGCTGTCCCAGAGCAGAAAATCTTTTACTGGATAGGGCAGGGCAGTGACAGAGTAGGTGGACCATCGTCTCTTCCTCCTCTTCGTCTCGACAGCTTCTACAGAAGTCATTACGTTGTAGGATTCCCATACGTGCAGCATGGCATCCTTCAAGCCAGTGTACAGTGATGGCTGCAATCGCTTTTCCAATGGAGTTCCTGGAAAGAGATAAAATATCTTTTGTGCGTCGCAGGTTAAGTTCCGGCCATACCTGTCTTGACGAGGTGCACCTAAGGTTGGTTAGGCGGAGTACATCCTTCCGGAGGATCAACCGCCGTTCAGCGATAGGTGCCACTGGTCTAGTATTGGCGGATATAGCTGTGAGGGTCGTACCACTCGTTCACCATACAATTGCCTGCTATGTCCCTGTGGCCGGGTACCCAGACAACATTGACTCTTACTTTAGTCGCCAGCTCATCTAAGGCTCTACGGCATTGTATAGCCGCCTTTGAGGTCAGGTAGACTGAGTTTAGAGACTTAATGGCAGCTTGGCAGGGTTAGAAACCGTAGTCTTGATAAGTCCTCGCTGAGGCTGCCCGGAACCTCGACATGAAGAAAAGTTGTAAAAAAACGTGTGTGGTGGCATGCCTGAAACCTTGTCCGAAGTTCTCTATGGAAAATGTTACTGTGTGTACCTTCCTGTTTGGATTGGAGACACGACCATTATTGTGCCCGCTCAAAGGTAGCCAAAATTGAAGGGCTCGCTTTTTCAAAAAACCGCAGAGATTTGAAACTCTACGCTTAGGAAGACGTCAACTGAAACATACAATCTCCGGTGATTTAGGAAAAACACCATATCCTACCTACATATTCTCCAGCACTCTCCCAACTCTGCAGGGATCCGCCATACTCTAGCCTGTCCCCCCCAGTTCCCCTCCTTATCGGCGCTAAATGGTAACCCAAAATGAAAATCACTGGATTGAAATTAAATACCACCAGAGAGGTGAATTCAGTCATTCTTATTTCAACTCGAGTTCATTTCAACAGATGTTCGATCGAAAACATTGCCATTTTGTTCTAAACAAGAACTGATTCTTTTTTGCTTAACACTATTCGTAGCTTTATGTATGGAGTCAGGAATCAAATTATTGACAGTTTTGGAACCCTTCGTTTCATGTTCTCTTCATCACTCACAGGATCCAAATAAACATTTTTTCTGACATATTCTCAAATGAAGAAGTCCAGTGGCAACAGGTCTGGAGAGCGAGGGGGAAATTTAAATGTCCATTGTATCGAAGCAACTGATCTTCGAGCATCCCATTCAACAACCAGCCAACCAAGGACAGCAGTACTATGTGCAGGAGCTTCATCCAATATCTATCGCTATTGAAACTGCCATCATGAAGATATAAACATAATAAGGTTATCCTTTATAGCACAAAAAACATTGGAACTCCATGAATCCTAGAAAGTTGCGATGGTTTTGGTTTTTCTGCTGCCCAAAAATGACTATTATGGTAAGCGTAAATACCATTTTTGGAAAATTTGGCTTCATCTGTTCATATCACGTTCTTCATCAGGATCATACTGTACCTTGATGATAAACCATTCGCAAAATTCCATTCGTGCAAATGAGTCTTGAGGTTTCAGGTTTTGAACTTGATGGTATTTAAAGGGACGCCACATATGTTTGATAGAAATCCGGTTTATTGACGAACATGAAATTCTGAGTGAATTTTCTGTATCTTTCAACGAATATCCGAAATCACGGAAGTTTCTTAGATGTCTTCAGATGTCTTCAGAATATTTTTATTAGGTCTACAACTACAAGTTCTGTGGATTGTCTTCATTAGAATACCCCAAACCAAACATTTTAGGAAATACACGTCAATTACATCGCATCAAATTCTGACATATTTGCTGAAACGTCATTTGTTTTCAAAGTTTTCCTGGTTTGGTATTACTTCGAATGGTTCATATACCTACTTCATGAATTTCAAATATTTTTGTTAACTGTAACTGTCAAATTTTTCAGAAAAAAAAAATCAATATCTCGAAAACTAACGAATTTGGTTATAGGCATTGTTACACAAAAATCTGCAGGGAAATTAAAAATTTTAATGAAATACAGGGTGCTCCATTTGAAATAAGGATGATGCCCGTTACTTCGGGTATAACGGAAACCGGAAGTTGAAAATATTTCATTAAATTCACTACCACAAAATTTCAAGTTTTTTTTATTGTTCTCCATATATTTCCAACGAACGCTCGTCGTGAATGACCGTGTATACAAACAATCCAAAGACAAAAACGTAGTTTCGTTTTCACCGTTCTGAATAAAAACATGTCTGATTCTGGCTACATATTACCATCATAGACACTGAGTGTGATTTTATTGAATTCTTTATTTTTTCGTAAAGTATTTAAAACTTTGTATTCAGTTAGGATAAACGATTGAATAAATCAGGAATGTTCCGCATAGGGCAAATGTTCATTAGTCTAAAAGTTTTCAACAAAGTTTTAATATTTTTATTTCTTGGAATATTCGATAACTACGATTTTTTTCGCATTCCAGAGCAGAATTACAGTGATTCCTCCTTCCTTTGTAAAACAACCAGTCACGATCGCTTTCGAACTCTTTTCAATTTCACTAATGCCTTATCATTTTGTTTCATAAACTTCTTCAATTTGGAATTGTGCAAAGGTGCATCATTTTTATAATTTGATTAAAAGGTGACTGTGCTTTATCGTCTAAAATAGTAACATTTTGTTGACAACATCAAAATCGGAATTACCACTTACTATATGTACGTGTTTTGGAAAAGTAAATAGTCAAAATGAAATATTTTAATGGTAGGTATAAAGGAAAAAAAATAAAGGATTATGAAATACAGGATGAAGTATGTTACTCGATTCATTTATTTGTGACTCAAACATCTTGGACCATGTATACCAATACACGAAATGGTATAGAAATAAATTGACTTAGAGATCTTTATCTACATCTATATTTTTTCTGGAGCATAGTTGTGATTGAATGTCTTCACAATAACTAACGGAAGAACGTTTGATCTTTCAAACTATTTTCTGCGTACTTTTCCTTAATATGCTCTCAAAAAAAAGCGGTCAGTTACTTATTTCAGAAATGCCTGGCAGAGCTGAGTCATACAGCGTATCCACACCAGCTTATTGAATATTTTCTAACCACACCTTAATGTTTCTTGAATTATTTATATTTAGTTATCTAGAACATCCACCGTTGGAACATCCACCTTGATTTAATTTCATTGTTTCTCAGTTGTTTTACATAATATGTGTATTATCATCATTCATGAGGAATAATTCCGAATATGCCTCATATGTCAAATTCAAGAGGATATCTTTTCTGATTTTATCATGCACTCTAGTCCTGGTACCAAAGATCCAAACTTTGACAGTTATGCAATTACGATATCTACATCTGGAGTAGTTATACGGTGAAAGAATATGGAAAGAGTGCACGTACTGAAGTTTTATGCCTCTTAGACAAGTTCATATCAAACTGAAATATATGCCGGTGCATTCGATTTAAACACAGAAAAATGTGAGCTGAATAATTATGAAGGAATATGTTCGTGACATAACTTAAAAATAAGGCAATTCCAGTGATATAGCCAAGAATTTGTGTATTTTGACCGCAAATTGATATATTATCGGCAAATAGAGAGCTAACGTGCGCTACAGAGTGAAGCACCAATAGCACTTTTTTCTCGGAATACACAGAAGATTTTTTTCTTCAATCGCAGCTTTTAGAAAAAAACTAGATACTTCATTCAAAAGTTTAGCAGAAGGGTTTTTTGCTGACTAGTTAGGATGCAAATAGGAAGCTTTTGGGTAAAGTAGCAAGTAAAAGGTGTACTCTTTTAACACTATAATTCCAATATTTCGACTTTGACTACAGTCATCTTCAAGGAAGCTACAATTTATCAATAGAAAATTTTAAAATTCAATGGAGTGCAAGCTAATGGTACAGTGTACTTACTGTGTTAGTGAGGATGATTGCTATAGATGATATTTTTAAACAATTACATTTATACGAGAGTTGATGAAGAAATGAATACATATTAAAATGTTAAATATCCAAAAACGGATTGTCATTATTTTAAAACATTAAAAATTGCATGAAAATATTTTCTGCAAGTGGCGACTTCTTCTTTCATTGAAACAGAAAGAAATTGGTTTGGAATCAGACGAATAACATTGGAAGAAAAATTTAATTGACATATGACAGTCCAACCACAAATTTGGCTGCTGCTTCTAAGAAATTTAGGCAAGAGTGTTCACTCAAACGGGCGATCATAGCTAATATCAAATAGTTATTGAATTTTTGAAAATTGTTCATCAGTTGAAAGTAAATGTGAATATATTTCACTGAGATGATCCGTTTGGGTTCTTTAGTTGAAATTTTTGTGTTATTGTAATTCATTAAGTGTCCAGTATCATGTACATGTTCACTTAATGCACATCTCTCAGGATGACATCTGCAATCACTTTTGTGTGATGTAATTCTATCTTTTATGGTCCTTGAAGTCTGACCTATATATTTTTTGTCACAATTAGAGCAAGGAATGCAGTATACCACCTGTGATTGTGGTTATAGGGGAGTTTTATCTTCAACTTTTGTAAAAATAGAGTACAATATGTTAAAACTGTTTTATTGGCAATTTTCAAATGTTGAAACTCACTGAGAACTTGAGTCAGCTAAGGTGTGACTTCTGTGATATATGGTAGTGAAGTGAAAATGTATTGGATTGGGGTCCTGTCAACAACAACATTGGCCTCAATGACAGTGTTATTAATTTGATTAAATGGGTTTTGTATGTCTAAGTTGGACGTACTATATAGGATCTTCTTCAATAATATTGTTACGATTTGCTAAATAATAATGCCGAGCACACTACTAAACTGTTTATTTTCTAACTTCACTAAAAACATACAACTACTTCACTGACTAATAAAACACTTAGATCTATCTATACAACAATACAACTAGCTAAATATTCCAAGCACTTACTTACTTGTACAAAAACTTCTAATCACTTCTTCATGAAAACTTTTTCTCCTCCCAGTGATATCTCTCGCTTATATAGGTACATTTGTGCCGACTGGATCTTTCGCGATATTTCCTAGAATACTAGGGACAGAAGGCCGTCCAAATAATCACTTCTTTGAACTGCTCGATTACCTAAATACCTGCGGCGCGGCGTCAACACATTTGTACGCGATTTGTTTTTATGGATCTCTCAGCGGCGTAGATAGGAAATTTTTTATCAATCTTGTAACAATATAGTACGTCCAACATAGAAACCCACTAAGAGACTATTCATGGAAATGGCTTTCATTTCACAAACGGATCAATCTTTAAATAAAAAAACAGACCTCAATCATCTCAGTGAATTATATTCACATTTACTTTCAATTGATAAAAAATTTAATAACTATTTGGTATTAGCTATGATCGCCCGTGTGATTGAACACTCTTGGCTAAATTTCTTAGAAGCAGCAGCCAAAATTGTGGTTGGACTGTCATATGCCAATTCAATTTTTCTTTCAATGTCATTTGTTTGATTCCTAACCAATTTCTTTCTGTTTCAATGATGCTTAAAGAAGTCGCCACGTGCAGAAAATATTTTCATGTAATTTTTAATAATTTATAATAATGACATTCCGTTTTTGGATATTTAACATTTTAATATGTATTCGTTTCTTCATCAACGCTCGTATAAATGTAATTGTTTAAAAATATCATCTATAGCAATCATCCTCACTAACACAGTAAGTACACTGTACCATTAGCTTGCACTCCATTCAATTTTAAAATTTTCTATTGATGAATTGTAGCTTCCTTGAAGATGACTGTAGTCAAAATATTGGAATTATAGTGTTATAAGAGTACACCCTTTGCTTACTGCTTTACCCAAAAGCTTCCTATTTGTAAACTTCATTCAATATATGCTCCTTATATCTATGAGAAAATTAAGGCTAAGTAGCTTATAATTCAAATGTCTAACAGAAAAAAAAATCTTGAGTGGAAAAAAAACGTGGGTCGAACCCGGGTCATACGATTGATCAAATATTTTATTTTTGTTTGAATGTGTTTTACAATTTATTGGTTAGCCTCAGAATATGCACACGATTTATTTCTCTAGTCCATCGTAAGGTTTAAGATCAGGACAGCCAGTTGTATACCAAGCGACGAATCGTCTCCGCTCCATTCCTCGGTTGCAACGCCAAGCCGACACTTGATCTCCCTAGAGGGAGACGTTTGAGACAGCCCCTGTGATGTTAGCGAGTAGTTTCGTAAATACTCCCAGATTGAGATAATTCTAGACAGAATTCTTGTTTCTTGCGGAGCTTATATGTGGTTATGATGTGATGCTACAGAGACTGTACATAAACACTCGATGCAGTTGGCAGTATGATGTAAAATTTCGGAAAATGCTCTCAGCAGAAAACCTCGTCTCTCATTCACAACTATTGTATAGTTGCATAGAATGATATCAATTCACTCTCATGACTTTCCACTCCGCAAGAAAAGAGTCCTGGAAATCAAGTGCTTTTTCAATATTCGAGCTCTTTCTGTGGAAATTATTTCATCATAATTTCTGGTTTCCATTCCATACTGGGTTTCTATTATTCCTATTTTATTGACCCACAATATTTCTGTTAACAACGTACGACACTGCCGTTGGGGGGAAGATGTCCCTTACACACAAATCTTAATGCATGTGCGGCGAGTTACTCATCTAGGTTATGTTATTTGATCGGAGGTACAAATAGTCGAGGCTAGGCTCACAAAGGAAATCATAGCGGAAAAGATCATCTCCTACAGAAAATAAGAATGGGCTATAGCAACCTTTAGTCCATTGAAATCAGCAGGGCCAGACGGAATCTAACCTTTACGGCTACAGCGGGGAGCAGACCTTCTAATTACAAACCTAGTCAGGCTGTTTAGGGGAGGCTTGGCGTACAGGTTCATAACCTACACCTGGTGATGGTCCTATGCCCAGGCTAAGGCATTCAGACCAATTAGCCGTTCATAGTTCATGCTTAATACGATAAAAAAACTAATGGATTGGAATATCTGAGATAACGATACACGATTTTCTCGGAGTACGAACGCGTCAATCAACCTGGAAAATCCTTTTAGAGGTTACAGTGTTTAAGGGA
This sequence comes from Chrysolina americana, assembly GCA_958502065.1. Lineage (NCBI taxonomy): Eukaryota > Metazoa > Arthropoda > Insecta > Coleoptera > Chrysomelidae > Chrysolina > Chrysolina americana. The sequence continues at coordinate 10,702,599 of OY293411.1, read as the reverse complement.
ATGTTTATGGGGGGTCTGTGCAATCAACCCTCACAGACCTACAGACGTGGTGCATGAGGAAGTACTCCAAGGTCAATCCCCAAAAACCACGATAGTTCCTTCCACCAGAAAAAGAAACCTGAGGCAATAGAGCTCTTTGTATCATTGGTGAGAGTTTACAGATCTCAGGAGGGACGAAATAACTGGAATTGAACCTAAACTCAAAGCTCTCCCGAAACAAATATCTGGGAAAAGTGCTGACAAGGACAAGGTCATCATTGATCGATGGAGCCGTGCTGTGGTAGAAGGAGTGCAACGAGAGGAAGGCTGGCGAGAATAGAAGCATCCACTCCAAAATAATAGAGGTCAATATAGTTGACATATCTGACAAGCCGTCAGACAAAATGACTTCGACTTAATTCTTTGATAATATATATTACAGAAGATGGGGCAGCTATATCGCATGCCACATCAATGCTGTTAAGGGAGAAAATGTGATATAGAGATGGCTCCAAGCCAAGTAACGGGGTAGGGGCTGCAATATACGGAAGTCCAAGTCTCGGTACCAAGGAGTTCATATTCCAAGACGAGGTAATTCCAGAGAGATTCCAAGACTAGGTAATTCCAGAGAGATTCAAAGGAGAGATCCATGAAACCAACTTATAGCTATTCTCTCCAACAGTCAGGCTGCACTGAAAGCCCTCTGATCATGCAGGTTCCTTTCCAAATTGGTTTGGGACACACACAGAAACCTCAACGACCTAGGAGCACAGGGTAAATTTATCTAGAAGAATGAGAGCTCAGATGACTCAGCAAGAGCGGTGGCAATAATAATTCTCATTGGACCAGAACCAGCCTGCAGAATCCCGTTTGGGGGCATAAAGCAGGAGACGAAGAAATGGGTTGAGAAGCATCATCAACATTGCTGGGAGAATGCTTCAGGCTATACTAAAAAAAAAATATCATGATGAAACCAACCGACCGACTGTCAAGATACCTTCTCGAACTAAACCAGAACTCTCTCAAATAGTTGGTAGGGAACTGCTGATAGGGCACTGTTGACAGGATACGCCAAGAGTCCACCCTATGCAGGTTATGTGATGAGGAAGAGGAGGACATATTGTTCGAATGCGAAGCTTTGGGTGACAGACAGACACTACAGTACAGAAGATATCATCCCACAGGAAAACGTCATGAGGAATCTACAGGAGTTCATCAGAAGAACCACAGTACTCACAAGATAGACCTCACAGCGGGGTGCAAAAAGTGTATTATTGATTCCCAGATAATACTTGGAGGTTGTTTGCACGTTCCCTACAGTATAGTCTAAGGAAGTCGATGTTGTTTTCTTTTCTTGTGGAATTGCTTGCCAAATTTGCGAGTCTGTTTCCGATAGCTTCAATATTTGTTAATTCATACAGGAATTCGTTTGGTTCGGATTTTTGTGATGCTTTTAAGAGTGGATGGTTCCACTACTTGTGTATTTCTCATGGCTGTTCAAAAATTATGACATGGACATATTCTAAAATAGGGCGGTAGATCTTCTTGTGAATTCCCTGAAGTATTTACATCCTGTTCTGCACTGATTTATAATAGTTTTGTAATGGTAGTAGGAGTTATGTTTGTTGCCCATGTCCATTCCAAGATATTTTGCAGTATGCTGGCTTCTGATAGTGTGATTGTTGATGGTTATTGTTGGTAAATTGGATTGCCTGTGGTAGAAAATAACAACTTTTTCGAGATACTTTGTAGTCCTCAGAGGTTTTACAATTCACATAGAGTTGAGCTAAAAATAAAAAAATCTAAGAACCGGACTAACCTTACACCAAATACCCAATTTTCCTGGATTACAAAAGCAGAAATGCACCATTAATGTTGAATGTTGAAGACGCTTCACGGATTACTTGGCCAACTGCATAGTTCTCCATGAATCCACATCAAATCGGTTCTCAGCCGAAGGTTCAATGGACGATCAGTTCGATGAACAATTGTTTCTCCTGAGAGATGATTAATTATGGATGTTACTTTTGTTAAAATCCATTCGAGAGATCATCAATCCCTGAAAGGACGAACGTTATTAAATCGATCTCGATTCAAAGGTTTACATAAATCACCACCCCATCTTTGGATGAATCGAGATGAATTATCCAAATGGGACGATTATTATCAATGAACTATTGAAAATGAACGAGGTGAAATAGAAATTGGTATGAAAAATACTGAAATTGAGGACTGAGGAATTACATCTTGGTGGATGGTTGAATTTATTTTTGCAATGTAAAGGGCTATTTAATGTAGAGTCTATGCATTCAGATTTCGGTAACGGTAGAGGATAGGGAACTGGTTAAATAGGGACAAAGTTGCGTATTTTAGAGGTCAATACGTGAAATAAAAATATTATCTAGCTTCTTCTGTTCTGGAGTTATAGAGAAAAAATAATTTATTTATTTTGTGGAGATTCTTCAAAACTTATGGCAGTTTACTATAGCAACTTTTTGAACACCAACAAAATTTAATATTCTTATTATGAACAAAAATGAAAATAACATACAAAATACATTTCAATTGCTTTTTTGATTACCAAGAACCATGTTTCATAATACTGTTGCATTTTTATCTTAACTACATGGCGTTTTGGAAGTATTGAAATTAAAACTTCTTCTTACATCAGTTTTTTTGAGAAGCAAACAAAGTGATGAAGCAATTGTTACAGTATCAACTCTTTTGAATATTGATGTAGGTGCTCCACAAGGTTCCATTCTGTGACCAGCTTTATTTTTGTTATATATGATCAGTATTGATGAACTATGTGAAGATCGTTCTCCAGATACTTATAATGTTACATCCACCGTGAAACACACAGTATAGAAATAACGCAATGAAAGTTGGGAGTTTGTCTCAATCGACACAGAATTCTAGAGCGTTAAAACCTTAAAACGGAAGGGTTACATAATATAAAATGAACCATAAGCTTTCTTCTCCGCTTTGAAACAGTGGCCTCAAATACATGATCCTAACAGAAAAAATTGTAAAGTTGGTGAGTCAACAAGTAGATTTTTTGAAATATCCTCAGAGTATTCATTGACAGAGTAGAAACAATAACTTGAAAGGTATATTTTCATGATTTTTTTGATTTTTTTCAAGATAATGAGGAAGTACGTTGTGAAGTTTATAATTTTATAAAGAGAATTCTTCTGTGATACAGAAAACCTATGTTAATTCTGATATCATCAGCATTTCTAGTCTTATAAGTGAAGTTGGTCGTGGTGCTAGAGTATTTGCTCCCACCCAGACGGCCCGGGTTCGATCCCCGGGACAGCCTGCCACTGAGCTAAAGTGGTTCGGATTCCAATTTTATTTAAACTGTAGGTCCCGGATCTCCCTTGCTCGCACAAGCTCTGCTTTTGAGGGGTTTTCTCCGAAAACCTGGGTGATTCGTAAAAACAAATTTTCCAAAATTTTTTTTGAATATCACTCTGAACATTGAGAATACTTGTTATCTTATTATTTCAATTGTGAACACATAAGGATGGTAGAGTCATAATTTTGAATCTCGAGAATAATGGTCGACAAGATTCTCTGAAGCCTACATTAGCTTTATTGCGAAGTAAAAATGGCACTTCTTTCTTCTTTGACCATCACTATTTAAAATGTGCTTTAGTTGTTCTGTGTGAGCTTTCCAATTTAATTTATGGTCTAATGTTATGCCGAGTAACTTAACATTCTCTTCATGTTGTCTGATTTGATGAGTACTAATGGTTAGTCTTCGAGATTTGTCGTTATTCAGTTTGAGATTATGTACTGTAAAACATTCATTTGCTTCTTTATCAATTTAATAGTGAGTCTCAATTTGAATTTGAAGAAATGAATGACGTGTCATCAGTAAATAGAACACATTTATACGGTGACATAAAATTTGCGAGATCGTTTATGTAAATAATAAATAATAGCGGTCCTAATACAGAGCCCTGTGGTACTCCATTGTTGATTCCTTTGAAGTCTGATGTATTATTTTTGCAACATACAGTCTGGAAACGATCCGTGAGGTATGTCTCCAAGAGAGAAAGGACAACTCCTCTAACGCCATAGAAGTGCAGCTTTTGTAGTGGAATGTTATGATCTGATTGATACAGTCGAAGGCATTAAACAGGTCACACAGCATGACAGCTGAATGGTTACCCTGTTCAAGACCCCCAACAATAGATTGGGTGCGAGACCCTTTTTTGATAGACAAATATTTTGTTGAGATTTGTGAAGCAATCCCAAACGGCAATATTGTGAGAGATATGGAAATATACAACGTTTTTCCATACACCATATAGTAAGCACACTCACCAATATTGTCGCAACGGAATATCCTGAAAACTTGACAATTGTCAGTAAACACCGGTTTGAGAAGTATATCAAATTATAGATGTGTTTCCATCATATACCCTTTTCCTACGTTTCCAGTTGAAGGAAAAATGAAGGAAGAATCAAGTCACGTAGTCGCCACGGACATTTCTATTTTTCACTCTGGTCCCGTTGTAGCCTGTACGTGCGGATTTCCTGCGAAGATAAGGTCTTGTTACAAAGCTAATAAGCGTACTGGGCTAGTCAGACTCTCGAATATTGTTGTAAATGGCAATTAGCCAGCACTTGGCAAGGAATAACTTCTTATTACACTAGATTGTGCAGAAGAAACTGTTTCTCTTTGTGGAAATAAAACGGTTATAGTCCCCAGTGCAAGAGCAAGATCTCAGCTAATTATTATTATTGAAAAAATGTAATTGGGACATTCTTGATATATTTGTAACATGACAAAGAACAATTAAAATAGTGAGCGGACAAATTGCTGAAAGCAAATAGTACAGTATATACCATTATCTAATAGTTAATTAATGACTTAAAGATAAATATTTGTTTGGAAAAAAAAAGACAAAATTAATAGTGAGTGACGTCAGCCACTAGTTCAGGAAAACACGAATGAGAGCGGCTTAAAATCCTCTCCCTCGCAGCTTCTCTTGGACACCATAAAGCTAAGAATGAGTCACTGACATTTAATTCCGTCTTATAGTATAGTATTAGTTTCAGCAAAAAGTGTGTTGTAGAAAAAGTATAGTGTGTAACACAAGCAGAAATGCAATTTCTCACTAGTTTCAATTGCAGAACTCGCTGGTGCCGCAACTTTTTGAAACTCGTGAGAAATTAGCACTTTCTGTACTTGTTGCACAATATACTATTTTTAGAATACCTTAATCATAATCCTTGACAATTGCACTGTAAAGCAATCGAAATCTACAAGATTTAAACAGGTCGTACTAAAAAGGTTGCTGCCAGGTAACAAGGTTGAGTTCTCAGTTTTATCAAATATGTAATGTTGAATAAGCTTGCATGTTAACATGCTTATTTGATTTGATGTATTAAAGTGTATAAGGGTTAGTATCCTGATCTGAAATTCATTTTCACCATTATTTTTGATCACTATTCAGGCATAATAAAAGCTAGAGAATGTTCCACGTGTGTACAAGTGCCATTAAAGCACTAGCAACGTTTAATGTCTCCAAATGCGAATACTTGCAACATATGAGAGAAGTTATTATTATCAACGTGAGAATATTTTATATTTGAGATCGTTTCTGCATATCTATTAATCATGTGACAACCAATATGGTGACAATTTTGAAAAATTAATTTCGAATGGATTGAACGTGGGGTTGTTTTAAAAAAAATATTGAAAGGAGTTATCTCCTATCCAATTTTAGAAAAGGTAAAAAATTTAAAAATCTTTTTCTGAAATAATGGGAATTGTAATTTTTTATAAATATTGTATTAGTTATTTAAAAATGCTTTCAATCATTTGGTCTCAAATAACGACTAGGACTGATTATTATATTTGAATCAACAGAATCCAATTTGTAGGATTGGTTTCAAATGATAGCAGAAAATAAAAAAAATCTTGTTGTTGCAATAGTCCATATCTTACAACTTCGTTCAATGTTGTCAAAACTTTTCAAATTTTAAGTCACAATACACAAATTTTCAACAAAAAAAATTATTTTGCGGAAATGAAAGTCATAATCATTTTTGTGGAAATGATGAAAATAAAGAAGCTAAAATGGGAAATCTCAATTGAGACGCCAAACTGTGGAAGACATATTGTTTTCTTTCTTTTTCTATTCCATTCGTGGAAATAGGTAAAAAATTCAAAAAATCATACAAAAATTCAACGAAGTTTTAAAATATGGACCATTGCAACAGCGAGAATGAAAATGAATTCCAGATTTTTCCACTTCTCACTAAAATTTGGAAACAAACCTCTATAATATTTGATTTTGAAGATCAAGTAAGTTCATAGTGATTCATGAAAGTTATTCAAGCCCAACAAGGAACAAATTTTTTTTCAATCATCAGAAAATTTCAAAAAAAATCGCAATTTCCAATTATTTCAATTAGTAAAAATTTTGCATATGGGCTTTGAAACAAATTGTGAATCTTTTTTTGATATCTTCATAAATGAGCATAATTCATTAATTCTTTGATTCTAGCAGTTCGTCAAACTACAAAGTTCTTTATCTCTATTTTATTTTTCAAAATGGTTATCTTCTACACTTACATTATCTTCATTCTTTCGACCCCTTGAATTTTCTAGTCGCTCTTTTCTCAAACTGTTTCAGTTTTTTTGAAGCTTGACGTCCATTAATTTTCGTGAAGGTTTTATTCCCGTATTCTCGAGTTCTCTTGAAATTCTTATTCTACGACCTTTGTATTTTTTAAAAGCTCTTTTCCCGAACTCCTCAAATTTGTATCAAGCTTTTCTTTCAGACTTTGTGAGTTTTCTTGAATTTCCTCTTTCAAACTATTCAAATTTTCTTTACATTCTTCTTTCAAGCCTTACGTATTCCCGTTGAGTTGTTTTAAGAAACCTTATATAGCCACAGAAGAGTTCTTCTGGATGTTCTCAAGTTTTCGTTCGTTTTTTGGTGACTAGCGTCTAGATGGCTCCTTGAAGTTACGTGAAGAGGTGACGCAATGCATTCCTTACGAGCTGTGGACAAGCAGACAGGTGCAGAAGACAGGTCCGGCTCAAGCTCGTTACATTACTTACAGAAATGAAAGAGCGTAAATATAACTTGAATTATTCATGAATATAATAAATTCGCAGGCTTACGAGACTTATTGAAAATACAGGTACACGATTACATATATTCGAAAAAAAAAAAACAACTGTTCCTAGTTTTTGTTTTATTATCATCAAGAATGATCTCCTGGTTATAAGTATCACTTCTTAACGTTTGCAGTAACAGCTCTTTTGATGAAAATCATGCTCTCATTCGAATACAATCTCGCTCCATAATTCTTCAGCATTGGCCTTATTCAATTTGGAAACGCTTTCAAGGCTCAAGTATATTTATCAACTTCTTCCTAGAATTAATCCATTTGCTCGTCTCCGATTACACCGTAGAGAATGAGAAAAGTTCAAGAAGGGAGTGCGAAAAACTACGATAATCCTGAAATCATAATAACAGACAAAGTCGTATCAGATGCTGTGACTTCACAGGGTCGCATTAGAACGTCTTACTGCAAGGTAATGGAATTCATGTCTTACTGAACACGTTTTGCAGCTTTTGATGTCGAGATGAAATTTTCTTTCATTAGGATTCTAGGATTGTCAAATGTTAACGATTTTCTGGAAATGAATCCACTAGCAGAAAAGCTGAGGAAGATGCCTTATTAATGTGTTCATTTTACATTTCATATATGAATATTTTCAGAGGGGTTGATTGGTATTTTCTTATATCCTAGATCAGAATTTATTTCATTTCTGTTGACGTTACCTGAGTGTAAAAAAGAATAGATTTTTGGAACAGTTTGTGTTCTTCAGTAAATTATTTTCTGGGATTACTTACTGTTGAGTTTTCGCAATCCATTTCATCACTTCAGAGTGTATAGTGAGAATGAACTGGCATGTTAATTTCTAGCAACTACTGTCTTTTTCTTGATAGTTCTGATGACGGGACCAATGAAATGAGACGCAGGTTTATATTTTCACGAAAATAAACACGCGAAATTGTATAAAGTGATACTTCACGTCACAAAAGGCTTTTATACATATTTTTGCGAAGTCATCTATCACTTCATCGAAGTTTAATTTTTACACTCAGATTTTCCCTTTCTAGTTAGGGTCTTTCCACAATATCTCTCAGATGTAGTACATTGTCCAGCGTGGCTTTAGCCTGGAAAGTAGTTGTTTCTGTTAGATATTACAAAAAATCTTCATTTTTATCGTAGGTTATTTATATTTAAAAAAAATTGATTTCAATTTTTATTCGAGAATCTTCCCATTTTCAACATTCAATTCCTCCAATAAACCGTTAGGTACTTCTATTTCGATAAAAAGAATTAATATATATTTCAAATTCTCTTATCTTTTCTTCCAGATGATAAACAAATAGGTGGTTTAAATCAATTAAAAAAAGATACTAGTTCATTCCCCCTTATATAACTAATATATAACGATTCTTATAGCTAGCTGTATTTAGCATAACCATACCAATAAGGCCCAAATACAAAAAAATAGTTCAGTAAAATTTGTTTATATCAAAATTAGAGTGCAGTGGCTGATAAAACTTTCGTCATTCTAGGCATTTTCTAATCCATCAGCGTTTTCTTCCGATACTGTGAGTAGGATATCGTTTCGTCACGTGATTTGACAGGCAAATTTTATTGGTGGATAGCAAACAGCCAGTTTTGCAAGTCAAACGTCACAGCAAAGGACGAGTTCTGCAAGTAACTGTGACATTTGGACAGTATTTGCATGCTACAGAAAGCGTGTTTGTAAATTGTGATTTTATCATTCGATTCCTCTGTGAAATTTGAATGAAACTGTTTCGGAGATTTTGTCGAATGGCGAGTTTTGCAAATAATGGACTCATATATAGCCACGGTAACTAAAATTCAGCGAATACACATCAGTTCTTCATGCATGTTCCAAGGTTTTGCTTTTCATCAGTGCCAGGGCAGGTTGGACAACATTTTAATTGTTTTGTCCCTGCCAAATGAATAATAATCAACTGTTCAACTAATATTTCCCCATGCATCAAACTATGACCCACAACTAAGTTGGTCGCAGCGCCATCCGCACAGAAAATCAAGAAACAAAAACTCCTAGGCAGTATAGACTCCGGGAAGAGTGAACTGTAATATTTCGAACACGTTCGAAATAATACCTCCATGGACAGTCACTCAGTTTCAATCAATTTTCGAGAAACTGGTTCACGACGACGAATCCCATAAATTAGTCTTGAAGAAGATTTTTCTACACGCTGTATTCGATCTTGATCGACTATGTCCAGGTAAGGACCATAGACAGCGTCTGCAAAATCGAAGTGACTCAGTATCAAAGAGTTAGTCAACTGAATTTTTTGCGAAACTGACAGAGTGTGACGGTGTGAATATAATATTTTAAGATTTGCACAAGCACGTTGTATACAATTATTCACATGGCTCATCTCAATACTTTGTTGTATGACCTATTTTTATTGAATATCAAGAGAAATTATTTTGATGGATTTATTAGTTAATTGTGTTATTACGAAATTTCAATAAGTCGGTGCTTATTCTAACTTTACTTGGCATATGGTTGGGTGTCATCTGCGTATAAATGTACCTTAGAGTTAGTTCTTTATAGAATTGAGTACATTGCTGATGTAAATAGAAAACAAACAAACAAAATCGGTTCTAAAATTGACCCTTGTGGGAAGCCAAATTTCTGCTTTGTATTGTAGTATTTTATCGAAGCAGTTCTTCATGAGTGCTATAGTGACAAAGTCAAACCCAATCTAATTTAGAGTTGATTGAAGTAGATCATGACTCATATCAAATGCTTAGCTATAATCGATTGAAACCAATGCTATAGTTTTACCCCTATCAGCTGATTCGATAATATCGGTAAACGAAAAAAAATCCACCGAAAAAAAAAACGAAAAAATACCACCGAAAAAAAAAAAACGGAAAAAAATCCCCCGGAAAAAATAGCCCACGGAAAAAAAACCCTTGAAAAAAAAAAACCCTTTGTGCGATAACAACGGCCAGTACAAAAAAATTAATGAAATTTCAACTGTGTGTCATGTTAAAGAAACAAGACCATATTTGATTCATTTTACAATACAGAGGGGTGGAACAACAGATTTTCCAGCCTTGCAAAAAGGCGAATCTGTCACCAGGTTAGTTCGTTCAGGAACAATCGAGTCATAAAAATATAAAAAATCGTATTTTTTGGTCGTCGACGATGAACATTCCACAGGACAGGTTAAAACTTTTATTGGTCTTGTAAATTGAATCAAATATGGTGTAGTTTCTTTAACATGACACACAGTTAAAATTTCATTACTTTTTGTGTACTGGCTATTGTTATCGCATATTTTCCGTGTATTTTTTCCGGGGTGTTTTTTCCGTTTCTTTTTTCCGTGGGGTATTTTTTCCGTTTTTTTTCCGGGGGGATTTCATCCGGATTTAATTTCCAGGCGTTTTTTTCCTAGATTGGATAATATCATCGGTTATTTCTAAAAGTGAAGTTGTACAGCTGAATCCTGCTTTAACGAATGGTGGAATATTATATGTTTATTGAGATGTTCTCCAATTTGGACATTCTTGAACTACTCCAAATAGGATACTGCAGTAACATTAGTGATATAAATTCATGTGGTAAAAAACATAGAGAGTTTAATTTCTCATATCTCATGATGATCTCTTACCACGTAGTAACGACAACATCCAACAATTTAGTATTTTCCCCCCTCACCTCACAAGTAATTTAATTTCTTGAGGCGCATTTCGATAACCATGTCCATCAGTAGGATTTACTGAACTGAAAGTATTTCATCAAAGCAGTCTTATTTATATGGAATGTTAATTACTATGAACTAATGATGTGTACCGGAGAGTAGGCCTATCTGTAGCCATAACTGATGGAACTGTTCAACCATGTCCCATTATCCCACTCTCTCTCTATATGGGTTGCGTTCCTTATACTGCCTTCAAATCATCTAGAATTCTTATAGCGACTAGAACGCGTAAAAATATTTACATCCTGAATTTGCTTGTGCCCTCGGATAAAAAAAATATATTTTAAGAAGTTCCTTCTGCAGAGGACTTTCCGAAGTTGGTTTTTCATTCGAGAATTAGTAGTTTCCAAAACAAGTCGAAGTTAGAAAAAATATTCCTTCATGCAATAACGACCCTATCATAAAATAGCCATCAACCAGACACGAACAAAACGAATGTTTTGTATTAACTGTCCCTACAAATTCCCATTAGCTTTTATTCTCCTCTCTGCAGAATTATGTACGTGAGGAACGCAACGGAGAAAGATGGAGTTAATGTGACAGGATATACTGCCTGAAGTTTATTGGGTAACTTCGAATAGTTCAGGGGATACATGTGAGTTGTACTTTCCGGAATTGATAAAGTTTTATAATCAATTGAACCTGATTGCCCATATACTGCGGGAATATAAATGGCAGTGAGTGTGTTTTTGAGAAATGTAAGTGATAGGTTATTCAACAAACATTTATTTGGCACGAATTGACTGCTGAATGTGATGATATTAAATCGACAATTACAGGAATATAATACTCAAAATATAACAATACGTACCAAACCCCCTACGATCAGGATCACCATTTTGACAGAATTGTTTGGGTAAAGCCTGCGGAGTTCAGAGAGTGAGTAGAGATTCAGTTCGTGTTTTCTCAAATGATATTTTGCCAGGAAGTGAAAACTCTATGATAAAAATTGTCCTAGTGTGATGGTCGATGATCACAGTTAGGCTTATTGTATATGCAGTATATATATGCCTGAGGGTGCGAAATTAGTAGATCCAATAGATTCGGTAGTTCTCATTCTCCACAACGGACTCAATATCTTCAGGAGCATAGGACAACACCGGTGTCACGTCTATGACACACAAGTGTCGTAGATGGTAGTACAACACTCGTAGCGCCGCGTTATGCCTGTGGTATAGGCTGAGACCGCATAAGCTATATAGGCTGACATCAAATGCATTATGGTCTCAGCTGCCCCACGATACGCTCTGCATCTAGTGTCAGAGTCCCCTCATGCATGCGACTACGGTAGACGAGGGTATTGAAGACAACATCTTGGCAGGCTATTAGGAATTCCTCGGTTTCCGACTTCAACCAACTTGACCTGAAAAATGTGAAGGTCAGTTTTGATATTCTTGAAGAAGACCCCATGCATTGATTTAGCCTTATGTAGCTGCAAAGGACTCTCACTAGCTTTGACGTGGACAGGATCCAAGGCGGAGACAGAGTTTAAAATGAATGCTTCAATCAGAGAAAGGGATCTAAACTTCTGATGACTTTACAGGCTCCATCAACGGGTGGCCAATGGCTTTAGCGGTCTAATGGCACAGGCCGTTCGAAACTCCAGCATAGCGATAGTCGGATGTAGGTACAAGAGATTTTTTCTCAAATACTTTATATCGGATCGATAGGCGACCGCATGCCTTGCTGAAAAGCAAGTGTATTATGAGTTCTCTAGATGCAAATCTCTCTCTAGTGCTATTATTATTTTTTTTTTATTTTTTTTTTCGTTAAGAATTACCCAGACAGGCCCTGTCTCCGGAGCCCCGACATTTCCGGAGGGCACGCTGGTATATCATTAACCCCAGTGAACACTCTCCACGCCCGTGGGGTGAGTGATTACTGGGTCCGAGAGTCATGTGCCCTGAGAGGAGGAGTGAACCAAGAATTACGGCCTTCTGCATTCTTCCGGCCAAGTTTTCTGCCATATCACGGCAAGCCGGTATGATTTTCAAGTTTGAGAGCAGTGTGTCCATCATTCCACCAAGGACCTCTATTATCAGAACCACCATCTTGACAGAATGGTTTGGATAAAGCCTGCGGAGTTCAAAGAGAAGATCTCGATATTTAGTCCGTTTTTCCTCCTCTTTACGGATGATGTTCGTTTCGCCAGGAGCTGAAAACTCAATGACGAAAATCGTCCTACTTTGATGGTAGAGGAGGAGTACATCAGCTTATTGGCTTGTATTTGCCTGAGGGTGGGGAATGAGTAGTTCCAATATATTCGGCACTCCTCATTCTTCACAACGGACTCAATATCCCCCGGAGCATATGCTGAGACCGCATAAGCTGGACAAGCTGACAGCAAATGCATTATGGTCTCAGCTGCCCCACGACACTCTCTGCATCTAGTGTCAGGGACCTCTATACCCATCACGCGGCTGCGATAAACGAGGGTGTTGAAGACACCATCCTGGCAGGCCATTATGAATCGCTCGGTTTCCGACTTCAGCCCACTTGACCTGACAGGTTTCTGGATAAGCCAATGTCTTCAATGTTCTTGAAGAAGACCCCATGCATTGGCTTATCCCTATGTAGCTGTAGGAGCCTGTCATACTCCGCAGCTTTGACGTGGGCTTTTAGCTGAACGGGATCCAACTCGGTGACAGAGTTTGGGTTCGTCCGTTCAGTGTCGAATACGAAACCGAGTTCATCGGCTGCACGGGTTGCTGCCTTGAAAAGAAATGCTCCAATCCCTGCTTTTTCGTGATCGCATACCAAGCAGAGAAGGGGATCTGAACTCCATCCATTCAGTACCATTCTGTTGAGTAGACACTCCAAACTCGTTGTCTGGGGAAGTATAACCGTGGAACAGACGATTTAGAATGCAGCTCCTATAAAGATGCATCATTTTGCGAGTTTTTACTCCAAAGGAGTAAAGTAGAATTGGAACGGCAAGCATATTAGCTGCAGCAACTTTGTTCTTCCCCGACAGTTCTGAAGACCAGATTTGTCGGAGTTTGTGCTGATACTTGCCGCGGAGAGAGTTTTTAACAGTAGCTACCTCTTGGGTATGGCGTTGTTCTACCCCTAGGTAGGTATACGTCTCTCCGGCATTCAGATGATGTAGGTTGCTTCCGTCTACGAGCTGAACGTCCTCTCCGTATTCCTCGCATCGTCCTCTTTTGAGATGAACTGTGACACATTTGTCGATCCCTAACTTCATTCCGATAGCATGCGTGTACTCTTGCACCACCCCTTAAGGACTGATGAAGGGCCTTTTCTCCGGAAGTATAAACTTAAAGGTCATCCATGAAAAACAGCTGCCTCCGGTTGCTGGTGGTGCCGTAGTTGTATCCGCAGGTTTTCCATAGTGCAACGGACAATGGCAGTAGTGAGATGCCTAAGAGAAGAGGGCTGAGGGAGTTTACCTGAAACAAGCCACTTCTAAAGATAACCTGCTCTGGTTGGACCCTGACTTGACCAGATGTTATGGTAAAGCGAGTCCTCTAGAGCGGCATCAGATGTTCAATGCATCTCACTATTTGATCAGATAATGCAAGACATCTGAGTAAATGCATGATGAGCTCATGCGATGTTGTATCAAATACCTTGCGATAATGGATCCAGCCCATTGAAAAGTTACGCTTATACTGCATGGAGTCCTGCGTGCTGCATCTGTCAATCAGCAGGTTTTCCTTTCAGCCAGCGATCCATTTCTTTGACCCTCTTTGCTCATATATATGTTCATAAACTGACTCAACTGCGGAGAGTATCCGCATGTACAAGATACGGGTAAACATTTTATGACATGCGTTCGCGTCTGTAGTTCTTTGGATACGACATATCTCCGTTTTTGGGGATTAGCACGGTTAGCCCCTCGACAAGCCAATCCGGAATCTGTTGCTCCCCATTTTGTTCGAAGAAAAAATATCTAAATTAAGAAATGCTTTGGGTATGAATAATTTATTGTTTGGGAATAAAATGTGGTGTTTGTGATTCACGAAATGTATAATATTCCGGGAAAATTCATCACATTTTTCTTCAAGAGCTATCTCTACAGACCAATTTGTCATTTGTTTGTCTTTCCGTTTTTGAGGATTACATAAACACTCTTGGCGATGAAGGAGGCACGATCTGAAGCGGTAAACGGGGCATAGACTGTTTGAACCGCATAAACAGCGTTAATATCGTTAGTGAATCATAAATTGCGGAAACTGTCTCTGGGGGTTTGTCTCACGGTTGGTGTTGTGCGTAAATTTTTATTTGTAGGTTTTTCCCATTCCAAAAGGATGCTTTCTCTTGGCTTGAAATATTTCTCGATTTGTCGAAACCTGAGTTTTAATTTTTTATTTTTGTGTTGTAAGAAATTTAAATCTTGTCAAACGAAAAGATTTCGTGTTTGTTTGAAACAATTTTTCAGTATATCAGATACCAACCGCTAAGTGTAAACAGGACTCTGCCTACTTACAATGCGGGAGCAAATACATGTGGTTGGAATATCAAGTGCAGATAATTTGAAAATCCGTACAAAGATATAAAAATCAATCAGCAGTTTTGTAGGAATATCCTGACCTAGTTTCACATGAAACACTTGAGTTCGTTCATATACAAACTACTTAGGCCCTCAGATATACTGAGTAATTTTCGGTTTCCTGCAAAAACGCATTTTTCAAAATTAACAAAATATCAAAAGTTTTTTGAAATAAGTAACACTTGGATGACATTTTTCAATGAACTCATGAAAACAACACATGATATGAAATCTAAAAATGGGTTAAACTACAGAATGAATCAAATAAACAGTTATTTCAACGTGTCCTCCGTTCCTCTAAATGCAAAGAATGATTCGACCATACATTTCCCTTGAAAAATTCCTTGAAATAACTGTCGGGACTTGGGCAGCACATTTCCTTATCGTATTTTTAAGGCGTTCTTGATCTCTGCAAGGTCTGTTCATAAACCACAGAAAGAAATCGCATGGGATTAGATCGGAAGATCTAGGAGGCCAAGAATTCACTGAATATCGTCCGATCCATCTACCTACTAGGAAACATATTGTTTATTGTTTCAGAATTATTTTTCCGTTCACCAGCTGCCGTCTCCCTACGAACCACAGCCCTCAGAAATCGAAACTTGTGCGAGCCAAGTATTGCTTTAATAATGATCAATTTTTCGAAGTTGTCGTCGGTGAGGGCATTCTGTCGTGGATTATTGACTATTGAATATAAGGAATGTAATTCAGGGTAAATGCAATATTGGTACTGAATACGGCCAAGCTCTGATGTAGTCGAGTTTTATAATAACAATTTCTTCAAATGCTAATCACTCTTTATACTGTTTTGAGGTTAGACGCATGAAAATATCCGAGACTCGTCATTTCCTACCAATTTTACTCCATGAGATTTAGTAGGTACCTCAAACTTGTACCACAAATCCGTTTAGGGAATTTCTGCATCTTCATATACTTTTCGATCAAATTGATCTAACACGACTCAGCGTCAACGATTCCGAACTGAGTATAGAAGCACCTATCAAATGATTGATGTATCTATTGTTACTGTGTAGAGGTAAATTTGAAATATCCACAGTGCATAAGTCCCAACTTGCTTTTTTCTCCACTACCTGAACAGTACCTGTAAAAAATTGACATCCTTGAATGCATGAAAACTTTACAATATATAGGCAAATTGATGAGACATAAGTATTTTTTTGAGTGGCATATTTTATCCAGGAAAAAATAAAACGAAATATAAGTTGAATTATAGTAGAAAAATAATAAAATTGTAGTAATGAAGATCGATTAAACAATTTCCAATCTGACAATATGCTGGCTTCAGATGAGAGTTGACTAAATGCTTTCGAGTTCATATAAATTAATGGCAGAACGGTTATCGGCGGTCTAATTAAACGTCGTTTAACAGGAATTAAAGTGAGGTATTTCTAGGAAATTGGATTCTCTCCCTAATTTAAATCTATTTCTCTTTTTGGTGGGAGCGTGTTCGAGCTAACCAAGATATGGGAAAACACCTCCATAGAGCAGACGAGCAAAAAGCGCGCTAAATGAGTTTCTAGAATATTCCAATTATGATAACGTAACGTGCGATTTGGGAGAAAATCTCCAGAGGTGAAACTCATTTCCTGCACTGAAACACGGAACAGAAATCGGTGTTTGAGATTTAGTTTGCTGTGTAATGAAAGAGGTGAACCGAATATACATCACATGGATCAAAGAAGGTGTAATGGGGAATCAGCTTACTTCGTAATATCATGAATAACAGAGATTATATGCAAATAATCTAGAGTATCAAATATGTAGAATATTGTTCTTATTCATGAAAATTTGTGAACTGACAAACTAAATGCAGTCAGATATGACTTTCACCTAAGTATTCAGGGGAATTTCGAAGAAATCGAAACACAAACATTTGATTATATCATCTTTATTGGTGACAGGAACATCAACATTCTGGAAAACAGTGTGAACAAAATAGAATACATAAACATACTCAATGAATTCTGATACATGTCGACGATCAACAATCCTACATGGCAAAAAACATGATTGGATCATATTTTTTTCCAACCAGAAAACTATCACAAAGTTGATATAACTCTACCACTAATACTAAAAGCTGCAATCACTGATCACAATATTAGAAGAATTGAAAAATCAACCTCACAACAATTATAAAGACAAATTAACTGAAATTCTACAAGAAACCTCATGGGACCTCGTCTATTCCCAAGAAGATCCAAATCTCGTCTATTCCCAAGAAGATCCAAATGTCGCAACAAATGCGCTCATTAATATAGTAAGTGAAATTAGCAACGGAAAAATGTACGGAAAAAAAGTTAGTATAGCGGAAAAACACCACCGTGGCCTAAAAAAGTGTATTGAGGATAATTAACAAACAAAATAAAATGCACGATGAACCAAAGACCCTTCCCGAAAATCGAACCCCAAAAAAAAATACAAATTATACAAAAATAAAGTCAAAAAATACTATGAACAGCAGCTATATAAGAATAAAACAAACACAAAATATTTGTGGGACCTGGTTCGAAAACTCGGTGGAAGGAAACAAAAAAAAATATATTGACACCATATTGCGGATGAAAATGGAGATTTACTAACAAACGATGAGGAAAAAGCAGACTAAATCAATCGTAAATTTGTAAGCTTTAGGAAAATTATAGTAATCTTGACAACTGGCCCAGTAAAACCGTTGCCTCAGATTCTGGAGGGTCTTCGTCATTCCCAGTGTCTTCATCATGAATTTTTCGTAACACATCCTTTCTTCTGTTCCGGGGTATCAGATTTCTTTTCTCCCCCGCCATCCTCGGACTCCAACACACGCTACAGCGATTAATTTGCTATTTTCTGACATGCTGATCTTTGGTTGCTCTTCATCCAGTCGTCAATTAAAAGGGCTGCTGTCCTTGGATGAGATGGCAACCAACTTTTACAATTTTGCTGGCCAGTTACGGGCTTGGATAACGGTGCCGCGTACACCCGGCCTACACAGAGGAAATTGACGAGCAGTGCTCTAAAATTGTTCCCTTCTACAAGTTAACCAGGTAATAATTGACATTTTTTACCCTTACTGGCACACATTTATCAACACGCAACGAGGTCTTCCCTAGTGCTATTCCTCGTCCAATTTTCTCATCATGGCGAGCCTCCCAAATACTTTTAGCACTCTCAGATACGCTTACATCTTTAGCCAATAGGACACGGATCATTTCTTCCACTTTTTCCATGAAGCACCAGCTCTTGTCTAGGACGCCGTCTCTGAAATTCAGCTCGTACCATCTGGAATTCATGATGTCCATCCCAATGATTGCTTCATTCTTGATGTTTGCCACTAGAGTACAATGCAAGTTCAACAGCAGTTCAAGTGAACAGAGTTCAATTACTAGGGATCAGACAATGAAATTTCTGGTTCCTCAGCAATTGGACTCGGCTCACTTGCACTGTGTACCTTAGTGCTGCATAAAATCAGTTTAATTGGTAGCTCGCCATATACTTCGCATAGCTCCCCTGTTGCTGTGCGTAACTTCCAAGTTGACGGTTCAATTCTTGCCGTTGTTTCAGTGAAAGCAGGCCCAAGGGTTGTCCTAGTCGTATCCGTATCTAGTAGCATGGAGCAAGACACCTTTGTTCTGTCGTTGAGGAAGAAGAAGAAGAAGAAGAAGAAGAAGAAGAAGAAGAAGAAGAAGAAGAAGAAGAAGAAGAAGAAGAAGAAGAAGAAGAAGAAGAAGAAGAAGAAGAAGAAGAAGAAGAAGAAGAAGAAGAAGAAGAAGAAGAAGAAGAAGAAGAAGAAGAAGAAGAAGAAGAAGAAGAAGAAGAAGAAGAAGAAGAAGAAGAAGAAGAAGAAGAAGAAGAAGAAGAAGAAGAAGAAGAAGAAGAAGAAGAAGAAGAAGAAGAAGAAGAAGAAGAAGAAGAAGAAGAAGAAGAAGAAGAAGAAGAAGAAGAAGAAGAAGAAGAAGAAGAAGAAGAAGAAGAAGAAGAAGAAGAAGAAGAAGAAGAAGAAGAAGAAGAAGAAGAAGAAGAAGAAGAAGATGATGATGATGATGATGATGATGATGATGATGATGATGATGATGATGATGATGATGATGATGATGATGATGATGATGATGATGATGATGATGATGATGATGATGATGATGATGATGATGATGATGATGATGATGATGATGATGATGATGATGATGATGATGATGATGATGATGATGATGATGATGATGATGATGATGATGATGATGATGAAGAAGAAGAAGAAGAAGAAGAAAAGTGACGGCTGCCCCTCCTCATCGACCTTCTTAAGTTTTCCTGCGTTGGAGTTGATTCTTTGAGTGTTGGGCATTTGCTACGCACATGGTCAATGTTCCCGCAATTCAAGTATCTTATCTGTTTTCTCTCAGGCAGCACTTCATTACTTTTCACATGACATCTTCAATATTAGCAGGTTCTTGTGGATCTTCCCCAAGCATTGCAACTTAACTTTGGCTCATGCAGGATTGTTTCTCGGCTGCGAATCCCAAAGCACGTACCGGTGCATCTACTAGTTGTGTGGGACGAGCTAATGTCAATGCTTACATTGTTTCTTGGTCACGAAGTCCATCCAAGAATGGCTGAACCGCCAATCGCTTCATTACATTTTCCGGTAAGGCTGCATATTCGAATTCCTGTAAAGATTCGCTTGATTTCTGGTAGCGATTATTCAGCTGTGAATGGTATACGTGTTCCAAGTGGGCCTGGCAATGCCGTAGTTCTAGATGTTCAATCAGCTGTTCATAGTCCTCTTCTTCTTGGGCGATGATGGTTTGTAAAGTAGTAATGCCACTTTTATGGAAATGATCCCGATTTCAATTTGAAATAGTAAGTATTTCATCTAAATTCTGTATTTGCTACTTCCCTTCCATCTGATGTGGAAACATTTATACAGGGTGTTCCAAATTAAGTCGGCACCACTGCCAACTTCGTTATTATTGATGCTACGAATTCGGTTGAATGTGAAAACTAGTAGCATTTTTAATGGCCTACTCGATGCCGAAAACAAAAAAAAATTGACATCATTTCGATTCGTAATAACATTCTCAACAACAAATCTGACTTTTTTTCGTAAACGTGAAAATAGCAAACATTTATAACAAACGGATTTGATAAAGCGCTATAAAATATCGAGTAAATGTTCAAATACACCGCCTTCTTGTTGAACACATATTTGGGCCCTTCTATTGACACTACGTGTGGCATTCAACACAGTTCGGCCATCAATTCTATTAATTATAGATTCAATATAATTTTTCAGTTCATCTACATTATTATGTTTCATTTTGTACACCTCATTTTTCAGAAATCCCAAAAAATAAAATTCTTGAGGTGTCATGTCTGGTGAACGAGGGGGCCATTTAACGGGACAATTTGTAGCAATCCATCTGTTTCCAAAACAGCCTCGCAGCGTTCTTTTTACGCTACTAACATTATGTGCTGGTGCTCCATCCTGCTGAAAATAGAACATCTGACGAGCCTACAGATCAAGATCATCGAAAAACTCTTCCAACATTCTTGTTAATGAATTAATGTAACGGGGTCCGTTCAAAGAACCATGGTAGAAAAATGGACCGATAATTATACCTCTAAATAGACCACACCAAACATTAATAGTAAATCGTCTTTGCGGATTGTGGGGATGGACTAGCAAAGGATTATGTCTACTCCAATAATGAAAATTCTTTCTATTATACATCCCACGATTTGAAAATTTAACCCATTGCTCCGTATAATATTTCTATAGAAGTTTGAATCTTGTCTGCATTTATTCATAAACCACCGACAAAACCCCAATCCTCTCTTAGGATCACCAGGTTCTAGTGTTTGCACTTGTCTTAACTTATAAGGAGAAATCTTATGTTTCTTCAGAATTCGTTGAATACCAGACAGTGGAACAGCTATTTCTCTAGATAAATCTCTGATGGAATTATTTGGATAAACCTCAAAGTAGGATGAAACGTCAATTTCTGTATCTTCAGATATTACAAAACGTTTTTTAGTTCTCCTCTTCTCAAAAACTTTTTCATTGTTCCTGAATCGACGATGAAGCACAGCAGAGAAACGCCGATTAGGTAATTCACGATCGGGGAACGAATTGCTGTAGTGTTGGAGGCTCTTACGCATTTTTTCTGACAAACCAAGTAGGATTCTAACATATCATATATTTCTTGATGGGAAAACGGCCTTTTGAAAAATATTTGAACAATAGTTGACAGTTACAATAATTTATGACATTTAGCCCTATGCTGTATCAATTCCGTTAAAAATAACGTCACCGTTATTAGCCATTTCCGTTATTTTGCTATAATAGAAAAATAACGGAAATGGCGAATAACGGTGACGTTATTTTTAACGGAAGTGATACAGCATAGGGCTGATTGTCATGATATACTTGAGAATATTTGACAAATAGTGTTTCAACAAAGTTTCAAGGAAACTTGAATGCTCATAATAATTATGTTTTATCGAATCAAATACATTTCTTCCAACCATATTCATATGACACTCCAGTATTTTCTGTTCTGTACAAAAACGGCTTCAAAGTTATCATTACAGCAGACATATTTTGATTCACAAAATAAATGCGGCTAGCAATTGAGTGGTGCGACATGATGATCACGGGTTTCACGAGTTCACATCCCAGCGCAATTTTTTTTTTACTGTCTTATTTTGCTATTAGTAACAAAATATTGTCATTCGTATAAGTACCAAAATTGGGTGTTTGAAAAAATCATAAGGTTTTATTCGCCAAAACAAAGAAATTTTTTGTACTAATGAAAGAGATAAATATTTCCACATAACTCGCTCATTTTCCACTTTAGGAAGAAAGGTGATATGAGCTATTACGAATCGAAATACATAAAAAAATATATGGTGTCCCATTTTGTATTCGGCATCGAGAAGGCCATTAAAAATGCTACTAGTTTGCCCATTTAACCGAATTCGTAGCATCAATAATAACGGAGTTGGCAATGGTGCCGACTTAATTTGGAACACCCTGTATAGAGGGATTCTGGATCCGCTGAGAGTCTACTATTTCTCAGACAATAAAGTTATTTTGATTGATTCGTTCAGAACAAACTGCATACTTCCTCATCTTACTATAACCCTCAGTAGTCGAAACTTGTGCGAGCCACGGATTAACGAGGTCTAACCTTTTAAAGTGCGATTCCTAGAACTTGATACTCCATATTATACACTTCAGCCAGAATACAGCTGCATCTGTCGACTGGTCTACGATGTCAACCCGGAACTCCTCTTAAAAATCCCTCGATCCAAGCAAAAACCGCCGACCACATGTCGCGCCCGAGGTCCGTAGTACCTTCGCCCTTTTGCGGCTTTCTGACTGGACTAGTTCAGGCCGCACATTAATTTCTGATACCCCTCGGGGACTCCGCATTCCGATTGAAATACACCACTCGATTAATAAGAGATACTCCGGTGGATTTATGGCTGGCTCTGTGATGTGCGTTTGATAATAATTGATTTGAAGGTCTAATTCCGTTTTTCTTTCGAGCTGGGGGCGCTGAATCGCTGCGAGTTTGTTTTTCGATGCTTGTTGTTTCGGAATACTAAATGTGCGAAAGGCGTGGATTCAGTTGAGGGTGAAGTTTGAAAGTTATGGAATTTCCATAATTTTAGGAGCAGATTCGGAATTGCAAGGAGGATACGGATAATAACTTCTGACCGAATCCCTTCAAGAAGTAAATTGGGACGGCCGATCGTTAATTATTGCTTAATTCTCTTAAGTTTATTCCTCTAGAGAAGTCTGAAAATAATTTTTCTCTACAAGAATTCTTTTCAAATACATAATTTCAAAATGAATTAATAAATAAATGAATGAATAAATACTTTGGAAAACAAAAACAATGAATACTCTATGAGTGGGACTCATAGAAAAGAACATGCCTATCTTTTCACAAGAGTCATTGTACTGAATATTTTCCTCTTTTCAAATAATTTATTCTCAAAGAAGTATGCTGCTCAAAGTGGTAAGTGACTGTATATGTTTTTATATTGTTCCAAGTTTCGATCGAACCGCGCCCAGGAATATTTGTAATTTCCACACAGAGGTCTCGCACTCATTTGTTTAACGGGTCACTAGTTTACTTTGCAAGTACAAGGGTCTATCCGTTCTTTTTTCCGTATCACGGAGGCTGTCCATTACGCGAATACTTATTTATTTTGAAAATCTCACCTCTGACACCAATGCAATAAAAATGTGAAACTATAATGCCTTAATTTTTATAAACTTGTAAATTATAACTAACTGAGCTAACTGTGTATTGTATATCTGCAAACTCTGACTGTCCGTAACTGTGAACTGCTATCTCTGGTAGACAATACTGTATTTATACAAGCAAAAGGGTTTTGTTGGATCATTCCCTAAACGCCGAATGAGGTCACCGGTATTTAGATCAGTGCGGAACACTCGATGACTCATCTAGATGATTTTCAGATGGTCCATGCATTGTGAGTTGAGCTCCATTATCTTAACAAGCGGTCTGGTTCGACTCCAGGATCGCTACACTATCTACTCTCATGGTGTAGTCACTTAGAAAGGAATTCAGTAGATCTTTCTTTCCTGAAAGTGAACTGTTTTTCTGGAAATACTGCATTTTTTTTGTAAATCATTTGTTAAATGACGTTTTATATTTGTTTCTACAATTTTGGCTGTTCATTATCAAGGTGATGGGTCTATAACTGATAGTTTCGGATTTTTTTTTTCAGATTGGTTCTATAAAGCAGTGATAGCATATATTCATTTTAATATTTTTAGGCATAGCTCTATTCCCGTAAGTTCGCTTATGCCTATTATACTGTGTTTGAACTCTAAATTGTTTTCAAAATATATATAATTATACCATAATTTTTTTTGGAGTTCCCTCCTCTATATATGACATTATGACCATCCAGCACGAAAAGTTCCAACTCAGTAATTCGAAAAGTTTCTGTAAGAATCAATATATCAAAGAGAAATGTACATTTTTGTTGATACTTGGAATATGGAAATGTAGTATGCTCAAGTTTTTAATATCACCTTTTTCAAGCTAGCTGGAGAATTAATTACTCTTTGAAGTAGACTCGTTAGTTTTTATAATCTTTGGTAAAGTTATCTATATATACTATGAAAAGTTATATCACAAATTAATAATTATGAGAATAAAAAGACAACAATACATACATTCTAGGAAATGCTCTTGATTTCTTGTGTAATTTTTCATCTCTTGATTATGTTGTAGATACATTTGAACGAAGTTTGATTGTCTAGTTGCAGTTTTCTTTTTGGGTAATCTCTCGGCAATTTTGTATGGTATCTTTCCTCAGTATCCTCTGATTTATCTGCTGTGTAGTGTTCTTCAATAAGATTTTATATGGGTGTTGCTGGTGGGCTATTGCCTTCGACTGTTTGAGTTTCTCCCATGTCAATGTCTTCTAATTCACTTACAGTTTGTACATTTTTATGAATTATTAGTTCATCAACTCTTATGTAACAGT
This sequence comes from Chrysolina americana, assembly GCA_958502065.1. Taxonomy (NCBI): domain Eukaryota; kingdom Metazoa; phylum Arthropoda; class Insecta; order Coleoptera; family Chrysomelidae; genus Chrysolina; species Chrysolina americana. The sequence continues at coordinate 10,677,753 of OY293411.1, read as the reverse complement.
CTTTTCCATTTTGGTTCTGGATGAACGTGTTTTGGGTATGGATACCGTGGAAAAGAACAACAACGTCCTTGAAAATTGCAAAATTTATTACACAAAACATAAAAATTCCATTGTGTCTATAGGGCTTTACGGTGGAGATTCTATTGACTGATGTCAATACTCCAAAAAACGAAGCCCTTTTTAAAAACATTGATCTCTTTGGCTTCTACAAACACGCCACTCGATTTATTGATTGTGAAGACCATTTCGGAAAAACCACCAACACCTGTTGGAAATAAATTGACAAACCTATTGAAAACAAGTTACATCTAACTATAGAAGGCAAAGGAGTTCCTTGACATTCATTGTAACTTTGCTCGACAGAGACTTCAACAGGAAGTACCAATCCCCGGGAAGACTCGAAAGCAGGTAGCTGACATAATTAACAACATGCTGAAGGATGTAAGTAGTATTTAATGGCTTCAATAATCATACATAATACAAAAGGCAAGTCAAAACAGATGAAGATTCAAATGAAAACACAATAAATCAAAATAAATATCTGTAAACTCTACTGTGAAGTGAAACATACATAGTCTTACATAAAAACTGATTAAAATCGTGAATTGAAAAACATAACTGGGGGACAAATATTCTTTTATAGAGTAAAAACTATTTGTTAATGAAAAATCTTTCACTTTTCTCTCGAAAACATTATAGAAAGGTTCTTTGATATGTTCAGGTATAGAGCATTGAATAAAAATATGCTGTTGTAATTTGGGGATGTTCCAAAAGTGGAGGTTTTGTTGGGGAATTTTAATGTTTCATAGCTATGGTTTTTCCCTTGGATTCCAAAGTCAGATGAGTATTTCTTGGTGTAAGTGACGCATTTCAAAATATAAATAGATGAAAGGGTGTGCATGTATTTTACTTCAAATGTTTGTCGACAATTTGGGCGATAGCTGAAATTGAAAATTTTCTTTATGATCCTATTTTGGAATATAAATACTCTGTTTACGCCAGACACAGAGCCCCGAACCATTAGGTTGTACAAAAGCGTAATAATATAGTATTATCAATCCAGATTCATCTAAGTACGCCATAATCTAAAAAAGCCCAGCCAAGTTCCAAAAAGTTCTTGCTTGATTTTTTTCATAGAGAAGTTTCAACATACTGTTTATTCTTGTTGAGGATTAATGTATCCCTGTGACACCAAACGTTTATCTCATCAAATGTCTGTCTATCTCTTTCTTGGAGTTCCTCAAGGGTTTCCGTACCACTGTTGGGGTAGTCCAAGAATCCACCGTTTCAATTAGTATGAAAAGGACAGATCAACTCAATTTCGGATGGACTATCGTCGACTGAAGATCGTTAAGATGAAAAATAGCTCACAACCGCCAAATATTTGGATATGTAGAGTGGATAATGGCAAAATATAGGAAATCGGCCATACCAAATCAAAGTCAGTTTTCAGATAATTGTCACGCTCTGATCAGATTCCAATTTTTGTATCAATTGAATCTGAAGAAAATGGGTATATTTTTCATCAAGAATATGTCGTTCACTTGAACCATCTCAAGCCAATTTCATACTCAACACGTTTTGAAAATTATAATGATGTGAAGGGTGGGACACCAGACTGTAATTATTTCGCGTCTGTCCTAATAATGTCACTGAGTTATTATTCGTCATTCCATCGTTCGTAAATACGTCGCAGATACTCACCATCAATTTTCATGCATTTTGACCCGAGGTATACAAATAATTAATAAATTTTAGTACTTCAGTTCGCCATCACAGTTCCAATGTAAATTTCACAAAGGCTAATTCCTACGTTATTTACATATAAATGGAACTGCAGAGCGAATGTCTCCACAGTGACCATTTATTTTGAGAATAATTATCACAGATACTTTGCATCTACTTGATTTTATTCCACACGAGGTGTCCTCTCGAATATATGGAAATTAACTAATTATCCTTCCGCAACGTCGAATTCAAGCCCCGCCCTGGACGCGTATTTGATGTGGTCGAAGTTCAATATGTACCTTTTCCGTTGCAAATGAGTGAGTAGTCTGTGGGTATGTGTATCTTTGAAAGTGGAGAAGATAACTGCGATGCATCACCATTCTGGGTACGCAAATGAGAGCTACTTTTCTTGAAAACACCCTTATTATCGTGTTCAATTGACAATTTCCCTCATATTATATAAACCAATCAAATGCCATAATTTTCCCATTTCGAACCAATGAGAACAGAACTTTTTGAAAACACTTCCTCCAGCCCGTGGTATTTTCAAAACGGTGTTTCGCTTCTAGCTTGTGTATAAATTTCCATAGTTACGACAATCACGGTAAATATAGAAACGTCAGTTGACGGTTCAACTTAAGATGCCTAAAAACCCTGGTGTGCGGACTCATACCTGTAAAACTGTAGGATAAAACGGTGGACATTCGCTTGCTTGATTATGAGAAAACAAATGAAATCGCGGTCTATTTTCCAAAAATCCCGCGATACTTCGTGAACCGCCACAGTGGGTTTACTTGTTAGGGTGAATTTTCATGAACAGAAACTTCAAGTATTGCGCACGAGCATGAAATGAAGAAAACAACATAATCATTAAAATTTACAGAATCACTGTCCGCAAGCAGTTTTATTCGTTACATTTTCGACTTATTATATAATTTTTATTTTGCTGATATGCAATTTACTGGAATAAATAATAATCACACAATTCACATAAAAGTATTGAAATTCAGCTGCATGGAAATTCACCATTAGAACCTGTCAATCTTGTGCTTGTGCTTATCTGACATCTGCCCAATATGCGCATGCGCAAGTATCTGCGCCATTGTATCCGAGTTTTCCTTTTAAAGTTCTCTATGATAAAGTATATATAAAGTAATAATTTTGTAGCTAATTTTGAGTTTAATTGCTTTTCAGAAGTGATATGTGTGATGAGTTGTGTGTTACAATGGCCTTTCATCGCTATTTTAAAAACTGTATGTCATGTAATAGTGAAGATGTTTCTTTTTTTGTGCAATTCTTTCTCGACAGAAAATTTATTTTTGGATGATCTAACCACACTGAAAAGATTTTACGAAAACGAATGGTAAAATAAGAAAACCTAAACAAGCTTGATGATATAATGATATAGTTATGCAAAATTGATAGGTTTCAGTAGAAGTGGTGATTCTTTTTACTTTGTTACGAACTTTCGCAATTTGAACTCATGGAATATTTAAAGAAACAGTAGGGTATAACAACACGCACCCAGTTGATTGAATCGATTTGAAAAAATATTTGCCATATTGGTTCCAAAGTATATTTTACAGATTTTAAGTAGTAGGTACTCACTTTCGGTACTAGACATAATGAATTATTGTGTCCATCTCTCTGAATTTTGTCCACACAAAAACGGATTATGGTCAACTTATTTAGGAAAATAATATAAAATACAGAAAAATAAAGAAACGAACATCATTAATAGTCAATAATATTGCACTACGAAATTTTTGATTCTGCCACAACTATTTTGACTTTCAAACGGTATTTACATTATTCAAAAAAATAACACATTTTATGTGGTGTTATTTTTCCAAAAAATTTGGTCTTCCACTTCGAGTATGGAAACAATATTGCTTTAGAATGATATTTCAAAAGTTTATTGACATTCCGTCAAATTCAATCAACAACAATAACAATCACTATGTCCCTGGAATATTGACATGAGGACGAGGCGCCATCTCTGGATCCGATTACAGAAATAGATCATTATTTCATTTGCTTTGTCTTCAAAAAAATCTAAACAAAATCTAATCAGTCGACACACCAGGGTTTTTAGGCATCTTAGTTCAACTCTTCAACTGACATTGATTACTCAAGATGAACCGTTCTTGCAATACGCATTTAGTCCATAATAATTTAATGTATTCGTGAAATTGTCTGATCGACTATCCCTTCAAAATGCAGAATTTCCAAAATGCTTTCACCTTGTCAGGCACTCAAGCTGTGTTGCTGTACAAAACAGTTTTCGTGCCAGCAAGGCGAAAATATGGTGGAGAAAATTTATTTGCACGTTTTTGTTTGCAAATTACTATACATCTCCAACATTGAAGTTATGTTTTTTTGTATGCAATCTTTCATCTGCATGATTTTTGAACTTCCTTTTATTTTTGTCGTTAGCAACTTCAGGAATAGTCGTATTCATGGATCGGTTATAAAGAAGTTTAAACGGAGATTTTTCTGTTGTGGAATGTGAAGTGCCTCTATAATTCATTAAAAAGGATTCCAATTCATCATTTTATATTTCGTCCACTCATCACTGCACACAAAATTGTCTTCTTGATAGTTCTGACAGTTCTCTCAGCAAGTCCATTTGCTTCAGGCCACAAAGGGGTTACTTTATGATGTTTTATTTTGAAATTATCAGCAAAATCACCAAATTCTTGCCCATTGTCTGTTTTTCTTGATTCTTTGGTGATGTTCATCGCCTGAAGATATATCTCAAAACGGTTGATCCATCTTTCCCATCGAGTTCCAATATTTATGATATCTGATTTTGTATCAAATGACATAAAATAAAAATTTGTACTTTCCATAACTGGTGTGGGTTGTTGGAATATTAAATGAAACTTTCAAATTATCATTAATATTTCTTTATTTATGAAAAAACAAGTTCAGTTTTTTAATCCTCTAAAAGTGACAACTCACAGTCCACTGGACATACAATAAACATATAAAAACATATACAGGGTAAAACATTACACTAAGTCTAACCGTTTTCGAAATATTTAAAATTTTAAGTAGATAATTGCGTTTGCAGACCGAAAATTATTATTTTTTTATTCCTGCACATGATCATTTATTTTCATACTTTATATCATAATCAATTCGATTAGATTTATACAGGACGTTCGCCAGAAAATTATATAGATCCGGTTGAAAAAATTATTGTAAGTCCATTTCTTCAAATGGAACCCCCCAATTTTATATTCTCATTCGATTTGGCATCGAAAATGAACTTTGAATGAGGTTATCTATGCCTACACTCAATAGTTTTCGAAATATTGGCAATTAACACTTAGTTCCAGAAATTCTCGTATTGTTGAGTTTACTTACTCTTAGTTGGCCATGGCACCCGCGGTTGCGTTGGAAACAAGTAACTGCCACGGAAATGTCATTGTAATCAATCATGCCGGCTAGTTTGAATTATTCGAATGAAGATTACTTAAATCTATTCATTATTTATGGCGAATGTAGGGTTACCTCAAGAAAATGTGATATATTTGCAATTCGGTATCCGCAGAAGCAGAAGCCCTCACAAAATACTGTCAAACCAATTACAGAAAACTTCAAAAACTTTGGATCCGTCAAAGCAAGAGTGCAGAGAAACAAGCCAATTGTTGATGATGAAGATATTGAAACTGCCATTCTGGGATATTTTGCCGCATATCCCACAATATCTTTGAGACAAGTTGCGAGAGAATCAGAATTGTCAAAAAACTCACTACATATGATACTGTGCAAACATAAATTCTACCCATATAAGTTCTCCACAGTCCAGCACTTGAAAGAAACAGATTTTCCACGAAGAGTGAGATTTTGTGAATACAGTAAGGGAACGAATTATTTTTGGATAGTATTATATGGACAGACGAAGCTGCATTTTCAAATAATGGTGTCTTCAACCGACATAATTGCCATTATTAGAGTGACTCAAATCAACATAAATATATTCAGGTAACTGAATTTTCAAGAGTGTTGGCAGTTCAATGTTTATTGTGCGATAAGAAGTGATAGGGACGTAGCACTGCATATCAAGAAAACTTAAATGGTAAGTAAAAAACAGATGTCAATTTCGAAACAAGAATAGGATGAGATGTACTTTATTTTGCAGGTGAAGGATAATTTGAATAATTTGCATAATTTCGAAAATGAGTACTTGGACACTTTACCAATCGCTGACCATAGAAACCTATTTTATCAACATGATGGGACACCTCCGCATAATGGTCACTTAGTCAATATTCGTTTACAATAATTGTTTCATGACCATTGGATAGCCAACAATGGACCATTTCTTTGGCCAGATTTATCAGTGCTCGATTTTTTCATTTTGGGTACAATTGAAAATCAAGTCCGTGAAACTCAATTGACTACCATGGAAGATTGTATGCAACGAGTGAGGAATTCATTTGAGAATCTCAGACCCAATTCAATGCGAAAAGCGACACAACAAGAATTATGAGTGAGATGAGCAAAATGTTTGGAAGTTGAAAGGCGTCAATTCGAATATTTACTGATCAAATAATTTTTGTTTACATCTCAATATCGTTAATTGTTCTCTTTTATTCGAATTGTTTTAGAATTTATTTATCTACATTTTTGTATCGACAGATGAATATCCATTCGGAAACACCATGACCACAGTCGATAATATATTAATTTCGCGGGAAATATGAGAATAGTGGTTGACGAGTTTTGAGTTCGAAATGTGGGACCAAACCTGTGATCGAAATCATGATTGGGTATGTTATAACATACTTTGGGCATTACGATGGCACTGGGAGTGAGAACTGGACGAATTGGGGCTTTTGCATGGTCGGATTTGAAGGGGGACTGTTTAGAATCAAAAGAATTTATAACACTAATGCCTTGTATAAACAATGATATATTTTTTCTACGAAAATTTTGTCCAAGATGACTGCAACTTTTTTGATTGATTGATAATGTTTATTTGAGAACTGGTCTCAAGCAATGCACGAACTCTCTGATAGGAACCACTGGCATCAAGAACTTCGATAAGTGCTGTTGATAACAATATGGTTTTTATTGGGGTCACCTATAGAAAAAGGACTTTAGAAGTCATCTCAATTCGATTGGTATGAGAACAGACAGAAAATTGAACCTTCTTTGATTAAGAGGAACTTGAAAAAGAGTTGAATGCAGGATTATCGGTGAGACGCTGATATGCAATAGGAGTGGAGGAGGTACGAGGAGCATCCTTGAAATGAACAACAATCCCGAATCACATGTCTGGAGCCCAGACAATTCATGTTCACACCATGTTTGTGTTTGTACCTGTTATGGCCAAAATCTGAGTGGCATTTATAGATGAGGTGATCGGCATTTCACTTGAATATAAAAAAATTGCCGGGGAAGGAATACTAGCGAGAGTGCTGGGGGGATGACCTTGAAGGTTCAACATACTTCGAAGCCCCTTTTTCAGTACAGTCAGCAGCTCCATCCAGAGCGGAACATTGCTGCATGAGATGAAGATGGAACAGTTATAATATTTGTCAATAGTTATTTCCCATTTGACATTTGATGACGAAAATACCTATTGCATAGGGTTTTTGCGGAAGACTGGATGATGCCAATTCTTCATTAGTGTGAAAATATCTAGGGATCTGATAACTATCAAGAGAATGGAATACATTCAGATTGCATAGGAAGAAGGGTAGAATATTTCTTTGATATCAAGAGATGGAATGTTAGCATTATGTTATCAGAATTGTCAAATTATGTGCATGACTTTTGTTTGGCACGTCGACAACTCCGATGAAACAAAATATAGGCAAATTTTTCTGGACTTTTTTCGATGGCCAGTGTTTTTATATACAATGCTATCAATACACCTGAAGATTCAGTCCACTAATTGATTATCTATCTAGTACTCACCCTAAGCCTTCCTTCATCGTTATCATTCGAATGCAGTTATTTCAGCAGTTTTACTACTGCCACTAAAATTAACGTCCCATTCAACTGATTCAAACGAAGTACTTCTACAGTGACTAGTATAATAAAATCATAATTAACAAGATCGGTGCCGTTTATAAGGAGTATTCGCAATTTTATAGGAGAATTTCGACAATAATAGGCAATTCAAGAACGAGTAAATGTATTTTTGATGAGTTTGGAGTATCGAATTTTCACAAGTTCGCTGCCTCTGTGAGATAACACAGTCCTTGAATATTGAGTTTCTCCATTTCTGTTTTCTGGTGGTTTCCAATTTCCAATATAATTGGATCACGATAGTGTTTGGTATCTGTGCTATACGGAATCCCTCATTGTATACCTGAAGAGCAGTAGAAACAACACTATTTAATTACAATGGGACGGAGTCGTGTGATGGAAAATACATTTCAGCATTCACCATCTTTGCATTCGAAATAATACTCGTAATTCGTTATTGAAACCATTATACCTACCGATCGATTAATGAATCTTTGCTCGTGCCTCATTATAATAATAATAATAATAATACTCCCTCATAACCAAAGGCATCCGATAACCCCGGAAGAAGTTCGACGGGCCCTCAAAGGCTCGAAGAATTTTGCTACTCCAGGTCCTGATGGCCTGAATAACTATTGGTGGAAAAAATTACCAAATACCCATCAACATCTAGCAAGAGTTTTCAACTCGTGGCTAGATGGGGAGCAGCAGATCCCGAATTGGTTTGTCGAGGGGCGAACCGTGCTAATCCCCAAAAACGGAGATTTGTCTGATCCGAAGAACTACAGACCGATAACATGCTTGAACGCATGTTATAAGATGTTTACACGCATCTTGTACATGCGAATACTCTCCGCAGTTGAGCCGGTGTATGAACTGATATATGAGCAAACAGGGTCAAAAAAGGGGGTCGCTGGCTGCAAGGAGAATCTGCTAATCGACAGATGCATCACGCAGGACTCCGTGCAGTATAAGCGTAACCTTTCAATGGCCTGGATCGATTATCGCAAGGCATTTGATACAACACCGCATGAACTCATCATGCATTTGCTCAGATGCCTTGCGGTACCCGATCAAATAGTGAGATGCATTGAACAGCTGATGCCGCTCTGGAGGACTCGATTTACCATAACATCTGGTCAAGTCAGAGTCCAAACAGAGCAGGTTATCTTTAGAAGAGGCGTGTTTCAGGGAGACTCCCTCAGCCCTCTTCTCTTCTGCATCTCACTACTGCCATTGTCCGTTACACTACGGAAAACCCGCGGATACAACTGCGGCACCCCCAGCAACCGGAGGCATAAGGTCACCCATCTGTTTTACATGGATGACCTTAAACTTTATGCCTCCGGAGAAAAGGACCTTCACCAGTCCTTAAGGGTGGTGCAAGAGTACACGCATGCTGTCGGAATGGAGTTTGGGATAGACAAATGTTCCACGGTTCATCTCAAAAGAGGACGATGCGAGGAATACGGAGAGGACGTTCAGCTCGTAGACGGAAGCATCCTACATCATCTGGATGCCGGAGAGACGTATACCTACCTAGGGGTGGAACAACGCCACACCCAAGAGGTAGCTACTGTCAAAAGCTCTCTCCACGGCAAGTATCAGCACAAACTCCGACAGATCTGGTCTTCAGAACTGTCGGGGAAGAACAAAGTTGCTGCAACTAATATGCTTGCCGTTCCGATTCAACTTTACTCCTTTGGAGTAATGAAATGGACTCGCAAAATGATGCATCTTCATAGAAGCTTGCATCCTAAATCGTCTGTTCCACGATTATACTTCCCCAGACAATGGGGAGGCCGTGGACTTTTGAGTTTGGAGTGTCTACATAACAGAATGGTACTGGATGGAGCCTGTAAAGTCATCAGGAGTTCAGATCCCCTTCTCTGCTTGGTATGTGATCATGAAAAGGCAGGGATGGGAGCATTTCTTTTCAAGGCAGCAACCCGTGCAGCCGATGAACTCGATCTCGTATTCGACACTGAACGGACAAACCCAAACTCTATCACCGAGTTGGAACCCGTTCAGCAAAAAGCCCACGTAAAAGCTGCGGAGTATGACAGGCTCCTACAGCTACCTAAGGATAAGCCGATGCATGGGGTCTTCTTCAAGAACATTGAAGACCTAGGCTTATCCAGAGACCTGACCTTCTCGTTTCTCAGGTCAAGTGGGCTGAAGTCGGAGACCGAGGGATTCATAATGGCCTGCCAGGATGGTGTCTTCAACACTCTCGTCTACCGCAGTCGAGTGATGGGTATAGAGGTCCCTGACACTAGATGCAGAGCGTGTCGTGGGGCAGCTGAGACCATAATGCATTTGCTGTCAGCTTGTCCAGCTTATGCGGTCTCAGCCTATATCCACAGACATAACGCGGCCCTACGAGTGTTGTACTACCATCTACGACACTCGTACGGTGTAGACGAGACACCGGTGTTGCCTTATGCTCCGGGGGATATTGAGTCCGTGGTGGAGAATGAGAAGTGCCGAATCTATTGGAACTATTCATTCCCCACCCTCAGGCAAATACAAGCCAATAAGCCTGATGTAGTACTCTTCGACCATCAAAGTAGGACGATTTTCGTCATTGAGTTTTCAGCTCCTGGCGAAATGAACATCGTCCGAAAAGAGGAGGAAAAACGGACTAAATATCGAGATCTTCTCTTTGAACTCCGCGGGCTTTACCCAAACCATTCTGTCAAGATGGTGGTTCTGATAATAGGGTGGAATGATGGACACACTGCTCTCAAACTTAAAAATCATACCGGCTTGCCGTGACATGGCAGAAATCCTAGCCGGGCGAATGCAGAAGGCCGTAATTCTTGGTTCACTCCGCCTACTCAGGGCACATGATTCTCGGACCCAGTAATCACTTACCCCATGGACGTGGGGAGTGTTTACTGGGGTTAACGACACACCAGCGCGCCCTCCGGAAGTGTCGGAGCTCCGGAGACAGGGCCTGACTGGGTAATTCCTAACGAAAAAAAAAAAAAATAATACTTCCTCATAACCAAAGGCATAGCCTGTGCGGGTAGAGGACGGCTATTATTATTATTTGCCGTGGCGCTCCGGGGCGACTTACTTTCAGGTTATGTATTCACTTTTCAGCTGTAGGAAGACCCGGAAAACCTACAGTACCACCTCGGGTGGTCGGTGTGCACTCCAAGCTAGCACTAGACGAGATTGGCATCTAGACAACTCACAATACACTTGCTTTTCAACAAGGCATGCGGCCGCCTATCGATCCGATATAAAGCAGTTGAGAAAAATTCTCGTACCTACATCGGACTCGAACCGACTATCGCTATGCTGGAGTTTCGAACGGCCTGTGCATTAGACTGCTGATCCACCGACCACACTGTACATGAAGTCGAAGAATTATCATCATCGAGATTATTTGAAAACCAGCATTGACAAAATTATCCTATAACTAAATTAAATATGTTTTTGTGGTAGAAACGTGAGTAAAAGGCGTTTAAACGAGCCGTGCATGGCACGCATGAATCTGAATCAGTCTTTAAGGAGTATATTTCATTACTTCAACCGCCAGTTTTGGGGTAGTTTATTGTATTGTAAAATAACAGGCAATATCGGCAAATTATGAGCTTATGATAATAAAAAGGTCGAATTTGTATGTAAAAAGGATGTTTCTGGTGCTTGTAATTGTGAAATTATTAAAAGTGTCCTCAAAAAGGAGAAGGCATGTTGTGTGATTTTTTAACGAAAATTTTTTATTTTAAAATAGGCCGTTTTCAAGTTTCAGAAGGGCATAATTCGAGAAATAGTTGAGACTCCTTCGATTTTTCTTCAAATTCGTGTTCAGGAAATAAAACTACGTAAGTTAGGCCACTTTTTTAAATTTTAAGAAGGTGCCCGAAAAACCCACCTTCACCAATCATCTTCATCATAAAATTTTCGAATCAATCGTCTAATAATGAACTGACTGTTTCTTGAGAAAAACCTTCAGTTTGCAAAAGATAGATATATCCAAATTTTCGTGAACTAGTATCATTGCTTTGATCATAGAATATTTGTACCAGAGAGATGACCTATTGAATCTATTAGACCAAAAAAATAAAATGTATTGAGTATTCACAGAAAGAGATTGAATTAAATCGCTTTCAGAAACTGTCGAGAATTACTCACCAAATCTAACAAGTAAGCCATCATCATATCCTCATTCTCTCATTATCCCATCTCCACTGAAAAAAAAAAACATTTTATTGTTTGTCCGGTAACTCGTAACTCCTTTTGATTTCCACATACATAAGAACTTCAGAAATTAATAATTATTCTTGATTCATTTTAGATTAATTAATAACGTTCAATACCAGAAGAGATATGGTTTCTCTTCCTTTTTTAATCAATTGGAAGTTAAAACTTTTTCATTCCCTCTCGGTTCATTTTAGCCAATTGATAATAAATATTATTTTTCCGTAACTAGCAATTTCTGTTTTTTCATGTTCGTTGACTATACAGGGTATTCCAAATTGAGTCGGCACCATTGCCAACTCCGTTGTTATTGATGCTACGAATTCGGTTAAATAGGCAAACTAGTAGCATTTTCAATGGACTTCTCGATGACGAAAACAAAAATAAAATTAACAGTCGCATTTTCAGAATATTTCATAAAATGATATTTCTTTCAACGGAGCACCCTATATTTTTTCATGCATTTCGATTCGTAATAACAACCTCAACAACAAAGCTCATATCACCTTTCTTCCTAAAATGGAAAATGAGCGACTTATGTGGAAATATTTATTTCTTTCACTAGTACAAAAAATTTCTTTGTTTTGGCGAACAAAACCTCATGATTGTCTGAACACCCAATTTTGGTACTTACACGAATGACAATATTTTGTTACTAATAGCAAAATAAGACAGTCAAAGAAAAAATTGCGCTGGGATGTGAACTCGTGAAACCCGAGATCATCATGTCGCACCACTCAATTGACACCACTGAGCTATTTGATATTAATGTATAAAACGATAATTTACATCAATGTCATAATGTCATAAATTATTGTCAACTACTGTTCGAATATTTTTCGAAATGCCGTTTTTCCATCAAGAAAAATGTGCGTAAGAGCACTCTAACACTACAGCAATTCGTTCCCCGATCGTGAATTACCTAATTGGCGTTTTTTTGCTGTGCTTCATCGTCGATTCAGGAACAATGAAAAAGTTTTTGAGAAGAAAAACGTTTTGTATTATCTGAAGATACAGAATATGACGTTTTATCCTACTTCGAGGTATATCCAAATAATTCCATCAGAGATTTATCTAGAGAAATAGCTGTTCCACTGTCTGGTATTCAACGAATTCTGAAGAAACATAAGATTTCTCCTTATAAGTTAGGACCAGTGCAAACACTAAGAACCTGGTGATCCTGAGAGACGATTGGGGTTTTGTCGGTGGTTTATGAATGAATGCAGACAAGATCCAAACTTCTATAGAAATATTATATGAAGCGATGAGGCTAATTTTTCAAATCATGGGATGTATAATAGAAAGAATTTTCATTATTGGAGTAAACGTAATCCATTTATAGTCCATCCCCACAATCCGCAAAGACGATTTACTATTAATGTTTGGTGTGGTCTATTTAGAGGCCGAATTATCGGTCCATTTTTCTTCCACGGTTCTTTGAACGGACCCCGTTACATTAATTTATTAACAAGAGTGTTGGAAGAGTTTTTCGATGATCTTGATCTGGAGGATCGTCAGATGATCTATTTTCAGCAGGATGGAGCACCAGCACATAATGTCAGTGGCGTAAAAAGAATGCTGCGAGGCTGTTTCGGAAACAGATGGATTGCTACAAATGGCCCTGTTAAGTGGTTCACCAGACATGACACCTCTAGAATTTTATTTTTGGGGATTTCTGAAAAATGAGGTGTACAAAATAAAAAATAATAATGTAGATGAACAGAAAAATTATATTGAAACTATAATTAATAAAATTGATGGCCGAACTGTGTTGAATGCCACACGTAGTGTCAATAGAAGGGCCCAAATATGTGTTCAACAAGAAAGCGGTGTTTTTGAAAATTTACTTGATATTTTATAGCGCTTCATCAAATCCGTTTGTTATAAATGTTTCCTATTGATGATAAAACTGTAATATTTTCTCCTTTACGAAAAAAAAATCAAATGAGATTTGTTGTTCAGAATGTTAATACGAATCGAAATGCATGAAAAAATATAGGGTGTTCCATTGAAAGAAATATCAATTTATGAAATATTCTGAAAACGTGAATGTCAATTTTTTTTTGTTTTCGGCATCGAGAAGGCCATTAAAAATGCTACTAGTTTGCCCATTTAACCGAATTTGTAGCATCAATAATAACGGAGTTGGCAATGGTGCCGACTTAATTTGGAACACCCTGTATACTGGAATGCCTTGGCTGTTACTAACTGTTGGTTCCTCTGGGTTCGGTTTCTCTATACTTTGATAAACAACTATTACATCATTTTCTTCCTCTACCTCTGTGACACCCTGTATAGAGAGTGATATCTAAATTTCACATGCTCAATCATCACCATTTTCTTATGCAGATTCTCCAAACTATTAATATTCTCACAGTACCTAATAATATATAAATTTGAATTAATCTAAATATATAGCCAAACGATGGGGATGGTGATGCTTTTGATATATTCAATACTTTCCAACTGGGTATAATTACCCGTATATTCATAATCAGCTCAAATGTCAATGATGCTCACGCTCAATTAAACTAAAAGTATGATCAACGAGGCACCGTAATCCCAGCTCCACTTGCCCACGTTCTTTCCTGCTCCTGTATTTTGACTAATACGTAATAAAAATTTGCATATTTTCTGTACTCGGAATGCATATGTATATAAAAGTTTAGGGTTGCCCATAAAATTTATGTTAATATTCCCGAGGAGGCTAACCCAGTCACGTTTATTGAAATTTTGGACCCTTATTGGGTTTTCCCTATATATATGGTTGTGCCAGATGCTTCCGTTGTGATTTTATATTCTTTATTCAGGAATTAGGACGTAGATAAAGTAACGTATCATCCATAAACAAGAAGATAAGAGAAGCTGGGAATATCAAATTCATAGAGGAAAAATCATGTTCCTGAAATTGAAATCTATTTTGGTTGGGTCCATAGGGAATTTGAGTAATATGGATGTAAAAGACTGGTAAGTTTGCTGAATTCGGATGTTTTACGATTTTTCCTCTCGAGAGCATCTTGATAAGTTATATTTTTCTCTTCGGGTTCTGAATATCATATTAGCATTATGTAGGGATTTTCATTTCAAATGACACATTTAACATCAGTTCCATACTGATTATGAATGTATCTATGCTAAAACAAATTGAACTTTACTGAACAGTGTGTTGCTTCATAAACATAAGAGAAAAACTAACTTAAAGGCCTTTAGTCCTTTTTTGCGCAAAATAAACTTGTGGCACGTGAAACAAGTGTTCGTGAGGTGAAAAATTTTCGAATTTCGAAACACACTTCTGTGTTAAATAGACTTACATCTCGTGGAACGAGTTACTGGTAGTTATTGTTCGAAAAACTCTGAAAGGCAACATATTCTCGAAGAAAGTGCTTCTTGTGGACTTGAGAGTCGCGGAATTGAGGCAGGTATTGGAGAAAAGGGAATTTGAAACAACTTGTTAGAAGCTCACACTCCAGAACTCACTCAGGAGTCATTCAAGAGGGGGAGGACCCCGAAACCTATTTATTCTTGAGGAGGCTTGTGTTCGATAATCAACAAACTTGATGAGAATATCAAAGCCTTGAAAAAAAATTGAAGGAAGTTCAAAGAGCCTGGAAGAAGAACTTCGGGAAAATCACAAAAATCTAGAAAATAATCTTCAAGGACATTGAAATGCGTAGCAAGAACCACGAGATTGTATGGGTTAAAGTTGAATAATGGATACAATAATGCAATTTTCATTAATATGAACGGTATGTTTTCTAAAGCATTCGTGCCTGCAGATGAATAAATTTGAAACGAATCTTTTTCATCAATTGTTATTTCTTCAGTGTATTGCCGTTTCAACATTGAGTATATTGGGGTAACGTTCCCCAGACAAATTGAGATTATCCTTAAGTTTTATCTCCATTAAAGCCGTATTTTTTCAGAAGTGGGATTAGATCGAACGTCTTCCGTATTAAAGCAGCTTTATGCATGACACGGACATAACATGGAAATGAAGACACGTAACAGAGTTTAGAGAATATTAATATGCAGATCACTGGCTCAATGAGGAGCTTTTTATAGCTCTACTTATTCAAGAATGCCCTGACTACCTATCGAGAGGAAATGATCCATGGGCAGTTCTGATGGAAATTCGTATTCGATCTTTTTGAAAGGAATATGAATACGGTGGAGGTCAAAGATTCAGTAGAAAATTCAGTTCTCATTATTGTGAATCGTATGAAAGCAACTATTTCAAGCACCACAAAGTTGGAAGTAAGATGGCAAGAAAGGATAATTTGTATCCAATAACTGTAAAAAAATATTATAAGGAAACATCAGGAAAAATACTATCAAAAGAGAACTACAATTTGAAGCCAATATCTAGGCAAAGAAAATCAAAAGTGTAAGAAATCAGATTGAGAAAAAGTAGAAAAACGTGAAGACATGTTGAAAAGATGAAAGAAATGAATTGGTAAGAAGTAATATTTTATTTTATTGAAACTAACATGGAAATAATGGGATATCAACCCAAAGTAATTAAATTAAAAGTAATTGAGTTTTTTTAAATTCTAGTCGACAAGAACATTCGATCCTGAACTGACTTCATTCATGAGTGTCAGTATGAATCCATGCTTTCCGTTTCATGAGAATATTTTCTTAATTTTTCTAGTTATCTGATTAGACAAAACAAAAATGTAATTTAGTCGAAATACTTAGACCTGAGTCTTCACTACTTTTTGGAAGAAACTACATACCCTATACAATGATTATACGAAATCAATTTCTTGACAACCATAAACCGTATGCCTCTTTTGAGAAATCATTTTTATATCATTCCTTACCGAAATGATTGAATACTAATTTTTTAAATTTAATTTTTATGTGAATCATGTTAGTATTTGAATGTAAACTTCAGGAATTCAATGGATTAAAAGATGCACTTGAACGGTTTGATAAAAATTGCACGTTATCTCGAAGATCTTTGAGAGAGACTGTTCCTTTAAAAACAGATGTTGGCTCTTAGATATCTGTTTGATTGGGAAGGTTTCAGTTCCTGCACGCATCCTACAGAGTGGTTACATGAACAGCTTTCAGAATTATTCCATACTACCATTTTGAGAGAGAAGTAGATATTCGTGAAGAAACAATTTAGGTTATTTTTACCCTATTGTTTGTGCTGTCAAAGAAATAGTTTCTGATAACGTAAAGGCATAGACGTCAAATTATCATTTGCTTTACGTTTCTCAAAACTAATCAACCAATACAAATTCCAAGTTCAACATTCAACATGTGAATCATGGTTTTGGTTTTGTTGACCGATCGAACAATGATCTGTCGACAAAATAGGAAAAGCGTTGTAGTTTCAGACTTTTTGGTGAATGGTATATAGTTCAAAATTTTGGTGAAGTCGCCACGATTAATTGCAATATCAAATTATGGTCAACATGAACTATGTTCTCTCAACTCAACTATCCACACATAAAACATGTTTGTCGGTCGATGTAAGTGGAAACCTTGTAATAATTGAATTATTAGTGGTGGCATACCAAATACATGTAACACAGCAAGAAATTGTAGATGATTATAAAAATATTTCGAAACTGTGAAACTCTGCCAGTTAATGGTCCACAGGTTTTTTATTCAGATAGGTGTATTTATTACGGCATCCTGGATGTCTTTATGTTGTGATACCAAAAAAGTCGACCTGATTCCAAAGAAAGTATCAACGTCAGAGTTGATGAGAAAACTGAAGAAAAACTACTGTAATATTCGAATTTAGAAAAAAATGTCTTGGTATGTACATGGAATCTCCTAACGTACCTTGTGTTTCATGCTGAAGAATCTTGAGAACATGCTCTTTCCATCTGAAACATTTTCATGAATACTGTGTTGCCGTTTGTATCAGAAAGTAGTACTTCTTTGTTTCAGAACTTCAAATTCACTCTTAGAGAAATGAATGGAAGACAAGAAGATATTTGGGTCATTCTTATCGTCTTGTTGCTTTCAAACGAATCCGTGATAGTTTCTGACGAAGCTGACGGCCGCGAAAAATTTATTACATACGTAAAGTTAATACTTCTTGGATTCGAACTCATTGGAATAAATTAAATCATTTTATAGAAGAGCTCGTGTATGAATATTTATAAATGAAAAACAGGATTCAACAACACTTAAAATTTATATTAAATTAATTAACAAATAAAAACAAACAATGAGATTTAATACATGACATTCAGCAAATAATAGTTATGGAATTGATATTAAAATATAACAAGGTCTGATAATGAAATAAAATACAAATGAGGCAAGCTAGTTACTAACATCTGAAGGATATGTATAACAATAATTTAGTTTGATCAAAATACGTTGACTACACTAAAAGTTGAATAAAAAGATCATAATGATTGATATGAATGTTGATTGGAAGAATTAACTTTTCAGAGGAATGAGAAAAATTGTTGAGAAAACTAATATATTTATAATGAAAATTAAGTTATTCCTCATTCTGAAATTAGAGTTGAAACCAGAAGACCTAATGAAAAATTACCCGAAATTACACAAACAATACATAACTAACTGAAAGCTCACATCTGGCTTGTTACAAGTTAAAACTCAGACTGCCTGTTATTCCGAAGACCCTGAGAATTTCGGGGGATGGACTATTCCAATATCTTGCCTCTCGTTGAATAATTATTATAAACACATGCAAGCCTGAATAAATATTTCTGTCTGAACGTCCCGGTTCAGGAGATTTTAGTACTTATTTATCAGAAGATTTTTTGTAAGAATGTATTTCGAATGGTTTTGAAGTTAAAGGTCGAGTTGAAAACTGAAACTGTCATTTGATACATTCTCGAGGGGTAGACTTTTATGACCGGAGGCAATATTTCATGTGGCTCGGGATACTTTTGAATAATATTTCTGATTTTACTGATTTAATCTATGTGTTTGGTTACATAAGTATGGGTGGAGTACTGATTGAGACAATCATCTCCTCAACTATCAATTGACAACCAGTGTTACCAAGATTCAGTAAGAGTCATGGAGAAGAAAATAACATATCTCTTAACACAACTGGTAGAATAGAAGAGGGAGAAACATTTATTTGAACTTTTGTTCACTATGCACAATTCCCATGCATAATTCATGATTTTTCAATGAATATAAATTTGTTGTCAGGGCTTCTTCATACACCAATAACTGAACTTACTGAACATTTTTGACATTGCAATTAATGTATGTCTCATGTCCACGTGGGTGGTACCATTCAGCTTATCAGACTTAGCTTATGACGTGGTCCCCGAATTATCTATCTACTTTCCTGCTTCTCAACTCATCAAAGAAAACAAATGTCCAACCCAAACATGCATGTAATATATTGGTCCTTTTCTACGATCTTATATACTTGGGAACAATAAATGGATAGATACCATTGGTTTCATGTTGTTGGCCGAAAAAATTACCAACTATTAATTACAAGTATTTGTATTTTTTGGCGAATGTCTTCATAGTTATAAATTTTGGTGAAGTCGCCACAATATTTCTTTCTGAACATCATTCATTGAAAGATCAAAAACCACATGCGTGATATATACTGGTCCTCTCTCACAACTCTATAAACGACAACAATAGATCATTTTGTTGGCCGAAAAACAGTTATCAAGTATTTATTCATTACTGTTGACAAATAAGTATTTGTATTTTTGGCGAATGCCTTCATAAGTTGAAATTTTGGTGAAGACACTAGAACATTTCGAATACATATTGAAAGATCAAAAACCACTGATGGAAAGAAAGAACTGACTCAAGAAGCCTGTCAACCGAGGAAAGTAAAAGATGAAACTTGGAAAACAGTGGAGAATCATCGTAAAAAATAAATAAAGTGTACATACCTGAATGTACATAAATGTGCACATACTGCTGAGAATTCTTCATGAATTCGGATATTTAAAATCGGTTTGGACCTGGTCTAAGGTGGAGCCTGTTTTGAAATAACATCCTTGAAAATGAACATAATTATAGACCTTGCGAACAAAAGCTCTCTCCTGATTAATATCAAAATAAAATGAAACCGGCTTCATTTACTCGCTCCTCTCTGTCAAAGTCCCACTTGAACGCGTCCGGTGATTTTTCAGATGTAGCGTTTAATTCGTTTTTATAATTAGTAGCATCATTCCGATGGCGACCGTCAGCTATAATTTCCGCCAGTTCTCTACGAGCATGAGTACTCTCCATTCCATTTCGCTGGATAAAAACGTACTTGATGCAAGCGAACACTGCTGTTCTACCGGCGATTGATAATGAATGCGATTATACGGCGAAAAAATTTAATCTCCTATAACTTTTTCATTTTCGTATAAAGTCAATACAGAAGTTGTTCAGATTGTACAGTGCCGTCCATACTATATTTACATGCTTATTTAGTGCACCCAAAGTGGACTCTTTCCGTACACTCATTTTAGTTTTGAAAGTGACACTTTTCGGTACCAGTGCGGAAAAGTAAATTTGATTAGTTTTTAGGGACCTTCACTAGCCAAGTTACTCCCATGGCCACGGTTGCAACAATTAGTGCTTGCGACAAATTAGTAGAAAACGGAAACCAAACCTTCAAATCCACGACTTCATTGTGAAAAATTTACAGAATGCTACGAATAGCACCTTCGAAATTAATGTTATCAATAATTAATTGATAAATGTTTCTTTTATGTCAACTTTTGTATTTTTCCCGCATTCCAGTAGAAAAATAGTGTACCTAACACGGGCGTAAAGTAATTACGACCATATAGGAAAGTAACGTATATCGCACTGTAGAATCCCAAGGAAAGTGACTTATATCTACACGTGTGCGGAAATTAAATCGCATGTAAATCGCAAGCTGTCAATTGCGTTATTTCTGTTTAGATTCACCGCTACAAGCTATTAAATTCATAATATTTGAGCACAAAAAACAATCTATTTCAGAAGTGTGAGTTTTTAATCTTTAAAACAAAATAAAAAAGTTGACTCCGGTGGGATTTTATCCCGCGCACTACTGATTGCAAACTTGGCTTTACCAACTAAGCTAAATTGCCACGTATAATATTGATAGACCTACATCTTATTTTTTATTCTTGTAAAGTGCGTCTAATTATGATTTTAATCTTTTAGGTAGGTATTATGTCAAAGAAAATATTCTGCATTTCAAAATGATTTCTCAGAATTGATGAAGTTAGTAAAATGTTTCTCAGTCAGCCTTCATCTTCAATTTTTATTTTTGTTTGTTGTTCATTGTGTTACTACATTTTTTAATGTTTACACTTGTCAAAATATAAATCCACAATAAATATAAAAGATGAAACTATCACAAATAACGTATACATACATAAAAAATACACACTTATATACACACCTATATCATTACACATATACAGATGTATAAATAAATGAAAATTAAAAAATTTAAAATTTAAAACTTAAAAAATAAATTAAAATTTAAAAACTCATTTTACAATTATATAAAAATATTTGCAAGGCAGTTTCAAGAAATTGGATACTATAGATCAGTTGTCGCAGTATTTGTTAACTCTTGAATGGAGTAGAAACATTTTTTATTTAAATATTGTTTTAATGTAAACTTGAATATTTCTATATTCAATATTTTCATATCAGGTAGTTTGTTGAAGAAATTTGGGCCATAAAAGTTTACACCTTGTTGTGATTTTTGGAGCCGGTTTGCAGAAATAGCAATATTACCTCTATTACTTGTATTGAAATCATGAAACTCACTGTTTTGTTTATAGGTATCTAAGTGATCTTTCACATAGTCCAAACACTGATATATATATATATATATATACATACTAGGTATATAAACAACGTTGTTATTAGTTAGTAAAATTATCGCATAGTCATAGGATGAATAGTGTACAATACTTGTGCGAAAGTAATTTTGTACACTTGTGGGATGCCGAAAAATGTTACTTTCCGCATTATATTATACTATTTTCGCACTTGATTGCTGCCATCTGCAATCGCGTGCGGAAAAGTGTCACCAAGGGACAAAAAATAAGAGAAATTCCCAGCTTGATTGCAAAATGGCATGAAAAAGTCATGTATGAGAGCTAAATAGGTCACTGTTGCAGGAGAAGCTCTGTAACTCTTCTGGCCAATGCAGGGGGCAACACTACATCCATAAAACGTCACGGTGGCTGGAAATCTGCTTCCGTAGCAGAAGCATATATAGAAAATAGTTTGAATAACAAAATTTCTTTCAAAATTTTCCATCTTCATCAAAACAAATTAAAATATCTGATAAAATTGTGGAATCAACTCTTCAAGATCAGCAGCCACATGGAACATTATGTTGGAAGTAGTTGTTCAAACTCTACTATCAATTATTATTCCAATGAATGAGATTATTTTATGATGAATAATCAATTAATAATTGACTCTGTTAAAAATAAATCCTTCAAAAAGTAATATTTTATGTTTATTTTGTGAATTATTTTGGCAGTATAAAAGAGTTTTTTTTTCACTGTGAAAAAAGTGAACATTTACGTATCAATAGAGATGCAGAAATGTCAAGTTTTTTTGACAGTTGTACAAAAATAATTATTTTTGAACTGTCATTATCGTTGATTTATGGCATGTTCGTAATGCGACATGGTTACCGCATCGTTGTCGAATGCAAATCGAAGAGACTGGATTTGAAATCGTCAGAGGTAGGTATACAATGTATTCAATTGAAGTATTTATTTCACGTCGACATTGGAATATAAAATATGGAACATAACTCTTCATTTATAACCTCCCAAGTGGTTGAATTACTGCCGGAAACTTTTCGAGTGGGTTCATGAATTTTTTGAAAATTATCCGGAGTCACGCAGCGACGAGGGTAATTTTCTTGAAAAATGTATGCACGAGAAAAATTGTCTGCAATCAATTCAAGAATGCTGAGGATTCGGTAAGATAATTTTATGCTGAAATTATTCGAAAATAGATTGAAATTGTTGAAATATCCTCCTAAGGAAAATCATAGTAGGCTGTTGCTAGTGTTGCATAGGAATATATTTATTTCCCCATAATAATAATGGTAATAATAATACTCCTTCATGAACACCCTTAGAGTGTAACTTAAGGCATAGCCTGTGAGTTTTAGATAATTGTATAAAATGGATAACATGCCAATTATGTCACATAACTTTATAGTACTAGAGGAATAAAAATTACAGCCTGTGTTGTTAATATCAGTGGGCATCATATATTGGTGAATCATAAGCAGTTGTATTTCTTTAACTTTTTCTTCACACTAGTAAAAGTAGGTTAAAATAATAATCTAAAATAAATATATTATTCTTTCTTTAATTTCATACTACAGATTAAATTAATTAAATAGTGATGCATAAATATACATGTAGGTATATAATTGTACAACCAAATCTGTGAAGACATGAGAATATGCTATACAGTGAACTGAATGAATGGTTTCTACTTGCAAGGGGTATTATGAAAAACGATTGGAGAAAGGACCTATGGGATTGTATTGTCATGTACAGCTGTGTGCATAAAAAAATAAAAAACTCGTACAGCAGTTATAGGATATTGTGAGTCAGGCTTATTAATCTTAATTAAACTTCTTATCGACTTTGACAAGTAGTGTCAAAACGATATTTGCCAGTAATGTGCCTTCGACATTTTTCTAGTGCAATTAGTGCAATGCCCCAGCTAGATAATACAAATCGTATGCGACTTTTTCATGCACACAACTGTACACTAGTACACCGCACTCGGTGACTGGAAAACACCTGGAGAAATATTTTTCAGTAGACAGTTTCGTGATAAATTGCCCAAAATAGAAAAACTTGAGGTATATAGTGATTATTGAGTTTGTATGAACGATTGGCATTCTTAGACGGATATTTTCACTAGGAATTCTCAACCGTGCTTGGAATCGCACGTTAAAAAGTAAAACCCTCCTCACTCCTAGCTTGCACAAGTCCCCTGAATACTTATAAAGGTTGCTCGTTAGAGTGCATACAGCTGGTTGTAGGAAAAAACAAATTTGAGCACTTTGAAATTCCTCAAACTCAAATCTTCACAATAAATCTCATCCCTTGAAGTGACTAAATATTATATTCTAGTCACTGCTTATTTTTATCAGATTACATTTTGTTCTCTTTCCAAAAAAGCTAGAAATAACCATATTGGAATGGAAATGCACAGCTGAATAGACAGTCACATTGTTCTTCAAGTTATTAAGTGAAATGAGAAAACTGAGCAGCAATTAACTTTATCATCAAAGTTAGGCGAGCAATTAGGTGTATTTAGCATTATCTGAATCTGAAACTGGGTTTCAACTTCCACTATCTAATTTTCTTTCGTATCTTTGAATGTACAATTCTGCTAGAAAAGTTTAAATTTATCTGCGAAAGAAACTCGTTGTAAAGCATTCACATTTTCGCCAACATTTTAGTTTATTACACAATCTAGGGGTTTCATAATTATTATGAAAACTTTTAATGTGCCCGGTAGCATCAAATCTTTCTACCGTTTAGGAATAATGACGTACCTAAATGAAGAGCTTTCCATAATCAGTATATTTGTCATTTCAGGAAAGTTGAGATATATATTTATGTAGTTCATATAGTTATCCAATTTGATAACACTGCAATGGGCTATATCCAGAATGAACGATTTTTTTTTTGTATTTTTGTATAATCGAAGAAAATGGGGGAAAAATATACTTTATTGTCCAAGAAACCAAATTTCTTGTTGGTGGAAAGTTTGAAAGGTATTATTTCGATTATACATAAGGATTTACAAAAAAAGAGCATTATATTCAAATCAGTTGGAATAAAAACAGATGTCACATATGAACTACAAAATAAATGTGTGAATGAAGAACACAGAGAATTTGATTAAGAACGAATGAAATTTGAATAACACGTACTGAGATTGAAATCACATGTGGATTAAAATAATGTCAGTTTCACTGTGAAATTCGTCAAGATTGTAGTATTGTTACGTTTTGATAAATAATAATGCCGAGCACACCACTAAACTGTTTATTTCCTAACTTCACTAAAATCATACTACTTCACTGACTAATTAACAACAATGCAACAAACTAAATATTCCAAACACTTCTATACTTCTTCAAAAACTGCTTATCACTTCTTCATAATCTTCTCAATCCTCGTCCCAGTGAAATCTCGTCTTCATATAGGTACTCAAGTGTAACCAGATGCTTCGCGACGCGACGGTTCGGTTATCCTGAATATTCAATACCGAAAATCGTCTACGATTTTCCAGGAAGTAGTTATCGATGATACGCTTGCGATTCGACTCAGCGGCGCAGCTAGGGAGATTTTATTGATCTCGTAACAGTATGCTTCTTTGGGTATAGACCTTCTTTTATTATTTTGCATAGCATTCCGATGTCAGTTTTATGTTAATGTTCTAATATGCAGTTGTAATTTAGATTTGTCATCAGTTAATATTCCCAGCGAATATTTTGAATGATTTTTGTTTTCTAAAATGTATCCGTTTAGACTCAAATCAAAAGTGCTGAAAGTGAGTACATTTGTTTCCTTTTCTATTGATACGTAGTAATGGGTGATGGTATCTTTCAATTCAAGGGCAGTATCTTTATGTCAGAGGCTAGTGGTATCATCTGCAAAAAATTTTGAATTTTCCCTCAATGCTGGATAATTTAAATACAGAGGAAAAAGGATTGGACCCAGAATGGATCGCTGTAGAAGACCTGATAATGTTTCTCTACTGGGTGATAGTTGTCCACTTGATTTTACTATTTGTTTTCTACCACTCAAATGGGTAAGAGAGCAGTTTTGAAAAAAACATACAGAGAAGATTATGGAGTACAGTCTATGCTATAGTACATGTGAGTCTAAATATAGGTGTAGAAACTGCACTTATTTCATAATGTTATGCCTCATGGATTACTCAACTGGGGGTACTCCTGTTGTTTGAAGAATATATCTTTACCCCAAAACCGAGCAGTCAGAGTTATGGTAGGTGTAATATAATAAATCACGTGTAAAATAAACTTCAACTCTTCATTAAATACTTTGACAACAACCCCTTCCATCAACATGTATAGTGTGGAATAAAATTTAACATTTTTCCTCCTTGCAGTAAACTACGTGATCAACTAATCGAACACACCAATTGTACAAATGCCACTGACTCTTTAAATTTATTTTCGCAATTTCCAATGCCGCTGATCCAAAAGATATACCCATCAGGAAATGATTGGATGTCAAACATTCCAGATCATCAGGCTCTACTGAAACTTGGGTGAGTGGTCTACTGTTGATAGAATATGGTTCTCAGAATCTCTTGTTTTGGATAGGTCTCCTTCAGAACTATCTTGAGAGCATGTTTCACTGTTTTTATCAGTCTATTCCGGGCTTCACCAAAATTTGGAATTACTGGTGGTGAAAAATACCATTTTATGTTTTTCTTCGTCATTTTTTCTGTGATTCTTGGATGTATTTTCTAATTTTTTTGTCAGTGGCTCCGAAGTTCTTGAAATCATTATTTTGATAGCTGATATTGCTGAATCTGTATCTAATGAATGGGCCAACTCCAGATGAATTGCTCTCATTGCCATACATTATGTGATTGAAGATTGTAGTTTGATTCTCCACTCTTCCTGTTCCATGAAGCTGTGTGGAGAAGATCTTGAATTTTTCTTTTGTGCATCAGCTTCTCTGCGCAATCCACCAAACGTTGCAATATGGCTAACGCTAATTTCGAATACATGTATCCGCAGAGACGCATTAAATTAGGAGAAATTTATCGCCAAACTTGTTCCACCTAGTACATCAGAATAATTGAATGCACAACACAAAGCGACTTGTTACACATTGTGTACTAGAATTTACAATTAAACCCACCAAGTAATAGAGGAAGATACGGACTGTAATGACGGATATCCCCCTTATCTAGCTCCCTCTCTACGTACACATATATCTCGGAGAATACAGAGGCCTACGTGAATTCACGCCCACATTGTTCGAGGTAAAACATGGTCTTTCCAGAGAACGATTTCCTTCCAAAGAAATAACCCTTGTTATTCAGCTCTACTAAAGCTTATGTCAAGAGTTTTTGATCGTACATTGTTTGGGTGGGGTTCCTCTATTCATACTTTCTGCGAATTATCTACCATTTCTGTAATACTTTTTGATTTCATCCCAACAGGCATCGTTGATACATATGCCAGAATAACAAGAATAAAAGTTGTAAGATTAATAGTATTGCTAGTTACTGATCGAAAAATACTCGAGTTATGTTTGCATTACTAGTAAGCATGGATATATCAATGATACTAACTTTGGTAGTATATTTCCGAACGCTAGTTAGATCGAAGACCTATTGATCTTTCAATCTCGCCCAGTAAGTTCCCTTTCGTATTTCTCTGAATATCTGAGATGACAAACTGATCAGTATCTTGAAGTTATCACAGACTGTATTCCTAAATTTTTTGAGGCTATACCACAGGGCCCTGTTCTTGGTTCAACACTACTCTTAGTTCATATTAACGACCTACTCACTATGAAGAACATTCACAAAATAATCTTCAAGAAAAAATTCACAAGTGATTTGAGACACATTTTTACTCGATCTGATCAAAATCCTAAAACCTACCTTTCACTTTTATTTTACTAAATCATTCAAATTCCAATTGACGAAAATGTTGCATAGGGATCAGGTCTTTCAAATAAATAAAATACTGAGTAATTTTAACGAATTTAATGATCACATGGAATAGGACCAAGATACAAAGACCATTTAGAAACTATCAGATCCCATTAATACAATTAATAAAGTAAGGAAGAGATAGGAATCACTGACAGGGGTGCTCAAGGAAAAATTACAGAGGTGAAGAACTAATGAGTTCTGAAGTTTTTGTCGACTTCAAACGTAGTTGTGAAAAAATACATTGAAGAAGTGAATTTAGCTATGGAGAGACCTGTGGATTAAGATTTCCTCTCGGGTGGAACACTAATTTTTGTATTATAACTGTGCGGTGATTAGGGAATTTATTTCCTTTGTCAACGAAGACGTCTCCAACACTAAACATCAGTCTGAATACAGCAGGTAAAAAAATGCAGATAAAGGTATGAAATAATTTTGATATACACATCTCCAAAGTCTTTTTCAAATATTCCACTTTGGCTTAAAATATTACCCATCTTCAATATTTCTCTGTGTGAATATAACAAACAGGGCAATCCTAAGACAAGCCTTCTTGGAACTGCTCAATTCGGCTCATTTTGATATGATGCTGTATACCGATGCTGCCAAAAAGGAAAATGGAGTAGGTTGTTCTGTTGCAACAACACTAGCGGAACACAGACTTTCCATTGATTGTTCAGTACATACAGGCAAACTATATGCGATTTCACAGGCTCTAGAGACCGCAGTGGAAGAAAATCGTACCATGGCAATTTGTATAGATTCCTTATCTTAGATTCATTATGAAAAAAGTGTATAGAAATCATCCAATAGTACAAAATATTCATGAACTATCTTAAAAAGGGGTTTCTGTCACACTAATTTGGGTAAAAGAAGCTTCATCAGCAAACATATCGATAGAAAACGTACAACTTGAGCACCTACTGTTAAAAACGTCACTTGAACT
The DNA here is from genome assembly GCA_958502065.1 of Chrysolina americana. Classification (NCBI taxonomy): domain Eukaryota; kingdom Metazoa; phylum Arthropoda; class Insecta; order Coleoptera; family Chrysomelidae; genus Chrysolina; species Chrysolina americana. The sequence goes on along the minus strand of OY293411.1, from coordinate 10,649,198 downwards.
CTTCTATTGAATCATCCATGGTTATATTGTATTTCAATGAGGTATCTCATTCAATGTACTAACTGTACCTGTGTCAATGGCCAATGAGCAGTCGAGACACGTTAATTTTAATAAAAAAAAATTGTATAACTTCAAAATGGCGAATTTCCTTGAACTCAGTAAAACAATAAGAGAAACTGACTGGAGTCCAGTATTTTTGAAGACAGATGTGAAAAGAGGTTTTAGATTCTTTCTGTAGTGTTTGGGACGACATTATCTTCAAATGTGTACCTAAATGTAACAAAGACACAAAAATAAGTTTCTAATCAGAATGGACTCGGAACATAACAATGAAAAATATGAACAGAAGCGTAAATTGTCAATTAAGATTAGAAAAGAACATAAAAGGGAGAGAATATCACTGAAGATATTAATCAAATCTGGAACATTATTAATAGAAAAAGAGCAAATAATACAAATTTTGATAATTATACCTTAGATGGAAGATCTGTGGAAAACAAAAAATCTGCTGAGTCATATTTGCAAGGTTTTTCTCATCGGTCTAGTCCTAAGAAGATGCATCAGTCTATTATATTGATTTTAGAAATGATGAGGTGGGTACACCTAATTAACGATCTCAGACTGATAAAAGCAATTAGCGAAACTGATTATGCCGATGCTTTCGAGCCATTGAAATCGAAAAAGTCTGTAGGAATAGTCGGTATACCTACGTACATTGTGAAAGGATGACATGAATGGCTTATGACTATTACTACATGTTTATTATCTTATAATTATCAAAAATTATAATATTAAATAATTTTCGTTTTTTTATTAATATATTATGTTGGGTTGGGTTGAATTGAATTTTATTGGGAATAAATCATGACAGAAACTCACATTCACCTCGTTCTGTTATCATCATGAAGCTGCACATTATTCATCTGTCCGGCTCGAAGCACCCTTCTTCACCTCCGAACATTAATTTCGCTCGAGGATAATCAGCCCTCCTTCAAGGGATGAATATATCTTTCCAATTCGCAATGGTCTAATTACTTAATTCAACAATTCCACAATCAGGACATTCTTCAAGCGACGCGTTCCTGCCTTTGTAAATAACATGCGACGTAGTTTATTTGTGACAGTTGAAACTCGGAAATTGCAGCAGTTGAGATTTGCTATGCGCCCTAACGCTGGCGCTGTTTACGCGAAGAGATTTACGTTATTTGGAAAGCGTTACTCGTTGCCGGTAATGGACGACTTTTTATGTTTTCCCTTTGTTTTTGGATTACTTCATTATTTGTTCATCCTGCATTCGTCACAGTAAATCAGGTCGATTTCAAGTCCACCTTTTTTCTTTCTGTTTGGAATTAGGACTTCGTTCTATACCAGAGTATCGGAAAAAATATATAGACAAATGCGGAAGACTAACAAGAAACGCAATTATATTATAATACCACATAATCAAGAGAGGCGCAATGCTGTTTTCCCCTCCTGTTAACCCACTCGATTCTTCAAGTAACTACGCCAGTTCGGACGACTATTGGATATCGCTTCGAGGATAAATTGTAATGCTCCCTCAACATTTAGCAAACTATTCTGGACCCTAGATGAATTCTTTTTGATACTTTATAAGGCTGGGAAGAATTCTGTAATACCCAAGATAAATTTTTTCTGATACTATATTCTCGAAAGCTTTTGATCGACTAAGCCATGGATTACTACTGAGTATACTTTCCCACGTTGGACTAACCTAAAAACTGATCGAGTTCTTCATGTCTTATTTGACGAACAAAAAACTGCATGTTCAGTACCATCGATTCAAGTCTACTGAGTTATCAGCTTCATCTGTTGTTCCACAGGGATTAATTCCGATGCCTCTTCCGTTTACCATCTACATAGATGACATCTACATGACTCTACGGTCTAATATTTTATTGTATGTGATAGGAATCGCACGTTAAAAGGTAATGCCTCGTTAATCCTTGGCTCGCACAAGTTTCGACTTCTGAGGGCTGTCGTTCGTAAGGGAATGACAGCTGGTTAACGGAAACAACAAAAACAAACAAAAAATGTTGACCATTGTAAACTGTATACGAGGGTAAACTGCCTCAAAATTGTACATTACTTCAATAGAACCTTGAAAGACTAAATAATATCCTGTGAAATTCTAACTTATTGATTTTATGTCTTTCGCGAGAAAGAAACATACAACCGAGTATATCTACCATAACAATAAAAATTCACTTGACAGATATAATCAGTACACGGACCTTATTTGTTATTTGATAGATTTTTCACCAGATTTTGTGCTCGAATTTTTATACTTGCACAGACCTCAAAAATTTTGAAATTATTCATATCTTATAAACGGTAAGAGATAGGTATATGAAATAGTCGATAAAACTTAACTGGTTGGTTGAATTCGAAAATGATATAATATGGATCCATTTGAAAAAACTGAGTTTCAGTCAATTTCATAAGTCCCCGATACGAAGTTACTTCTGATCCTCCCTGTATGATGAAACTGATATGCAGTTCATCGACAGAATACCTACTGGCCTTTTGCAGCTATGACCCAAACTTAATCAGTTTGTAAATTCGCACTGTAATAAAAACGTAATTTTTCAATGGTCGGGTTTTACAGAAAAATTTGACAAAATAATTTTTATCTCGAAAACCGTTACAGATAGGTATAGGGAATTATTTGGGAAAGTTGAGAGAACTTCTACAAGGATTGCAAAAATTATATAATATATTTGAAATAACAGTTGCTACTACTCTCAGATACAAGTGGCAATGCTGTATTGATAAAAATATTTCAGACGGGTACCCCGTATTCTTTCACATTGTTGATACCTCTCTGGCACAATAAATTCAAACTCGTTCGGATGTTTACAGTATTCTCTTCCCGGAGACTCTGCTACTTGGGAGTGTTTTGTCTTTTTCCGTACGGATGGCGCTGCGATCAACTTTGTTGTAGTTCGTAGGGTCATCCGTAGGGAAATATTAGTTAAACAGTTGATTATCATTCATTTGGCAGGGACAGGACAATTATAATGTTGTCCGACCTACCCTGTCACTGATGAAAGGCAATAAACCTCCAAACACGCATGTCTGCAGGTGGTAATTCCCAGCCAAATGAAGGATGATCTTCTGTTAAATTACGAGACAAGCAACTGGGTCTTCTTGGAAGAACGTTGCACAAATATCTGTCAGATGTAGTTCAATGTCCGTCGTGGTATTAGCCAGGGAAGTAGTTGTTTTCTGGCAGAGTTTTGCCTTTTATTTTCCACTTGGTGGAAACGCTAAGAGAGAAGGGTACCCCGTATTCTTTCACATTATATTCACAATATATTCGAACTCGTTCGAATGTTTATAGAGAATGTTTGATTATCCATGCCCACCAATATTTGAAATGATCTGTCGTTCCGTTCTCCAGAAACATCTGATAGACTATCAAATGTGGAATACCCTGTATATATGAAGCCGGTAATGTTATTATGTTTAATTTTGAAAATAAAGTTCTACAGGCATTCCTGGGTCCTGCATCATTATTTATTCTGACAGTTTTTTTGGAGGATAAATATGCGCTCAGCCTGTGAGTAACTGCCACATAGGCTAGATGAGAGTGAAAAAATGAGAAATACATTTTGATGGTCGTAATGAAAAAAAATTGAGTAGAGAGTTTTTTACTCAGATAATCAGAATTAGTATGGTCGTGTCATTTAGGTTTACTGCCAAAATTTATTCACAGAAAACCCGATTTTTTCAGTTTTTCATTGATCATCAACAAGTCCACTAATAAGTCAATCGTCCACTTTGATTTGTGTGGTGTGGTAATTTATTAGTAATGTGGGGTTACTCTTGCTCTTGCTCTTGGAAGAAAGTAATATCGTGTATGACAGAATATGTCATTGACAAAAATATAAATAGAAGTGGTCCAAATACGAAGCCTTGAGGCACTCACATCATTGCCAATCTGTTGAATAATTCTGACACTATATACTTTTGCAAAATGAAAACTCTTTATTCAGAAGACCCTGTGCCCAACTCAAATGACAATGTGAAATAGCACAGTACAAATTCATCAACACTTCTTTACCAGAATTCATAATTTTTGCGCATTTTATTGCAAAGGGATTCAATATGCGTAGTCTATGATCTAATTTGAGAGCATTTCTGTTGTACAGCAAAATTCCTCTTTCAAGTCCTCATTCTCATGGATTTTGGAAATTTCTGGGACTTTATGGAGAGTGAATTTCATCAACGCTGTTTTGGATATGTCGAGTGCCAAATTATTTTTGTTTGCTATAATATCACTTGATCATAGACAGTTTGTGTCAGTTCTGAGATAGATGCCTCATCTGCCCTTTTACGAGAAAATTGGTGTCATCTGTATGAACGATCACATGAATTTCTGATAGATTATCGAAATGATTAATAAGATCAGTAGCATATACTAGGAAGAGTGAAGGTCCAAGTATAGAGCCTTGAGTGAGAACCTGTTTAGTGATTACCGGTTGTCTTATGAAATTTTGAATTTCTATTCTCTGCATTCTGCCATTCAAGTCTGATTTCATCAAATTCAAAGCAATTCCTGTAACACCAAATCACCTCGTTTATTGTCAACGCAGTCGAAAGCTATATAGAGACAAATTCATGAATAATTTACATAAATGTGAAGTTTTCCATCGAGAATATTTATCGCGTGCTCATTGAAATAGTATAGTGCTGCACCAGTGGTCTTGTTCTGGGAAACCATGTTGATTTGGCGAAAGGAGTTTATTGACAGAAACGAAACCAACTAGGTAATAGTCTCTGTCACACATAGGAAGTTTTTTCGTATATCTTCGCAATGGTACGACAATCCTATCAAGTCTGGTATCTGAATGATGAAAAATATACCGAAAACACGAAAAATACTTGTCTGTCCACACAATTCCATAAAGTGGAAATTATGGAAAATATCTGACATAGCAAACAACTACTACGAAATTGAATTACATCTGTCGTCCATTCGTGCAACGTTCCTCACGAACACATAATTGCAAGTGTTAATTGTTATAAAGCCATCGAATAATATCCTTCATTTTGTTGGAAATGACCACCTGCATACATGCATGTTTCGAGTTTTTTTCTCTCATCAGTGCAATGTGGATGAGCTTATATGTTTTCGGGTTCGATAGAAAAAAGAAAATCGACCTATCCGAAGAATTTCCTAGATCATCTCCGTGTTCAGAAATGAGTTCATTGCTAATTCATGGAAATGCTGCTTATTCCCGCTAACTGAATGTTTTGACTGCGTCTGAAGCCGAATAACAAATTTGCTCTCAAATAAACCAAAAGTTCCTCGAATTTCAGCAGAATGTTGTTGTATCAAAATGACCTGGAGGTGGTTTCCACATGAAACAACGCAAGCTTACTAATTGATTTTGAAAATAGGCCAATTCTAATGTACACAAAGTTGAATAGCCCCCAGCCATCGTTATTGAAAACTTCATCCTGCCATTATTCAAATTTTGCGCAGTATGTCCTACATATTTCAATATCCTCTAGATGAAATATACATTAGTATGATATACAAAAGCTCAATACTTGTTTTCTGTTTTAGATGAGAATGAGTGTAGGTAGATGGAGTTGGCAATTTGAGCGGTCGATCATGCACATGTTTTTTGGAGATGTGGGATTCAAGTATTAAAAACATTTATATTTCATATTGAATATCCTAAAGACAAACTCGAATAATTTTTCTTAACACACATGAATTGAGATGAAGTTTGAATTACTACTGTGAGAAACAACATTATATTCTACATTATTGTCAAATTATTCTCTAATCAGTAATCCATAAGATACGATGAAAGTGTACTATCGTATTTATAATCATCATCAGCCAATAAATATACAAGAAGAATATAGTAATTGGGATGTAATGTACTGTGTAATGATTTTTTTTACTATATACGGGGTGACGTATACGACAGGTAGCAGACTATAGTTTTTTGTTTGAATGAAACTCACAGGAGATACGTAATCTCTGATTGCACTTTTTCTCAAAAGTCAACCTATACATTTCTCTATCTCATCTCGTTTGTCTTAAAATTCTCTATTCATCTATGAAGGTATCACAAATTGGTATTCGTTTCTTCATGAGCTGTTGATTTGCATTTTATTGAAAAACATTTTAATCCAAAGCTAATCGATGTTAGTTTGATACTGCAATTCCTGTTAAGTTATTATTATTAGTTTCAGTTATAAATAATGTCTGAATGCCCCCAATTGAATTTCTGATAATTTGTGATCATTTTGTAATAACATTCAATATAAATATTTAAGTGTTGTTGAGTTCTGTATTTCATTTATAGAAGCTCACATTCTGGCTCTTATAGCATTTTCAAGTTGAGAATAGGAATCTCAAGAGTTGGACAAAGAGCAAGTTTTAAGTGAAGGAGAAAAAGTAACAGCATAGCATCCAAGGAAGTCAGAGCAATAAAGACATTGGGGTGAGATAAAAATCTTTAATTTTGTGAGGTATAATTCTAATTTCTTGACAACAGAGCCCAACGTTCCCATATATTTAGTAACAATAAAGATTATCTTTTATTGAAATGGCTATCAGAAAAACGAATAGCTTTATTCAAGTCAACGGTGTACATGATGGAAAGTACCGGTTCCAAGATTGATCCTTGGAGAACTCCATTCTCTACATGCACAAAATCAGACACTTGGTTTTCGAGTTTGTGAGCTTGAAAATAATTGTATAGGAAGGTACTTGCACTGTACAGTTTCGAACCTTTTATAAAGTGATGAATTTAAACCTTGCCTTGTAGTATTTTAATATAGGTAGGTTCTGAAAAACGAAACAGAAGTATTACCAAGAAGTATTACCAAATCTGATTACTATTAATTGATGAATTATTCCACATAATGAATTGCTATTGAGTGGGTTTGGCCGCAACTCGCCCTTCAGTCCATTCAGTCAATTCATAGTTTTTCCATTCACTCCTTTTATTTCACAAATACCCAGGAAATTTGCGCAGACAAACGGAACGATATGCGGTTTTTTGCATTCGAATCGTTAGCTCATGTAGAAACTTCGTTTGTATTTTGTTTTCCAGATTTGATGAAAAATGCATTGGTGCATCAAAAAGTGCATTCTATCAACTGCATAATTTCAAGTGATGGGAAAAAATTCATATTTGCCATAAAAACACCCGAACTGTACGAAATTTTGCACCTAACCCCCAGGTGCAAAAAGTCCCAGGTTGCGGAATATCATGTCCAAATTAGCCTCCTGTCCATCTGGGGGTCAGGATGGCATTAGAAACGTCATCCCTAGGAGTTCCTGCTTAATTTGTGACAAATCAAGAAAAACTCGTGCCCACGGATTTTGTAGGCCGTAGGCCGCTCTTCACGTATTTGGCATAGGTGACCTTTCCCGGAGGACCTGGTGCACCGGACGACCTGACTAGTGCCTGGAGTTTTGATAGAACAACTCACCGAATCGTTGTCAAAAAATGTTTTTCATTGTAGATATTTCTATATGTATTCTAACCTGTCAAATTCAACACTTTCTACAAAATATATCTTATTGAGGTATTAAGAATTCATCAGTAGGAAAGTCTCTCAAAAATCATTAATTTCATCCATACCATCTTCAACTACACCAAGAACTTATAGGAAATGATTTTGGGAGACGAGTTACATTTTGTCAATGGAAACAAAATGAGAGAAAACCCTTGATTTTTCAAAAATGGGTGGTCAATGATGAACCTACATTCCATATAAATAGTTTTGTTAATCGTCAATATTTTCACTCTTATGCTACTGAAAACTCGCATTCTATTCTAGATTCTACCTTCCAACATAAGTGGCCGCTCAATGTTTGGGGAGTTATATTCCATTTTTTCTAGCAGAATTTCACCGAGGAGAGATTTTCTGGTTCTCTACAAGGTGATGTGCCCAACTCACTTCAGCATATTCCACTGATGATTTCACCTGCATACTATCATAGAAAAGTTCTGGATCATCTCAATCAATATTTTTCTGAAAAGAAGGTAGGTCGGGGACGACCAAATAAATGGCCAGCGAGATCTGTCGACTTGACCAGTATGGACTTTTTTATGGGGACACGTGAAATCTATAGTTGATTGCATGATGACATGAATGAAAGAATTCGCGACGCATTTCGAAGTATAATAAGAATCATGTTGTTCAACGTGAGGAAACATTTTAGACTAAGACTGAAGCTTGTATCAATCAGAACGGAAAATATTTCGAACAACTCCTGTAACAGATATAGATTTTCATTTGCTTCATCGGGGAATATTAGGTTTTCTTTTATATTAACCTCAAACATTTTTATTTGGATTACTTTGAATAAAATCATCTCAACACAAAATTTGTATTACTACTACACGGGTTTCTGGTTGGAATTTAGCAAAATTTCAAGGTATATTTGATTGTGGCGTTGGTTGACAGGCCCCTACACGAATAATGAATGTATACATACATTTCAAAAGATTAATTCACAGTCTGCAAAAAAATCTGTATAAGTAGTATTTTGGATTAATTTATCAATACTCATTTGATCTGTTTATTTTAAGTTCAAACTAGAATTAGAAATACACGAATGGTCCATGTAGAAATTTGAATATACCGTAGGCAAGTAATATTTTCACGATAGAAATAAATGAAAGAACTATAACTTACAAACTACCCTGAAATAGTGGTGAAATATGGAAATAACTCATTACTTGACAACACCAAAATCGATTCTAATTCTACTGATTCTATGATGATTCAGTGTACATTGTGAAGAATTAAAATAAAAAAAAAGTTGAACGGTAATAATATAAAACCATCGCGTTATAGCCGGCTTTCCGTTGAAATTTTAAAATCCTTTAAATTCAGTAAATTTTCGAGAATATTTATTCTCCCTCAAACCCCGGATTAACGCATGGAAGCCGAATCTGGCGTGGAGAAATTGGTTAACATCGCGACTTTTTGCCCTTCTGAAGCCGCAGTGAAAATGAATTCATGGAGTAAGTGGACAAAGAGATCAAAAGGATATGTATGTATAAGGCAACCCTGCTATAAACCCAGGTTTGCGGTCGCTTGAATAGCCTGTAAATTATTATTAATGATTGTCCTCTAAATTATATCCTGACTGGCCGGTTGATATCAAATTTATAATTGAAATAGTTATTTGATGACGTTATTTACGACTTGGACGTATTTGGGTTTGATAGTAAAACCATTCTGGCTGTAATAACGAATATACGAGTGTGCTTGGGGTTGGGGAGGGCTCGATTGGAGGGGTTGTGTGTAGAACTTAGATTCATAACCCCAACTTGATGAGATATGTTAATTAGTAGATATTTTGAGGTTGGAAGTTTTTCGAGCAACACAAAACCTGATAGCAATACAAACATCGAGTGTAATTCTACAGGAAAATTTAATGAATGAGAAATTTAGAAACATCAATTTTAAACTTTATTTGTGAAACATTAAAAATAAATACATTTTCAGTAGTAATATCCCGCCAAAATGCAGAATTTTCGAAAAATACTTTTGCCTTGCTGGCACTAAAACTGTATTGCTGTGTTGTGTATACAGCAACACAGTTTGAGTGCCTGGCAAGGTGAAAGTATTTTGGAAATTCTGCATTTTGAAGGGATATTCGATCAGAAAATTTCACGAATACATTATATTATGGACTAAATGTGTATTGCAAGAACGGTTCATCTTGTGTAATCAATGTCAGTTGAAGAGTTGAACCGTCAAACTGACGTTTCTATATTTACTGTGATTGTCGTAACTATGGAAATGTATACACAAGCTAGAAGCGAAACACCGTTTTGAAAATACCACGGGCTGGAGGAAGTGTTTTCAAAAAGTCCTGTTCTCATTGGTTCGAAATGAGAAAATTATGGCATTTGATTGGTTTATATAATATGAGGGAAATTGTAATTCAAATGTAAAATTTTCAAAAACGAAGTTATTGAAATTCATACTAGTGTTGTCGCTGCTGGTGCCACACTTAATCGTTTCTGTAGTAGATATTAAAGTTTTTCTTTTTCCAAACGAATTGATTGAATAATGCTCGAATTATTCTCTTTGTCAACTTGTAGGTATGGTTTTACTGATGATGAATTGCTGTGTGTTGATATTTTTATCAGAGCTTGTTCTTCGATTCCGCTTTTACTCAATTCGCTTACTGCTGCCGCTCGATTTGAGTGATTTGTAATTTTGAAATGTTTGATATGTATAACAATGTGTTGTGCTGAGCATAAAGTCCATTCGCAAATATCATTAATTCCAATTGGCATATTCTTATACCTTTAGAATTTTTCTTCTTCCAAAAGGAATTTGTTGTAAGAAATACTCTGTCTAATGTTATAAAAATTTCTCGTTTTTCCATTAACTTTTCAAATAAAACATTGGACAATTATCTAACTCTAAATATTAGGCGTAATGCATTTGCTGTCACATAATTTATTGTTACCGTTATTGTTGATAAGTACGTCCAGTTTCTTCTCCATTACTTTAAATTTTAGATAAGAAATAAGTGGTTTTGCAGTACGCTGCTTCTCCTTCTTGCCAAGCTAATTCAAACGCCAAAATGTGATATAAGTCCTTCCGGTTCATTTTCGTAATATAATCTTGCCATTGCAAATACTTCAGATTTATTAAGAGCTGATGCACTAGATTTTCTCTTGTGCTTGTGCTTGTAGGATTTTACTTTTAGCATTACGTGCAGCTCGTGATGAATTTCTCGATGGAAGACGTAAGAAATTGTCGCTAGATTGATGATTGCGTCGCAACTGTATTAGTAGGCACACAGGTATCAACAATTTGACTAATATCGGTTATCATAGACTTACCGAATCGACTTATTGTTAGTGCTTAGAAATTCAATAAGATGTTGACAAATATCAAAGTGACAATTGCACTGTGGCATATGCGATTTTTACATATTAGTTGAATTGTCGATACAAAATTATCAAAAATTATAAAACAAATATAATGGCCTGAAAAAAAATTGCTTTTTGTTCAACTACGGAGGTTACTCCAGTGTGGAACATGATTTTAGCCAACATCACTAGCATGAAACCACCAATTAATAAAAAATTATATAGTGTTTTAAATATATTGAGCGATATTATATTTCTCAATAAATGCAATAAGGAAGCCCATTTTTGAAACAACCACTAACAAAGCTCAAATGGCCATTAGATTGATGAAGGAAAAATTATTCCTGTTGTTTCAAAATGTTTTATTCGTATCCGTAGTTACCTACGGGGTGTCAATTTCAAAACGTACCTCCTTCTATATTTCAGTCCCTTAAGAAAATCTGAAAATATGCAAAAACATGTTAAATTTATTTTCAAAGGAAACATTTTATGGGATGGTTTTCAATTGAATTTTATCAATCCTCTGCCGTGGGCAGATACATCCAATAAAATCTCTGAAGAAAAAGTTGGTTGAGTGATATTTAATTTTGAAGGGCGTTCAACTACATTTTCAAAAATACCACATACTTGACCTTTCTTGTTAGTACTTTTGGAGAAATCAAGTATAACCGTCATAATGGCCAAAGGCAAATTCGAATGAACCCTCTGAGATCTCATAGAAAGGGAGCTAGAGACTACCAGAAGATGGTGCCTTTCTGTGGGGTTGAGAATTAACTCATCAAAAACCACAGTGGTACCATTCACTAGAAGAACAAAGTTTCAGCACCTAAGGGCTGTTCGCAGACTTAGAATGGAAGCAAGAGGTGAATTACCTAGGGCTTACCCTACACTCAAAACAACTCTGGAACAGGCACGTAGAAAAGATCATTAACATGGTAAAATCATCACTGATGGTGTGCAGGAACATTGCAGGAAAAACGTTGGGCTGTAACCCATCAATACTGCGATGGATTTACACCATGATAGTGAAACCTATGATCACCTACAGAGCAGTAGTGTGGCACGGCAAAAATGAACTCGCCATAACAAAGTAAATCCTGGAGAAAGTGCGAAGACTAGCATGTCTTTGTATAACAGGAGCAATGAAGTCGACTTCAACAGCAGCAGTAGAGGTAATTCTGGATCTCACTCCTCTCCATATCATGGTGAGGAGAACTGCTTGGGGAGCAAACCTCAGATTGGCTAAAGTCGGACTCAAAGAGACAGCACACAACGTAAGGGGCTCAACCCCCACCGAAAGTGCACACTTTGCACCTTACCAGGAAATTTAGTTTCGAGAAATTTTTGTGAACGGAATTAAATACCAAAAGTGGATGGCATAGAATTCATTCGGGTACTGGGAAAGAGTACCATAACATGGTACACGGACGGCTCCAAAACTACCGACGGAACTGGAGCAGGAGTCTTTGGGCCTCGCACCAAATACTCCGAAGCCATGGGCCAGTTCCCCAGTATTTTTCCAGCGGAAATTCACGCCATAGAAATGTGCATTCAATTCAACCTCGACAGGAAATACCGGAACAAGGAAATCGCAATCATCTCCGATAGTCAAGCAGCCATCGAAGCGTTTAGCTCATATAACATCAACTAAAAGATGGTCTGGGAATGCCTAGACAAACCTAATGATCTACGCAGGAACAACAAAGTGATCCTCCTCTGAGTGTCAGGGCACGTTGGAGTGGAGGGCAATGAACAGGCAGATACCCTGGCACGAAATGGGGCATCAACGCCAGAGCCATTTTGCGGACTTGGAAAATCTTACTTTCAAGAAGAACTCAATAAAACTGAAGAAACAATGAGAGTATCATACTGGCAAAGAATTCCAGGGCTAAGGCAGGCCATAAAGATCTCCTCTGCAACTTCAACGGAGCTAGATCGAAGACACTGATTAACCTCAGCAAAACTAGTCTAAAGAAAATCACGGGATTTCTGAAGGAGCACTGCAGACTCAAAGAATACCTAAGGGAGCTAGGTTTAGAGAAGGACAGCACCTGCAGATTCTGTGGGGAACATCCAGAAACACCACACCATATATTGACTGTGGGAAAAATACCACGAATAGACCTCCTCAAAATCCTTAAATTCTTCAAGAAATTTTGGCTTGAGGGGCTGAAGAACTTGTGGCTGAAGTTCTGTACAGGCAGCTGTTTTACGTCTCTTCAAATCTTCAAAATGTTGAGGCGATAAGTAGGGTACTCGTGTCGGCTCTTCTTTGGCCAATCTATCTGCCAGGAAATCTGTCATTCAGCCACTGTCTTACTGGAAGAAAGTATTGTGGAAGTGGAATAAGGAATCTTCTTGAAAACTCATGTTGCCACCCGCATCAATTTGATTTTTCAATCCAGTAGTTATTGAAGGGTCTATTATTTCTCGAAGTAGATCCAAGTCCACACATGTTGAAGGCTATCATGCTATTTTTGGGATATTTTCTGAAGATGTTGGTTCCATGTTAACTTATCGTTCAGAACTGGTGGCATTAATATTCCTACTACCCCTCTTTTACTGAATATGACTATTGTGGTTTTGTGAGGGTTTACAGTTAGTTCCTCTTTTTGGCACGACTAATTAGTATGTTTAGAGCATTTTGTGTTGCAATGATATATATCTAAGCAATTTATGCATTTAGATTTTTCCCTCCTATGAAAATGAATAAAATTAACTTTTCAAATAGATTATTTTCGTGTTCAGAAATTACAAATTTGACAGATCATTCTACCGAATCATTTCACCTACCTATACCAACAATGGCCTTCATGCTGAAAAAGCTTGATAATCGATATTTCTGTCTATTCTAGGGAATTTCAGGTGAGTGTGAAGTAATTGATTAAGTAACTGAGAATAGAATGAACAAATTTGAAGTATCCTCCATGTCGGAAAGAATAATATAGAGTGAATAGTTAAGATTTCATTGAAATTGGAACCATTTTGTACGGAAGGCTCTCTTTTGTGCTAAATGGTTACGTATTAATTTTTATGAATTACCTTCATATTGTTTAGTACTTGACTTTCTGAACAAAACAATAGTGTTGATGGGCCCAACTTCATACTCTGATCTGTTTCGAATATACAGTGTGTTGAAGTAGTTTTACGCCAGTTTGTCCAGAGAAGTCCTCTTGTTTTTAATCAGAACGCCTCTTTGTATTTTTCAAAATAATACATGCCTCATTTATTGACAGGTTATTTAAATTGATGAAATATGCTAATTATATAAAGAAATATCGAATAATAGGTAGACTATTCATAATTTCATTATGTTAACTTATTTTTCAGCTTTCATAGGCATCTAGCTGCTTACTGTTTAATCAATCTCAATGCCAGTTCCACAGTTTACACGCCTTGTCTCCTATTCTTCTAAAATATGGAAGAAAGGAAATATCAGCAATCGCTCTTCATGGTTTGGAACAGAACCATTTCATTTACTTAAAATTGGACAGGAGATTGTCGCTCGTTAAACACGTCAGCTTGGCAATTCAACGAGCTGCGGGTGCAGTAAAACGGACATACCCGTTGATAGCGAAGAATTCCAAGGTTTCGATGGAAAACAGGTGATCAGGCCATCGATGACCTACGCCTGTCCAATATTCTGCAGCCTTCCCGCATACCAGATGGTAAGGCTGGAGAGGATGCAAAATAAAGTACTTCGTATCGTCACGGATAGTGACAGGTACATTCGGCTAGCCGCATTGCATGAGCTGGCCAATGTCGAGACGATCACTGAATACATAAAAAGATCGCAGATAAATTCTACAGACATCACATCCTTGGAAGCCCTCTGACCAGGATCCGAAGCTACCATAATGCCCCGAGAAAGCATCAGGGGCTTATATACCAGGCACTGGACCTGTTCCATGAGCAACTAGAAGATGACTAGGAACTGAGGTGTAAGTCTAAACCAGATTTTTCTGAGTTTTTCCGGAACTTGAGCAGATGATTCCATTCATGAAATACCAGTGAACTAATGCTAGAAAACAGACCACGTATCACCCCTGCATAACTTGGAGGAGGCAGGGAAACAACCAAGCTGAGACCAAACCACTTACGTGCATATGGCCCACATTACAACGTGGGGTCTGTCTCCGGACAGATGTGGGGCGACTCTGCCTGACCCCTGGAAACAGGAGGCAGGACTAAAGTCTCTCGCCCTGAAAGCAGTTGGAACCCGAACCTACCCTCACCCTGTGGTTGTAGCTAGTGTTTTAATATGTCTTTTATTTATTTATATATCCGTAATAGTGTGTGCTGTATTTTATCTATATTTAATATTGATTAATAAATTTTTGTTGAATTTTATTTACTTCAGTTCATTAAGATTAGATAGATAAGTAACCAGATGCCTCAGAAAGCCTAAAATCGTAACGAAATTATGAATAATGATGGTGGATGAGTACCTGACAGTAAACTCTATAGTTTTTTAAAATTATCTACCTGTTTGTACCACATTATATAATTGGCTATCCAGTCAATTCAAAGTACCTGTTAGTTAAAAAGGTAACATTGTTATTTAAATTTCCATTATAAGTACAACACTTATACACAATATATGTACCTATCATTAGAATGTATCAAATGAGTATGAATAGGAAAACTTAGTTCCTCAGAGTTACTTCAATTTCAAATTTCATAATAGCGGTTTGGTGTCGGAATAACAATATTTGCTCAAACAACTTCATTTACAGTTTTGACGAGAATATAACCATAGTTAATTTCAGCTTTTTAAAGGCCTCATTAGTGGAATAAGCTATCTATGACCAGCGGTTATTTTTATCAGCAAATTTTTAGCACTAGTAAATCATGCACTAACATAATGCCAACTCATGACCGTTTCAGCTTTAATTTTTAGGGGTTTCTACAAAACTAAAATGCGTAACTATCTTATGTGGTGTTAGCTCATTTAAAAATCTTATGTAGCGCTTTTGACCAAACGTTTAATAATAATAATAATAATACTCCCTCATAAACACTCGTTGAGTGTACCCAAAGGCATAGCCTGTGCGGGTAGAGGACGGCTATTATTATTATTTGCCGTAGCGAAAAATTTATTACTCGCAATAGTGCAGGAAAAACGCACTCGAAACAACTTTTAGCGCGCGGGAAAATTTAGCTAACAACAATGTGCTGCTAAGTTACTCTTAGAGCATTAATGTCTGAGTGTGAAAATGCCTTGGAAAATCTGGCGAAACGTAGAATGGCCACTATAATATGGGTCATAGGTTACTCAGGTGTCCTTGAAAATGTAGGAGTGGACAGACTAACGAGGAGGTAGGCAAACTAGTCAAGAAAGAATAAGTGAAAACTTCTTTTGGACTAGAGCTAATCCTGGGTATATCCAACAGCTTTGCTATCGCTGTAATGGAAGAACTGCAAACTCATAGAACGTCGTAACAGTGAAAAACTATCATATCCTCTATTTGCAAAACAAAAATCTTATTTTTTTGATTGATTCTGCCGATACTTACACGGAAACGAGTCGATTTTTGTGTTCAACATGACATGTTTCGCTAATAAAGTAGTTTTTTTAGTTTACCACAAACCTTCTCATAGAGATATTATTGCGATTCAACCCATCATTTTCATCATAAAGCTGCAGCTTATACATAACAACACGATTTCATAATTATGCCCCACTCAGTAAAACTTTTCATTATAATGCAAATTGCAGTGAACAAAGGGTATAATCTCGAATTAATAAATAAAATTACAAAAAACTATATACCTATAAAACAATTTGCAATATTTTTACTGCCACATAAACATATAATCAAAATTATAGGTCTTTGACATACTTTGGACAATCAACAAACAAGGTTGCTTCATTTTTTAATAGACAAGATATAAGAATCGCAAATAGAACATATAATACGTTGGAAAAGTGTATAAAAAATAATGAGGACAGAACTTCCTAATTCGAGAAATCAGGAGTCTATAAACTACATTGCGAAACATGCCCTTAGGAATATATTGAACAAACTGGTACAACATTAGAAAATCGCTCTTATGAACATCATATGAGTTATGTGAACAAAAATCTGATTCAACTATTCAATAATCTTTCAAACAAAAACCATAGTTTTAATGAAGAATTGAAAACTTTACTCATATTGAATAAAGGACCTAAGGTTAATCATTTGGAATCAATAAAACTGAAAATTCAAACACATTACTTTACGACCAACTGACTTTGAATAATTCTACTTTGATGAATTTATTTCCTAGGTATGAAAACATGATTAAAGTTTATCTTGTACTTATGTATTCCCTTTGTCCATTTTTCATCAGTGTGGATGGTCCCCTACTACATGAAAAAATATCATTTTCTATTATAAAAAACAACAGAATAATTCAGTTGAAACTGCAGCGAAAGTGAATATTCCAGCGTGTATATGCATGGTGGTATGGTCAATAAAATTTTGACGGTTCTGTAACTCCCAATTTTTCAGAACATTATTCTGAATTTTTTATAAGACTTTTTTGACAGGAAAAATTATTGAAAATATTGTAGAAATGTCATTATATACATAAAACATGAAATCACACAACACTAAATTCAGACCTACGTAGGCCCAATCAACCGCTCAAACGCATTTTTGGTATGGCATTACTATGGCAAATATTCCCAAAAATGGCACATAATTTTATTATAATTCAAGATTCTCTTTCATTAAAAACGTCATCAATTATTATAATATCAATGGTAATATTTTTAAGAATAGGGAAAAATTATCCTTTAATTATCGAGAATACTCTGTCATCATTTTACCACACTCTATGGGGTAGTTATAGCTATTATCCCTATAGAAATCAATGAAAAATACCTGTATGAGGTTAATTCCTTCAGGACTGGCAGGGTGCCTCCACCATATGTCGTGACTAGAGCCTTGAGGGAAGCTATAAGCCTTTTCGCTAAGAACGTAGTCAGGAAGAAAAACAGTTTCTTCTTGGTATAACTACTAATAAATGAGAGAAGTCACAGATCCACCGTATTCAAAAATGTATATATTTAAGGAAAAAATACTCATACTCGAAATGTTATTGTTACGGGCATTTTCATTCAATGAGAAAAGTTCGTTGAAATTTTCATAGCCGTGCCAATGACACGTTTTGTTTTTGTTATCAATTCAACCACTCCGAACTCGACCATGAATTATGAATGATGAATCATATATGATATTGAACTTGAAATAATTCAATAATTCAACAATTTATGCAACATGAATTATGAGATAATTTTAGTATTAAACGATAAACTATATTTTGAGCAGTCTGTTCAAAAATATCTCCAAAATAAGCCTCCGTTTGAAAGATCTTATACGATGTTTCCAATTCAGTTTCAAATATGTTGATTCCTTAAATAATTCCAAACACTGTTCGTTGAAAATAGGCTTGATGAAAAGAGGTTCGGCACGTCTCAAAGCAGAAGAAAAGAGGTGGGATTTCAGTAAAATTGTTAGATAAGAATTGAACGAAGAATTGAGAAGATGAACGACATTTTGGTGTCGAATCATGAAAATGTCCATGAGAGAAAGACGAATCACCGATTATTCTGCGCTTTTCCAGACATTCGAGGAGCAAGGATTTATGTATGACACAAATTTCTCTTTCATGGAATGAATCTTGTTCTACAGTGTGTTTCGTCGATCTTCTTGAATTGTTATCAAACATTCATTCCCTCTGAAGGTAACTTCAACTGTGCTGTAGTAGTCATATCCAATCTCGCTCCAGATTTCAACCTAAAATCAATACTAGAATAGAATAGAAATGTATTTTCCCAAAAGACGAAAAATTCATTTTGTAGACGAATAGTCAGGTACATACAGTCGAAATGTTATTTTGAATGTTGAATGTAAAAAACAATTATTCAACAAGAATGCCAAACATTTTGTTTCAAACACGTTTACAATATAATAATACAATAAAATAAAATAATACGAAGTATTTCAGAGAAATATGCAACTCAGTTTCTCTTTATTGGCATTTGTGGAACTTGTTTTGTTTGTATTTCCATTTCTGAGCATTCAAATGCATGAGAGAAAAAACCATAATCTGTAGAGTGAAACGAGATTTTGAATATTTCGGTACTGATTCTAGCCTGCCTATTGACATTTGAATCAATTGAAGGTGTTGTTTGCATCTATAATAAATCTTCCATTTTCTGAAGATAATATGTTGATGTGTTCTCTTATATTATTGTAGGAATATTCTCCCCTTCTTAAATCTAACTTGTAATCACAAATCCTCGGGAAAGTATTTGGTACAGTTTCGATTTGGTTTTTGTGAATCTCATAATATAGACACCGCATCATTGAAGCCTACTCCGATAATGTATAACTTGAGAGTGTTCAAACTTAAGTCTTTACATGATCTATTGATAAAGCCTAACATATTGAGTGATTTAGCTATAATATACTCATCAATTGATCTGAAGTTCCATTCACAATCAAACATAATTCCCCAGTCCTTTATCACTGACTTTCTAATATTCATTGATATTGATGATTCTGTAGTGAATAATTCTAGAGAAATGTTGGCAATAACATTTGAATATATTTACGCCTATGTGATTCACAATAAATCAGTCATTAAACTGTGACAAATCTTCTTGCAAGAGCTAGACTTCATTTGTAGAGGAAATTGATTTCAATATTTTTATATCATCAGCAAAAATGGGTAACTCAGTATGTTTCATAATTGGAACAAGGTCATTGATGAGTGACTTGAATAGCAAAGATCCACGGTGGGATTCTCAAGGAACATCTGAAGATACAGAAATTGTGAATGATACACAGCCTCTTATTTTCACTATATGGCTTCTACCAGTGAAGAAACTCTGGATCCATGCAAAACTTGTACGTGAGAACCCAACGAAACAACGAAGATAGATTGATAATGAGCAAATATCTGTTAACACTTTCAAAGGCTAAGGAAAAATCTGTGTAGATAGAGTCAACCTGTGATATTTCCTCCATAGCACTTAAGATATGATTTTCATGAACGAGAAGGTTCGAAATATTTGATTTATTAGCAACAAACATGTTGCTATGTAGCTATTTTTGTTTTCTTGGACGTGTTAATAATGAAACATAAAATAGATTTTTGTACAATAAATACCTTCTTTGGTCTTACCCGCAAGCATACGCCATAACAAAGAGATAAACTTCTTTTTTGTGAACGGTTTTCATGTTCTTGAGTGTATACTGAACACAGTTCAATTTGGTAATCAGTTTGTCAGCACTGTTTTGATACTCATTCAATAACTTTCGAAGCGTCTTTGTTTATTCCATCGCCTATTTGTAGTATTTTTGGTTTCATTAGTTGACATAGGCATATTAAATAGGAAAGAGTATGATGATGACGAATATTATGTAAACATCAAATGTAGAAACTAATAAAATCGCCATTGATATACCTATTGTATCTCCTTGGGACAACAGATAATATGCCTTTCATGTCAAAACTATCATTTCTATCGGCTTTCATCACGTTTTCCAAGCAATACCTATTCGTAAAATTACTTGTCACTTGACACAGAGGAAGTCATCGGTCAACGACATATTAGAACACGATTCGTGGTGAAAAATGCCAAGTATCTCCAACAATGAAATGTAATCGGTCCAAAAGCGAACTATTAATAAACTAGAGTGAGTTCCTATTCTGTCGCTTTACCAGTTTGTCTTCTTTGGGAGCGATGCGTCGGCATTGTATTGAACGTACCCACTGTTGGAGGTGATAGACCGGGAGCTAACGACATATTCGCAACGATTTCGTTCTGAAATATCGCATAAGAGAAACCATTTTGGGACATTCGATTAGATGTAGAATCGGTAGTATTTTTAATCGCAAAACGCCGACATTTTCCAGTTATTTTGTCCCCTTACTGCTCTACTTACTTCCTGGCACTAGCACTGGTGGGCGGGTTTTTAAACCTCTGCACTTAGACTTCTTCGCTTGAACCCTTTATGCATTCTCGTGTCTGGACTCAGCTGGGTATGCCAGCTTCCTCAGCGTAATGCAGCAGTTACCTTAGCTTAGCTTAGTTTCTCTGGGTTCGGTATGCTTTCCCCGAAAGCTACTTTCTTCAGGTGCACCAATGCAAGGCATTTTGTGAGTAAGTGTGACAAAGTCTCGTCTTCTTCCGGACACCACCTACACAGATCATCTACGATCCCAATGAGGGCCATGTGCCTGTTCAGCTAATTGTGTCCCGTCAGGAGCCCTGTCACTAGCTTGAGATCTCGTCTCCCAAGGGAGATAATGTCCTTCTTGTAATAGTTCTTCAATTGAATTCCTAGGCGGGGTTCTGGTGAGTAGTCTAGGGCCAGACAGGATCGTAGAGTTTTAATCAGCAGTAGTATGATGGTGTCAAGCCTCTACTGGAGGAGTGTGATTTTTAATCCATATTTATAATAATGAAGGTCTCCTACAAATAAGAGCAGAAATACATAACTACAATATATAATATAAAATTCTCCCAAATGGTACAAGAACATGAAATGTTTTATTTCTCATTTTCATTATACATAATCTGAAGCAGAAAAGTCTGTCTGTCTGTCTGTCCGTCCGTCCGTCCGTCCGTCCATTAGTCCTTCCGTCCTTCCGTCCATCCGTCCATCCGCCCATCCGTCATCTATAGATATCTATCTATCTACGAGTCGAACAAATGGTAATGATAGGGGAGGAGGAGCATCATTGCTACAAATTCTATATCCCAAAAAGGAAATTTAATATTTTTGCATTCGTTCGAAAGTTTAACTTCCCGTTGAATAATAGTGGCATTCCTCTACCGTGAACAGAATTAATTTCCCAAATTTTCATTGACAATGCATAAAAAGCGTGAGGCATGAAGAACATGGTTCCAGATCCTTGATCCTTGATCACCTCTGCAAATGCAAAGCTCCCTCCCTAGATGCCTCGGTATTTATATCCCTTGTTTAAGCATCTCTGTTCAAATACTTCAATAACCATCTTGTATTCGATAAACACTGGATAATACTATTCAAAAAGCATGTGTTACCAATATTTTTCAACCCATTTAGACCGAGAGATTTTGGAGTAGTTCCTGAAGTACTGGGAGCTGGCTGTGCAGGAACAGTGTCAAAACTGTTCATTGCTAAAGGGATCCTCATACTGTCCACAGAAGATTGGAGGTAGGAAGTATTTTTGATTTTTGTCCTGGAGGTTTTGTTTTCAAATCTGTGAAGACCTGATATTTGTGGGTATATGAAAATTTCATCCAATTTTCTGGAATTTGGAAGAGTACCCATCACTGAAACGGCATTGCGTCTTTGGATAGCTACACTAATTCGCTGAATCAAGGAGTATTATCTTGGTTCTTCAGTAGATTTCCATATGTTTCTATTGCCACTGGAGAGTACCTAGGGAAGCTACTGGAAGAGCATTCAGCCAAGCACCTGATTCTTTTGAACAAACAGTCATGAGACGACCCTTTTCAAAGTTGGGATTTCCTGCTGACTCAAGGAGTTTTTCGTATATTGTGAATATATTATTTTGATAGCAATTTTTCGTGTATAATATGTAGGTATATCTAATTATATGTATTGTACAACAAAGAACGCAATAAAGAATCTTTCTATTGAATTGAACTGATTCCATTTGAGGAACTGACAATTCGAAAGTATGCTCACAAATAACTTAATCGCGAATTATTGATAGGTACTCTTAGTGATAATGTTATGTGATTAGAGAATTAGCTCTCGGCCTAGATTGAAGTGGCTGACATTTCGGTCTATATCGCTTGGCTTGGCCCGGCCGAATGGCGATCGAACCTTTTTTTTTCGTTCTGTGCGCTTAGCACAACACATCCGTTTCCCGTGACAGACTCTGCTCTACACGCAGCTGGAAAGTTATATGACTATCCCTGCTGAAATGAATCTGCAGTTCGGATCGGATGTAAGTTCCGCATTCATGAAAATACGTTTCAAGCTTTGGAATAAGTGGAGTAAAGCATTGTGTTGATTTTTCAGCGAGGATAATATTCATGCCGAATAGAACTGGGTTGTTAACAATTAAAATTTACAACGTGACCATTTTATAATAAATCCTTGCATCCTTGAATTCAGGAAAACTTTCATAATTTACAATAAAAAATATGTCAATTCATTTGAAAAAAAAATTTACATGAAAATATTTGACATTTGAGAGCGTATATTTACTTGAAATCAGCCACTCAATATACCATTGAAAAAAATTATGAGGGACTTTTATGTTTTCTTCTACAAATAATCACCCGGTATAAGAAGCAAAGATTGAATCTCAAAGAAACACAGACATACCAATAAACAAAATATGTCTTCAAGAATAAAGTCTCCATATGAGGAGCAAAATGAAAAAAATTAACTGGTTCTCTTGAAATATATCAGAATGTCGAATATCAATCTCTTGAAGCAAAAATGTATTTTTCTCAATGAGAACCCCGCACTTTTTATAGGTAAAATGATTCTTGGTGAAATTGTCTGAACGTTGATATTTTGTAATTTTTATCATCGAAAATTTTCATGATCACCCTATATATCCCAACGGAATCATATTTATACGGTATCAGCTATTTTCGGAGGATGATAATTCACTTGAATATACAGGATGTGTACGAAAGAACCAGCCATATATTTCACCCATTTTTCAAATCACCTTGTACAAAATGTATGAATTGTGATTAATGATGGAATGAGAATATTTATTATATTGCATCCCAAAATAATTCTATCAATATTTCAGTATAACATTGAATTTTCAGACATTACTAAAATGTTTTTATTTTTCACTCTGTCCATAATGATATAATCTTCACCATCTGAATGATATTTAGTAATATGAAGGTACATTGATGATAAGAGCAAGAAAAAAATGCAGTTGGTACTTTCAAATCCCAAGAAAATAATCAAATAAAAATTACTGATTTATAACTTGTATTTCAAAATCTATGCATCAACGAATTTTGCGATTCTGCAAGTTCAATCAGTACATCGAATACTACAATATACTAAAAATTCAGAAAATTTCACCGAGAACCATTTTACCTATAATTTCTCATTTTTATATATCTATTGATGGTGTTTATACATTGCCAGTCACAGTACATTCAGGTTGAATCGTTTTTTTAATGATGAAATTAGTTTCAGCTGCTTCCCTATTTCAGAAGAATATTTCATCCTATATTTCTGTTCGTTTGTATATTTCGTTTCTCAATCTTCCTTATTATTGTATGCTTTTCGCAATGCTACTGAATCAATAAAAAATATGAAACTTTCGGTTCAATGACTCAATTGAAGTCTATCGATCACTCCCTTACCCTTGACGTATCGTTCAATCAGATAAAAATGAACTGAAACGATGATGAGTAAGACTGATGTTCATGTTGAGAATTCACCAAAAAATTTTTCTTTTTACTGTCCTGAAAGGCCAAATGAAGCGCGTCACAGATTTGGGTTGATGATGACTGATCAGCTTTTACATGTAAATAAATATGAAAATTAGAAAGCCATCCTTCTCCCTCCTTCAGTCTTGTATTTATGAGGAAGCCGAAATGTCGATAACTGGAGACTCAATACTGAAAGAGATCAGAACAGCTGAACAGGAATTGAAATCTTTCATAGAAGCAGTAGAGGTTTTAGGTTATCCCCCAAAAATCATTTTTCAAATACAGCTGTTAAGGAATTCAAAAAATGTTCTGGTAAAAGTACCATATTTCCTTACACAATCGGAAGTTCAGATGAAAATACTACGCCAATACCAAACATGAGTATTAGTATTAGAAAAAATAAGAAAGGTTGGCTTAATTTGTAAGATACTCTGTATATAATTTTTAGTTAAATATGTGGATGGTCTACAAAAATTTTCTCCGCAAAAGCGCCAATAGTTCTAAGGAATCTTCACAAAGTAAAAAGATAAAGACACCGATCAGTACATACACTCGAATTTGAATAGCCATTTATATCAGAGTGTAATTCACTGTCAATATTCAAGTATGGTTTTAGAGAAAAAATCTATCAGTGATTCACCATTTCTCGACAAAAACCAAGTGGACTTCTTCTTATTGGTGAATTTATAGATCTGAAAAAGGTATCACTATTCGTGAGTTACCTAACAAAAAGAACACAAAAATATGAATTGAAAATCATGTGAGTACAGAGATTAGCATTAAATATGGTGGGCCTCAAGAAACAGTTTTGGGGCCGGTGCTATTCGTTATTTAGTCGAACATCCTATTCGAACAGGAAACAATCGGTGAAATAATCTATTTTGTAGATGACACTGTAATATATAACAGAAATAATTACTGGTACAATCTCAAGTCTAGCATTGAAAACGATCTTGGAACAATCAAAAACTCGATCTAACGCAGATTACTATCAATAAACCATATACTTGCCATTTAGTAGTAATGAAACAGCTTCTTCAAAATACAATTCAAATATGCGACATGATTTCTTCAATCAAACCTGCAAAAAAATGTAATTATTGAGTGTTGACATTGATAATCCTTCATAATGGAACCATCATAATAAGGAATATCTAACAAAGAAGCTTCGATTCAAACTAGTCGAACCATATTTGAGCATCGAATGTGAAACGATACTATACCACAGTTTACTTGAGTCTATTATGACCGTATTGGTTGAGGAGAAGTATCAAGAAACTACCCACATTCACTTAAAATCACTCAAAAACGATTACCCCGAATGATACTCAACAAACCTGCAAGATATCCAAGCCTTTCTGAAACTTACTGAAACACAAATATTAGATAGTAGGTAGACAATTTATATTTTATACCAGCAATATAACAATAAAGACGAACTTACCAATAAAAACCATTGATACAAGAAGAATCAGTATTGAATATCGATAGCTTTTGAAATAATAGGTCAAATAAGCTACTTTTACTTGGCATCTAAAATATTCTTGCAACTACCACAACCAATAATCAAAGAAACTTCATTGAAACGCTTCTAAAAATGACAAAAAAGATTTTCTACCTATTATCATCAATTAGTCTTAAAATTTGATTGGCAAATAAACGTGCTAACTCACTCAAGATAAAAGATACATGTACATTATCAAACATCAAATAATCAAAAATATATAAAAATGTAGTCAGTGAAAACAGTGCATGGTGAAACTGACATTGTAGACTGGTGTGAAAATTACATAATCCACGGATAACATTGTTCACAGATATCCAAAAGATATGTTATAAGGATATCTATAAGATATCTATGAGGAATATATCCATAAGACATTCTTCGGGATATCCATATAAGATCTTTCTGTCAATGTCAATATTGAATAGTGAGTGCACTTTTATGGCTTGATTCACAATATACAGGGTGACTACTAGAATCACAGTACATTTTTTTTTGAACTTCTCATGAACTTTGTATTGGTTAAAAAATGAACTTTGACTAACTGTATTCAATTTAATATTATTGATTTAAGTGATATATGGAAACTGCACCTTCAAACTGGAGAATTTTCAATAATATCGAGAAAATCGACAAAAAAATTGCAATATTCGAAAGACAAAACCATAATTATTCAAATTCATATCAGAGGAATGAAAATCAGATTATCAAAAATGAAATGTATTCATACTATTAATAATAAATAAAATATTCTAACTCAATATAAAGATGAATTAAAAATATATTTGAAATGTTTGAAATAATGAAATATTCTTACTGAATTCTAAAATAAATTAATAACAAAATTAGTCAGAACAAATCAGTCAGAAAATGATGATACCAGGAAAAAATCATGGAAAAAAGAGTGTTCAATAATTGATATTGAAAATTGATCTTGTACTCAGTATTCATTTTATATTTGCTTTGGATACCTATTCATAGTCATCTATAGTATATCTTCTAACGGATATCCATTTCCAATCCACGAATGAATTTCTCATGGATGTTCATATGAAGTTCAGACAGATTACGGCCCAGGAAAAAAAATATTTTCATGAGGATACAATTTGTGTACGTTGAAGACAGAAAAAGGTATCTGTACTCAGAATTCAGCTCGATATTTACATTTAGTGGGACTTTACGGCCATGAGAATATTTTCTGAAGAGCACGATTATTTTTGAAAGGATTCAATTCATGTACGATGAAGACTGAAAAAAATAATCGATATGGAAAATTCAGCAACATATTTATATTCATTTAGTGTCGCTTCGAATATTTTATGGTCATTGTTTGTGGGTATAAGTTTTGTTTTCAAATGGACTGTATCTTTTTGTTGCAAGAAAACTGCTACCGCTCTTGATAGAACCAAGATGACGACTACTAGTAGTTTTATTACTTCTCTAACTATACAAATTCGTGACAAGAAGAAGTTAAAAGTTGTTATAATTTTTTACGTTATTGTTTTTTTTTTCAGGTAGTTCTTGACGACCAACTTATGACATTGTCATTTTCATTAATTAAGGGTTGCTACACAAATACAAAAAATACGTGAATATTTTCTGAAAGATATCCGTTTCGAATCATCGAAAGAGACGATAATGATACGAACTAAGATAAAGTTTCTGTACAAAAATAGAAAATGAAAATATAGGTTGAAAGCTGATTTAGTTTTAACAACAAACAATAATAGCATGTGTTATCTGGGAATGTATATGTTTAAAACAATTATGCAATACCTTGATTTATAATATTTTCAATGAGCTATGAGAAAACTTCATATATTTACCAGTTGAAATTGTTTCTGTTGTTGTTTTTTCCGCTAACCAGTTGTCGTCCCCCTACAAACGAAAGCCGTCAGAAGTCGAAACAAGGACTTCTAACATACGATTCCTAGCACTTACACAAGTATGTACAATATTTCTGTGGAAGTTGTGTTTTTTTTTTCAATTTTTGTAGGTACTTCGTATTTTTATCACTGTATTTGTTATATTAATAAATAAAAGATATTATTATTATTTGCAGAAGTTCTTTCGATATTTTAACGTCTTCAAAACCTCGAGTTTGACCTGGAGTTTTGATGAGAAAATTGAAATGAGTCAAAAATGATTCAAACAAACCTCAACACCCAATGTAAAATGTTTCACTTGATCCCACAGTCTGTTACAACCTCCATTCATCCATCATTCCAATATAAAGGTAGCGAGAACAGCATCCGTGGCCAAGTATCTCGTTGTTTGATCGTCCCCCTTGAAATCCAATTTTCGACAGCGTCCATGCAATAACCATCAACGCTGTATGTGCTGCATTCCATCCAAACGCGGATGGAATTCAAATGGGAATAAATATGCAAATATATATATATTCGCCAAAAATGTGTTTGTGCTGGCTCAATTTATATTAGTTTGCGTCAAATGGAATGTTTGGCTGTCACCAGAGAATTATTAGTAGTCGTTCTTGCGGGTACACCCATTACGCTATTAGTTATTCACTGTCCAATGCTGGATATAGCAGTTTATCGGGTCATGGCCGCTGGGGATACAGCTATATTATTTCGATGATGTAATGTTTTTTTCTCATAAACGTAGGTGCAGCCTCACAAGCACCTCGACCTGCAAGGTTTTTTTTTGCGTGACTCTTCATCCATTCAAGACCCGGGATTCTGAAACTTCGTGCGAAGTTTATCAGTTTCCTGGAAGCTAAGTTCCTGATGTTGGAGGGCGTTACGAATGCCTCATCCATGAATTTGAGTCTCTTGCATTCGAAAAGCAGATGTTCTGCAGTTTTCGCGAAGTTCTCGTAGTAGCGGCAACTATCATTCTCTGACTTGCCCATCTTCTTGAGGTGATACCTCATAGTGCAAGGCCTAATGAGTAGTTACCAAATTGAAGTATTTTTTGTCCAACTCGAGAAGCTGCCTTTTCACTTGTCTTTGCCCTGGCACTTTATTCCAGTGAGTTTGGTGCCAGTTGTCTCAGAGTTTGTTTACAGTTCCAAGTCAGCTCAGACTCACAAGTGTGTGACTTCAGAGCTTTTAGTGCTACTTTGCTATCTGATAGTATCAAGATTTCTGCTCTTGAGGTTCCCCTTTCAAGGCAATCCTGGGCACAAATCTCTTTAGCATGTACTTCTGCTTGTGAGATGGTTGGGTCCTACTAAGGGGTTCGAGGACATGAAATTTGACCCTGTACTCCAACCCCTTCGTCCATCTTGGATCCATCTGTGTACCACACTGCCACATTGCCAATTTTCTGTGTGAATATGGTGGTTGTTTATGACCACTTCAAACTGCACTTGGGAGTCGTACCTGATCGGCATGATATCTCTCGGTTTAGACATAACTTCTAGGGAGATGTGTTCTAAAATCTTTGGATGTCTGATCGGATTTACGGCTTTTAGTTTGTTTTGTC
The DNA here is from genome assembly GCA_958502065.1 of Chrysolina americana. NCBI lineage: Eukaryota > Metazoa > Arthropoda > Insecta > Coleoptera > Chrysomelidae > Chrysolina > Chrysolina americana. Next base: position 10,619,917 of record OY293411.1, on the reverse strand, counting down.
TGAAGGCACTATTTGCTGTTTATTTCATTACAGATACGTCCAATGGCAGAAGTGCATCTGGAGCTGCAGTAGGGCACGTAAATATTGCTCCTGGGGTTTCCAGGTAAGCTAGCCGCTGCATTTTTATCAGCTCGACTTGTTATTTTCTTAGTATTGATAAGGGGCAAAAACAGGTGCCATCCGTTATAACGGTGCAAAAATATATAAAGAATAACCTAGAGTACCAAGGAAAAAGAAAATAAAATGAATTAATATGAAAAGAGAGAGTAGACAGAGAGAGTTTCATTCGTTAATTATAAAAGATCTCAATTTCAAAATATTCCAAATGTGACTGCACAGTTCTTTTGCAGATGAGGGCGTAATATCCTTGAAGAAGCTGACGAACCCGTTCAAGTCGGAGAGAGTTGAAAGATCAGAGGGTTTCATCGTGACATGGATTGGGCAATCGAATAAGACGTGGTTAATTTTTTCATACCGATATTGGATGCAGATAGTGCATATTTCACCAGGGTTTAGTCGATAAGAAGCCTTGTTGTATGTGAACTTGATGGCGTATTTGCTAGCTAGCCTGAGTTGAGCCAGGGTGCGTGTGACTGAAATAGGTATGTGAAGGTACTGTTCGGCTCCGGTATCCATATCGAAATAACTATAAAGTGTTAGGGAACTTGATCCCTGCAATAGAGTTAAATCATTTGTCCGTAATTTAACGAAGTATTTGGTTGATAGTATTTTTACGTTTACGTTTTAGCATACTACTATTCAAATCGTTTAGGGCGTAGTGGAAATCTATGTACTCGAGTTGGCGTTTGAATTGTAAAGCCCAATTATATATAGGACAGCACTCATTGGCGTTGCTTAGATCAGTTTGACGAAGATAGTATATTTTCGGTAGGCGATGATCTTCCATTTCCAGTATCTTGATAATCCAATTCAAAGTATGTTTGAAGACAATATAGCTCAATTTAACACGGCCGGTCTCTATCCTGACTGCATAATCGGGTGTTGTTGTAGATAGTTGCAGTAGCCGTTTGAAAAAGTTAAGCTGTACTCTCTCTAAGACGTCTGGGTATCGTAGGCCCAACACTGGGACACGGTTTGTCAGTACACTTTATATTAATGTTTCGAATAGATGAACCCAAGAATTCCAGCAGTCCATTCTGGCGGAAGCCATAATTGGAAGTACAGCTCCTGTTGCCTGTTTCGCCATCTGTAACACCAAGGTACGTGTATTGTTTCGTAATTTCTATAGGAATGATTTTTGTTTTCTTCGTGTTGATCGTCAGCATGTTCTCATCGGAATATTCTTCAAGGATTCTCAACTTGCGCGAGAGATCCATTTCTGAATGCGCCAGGATGATAAGGTCATCCGCGTAAAGAAGCACCAATAAACTGTTTCGTAGAAATATTCTTCTATGTCTGACATATATAGAGAAAAGAGTAGCGGGCTAAGTGACTCGCCTTGTAGAACTCCTTGGCGATGTCGAACTGCTTCGTATACCCATCAGTGGCTTTAATGGTCATAATCGATGACTTGTAAATATTTTCAAGTGTAGAGATACATCTTGAGCTCAGGCCTGTTTTGTAGAATTTATGCCAAAGTAAGTTATGGTTTATGGAGTCGAAGGCTCTTTTATAATCAACAAATAGGGCAAAAACTTTCCTTTTTTGAAGTCTGCTGTACTGCACAAGATAGAGAGAGTACGTTGTCGATACATCCTCGCGTTTTTCGGAACCCCGATCGACATTCAGGAATTATATGCATTTCTTCCGACCACGTAATCATTCTATTAAGTAAAACTTGGGTGAAAATGTTAACTGCAGAGTTAATTAATGCGATTCCTCTATAACTCCCGGGATCATTAGTGGGCCCTTTTTTATGGATCATTTTTAGTATTATTTCACCCCAGTTGCTAGAGTATCTATAAGTTTCTGAACATGGGAGCGTTTTTTTAGTTTGATTATTTTCTTGTACTCTTTTTTGGAGTGTAGAAATAATTTCCTGAATTTTCCTGCTAGTTTTTCAAATTGATATTGACCTGTAATTTCATATGGTAACATGCTTCATCATACCAATTGATCACAACTAAAGAATAATCAAATATGGAAAAGGGCCTCTAGTACTAAAACTTGGAATAATTGAACCACAATTCAGAAGTGGAGAAAATGATACAATTCGCAACTACCGACCTATTGGTAACATCGCAAAACTATTCGAAAAATCCTTGAGAGTGGGATTTGTCAGTTACCTAGACAGAAATAAACTTATATCTCATAAACAATTTTAATTCACCGAAGGAATATCTGCAAATGACGCAATTTACTCTCTAAGATAAAAAATCTACAATAGCCTGGATAGGAAGGAACATTTTCTAGCAGTTATTTTGGACCTCGCAAAAGCCGTCGACACCTTGACCATACACAGCTTTTGAAGCATTTGCAAAATCTGGGATTCAGGGGATATGTACACAAATCATTTGAAAACTACCGGAGTATCAGAAAGCAATATTTGAGAATCAAAAATGCACTGAATGAAGAAATAACTGTACAATATGGGGCGCCGCGAGGGGCAGTGATGGGACCAGTATTCTCTATCATGTACATGAATAACATACTCAACCCACACACCATCAACAGAAAAATAGTTAGTTCAGTATATGATACGGCAATATTCCATTAAGACACATCCTGGCAAAATATTGGAAAGTGATATGAGTAAGATTTTAGATTGTTGCAATGAAAAAAATAACAGTGTACTTCGAAAAAAAAATCGTACCTACCTTTTACTTGTTACTCATTTTACCTTACCAATTTCAATCACCTGGAAATAAAAAATGCTGATGATACCATTCAATTGGATTCTTCAGAATTTGTTCACTATTTAGGTGTCTTCATTAAATAAAAGGAGAAGTTGACATGAAAAAAACATTAATAACGTATTGAATACTCAGCAAATGAACATCCTCTACCATACATTGATCGAATTTAAATTGTCTTATGGAATTTTAGGCTGGGGAGGTGTTGCCAGCAGTTCCTCAACTTATTTGGATGTTTCATGAAAAAAATTCTTCAAAGAAGTAAACGTCGTATTTACCAACCTTGCTGTATTCCGCAAGTAAAATATTAGATCCCGATTCAATTAACTTTCTACGTGTAGCGATAAATCAACACAAAAACAAATTTTTTTTTAAGAAATATTGTTACAACTATAACACAAGGGCAAAAAAAAGAAAACATGATGCGCACTGAGAATTCGTCTAAAACTATTGTTCAGAAAGGATGTACTCATTTAAGCACGACACTTTTCAACAACATTCTTAGGAATATCAAAGATTCAACCTCAATAGTATTGTTCGAATAAAATATAAAACAGTATCTCCACAAAACCTACGAAAGAAATAATACACAATCTGATAGAACCTAATAAAATTTTCTGTGCAAATATTTATTAAAAGACACCATTATGGTCGTATCGAATTTCACACATTCACACATTCGTGGGGTGAGTGATTACTGGGTCCGAGAATCATGTGCCTTGTGAAGGCGGAGTGAACCAAGAATAACGGCCTTCTGCATACGTCCGGCTGAGATTTCTGCCACATCACAGCAAGACGGTTCAATTTTCAAATTCGAGAGCAGTGTCCATCACTTCACCAAGTACCCCATTTCAACAGAATATTTATTCCGGTTTTCCTCCTCTTTTCGGACGATGTTCGTTTCAAAAGGAGCTGAAAACTCAATGACCAAAATCGCCCTACTTTGATGGTCGAGGAGGACATCAGGCCTATTGGCTTGTAATTGCTTGAGTTTGGGGAATGAGTAGTTTCAATAGATTCGGCAATATCAATATCCCCTGGAGCATAAGGCAAAACCAGTGTCTCGTCAATACGAGTGTCATAGATGGTAGTATAACACTGATAGCAAATGCATTATCCCTGCTTTTTCATGGTCACATACCAAACAGAGAAGGGGACGTAATCTACTGGTGACTTTACACAGGCTCCATCCAGTACTATTCTGTTGTGTAGATACTCTAAACTCTGAAGTTCACAGCCTCCCCCTTGTTTGGGGAAGTAGGATGCAAGCTCCTATGAAGATGAATCATTTTACGAGTTTTAACGTCAAGTTGTCGCAGCTCTTCTTGAGTCCATTTCATCACTCCAAAGGAGTGAAGTAGAATCGGAACGGCAAGAATATTAGTTACAGCAACTTCGTTCTTCCCCGACAGTTCTGAAGACCAGATCTGTCGGAGTTTGTGCTGATATTTGCCGCGGAGAGAGTTTTTAACAGTAGCTACCTCTTGGGTGTAGCCTTGTTCCACCCCTAGGTACAGATATACGTCTCTCCGGCATCCAGATATATACAATACAATACAATAGTGAGATGCAGAAGAGAAGAGGGAGTCTTCCTAAAACACGCCCCTTCAAAAGATAAACTGCTCTGTTTGGACTCTAATGGTAATAATTAATATGGATGGTGACTGATGCGCTGCGACCTAGTTAGATCTATTGTGCCCCATCTTCTTCTGCTATTTCAAGGTGTTCTCGTTTACAGCAGCCCCTCAAGCCCCAATTCATTGACGAATTGAAGGATTTTGAGGGGTCTATTCGTGGTATTTCTCCCACAGTCATCTGGTGTGATCCCAGTATATTCAATCTTTTGTGATGTACAGCATAACACTCCATCAATGTATGGTGTGGTGTTTCTGGATGTTCCCCACAGAATCTGCAGGTGCTGTCCTCTAAGCGTAGCTTCATCAGGTATTCTTTGAGTCTGCAGTGCCTCGTAAGAAATCCCGTGATTGTCTTTAGATTAGTTTTGCTGAGGTTACGCAGTGTCTTCCATCTTGCTCGGTTGAAGTTGCCGAGGAGGTCATTGGCCTGCTTTAGCCCTGGAAGTCTTTTCCAGTATGTTGCTCTCATTGCTTCTTCAGTTTTATTGAGTTCGTCTTGGAATTAAGATTTGCCAAGTCCGCAAAATGGTTCTGGTCCGATCAGTGGCGTTGATGCCCCTTTTCGTGCCAGGGTATCAGAGGATTGCGATTTCCTTGTTCCGGTATTTCTGTCGAAGTTGAATTGACTCTCACTTGACCAGATGTTATTATATAATAATTATACTTCTTCGAATATGGAATGAACGTCTAATATTTTGTTCCATTCTGCTTCCATATTTCATTCTTGTTTTTTGAAACGCACCGTACTCAGCCAAGTGTTTGCCCAAAATTCCGAATAATATTCTATCCGGCTGTTGTCTTTCCGGGTATAATTCAAAATAAATTTGTGTTGTTTTCGTACTATTCCTATCAAATTTATAATAAAGTTTCAACATGTCCCGTTTTTCTTCATTTGAGAAGCAGGACATTTCGATTAAAGTATTTGTGCAAACTTATGATGTTTAATGAGTTCTGACAACTAGTGTTTATTAAACAAAATTTTTCGAAGGAGTCATGACCATCTCAGATGAAGTTGTTTTTTTAATATCTGTTGTTTCAGAAGTGCAAATCATAACAAATTATACATCAAAGAAATCAGAATGAGAATCACTATTTTTCTGTATAAGAAAACAATATGGCACCAATAACAGAAAAAAAAGTTGATGATGAATGCCAGAAGACGAAACGTCGGATAGTAAATCTGAACATGAAAACGTGTAGCTGAAAAAAAGTATCAATGAAAATGTACTTTTGGTTTTGAGGTATGTTGTCAAATAACGATAGAAAAAAATAAAAACGAAAATTCCGATTTTCAGTTTTTCCCGATATTTCCGAAAATGCTCGGAATTTTCCAAGTTTCAAAACAGTATTTTGTTAAGCACCAGAATACGCAATTTTGCCCCAATTTAAGCTTCGACGTATCTCCTGTAGTTTAGGAGATCCCAATGGTGGGGGTCTAATTTGAATTGCCCTGTATACTCCAGTCAATGACACGTCTTATTTAGTAAAAGTTGTAGAAATGATTTCATGAATGTTTCTCTACTGATCTATACTACTCCTCTCTAAGGGCTAAAATGGACTTCAAGCTGGGAGTAGTTTGGAAAAACACGCTATTCACGTTGTCTTGGAATAAATGAAAATGCTGAGAGCTTTCAGGAAACGTTAACCTCCGATTCTTCACCAGAAGAACACTCTCTTGGGAATTATTTCAATGCTTCAGATGTATTAGACTAATGACTCACTTGCAAATGGCTGAGCAACAATATTCCGCAGAAAAATGCATATTCTCTGAGGAAAACTCGAAAATCTGACGGAGCATGAATTTACCTCGTTAGAATCTGCAATATGACAGGAAAACTTCTCCAACATCATCAAGAATTCGAGTAAGTTGAGAGCAAGATATGCAGTTCCGTAGTTTCTTATGCGGTGTTAGAATTTGCGACCTACATATATTCACGAATTATTTCTAGAATATGGTCCGGCTTTAACTAATATATCGTGCCATACTTTCGAGAAAAAAAATATTAATAAAAACTTTGCATTCATGCACATTAGTAAACTTAAAGAGGGATCAGGAAATCGAAGCGAAAACTCCAATGAGTCAGCTGCTATTCACACACTTAGTATTCACTGAAAATGTCTGCCATTTTGTTCGCGATGGATTTCTCAAGTCAGTTAATCTAGTGAAGTACATTGTTCTAAAATCATACAATGTTAAATTAATGCTGTTCATCACTTTTCACAGTAAAAATATGCTTGTTTGAAAATAGCTGACAGAAAGTTGCCTAGATCATCCATATGAATGGAAAATAAAAATGGTCCAAGCACAGGTTCCTGTGGGATAACATGTTTTGTGATAAGTAAAAAGTCAGAGTTTGTTTGGTTAGTTCACAGTGACACATTGATTTTCTATGTATAGACAACAGTAAAAAATCAACAAGGAAAATAATCAATCTGCGATCCGGGGCCACTTGAATGAAAACGGTGGCGCATTCACTTTTGCAGCTGCAGAAAACCCGGAAAAACCTTCAACACCACATCTAAAGAGTTGTAAATAATTGAAGAAAAACTTCTGGAGATGTGCGATAGTAAAATGAAGCGATTGTAAAATGCTATTCATTTAACAAGTATTTCCCAACTTATTCAACCCAACTTTACTTCCATGACTTCCAAGGTGATTTGTAGACTTATCCAAAGACTTTACTGGCAAAATAGGAACAGCAGCATCTTCAATCAAACCCTTCTGAACACATTAATCTGTCCTTCTTAGTGTAGTGTAATCTTCTAGAGGGGTTGATTTTGCTATTTTTCGAAGTATTTGATTTTGGATTTGGAGTGTTCTGAAAAAGAAGGACTATCAATGTCTAAAATTGTCAATATCAGTTACATCTCCTCTTTTATGAATGAGAACAAATTTGGTAAATTTGGAACTATCTACGAAAATGCTTTTACTGAAAATCAAATTGATCAATGGTGTTAATGATTTGAGAACTGAATCATAAGTTTATGTTATATAGGATAAATCAATTCAATTGGGTCAGGAGACTTGGAATTCATAATTCATTAATTACGCTAAGGAACGCCTTTTTCCTGAATCCCATTAAAAAAAAGAGCTGCGTGGTACAGACAAATATCTGTACTGGATCAAGTCTGTTATATTATGTAATTACTTCATTATATTTTTAGAAATGCTTGTGAATAGTTGATAGTTTGCCCACTAGCTTGTTATTTGTTCACTGATGTACTAATATAATGTCGATGTGAATTGTTTATGATTATTTCAATTCGTTTTGGTATCGTATACCACCTCGTCACTGAGATTTTTGTTTTTATCATAAATACATTTTACCGTTGAAAGTGAGTTCCGCTTTGCTTTAAGAGAATAATTGTAACATATAATTGATGGGTTCTCGCCTATTCTGTACTTCTTATGTGGAAAGTGTACTCTGACTTAGTCGTCATGAATATTAACGAAGAAGTTTGCTAGAGAGTTGGAACCAATTTTTTTTTCTAAATGCTAGTGTTATTTGGCCTTTAAGTTTTGATAGAGATGTGAATTGTCAAAAGTATCAAGAACACCCAATATATAACTAGTGTACATGAATCCAAAATATTTGGCAATCAATACTAGTATTTACTAATCCAAGCACGAGCTCGCTGGCATTAGCAAGTTTGATGACAGTTAAATCACAACAATTATGAAGAGAGGATAATTATTGATAGCCGATACTATTTGATAGTTGGGCCGTTAGCGGTTGACCAGACATTGGCTGTTTGATTAATTATTCTTCCATTATAGGTCGATATCTCTGATAACCCATCTAAAAAAATTGAGAAAAAACGAGTTTGTTCTTGTATATCCAAATATAATCCAATATCGAGTAAACAGAATGGTTTTAGAGAAAATGTCTCCACACACAGAAGTGTTTTTGAAACTAATTATGAAAACTTCTGCTCTGTATGAGAACATGCCAGGTCTATATGTATTTATTTTATTGAACTGTCTAAAGAATTTGACACTAGGCCATGGTACCCTTTTACAAACAATGGAAGATCAAAGTGATCGGAGTGTTTTCGTTACTAAAACTTCAATTATTCACATTGGCATGCAAATTGAAAACACGAAAGTCCCCTTTAATTTTTTCCAGTCTTTCGTAACCCTTTGAGCCCTTTCGGCCGCTGCGGATTGCATGCCATTAATTAGTACTGTCTCGATTTGTTCAAACTTCAGTATATTACAACGGCAGGCAGTATAATATTGCGTAAAAACACGAAAATTCTCCATAAAAAGAAAAGCGTTTTTTCTTATGAAGTGCACACGTGCGGCGGCCAGGAACCTATCTATTTTTCATAATTTAGGGATGATTATCAAGCCTTAATAAGGCATGCAGTGTAAAATGGAAGAACGTCACCTGTCACCAGCTCCTGGTCTATACGTCTCTAGCGTCTCCAACAGCTCTAGTCACGAAAGTATTTAAAAAAATTGAATATCTGGATAACTCTTACATAAAGGGTAGCTACCGAATGTTGATTTTTCCATAGGTGATAATATATGTGCATAGGTCGAACCAAGTGTCGAGCTGAGTTTGAAGAAAAAATCTGGTGTATGTTGTCGCGATTAAGGAAGAACAAACAGATAAACTTGGTTTCTTCTCTGCTTTTTGTCAAAAAATAAAATAAGTCACAAATTCACTAGATTCCAACAGGTATATTTTCACGGACGCAATAACCAATAACCAAAAACAAAGTCCTACAAAATACTCAGAAAACAGAGTCATATTAACAGGTTATATAACATACAAGGGTTTCTTACCCAATAAACACTCGCTTGAGGGCATCTTTCTGAGAAGGGTTATGTCAAGAAGGCTTTACCACCGTCCGCGCTAGGTTCGACTGACCATCGAACCCTTATGGGTTCGACTGTCTTGCGAACCCACTCTGGGTTCCGACGTCCACCCTCGGCTGTTGTCCTCATTGGCCTCATCACCCCCCTCCTTGGATCCGCCAGGGGATGATCGTGTAGAAATATTATTTTGAAAGTGACGTTTTCTTTCCCAACCCATTTTGATTATCATGACGAAATATAAAAGTGGTTTAGTTCAGAAGTGAATTAATGCCGAGGCCAGACCGGTCCTGGAAACGTGAAAAGACTATTTTCAATCACGTTTTTTTCCCACTCTGTCTAAAATAATCAACGAAAAATGAATTGCTCAACTTTATTGCTACAGTAACTAGTCTTATATTCACAGCATCCATCCCATAAAGGCCTTCATCATTACTATTATTGGAAACGTTTCGTCGTGTGGAGAACCTCTCAATAATGCAATGATGAATTGCATGATCTCTCAATGGCCGTTCCAATATCGGGATTAAACATCGGCGAAGGATTCGGGAGATTGGGGTTTTTCCACTTCTCGGGAAGAAATTCCGGATTATTGGAGTTCGTCTCCGGAATCCCACGCATTCAACTAGCTCGAGGTAATACCGAGATTAACAAAAAAAACTTTCATTCAAGTTTTATGGAGTTTCTTGTTCCTTCTTTTTATAGCCAGGTCGGCCTACAGATGTCGATTTCGGAGATCGCGATCATGATATTTCTTGCTTGAGGTCGCTACCTTGACGATATCGTTGAGGGGAAAATTTAATGGAGTTATTGTTATGCGGGGAGAAACGAACAATATTTTTCGTTAAGGAAACTTGATGAGGTTTTCAAGACATTTTCATTAATCAAAAATTAATAGTGTAACTGAAATCATTATTAATTAATATAACAAAATTAAGTTTGTTTGGCAACCATCAGGAAAGTACTCATTTCACGGAAGCCTTTTTTGAGAAATGGGCTGTTTTCCGGACTAGGCCGGGAAGACGTACTTTCCGAACTAAGCCGGACAAATGCTACTTTCTGAAATAAAAAGCGTCCAGGCAGTGGATACTATCTAAATAGTTGCCGAAAAAATAGTGTACGCAACAAGCCCGAAAACTGTTTTTTTGGACTCACAGACTTCCATTATGTCTACTTGTCCAGAAAAACAGTAATTTCTGGACTTGTTACGTAAATTCCTTGTTGAATGGGAAATTAAAACGTTTCAGCCATTCAAATTCCCCGGTGAGGATGGTATATTACCAGCTCTGTTTCAAAACGGTCTGGAATTGCTTCTACCTATTTTGATCAAACTGTATAGAGCTGGTCTCGCGTGGAATTATATGCCATCCAGTTGGTTGGCGGCTAGGTGGTATACATACCAGAAGTGAGACGCACAGACGCACACCCCAGATCGATATGACCAATCAGCCTAACAACCTTCCTGTTAAAAAGACTTGGACGGACATTTCAGACGAAATGCTCTTTGTTCGCTCCCCCTGAACAACCACCAGTATGCCTATCAAACCAGCGAATCGACAGATTTAGCATAACATAACCTTGCAGAGAAAATCAACCAATCACTCAATATCAAGGGGATTGCGGAGTATTAGATAACGCACTAACAAACTCTATTGGATCAGCTTTGACTGAAAGAAGAATAGAACCAATCATATCAGGCTGGATCTACTCCATGCTCATGAACAGGCTGCCACTACATCTTTTTAAGAAGTGGACATTAGGTTCAGGGTCTCCAGAGGATGCCCACAATGGATAGACAACCTTCTCAATGTCCTCGAGAGGAGAGGGGTGGAGCTTCAGGCTTATGCAGACGACCTTGTCATTCTGGCAAAGACCACGTCGGGAAGGGTAGCCTCAATCCCCCAATAAACGTTGAACGACGTTCACTGTTGGTGCCAGAGGGAACAGATGTCTGCCAAAACTACCAAAACTGTGATAATACCCTTTACAAGAAAAAGAAATTTCGAAGACCTAATCCCACTTTCTTATAATGGGAAGGTTATTCCATTTGCAGCAGAAGTAAAATATCTAGAGGTCATCCTTGATGAAAAAAGTCTCATGGAACGCTCATTTAGAAAAGGTTCTCAACAAAGCAAGAATATCCTTATGGACTTGTGGAAAGTCTTGGGGCCTAGGTTCTAAACAAATCCACTGGAGATACAGTGCATTCCATTCAAAACGAGCCACACTGAATAACTTTTGGTATAATGATTTTCAGGAAAAATGAAAAATTACAACAATAGTATACAGGGGGACACATTTTGCCATATTCACATTTGATGTTACTTCCCTATGGCACCACCAGAGCATGTCACCATTTACCCTATATTGTTTCGCATTATCAAATGCTCCATGATGAGCAGATTTCAACAAAGTATAAAACATACGGCTTGAAGCTTATGGTTCGGGAGCTACAAATTATTTGGGTAGAAAACGAGCCATCCTGAATAACTTTTGGAACAATGATTTTCAAGAGAAATAAAAATCATCTCAACAATAGTATACAGAGAGACACATTTTGACATAATTAGATTTATTGATACTTTCCCTCTCGCACCCCCAGAGCATGTCACCATTTTTCTTAATGAATCATCCTATACAGGGCTTTTCACGATGAGCGTTAATTAGTCGTAGAAAATTTGACAGTATGCATAAATTAACATGATCTACACGCTCAAAATATTTTAAACGATGCGGCGTTGCCACTTCTACTGTAAAGTAGCGGTTACTTTGATTTTTCGAATGGAACACCCTGTATATAATATCATATTATGATTTCTTATCACTTCGTCAATAACTTCATATAGTATCTCCCTATACCTACCTCTTACCTTTTAAGAGATATAAATTAATTTTGATTTTTTTTTCACCAAACATTTACTTTTATAAACGCTGATAATCTTGAACTCTCTGGTACTAAGACGATCAAATTCGGAAAGGAGTGAAGTGATACCATAAGGATCCTCATTTTGGAGACATATTTTTTTTTGCCTCATACAGGGTTGTTAGAAAATGCGGATACTTTGTTCACATGAAAAAATTAGTGGAAGTCAATTTTTTCAAATGGAACACCCTGTATTTTTCCACATTTTTGAGCTCTACATCCAATTTTAGATTGACTTTGTTCAGATAATCCTATTTCGATTTCGAACCGTTTTCGAGATAAACTGTTTCAAACAGAAACTGACGTTGTTTCCTTGCATTCATCACTTATTTTCGAAATTTAACATCTATTTTATACTATGTAATATTTCTTTTAGATTTAGTTTTTCAACAGTCACCAATCAGTCAATTTTAGGCGTGTAGATCATGTTAATTTATGCATACTGTCAAATTTTCAGGTTGATCCGTTGTCTGGTTGGCCAGAAACGTCTAATTAACGGTCATCGTGAAAAGCCCTGTACTGTTTCGCGTTATCAGATGCTCCATGATGAGCAGATTTCAACAAAGTATAATACATAGGGTCTGACGCTTATAGTTCGGGAGCTACAAATTATTTGATTTAAAAACGAGCCACCCTGAATGTACTTCTGTACAATCTGTTACCTGGGTTTCATAGGTGTTTTTTTGAAGAATACTTTAAAAAAGTCTTATTCTGCCCAGTTACGTTTGGATTCAAAATTCTCTTCATTTTGTATTTGTCTCATTCTGCAATAACGATTACCAACCAGGTGAAGTTACAATTGGTGTTTCTGTTTGTGTGAATTCTTGAGAAGCAATGGTTTATACGCTTCGAGAACGGATTGAAATAGTGAGTTTGTAATACCAAAATGGAAATAGTGCTAGAGCTTTTGCCCGTATGTTCAATGATAATCATCCAGGAAGAAATGTACAACACAAATATGTTTCGGAACTATCGAACAAATTTATGGAAACTGGATCTGTTAACAATAAAAAGCATAACCGTCCAGGAGTTGTCAACGATGAAGCTATTTCTGTTACAGTTTTAGGGCACGTTGGACTGATGGAAAATACGCAATCTCTTACTAAGTTATCTCGAGAATTAGGAATCAGTTGTACAAATGTTTTCAGGATCCTTCATAAGTACAAATTTCATCCATATAAGATTAGACTAGTTAGAATTGAACGAAGATGATTTCGATAGACGTATCAAGTTTTGCGAAAGTCTGAATGAACGGATTAACTTGCATCAGCATTTCTTGTATGAAATTTGTTTTTCGGATGAAAGTACGTTTAGTTTGAATGGAGAGGTTTTTGTTGGTTTGGTTTATTGGATTTCCGACACCTTACAAATAAATTTCTCCAGATCATGTATATAAATATTAAAACATCATAACACCCACACACATCAACTTGACTTGAGACACGAGGACGCCGTCAGTCCTCCACCATTGCCGGAAGTCGAATGGAATGGAGAGGTGAATCGGCAAAATTGTCGATATTGGAGTGATACGAATCCTCATTTATACCGTCAAGTTCATACCCAACGACTTCAAAAACTGAATGTTTGGACAGGAATTTTAGGTGACCACATCATGGTACCTTTTTTCATCGATGATAATTTGACTGGTGAGAAATATTTGGATATGTTCGAGAATATAATAATACCGTGCCTCAATAGGGAAATTGAGGAGGGTATGAATTTATTATATTATGATATGATAAGATGCCTAAAAACCCTGGTGTGCCGACTCATACCTGTAAAACTGTAGACTAAAACGCTGGACATTCGCTTGCTTGATAATGAGAAAACAAATGAAATCGCGGTGTATTTTCCAAAAAACCCGCGATACTTTCTTGTTAGGGGGAATTTTCATGAACAGAAGTTTCAAGTATTACGCACGAGCATGAAATGAATAAAATAACATTATCATTCAAATTTACAGAATCACAGTCCGCAAGCAGTTTTCAGCAATTTTCGACTTATTATATAATTTTTATTTTGCTGCTATGCAATTTACTGGAATAAATAATAATCACACATTTCACATAAAAGTATTGAAATTCAGCTGCATGGACATTCACCATTAGAACCAGTCAATCTTGTGCTTGTGCCTATCTGACATCTGCCCAACATACGCATGCGCAAGTATCTGCGCCATTGTATCCGAGTTTTCCTTTTAAAGTTCTCTATAATAAAGTATCTATAAAGTAATGATTTTGTAGCTTATTTTGAGTTTAATTGCTTTTCAGAAGTGATATGTGTGAGGAGTTGTGTGTTACAATGGTCTTCCGCTATTTTAAAAACTGTGTCATGTAATAGGGAAGATGTTTCTTTTTTTGTACAATTCTTTCTCGACAGAAAATTTATTTTTGGATGATCTAACCACACTGAAAAGATTTTACGAAAACGAATGGTAAAATAAGAAAATCTAAACAAGCTTGATGATATATGCAAAATTGATAGATTTCAGTAGAAGTGGTGATTTTTTTTACTTTGTCACGAACTTTCGCAACTTGAACTTATGGAATATTTAAAGAAACAGTAGGGTATAACAACACGCACCCAGTTGATTGGGAAGCAAATTGGCTCCAAAGTAAGTGTAATTTCTGAGAGGATCTAGTCGGTATATTTACAGTTGAAAATTGTAGGTATTTTCGCCAAAGTACTGTTTTAGCATAATCCGATTATATTCATTCGTATTTCTCCCTTTGTTTATTATTGGGAGTTATCTGTAGAATAGTTTGCCCTTCTGCTAATATACATATATGGACCCATCTACAACTATAGTTTTGATTTTCTCTCGCAAAGAATATGGTTGAAAAATATCTTTCAATGAAAATAAGTTTGATTCTGAATCAAACTCTCCACCTACGTATGAAATCAGTTTCCATAAAGTTTGACAGTGACTTTTTTCGATTCGAGTACTGAAAACCGTCTTATGCCAACCACGTATTCTCGAAAAAAGTCAAATCTGCTGAAACGAGGCAACACAACACCAATAGGTCGATGAAATATGTCAAGCAAACAAGAATGTCTCCGAGAAAAATGCCTTGTTAGTAAAGTTCGTTTAGACGGTGGCCGCTCTCGAAACTCCCTAACTAGCCTAGGTACGGTCTAAACTGGCGGTTAACCGATATCTGCGGCGGTCCTCAATTAAAGCTCTCCGTTTTCCGCCTCGGCATGTTGTAAATCATGACTGCAGGGGGCAGCGAAGTATCATGTTGCGGTTGTGTTAACGTTACGAGAGTTTGTGTTTTCTGAATTCGATATGCCGAAATAAACAGCGAAGGGGTGAGCAAATACAAAAAGTTCGGCGTGAAGTAGGGCACGGAACATTCCCATGTCGGATACCGCTAAACGGAGATGGATGAATTTCATTCTCGATATTTACCTTGAAATTTGAGATTCGGTTACGCATGGTTTGGGAGAATTTGTTCGGCGTTTCGTAGTACGAGCAGCATTGCTTTAGTTGATAATGATTATATTTTTAGCTAATCTGTTTCTGTCGAAAAATATATATGGAATGGAATAACATTCCCGAGTCATAACCATTTTGATTGATTACATACAGGGTGATTCAAAAGTACTTTGACAAACTTCAGGAGGTGATTCCTCACAATACTCTAATATGAATTGTCCGAATAAATATATGTCCGGAATCGCTTCGTTTCCAAGATACAGGGTGTTGAAGTTTTATTTATATTTTCGTTTTTTTCAAATAACTTTTGAAATACTATCCACAATCAAACGAAAATTGGTAATGAGAGGTTTTTTAAGGTGACGAATTCGAATCTGATGTTACTATTGCTCTTACTCATAGGGGCGCTACCTACACGTCTTTATCTTTTTTGAAGATTCATAACTTTTTTGAGCGTACTTTTAGCACATTTTTCAGTAAAAAAATCGATTTCGTTTATGGCCTTGCGGATGGAAATGCGCGCGAAGCAAGACGTATTTACCAGGAGCTATTTCCTAATCGAGTACTGCCTTCAGCTCCAACATTTGCCAGCCTCCAACGTCGTTCAGCAGAAACAGGTAGCTTCAAGAGGATAGCTGATATTATTGGAAGACCACGAGCAGTCTGAACCCCAGAATTGGAAGAAGCTGTTTTGAACGCTCTCGAGGAGAATCCAGAAACAAGTACAAGAATAATTGCTGAAGCTCTCAATTCTACTCAGTTCACAGTTTGGAGAATTATCCACGATCATTAATTTTGGCTGGAAATCCTCAATTTTTAAGATATGTACTCTTCAAAGACTTCTCCCGAAATGCTATCACAAACTTTCATAGCAACCATGTTTGGGCTCTAGAAAATCCGCACGCAGTTAGTGAAAGAAATTATCTATATCAATTTTCTGTAAATGTATGGGCGGCAATAATTGATAATTACTTGATAGGTCCTTTCTTCCTTCCGCCCCCACTAAATGGTGCAACTTACAGACACTTTTTAGAAAATGAATTGCAGGGACTACTTCAGGATGTACCATTAGAAGTTCGTATCTGCATGTGGTTTATGCATGATGGGGCTCCGGCCCATTTTAGCGTTGTTGCCAGGGAATTCCTTAACACTGTCTATCCAAATCGATGGATCGGTAGTGGTGTAGAAGAACCTAACCAGGCGTGGGCAGCTTTTCTCTCCTGAAGAAGCTAATAAAGATTAGCGAAATATTGAGATATAGAACGAATGAGTTATATTGGTAAACAGACCGCAAACCCGAGAAGTCCCCAGCTGATTTTATATATATCACCTCCTGAAGTTTGTCAAAGTACTTTTGAATCACCCTGTATAATCCATAAAAACGGTAAAATATAGATCTGAAATAGTCTATGATTTAAAACTATCGAACCAACAAAGTTCAGTAACGATTTTATGGAAAATCGAACTAGATAGGAAATAATTTTACAGAAATGGAAAATAATTGAAAAATATCTTTGTAAAACCAAATCATCACAATAACCAATTTTCATCGAAAACGAATTATCCCAGAATCAGAAATGATCACACCAGACTTTTGAAGAACCAAAATTTGATGAACTGAAAATTCACAAGACGGTATATCTGTAATACCATAAAATGAGAATAAACACAAATGAGAATAAACACAAATGTGAAGACGGATATTCGATCAGTCCATCATAATACAGAAACAATATCTCATAAAAATGATAAAATATAATAACAGAATATTCTGCCAAACTTAATGTTCGAAAGTCAAAGGAATTGAAATTGTCGAATCAGTATACCACAAGACCTAAAACTGGCCTATCGAAAATCAGCAGACGAATAAATGCTAATACCGAAAAGTAGAGAACCGAAAATTTTTTGAAATTGGAGAGGTTATAGCGTAGCAAAACGTTGGATGATCTATTCTCTCGGAGATGGCGTAGCCTGCGGTTAATGTACTCAAATAAATTATCATGTCCCCATTGAATTCCTCATTTCTGTCTCACCACCTGACATTACTGAAATGCCAAGGCTCACATTGAATTTCATCACCAGTATTGGGTATCACGAAAAAAATGTGATTACGCCTTCAAACGTTTTGTGGATTGACACACGCTAAGCAGCAAACATCCTCTTTCTCCGAAAGCGTCCTCATGGCAGGTAGGTATTAGGTAGTATTTTGCCGATTTTTGAATTATAATTGAGATCTGGCATATTGCTAAGGTTGATCATAGCATGATGGGATTATGAGTGGTGGTGTGCGGGTTGGGTTCTCGCCTCATAAGCCAAAGAGCATGAGTTCGAATCTTAGCATTGCCACCGGTCTCGTGCATGGCATCACACGTATTAAAAGGTAAGGGCTACGTCTTCCTCTAGCTCGCACAAGTCTCTGACTTCTGAGGGTTGCACGTAGGGATGCAACCGGTTGACGGATATAACAATTCTAAAAACAAAAAAATAGCATCAAGACATCTATTTTGTTGTATTATAGTTCAGTGAAATTCAATGAATAACATTAGCTGTTTTCTTCCATATTCTTGAAAATCACCACCCAGCAATTGAATTCTCGAATGAATCGTGAAAGGACCGAACAACTGAACGATTAATATAAGTCCGAACCAGACGATTCGATTTGTTCAACTAGAAGTTAGCGCCATCTTAGAGCTAATAGAGCAAGTTTCTACCAGACTGGTATATTATTCGCTAACATTTCTGCTGGATTTCGATTCTGATCATTTTATATCTTACACATTACGTTTCCATAAATTTCACGATACTACATTTTTTTTCTGATAATTTGTTGATTTTACGTTTTTAAATAATATTATATGATTTTTTGATGAAATTATGTTCCGTAAGTTTTTTAGTTTGACGGTTTTATGATATGAATAGCTTAGGTTATTGAGATTTGCGATTTTTTAGTTTTATCATTTCAGTCAGTTTCGTTTCTTAACTAATTCAGATCTATGAAAAATCATTCTTACCGTTTACGCGTATGATGCTTCATCGGTTCTCATACAAACGCATTAGATGAATTTCCTTTCGGATTATAAATCAGTTCTATACATTTCATTCTGCCATATTTGGGTCTTATAGAAAGTTATTCTGATAAATGATTAATTCTCCATTTAATTGGTTTTACGTATTGACGTTTTTTTCATTTATTGTTACTACAAAAGATATTCTGCTACCATCAATAATCTACGCTCAAAACTATTCTGCTTCAGTCATCCATTCATGATAATAGGTTATATACTCACCCTATCTACATACATTTTATGTATAATCTTACTTATATTTTCTATGTGACTCTATGTTCCATGTATGAATCTGTGAGAATTTTGTCTACAATTTTATCCATAGTATCATCTATTCTTGATTTTATCACTGCCTCCACAATGTTCATTTATAGGTACTTTTGATTTTACCATATGTACGAAATTTCACATTTTCTCTTCACATCTATTACGCACGCTTTTTCTATATTTCTTACACAATTTTTCTATCTTGATTCATAATTTTTTCTATAATACTTATATAATATTCAATTGATATTATATTGAATTAAATTGAATAAATCATAAATCTCACGCATAGATTAATTGAATATTCAAAATTCAAATGTACTGTTTCATTGTCATGATTATTACTCAAATAAAAATTATTCATATTTTGATGATCATGTCTTGAAATCAAGAGAAACAAGACAAGACTATCATCAAGAATCAAGATTTCTTGACAAGACCTCGAGATTTCTCTAAGTTGAGGAGAAGGAGGTAATTTTCAATGTGTCTTCTTTGTGTCGGGGTAGGTACCAATTAAATCGCTAAACAATCTCTGGTTGAATTTTTGATAATTTTTGGTAATCCTGTCTCTTGAAGAAACTAGAGCCAAAATAAGTTTTTCCTTAGCAAAATAGTTCTAATTTGTTAACAAGTACTTTATGTAACTACGGTTAAGATAGTACAAAACTGATCACCATATATTGTATAGAAAATTGGAGAGCAGCAAATATTCAATAGATCTAAGGACATCATCCTAGAAAACGCCTGTTTACATATCACAGGTTTGGGAAAAATATGATCCAGATTCGAGTCTTAACTCAACACTTTGAGTTCGCCCATTCTAAGGCATCTCATAATTCATTTCAGACTCGAACCACGAACTCTAAGAATATGAAGTTCATTAAGAAGAAGTTAATGTTTAATTGTGTCAAACTCTCTTGTCAGGTTTAAGGGAATTACTTTACTTTTTTCACCATTTTTATAGTTGGGTAAGATGTGATTGGTAAAAGAAAGAACGGCATCTTCATTGGATAAACCAACTAAAAATTGTTGTTATTTCCGTCAACCAGCTGCACACCCTTAAGAGTGCAACCCTCAAAAGTCTTCGAAAGACTTGTCCAAGCTAGGGAAGACGCAGCCCTTACCTTTTAACGTGTGATGCCATGCACGAGACCGATCACCATGCTGGGAATCGAACCCATGACCCTTAGGTTGAGAGACAAGCGCTCTACCATCATGACCAGCACGGCCCAATTCATATTGAGCATTTGAAATCATATTGTATCTTTTACATGAGGACATGAATCGTTACTGATAGGACTTCTTGTAGATTTTGAAGAATGAAGAACAATTTGGTATCATGATTTTTCATTCATTAATTATTTGAGTGTAAAGGAGATCTCTCTGTATACTTCCTACACGATTCCATAACATTTTCATACTAGTGTGCAGCTTTTATTCCCCAGTAAAAAAAATTATGATCAGAGAATACAGAAAGATTCGAAATATAACTGGCTTCAGCTGTTAACAATAGAACAAAGCGACACGTGTGAAAGTCATAAAATGCATATGTGGACGGAAACTTTCCACACGAATCGCATTGTATCATCTCTATTCTCCATTTTCAACGTTTCGTGTCGCTTTCCAGACTGGATGCATTATGTTCATGAATCTCATCCACAGTAATAATCCTCAAAGAAAATAAACAATGTTTGGTAAATTTCACCAGCTAACCCTTTCTCGAGTTCTCAATGGGTACAGGATAATGTCTATCAAACTGAGTCAACACACTTATTGACTGTATCAAAATGAAATTCAACACTCAATACATCCAGGAAAAATTTTGAATACTTTGATATCAAGATACATCTACGTTTTGAATGCATATACAAACCAAACTGTCAAGAACACGTGATGAAATCTCTTATTGGGCATTCAAGCACACTTGAAACTTTCCTTTCCCAAAAAACGACTTCCATGATGTCAATGAGTTTCCGAGTACCTTTAGTAGATATGGCGTCACTTCAGACCACCCCCTCCATTACCACTTCTAGCCCCATCCCCTCCTGTCATCATCCAATCAGAGCTCGCCAAGCTATCAACGTTCACATACATGATTGGAACGCACGCAAACCTCTTGAAACCTCCACACAAATGCTTTAAACACATAATATGGCCGAAACGTCTGCATGAACGCTTGAAACGTCTGCACAAACATTTAAAATGTTTTTTGTGCGGACGTTTCGACCGTTTCGCAGACATTGCAAGCGTTTTGCGTGCATTATAAGAATGTTTGTGGACTGATTGATTGGTCTGAGTGATCTATATTATAACTGATCTCTTTTTCTGTTGTATGTTCAAGAATTTTTGCTGAGCTTGAGCAAATATTCAACAGTACTTCAAGTGTTGCATGATACCACTGTGCGAAAGAGTTGATGAAGCAAGAGTTTGCAGAAAAATACCTCTGTCATTCACTTCGGCAGCCAAGTGGCAATAAAAGCAGTCAGCTCATTGAAGGTTAATTCGGAACTAATATGAGACTCTCTGAACCATTAGCACCTTAAGAAGCAAGTAAAGCATTTTTTTGTGTAAATATAAACAGGACGTTCATACAATCAGACGTGATTTCATCAGCGGCTGAAAGACAAACTTTTTCGCTGATTTTCTTCGTTCAAAATACATCTTTTCAATTTCAAATCAAGAATGGTTTTTGTTTTGAGCAAGTAAAGCCTTTTATGGACGGAATTATTTTGGGGTATAGCAAAAGCTATACTAGAAATGAACACCAAAGCAGTTCTTCAACAGAAATCTGAAAAATGGTGGATTGAGACAGGTCAAAGATATAATTGAAATCTGCTGCTAACATTCATAGAGTCGCAACTCAGTACTCGCTTGGCAATTTTCGAGAGGTTTCTTAAGCTGTTCTCACCAAAACCACATTCATCCAAATAATAAAAGAACCCATTTCAAAAACTAAATAATATTCATTGATGTGAAGAACAAAATAAACTAACGAGTCGGTCACAAAAAAAGATAACTTAACATTGAAAATGAAAAAGGGTAACTGACAAAAAAAAAAAATTTTTTTTTCAAAAATATGAAAAAACTTACATTATGCTGATATTCAGCAGAGCCATAGATGGGGAGATGCCAAACATGATCTCAATCTAAATGTAAAATGTTGACTGATCAATCGACGAGCAATAACTATTCACCTGATCTTGACCGCACGCAATATTTATAAAGACGCATTTTGCGAGGCTTGCATTTCTTAAGGTCGCTGCTCGGCGAGAAGATGATTGCATATGAATTCAATGCAACTTTGCGATTTTTTGATCTATTTTATGTTTCTATATCCTGTAATTGTATAAATTTTGATGTCTATGAACTTGAAAATTAAACAATTGAATTATAAATACGAGTGTTTGTAATTTGGAATATGGAAGTTGAAGTTCACAGATCTTCATGCTTTGCATTAACTTAAAGTGAATTTTAATAATTTGAACATATCGTATATTTGACAATAGAAGAGCCACAACTTTTATTTGACAAATAGTGTCAATAGGGGAAGGGGACGTTTCAAATTCAGCAGAAATAGTGTTAATTAAAAAAAAAAAATTTAAATATTCTTCTTTCAACTTGACCATAACTCGAACTTCACTAAAAAAATTTTTGTATTCTTGTTTCATATTGAAGAAAAAAAGGGTTCAAATATTTTTTCCATAAAAATTTTCATTAAAAATTAATTTTTCTTTTACATTCTCATTATTTTCGACAGTCGATAGCCGATAGCCGACAGTCGATGGTCGGTAGTCGATACTCGACAGTCGACAGTGGATAGTCGATAGTCGATAGTCGATAGTCGATAGTCGACAGTCGATAGTCGATAGTTTCTAGTAGTAGACGATATCGATTTCGGTTTTTGTCAATAGTCGAGTCACTGAAATTTTTCATTACTTACTTTTTCTGCAAAATATTTTTTTCGTGAAATAAATTTTTATCCAAAATTTTTTTTAATATTTTTTCTCCTTGACTTGACCATGACTTTGACGTTCCCTAAAAATTTTTTTCCCCAAATTTCAAAAAATACTTTTGTGAAATGAATTTTCATTCAAAAATCTTTTGAATTTTTTTTCTTGTTGTCTTGACCTCGACTCGACTTTCCCCAAAAATTTTTTTGAATTATTTTTTCAAAATGAAAAAAAAAATGTTCAATTATCTTTTTCATAATTAAAATTTTCATTAAAAATAAAATTTTTTGTTAATTTTTTGTTTTATTTTAAAATGTAATAAAATTCCTTGAGATTTTTTTTTGTAAAAATATATAAAAAAAATTGCTGTGTAGTCGATTGTCGATAATCGATAGTCGATAGTCGATAGTCGATAGTCTATAGTCTATAGTCGATAGTCGATAGTCGATAGTCGATAGTCGATAGTCGATAGTCGATAGTCGATAGTCGATAGTCGATAGTCGATAGTCGATAGTCGATAGTCAATAGTCAATAGTCAATAGTCAATAGTCAATAGTCGATAGTCGATAGTTCATAGTCGATTGACCATAGTTGAAGTCGATTTTGGTTTTTCGTCAATAGTCGAGTCACTGAATTTTTTTTATTACAAACTTTTTCTGCAAAATTATATTTATTTCGTGAAATAAAATTTCATTCAAACATTTTTGAAGTCTTTTTCCTCCTTGACTTTATCTTGACCTTGACTCGACGTTGTTTTTCATAATGAAAATTTTAATTTAAAAATTTTAAATCTTTTCCTATTCATTTTTTGGTTTATTCTATTCTATTTTTTCCCATCGAATAAACGGCCCGGCACGGAATGGCACGGCACGGCAATTTTTTTTTTCATTACAAACTTTTTCTGTAAAATATAGTGTTTCACTTCTCATGGAAACACCCTCGTATCTTCTGTAATTTTTAACGAAAAATCATAAAATTTTCAGGATCGATAGATACACTAGAAATGAACTCTCTGCACGAAAGGGGTCATCCTACGTACACTGCAATCCAGCAGCGATAAAACCCATTTTTCCGGAAATTTATATTAGGGGGCAAAATTAGTATGAAATTCCTTCGGATTCGTGTTCAGGATCCCCAAATTACTACTAATACACCTGTGATCTGACAAAATTTCGTTTCTGAAAAATTACAATTTGTTTCCCTTCCCATGGTACGCCCCCGTGTATATCACGATGGCCCCTTTTGTGCAGTTAGTTTATTTCTGGTGTACCTATCTATCCTGAAATTTCATGTTTTCACATCGAGAATTACAGAAGATACGAAGGTGTTTCCATGAGAAGTAAAAAATTACTTGTACAATGAAAGTGGAGAATTCCAAAGTATATGCAGGTACTAAGCCCAAGCATGGTTATTGTTTTAAAAATGAAAGTAAATGAAGAACATAGTCCCTACAAATTTGTGTTATACTTGTTTGATTACGAGAAAACGAATGAAGTTAAATAATTAAACTCTGTGAGGACTGCATCTCTGGAACTGAATATGGAAACACACCACTCAAAAAATCGCAATTATAGATCCATTATGAAACAATAATGAAAATCTAACTACAGATTACTGACCAATCACTGTTATCAATAATTTCTTCAGAAGTTTGGAAGACTCGCTCAAGATGAGAATTATGAATTTTTTGGAAGAACATACTACCAAACAACCAGTAGTTTAGCTTCTGGGAAAATAAAGGTTCCGACAAGGCGATATTCCAGCTTAATTTTGATTTCTTGAATAATTTGAAGGCAATTAAAAAGTGTCAACTACAAAATATTATTCGACCGTTTGAATAAACTTGTAATGAGAGGTTTTCCACTGAATATAATTCGAATGCGGAAAATAAAAATCAATGGAACTATCAGTATAAGTGAAGTTGGTCGTGGTGCTAGAGTATTTGCTCCCACCCAGACGGACCGGGTTCGATCCCCGGGACAGCCTGCCACTGAGCTAAAGTGGTTCGGATTCCACTTTTATTTAAACTGTAGGTCCCGGATCTCCCTTGCTCGCACAAGCTCTGCTTTTGAGGTCGATCCAACACAAAACACCTCTTGAACAGTGCCGCGCTTTTTTAAGGGGATTAACATTATTTATTTTCATGAGGAAATAATTTAAGTATCTTGATTTAGTCTGATGTTGGGATGAATGTAAAAATTTTACCAATGCAAGGCAAATGTAATATGTGAGCAGCAACAAGTGGATTGACGGTATTGTCTGAAAAAACAAAATCGATATCTAGGAATGTTTATAGAGCTCAGAAGAATTTTCGTTGGAATTTTTTATTCAAATAACGATCAAATTCTGTCATCAATATGTAGGTCATTCAAAATTACGGTCGATTTTTGATGATTTGCGTTCCTAATAATAGGTAAACTCCAAAAACAATCGTGTACCCATTTGATGCGATTTATGAAAAAATTATAGAGGACAAGGTTTAATTTCTATAGTCTGATTCAGTTTGAAATTGGCTTGAGGGGATTTTAGGGTCAGAAATGGTTGCTTTTATCCATAATCAAGGGACTCAAACCAGTGGACAATTTTTTGTGGTAAGGAGTTTTGTAATTTATGATTCTATTCTATCCATAATTGGAATATAGGGGTTTTCGGAGATCAGAAATAAAGCATTTATGGTCGAAATTAAATAATTCAAATAAGCTAATAACGAGTTTCTGAGTGGAAATTTTATGTTATGCTGTTGTGCAGATCACCATTCTTTAATGAAGCACTAAAACGACTTGAATAAATATTAGTTAAGAACCCGTTTTTTAACAGATGTTATAAAGTACACGAAAATAAAAGGGAAAAACATGTTTCTGCCTCAAAACTGAATCACAGCCACAACAACATAACTTTTAAAATAATTCGATGATATCATTCCTGACGAAAAAATTACTAAAACTCTAGTTCCCTATGCCAATTTTCATCATGAATCATGAAAGTTTGCGTTTTTCCCTGTATATGCACCAATGAAAAACTATACTGATACAAACAGTTGAGAGAAAATATATTTATTTACTATAAATTTCATCATTACTTGTTTAAAATTTACAAATTTCCTGTTGTAATTTTGGATTTCAATATTTTTTCATATATGTGGCTGTGATTCCATATTTGAGTTCAAGAATTCGAATATTTTTATTCCAATATATGATTTTATGTAGCACTCTTGAGAGATACAATAAATCCTAACGGAACAGGCAACTCACTTTACACATACACTCTTCAGTTTATTTCATATCCTTGGAATCATCCCTTTCATGAGAACTATATGGTGAAATTCATTAACTATCTACATATCAGGTTTGAACTAAAACAAAAACATTTTTGAGCAAATAATCTTTCTGAGAAATATTTAATTGATAAGTTTTCAATATCATGAAATGTTCACCTTATTAATTTGAATCAAATAACAATTACCTACCCACAATAAGTTGACGATAACTGAATAATTTTTCTTTACAAGTAAAATTGATAAACAAAGTAACTTTTTGAGGGGAATGAATTTCTTACCCGCCTACACTTTCTGGAGTTGCTTAATTTTTCAGATATAGGGTGGATTCATGCAGCATCAAGTAACAATTATTAAATAAAAAGTATCAGTTAACAATTATCACTTTACGTAAGCATTAATTTATACCAAATAAACTATTAAAAAAAATTCCATTTGATTTTGTGAAAACTGTGTTGGTAAAAGCATATGATTCACCTTGTCTCCGTCTTTGTCATGTTACCAGTTTACTCAGGCCCAAAAATAATCTTTGGGGTGGAATGATAACACTCTATTTAAGTCTTACAAAAATCACCTAATAACTGCTTGTACATCAGGAATGGCTTCTGGTCTCAAAAGTGTTCTTCCTTACGGCTTTTAATGATCTGACCGGTGGGAAAATGAGCAGAACATAGGTATATACAAACATTTCTTCAAGCTCAAAGGATCCAATTTGCAACTTCTCGTCAGTAGGAAACTTATGTTTAATGAATTATTCATTATTAGTATCTATTCCACTTCAATATTATATTTGAATCTACGTCCGACACGCCACTGTTAGCTCACCTGTGGAATGTTTGCTGACTATCGTTTGTTTTGTAAACAAAGCAGTATTTCAACACTGTATCTCACTAAACCACTGCACTACTATTAAAAGTATCCCAAATCTCACGTAAACTTGTTTATGCACGTCAAAAAACCACGAAAACTGTTGGAAATCCAAAGGAAATTTCTAATCAAAACAACAAGAAAATACGTCAACCTAATGGCGACCGATTCAACAAGCGGTCTTGCCAAAAGTGAGATAATTCTGGTAACCGCCTGAAATTTTCAGAGTGCCTACTAGTTAATCAGTTGAAAACGACATATATCTTTTGAGAGAATAAGATTTTTTTCCAACTGTTTGGAAAAAAATATTTTTCTAGCACGCCTAGAATAATACACCGGAATATCGAATTACGCATTGCTTGATACTTACCGAGCTCAGATTTGTCATTGATCAATTTGACAACAGAGGGTAGATGTTTGCAAACAGCAGAGACTAGAGGTGAATTATAAATAAACACATTTGTCATTGCTTCATTGAGTACGGTGGTTACATAGCATCGGGCCTATCTAGAGTTTACTTCTTGATCTGAGGTCTAATTGCTGACAAAACGGAATTTATAACTGATAAACTGCGTCCACATATTATAGTCAGTCGACGTCGATCGATTTGGTTGAATTGAAAAGTCGAATATCTGTAGACGCATCGATCGACGTTGATCGACGGTCCAGTCAACGTCGATCAACATCGATCGACGTCGATTGAGAATCCAAAATTGTCGGTTTTCATCAAAAAAATATTGGTCGAATGAAAAATATGTGGACTCATTGATAGACGTCTAATGACTTGGCAGTGTGGTACTTCAGTCTTGATTTGACTGTGATTCAGGAAGGGTGTATTTTTTTGTGCTAAAATAAGTCGCATTTGAATTCATAAAATGAGTTTAACCAATGAACAGACATTCAGCCCTATGCTGTATCACTTCCGTTGAAAATAACGTCAACGTTATTCGCCATTTCCATTATTGGTATGATTGGTAATAGCGAAATAACGGAAATGGCGAATAAGGATGACGTTATTTTCAACGGAAGTGATACAGAATAGGTCTGAATGACACTTATTGATTTGTATCGAGTTCGCCCAATACTATGGGACCCCACTCAAATGGAATATAGAAACAAAAACAAAAGACATAATATGATGATGGAAATAGCGGTAGCCTTGGCAATAGATACTTAAAAGATATGCGGAAAGAAGATGAAAAATGTAACTACATTTGCTCGAGAAAGAAGGATTCACGGAAAACGGGGAGTGGATGCGAAGAAACGCGTGTAAGCAAATGGTTACATGCTAACCAGGATATGATGTTTCTAGCTGATAAAAATAATCCAAGAACAACAGTGGATACAGAGATATTAGAGGTTTTATAGTCATAATACAAATGCTATCGGAATTCACCTATCAATTTTTGTTAACAAGTGAATGAAATTATGGTATTCTTTCATATTACACACAAGTAAACTAGAAAAGGGTTTGAATCAACGTCGATCGACGTGTTGTTCGTGTTTGTTGGTCGACGCCGATCAATATCGTTCAACATCGATCGACGTCGACTGACTATATTATGTGGACGCAGCTTTACGGCTACCGCTAGAAAACAGCCAACTAACAAATCACTCAAATTTCATAATTCAGAATGCAATAATAAAATTGGTCTTGCTCGAAAACTGAAAAAGTGGTATATATCAAATATCTTGGTCTATGGTTGATTAACGTCTCCGTTGAATCATATACAGTATACTGTGAAACGACTGAGGAAATTAATTCACGAATTTTACCAATTAAAAAACATTGCTGATAGATACAAAACTTCGACTTATGATCTATGATGCCTTGGCCAAAGCAATAAAAAGATACTGTATTATAATTTGAGGTAGTGTAAGTGAAATAATATTGAACAATATTCAAGTCAATCAGAATAGGTCATGTTTGTTAGAAATGTTTGAAAGAAATCGCAAGTGTTCCTGCAGATAGTAAATTGTTTTGTCTTCGTTCTGTTTTGATATTGTTTTTTTATTTTTTACTTAGAGAAAAAAAAAAGAATGTTGTCTAGTTTGTGTCAAATAAAAAACCAAGTCTTGTCACGAAAACTTATTTCCACAATAAAAAGCATCAAAAACTAAAGGTAATTGGAAATAAAGTCATAAGTCAGTCACAGCAAGTATCCAACTACTTCAGTTCATCTGAAAACAGGCTCAATAGTGTATAATCACTCTTCGCCATTGATTCAAGCACCAGTCATAAGTTGCTCTTTTTCGCTTCACAAAAGGAACACTGGGGTCAGAGGTACAATGTAAAGTCTGCGGCTTGTTTAGCTTAGACTCGAACAGTATATATAAGCGTTCCTCGGGGTACAGCAGTTGTTGAAGTTTGCTTTCCTTCGAGGAACAAAAGCGTTTCGAGGATGGGATATCAAAAGATATAAAAACTAGATTAGCTAGCCGTTGGGGAATGAAGTTTTACTGCATTTTCAAGGTTTTGCCAATTTCATAACTGATTACAAGTGGATGTTGTTGGCAACAAGGATGCATGTTCCGTTCATCAGGAAACGTTGACGAATATAATATAATAATAATAATAATAATTATAAATTTATTGCACATATTACATAGAAAAAATGTAACAGCCAGTCAAAAGGAAAGATACAAAATGAGTCATAATATTCTTCAACGGAATAAGGTTCCAGCTCATTCAGTAGCTTCAATATATGATTTTTCACTGCTTGAAAATCATGTTTTGATTTAATATCTGGGGGTAGGTGATTATAAAATTTTATAGATGAATATAGGGTTCCACTTTCGAGTAGTGACAGATGATGAGACGGTACATTAAGGTTTGTGGTATGTCTGGTGTTGTATGGATGAGATATTTCATATTCATTGTAGTAATGTCTGTTGTGGAAAATAAATTTAATGCATTCATAGATGTATAAGGCAGGTAAAGTGAGGAATTCCAGTGATCAGAAATGACTCTTGCAGGATTCTCTGAAAGGTAAGTTTTTCAGTATTCGTATAGTTCTTTTTTGGATTTTGAAAATATTCTTAGAAAATCCCCAGAAAATAATGCCGTATCTTGCTCTCGAGTAGAAATTTTTAAAATAAAAAGTTCTAGCAATCGAGTTATTTGCGTTTTTGTTCAGGATTCTCAACCCAAAGCATATTTGGCTAAGTTTTTTAGCAAGGTAATCACTGTGGTAAGAGAATTTCAATGTTTCATCTATTGTGATTCCTAGACATTTGATGTGGTCAGAAAAACAGATTTCTTTTCCGTTAAGTCTGATTTGGTCGGGAGTAGTCAGGGACTGGTTTGTTTTGAACAGGACAGCACTTGTTTTGTTGGGGTTAAAAATGAGTCTAGAGTTCCTGAACCATTTCTCAACTTTTTCCATTATTGAGCTTCCCACTCGTGTTATTTCTGGAAAGGTTGATGCCGTGAGCAGTACTGTGCTATCATCGGCATAATTTATTATAGGTGTATTTTGCTCAGCAAGCATAGCAAAATCATTGAAATAGACTATGAAAAGGAGTGGACCTAAGACACTTCCTTGTGGTACTCCCAGACTGACATCCAGTGCCCTCGACTGCACCTTCTGCCCAGTTTCCAGGTCTATAATTTTCAAACGATTCTGGATCTCCTTTTTTAAAACAGGCTTGTACTAATGCAAATTTGATATTCGTGGGAAAATGTCCTTGTTGAAGTGATGTGTACATGTACAAGAGGTGTTATTACATAGTCGAAACATTTTTTTAATATATAATAATAATAATACTTCATGATATCCAGCACTTTTTTGCTCTCCTATTCATTAATCATTTTATGTAGAGTCAGTAGTAATTGGCAAAAACAGTCACATGTTTTCATTGAAAGGTATGTGACAAATATAATTGTTTGTTTTTGATAATTTCTCAGAAATAAGCGTACAGGCTTTCTGGTTAAAGAATTTAACGAATTGATTGACTTCTTCATCTGGGTCTGTGAAGTGAGGTAGGGTGTTGCTTTTCTTTTTATTTGTCGTGAGTTCTTTGATTATTTGCCATGACGTTCGCGATTTGTTTCTCGACGTTTCTAACCTTCTCTCAAAATATTTGTTTCTTTCTTTTTTCAGTAATTCATTGTACTGTAACTGACATTTTTTTAAATCTTCTTTGAATTCTGGGGAGTTAACAGATAAACTTTGATAGAATATCATTTTATTTTTTGATTCTAATAATTCAGGACTTTTGAGAGAAAGTTTGGTCCTCTGTTCAGTTATGAATTTTGCTGGAAAATGTTTATTGAAGTATGTTGAAAAAATGTTCATGAATGTATTATATTTATAACACACAAATAGAGCAGACTATTTTGAACCAATTCCAAGTTGAGTATGTTTGTTCACATGGACAATACGATTAATATTTGAATTTTCAGAGGGATATTCCAGAGACAGATTCAAATTTTTTTACAGGATAGCACGCAAATTGTACATAAGGGAGAAGTGAATTTTTGAAACATTTCTTGAAATGAATAGTTATATGAAGGCAATGAGAACAAGCAGTATTTTTTCACTTCACCACCCAAGTAATTTAACTATGTTACATATATCATTTATTCTGGTGTTAATATCATCGGTTTCTTTTACGTAAAAATACAAAATTTCTACGCTGTCAAGTAATGTCATACACAAACGTAGCTGACCTCAATACTTTGCACCGAAAAAATTATTGAAATCGGGTATATAATCAAATTTTAGATAATTTGAATAATAACAACATTCTGTTGACGAATCATCCTGTGAATTGTCGTTGCAACTTCCAATAACAAAAAAAATAAAGATGGGAGAATTTGTTTTCGCAGTTCTCTTGGTCTTCAGGCGTGCTTTCGATACTGTGGATACAGTATTTTGCTTAAAAACTAAGGAGAATGTCTACCAGAGGTTTGAAAATTATTCAACAAATCGAAGACAAGTAACAAGAATAGATGAAGTTGTGTCATCGCAAATAGTTAATGGCTATAGTGTACCTCAAGGTAGTGTTCAGGGTCCGCTACTTCTTCTTTGTTTTATCAATGATATCAACGAACAACGGATATGAGTTTGTTAACTTCTATTCCGATGACACTTTTTTATTTCTTTCAGGGAATCATCTTGAGTTAACTGTCAATTGTGTGAATTATTGTTGACATAAGAATAGGCATTACTTAAACATAAATGAACAGACCTGAAGTAAATACTGATAAATGTGAAGCTATGATCCTGACAACGTCTTATGAAAATATAACTATAAATCTTAGTCATATTCATCTGAATATAATGAGTGAACAATTTTGAATTTATGATAGATATCTTGTATTTGGGTTTTATACTTAACGTTTAATTCCCATTTTCAATACACAAACGAGATAATTTTAGGAAAGCTATACTTTTTTAGTAGGATTGCTTCTTTTTGCTCAGACATATATTACTCGCTACATCACCATTATACAACCCTACTTTGATATACTGATGTAATTTCAATGGTTGGAACTTCAGTTGGTAGTAGAGCTTCTTTTAGTGCAATGGTTTTTATGTTCAATCTCTGGCTTGAATAGCTCAAGCCATTTATTACCTACAGGAAAGATCAGCGCTCACACTCACCTAGTCTTCATAGGGATAAAACAATACACTCAGATTGAATTAGATTAGATTAGAGTCGATTACATTAGTTTGGTGCTTTTGTGCTACAAGCCTCTAGACCGCTACCCTTTTAGATATATTGTGTGTGCCTTCGAAATCATTTAGAGCTGTCTTTCTAGCCCTATCCTCGTTACGAGACTCCATAGACTTCTTTCATAACTCCCATATATCTAGGAGCTTTTGGTTTTTCTTCTCCCAGCGTAAGAAACTTCAGTATTGACAGGCCTTCGCAGTGGTTCAGTAGATATTCTGTGAATATTGGCTGAGGTGGTTTGATGAGATCTTTGACCTGTCTCAGTCCTGGTGAATTGTTCAACCATTTTTGAGATTTCTGTTGGATCCATAATTTGGTGTTTGTTTGTAGTACAGCTTTGGCCATACCGCACAATGGTTCTGGGTCATTCAGGGCCTTACCTGCCCCTTTACGGACTAATGAATCTGCCTCTTCATTGCCTCTATAACCTGTGTGTGCTGGTACCCAGGCTACGGTCAGTCTGTTCTGACTGCCCAGCTTCAGTTTGGAGGTAACGTGCATTGAGTTGATTGCTTTTATCGCAGCTTGGCTGCCTTAGTAAAACTCATGCCTTATCAGCTCTTGAGCGCAATGGTGTATTGTGACGATTTTCGCTTGAAATATTGTCTCGTATATACCTAAAGTTCGATGAGATTTTTATCGGCTTGGTTCCAGAAATGCCGGCTACTGAACCAGTTTTTGATCCATCCGTGTAGACAGCAATTTCCTCGTTCTTGAACATTTTTTAAAGCTTCATCTGGGAATTATGCAATCTGATGGCATTCTTATAACAGGAAGGTTTTACAACTCTGAGTATAGATTGTTGTAGTCTCTTCCATGCATGTTGCTTATGCGTGCTTGTCCCCTAAGCAACCAGCTTGTGACTGACCCGGCTTCACCTTGAATGGATATGTGTATTGGAGGCAGATTGAGCAAGACCTCTAGTGCGGCTGTTGGGGTGTTCATCATGGCCCCGATGGCACTGACATATTTGTCTTTGCAGTGCTGCGAGTCGTCGAACCACTCCTATCTGCTTGGTTTTCGGCCACCATACCATCGACCCGTACATTATCATGAGTCTGATAACTCTAGCATAGGCTTATAGTCAATTTTGGTTGTAGCCCACAATTTTTTCCGCACTTTCTTCTGCACAGATTTAAGGCTACTGTACTTTTTTCTACAACTCTTTGTAGGTGTTGATTCCATGTTAACTTATGGTCGAAGATTAATCCTAAGTATTTTACCTCTTGGACAAATGGAATTAAATAATATACCCACTTAAAGTAAATATAACCAGTACAAAACTGTCCTCGTTTTCGAAAGGAATAACTGAATTTAGTAATTCACTATTCGTTATGTGATCAGCAGCACCACTCTATATCAATTTAAAAACATGCTCAAAAATCATATATAAAAAGTGAACTTTTAACCAATGTTTTTCAATGGGGTGAGTGATATAACTATGATATTTAATGTGATAAAAGTAAATATAAACTCTATTTCAATGCTGATTTTATTTTATTTTGTGTTGTTAACTTGTTACTTGTTTATTATATAGAAATATAAACAAAAATCACACTATTTCATTGTGATACAATTCCAATTACTATTATGCTTAATTATTAGGATGTTCTATTTCTAATTGATGAAGATCCTTGTATCTATCATTTCTAAGAATAAATTAATTCAATATCAATTATAAGTTACCAGAACGCAGCAGGTTCCATTTTTTTTTATCAAACAATTGTGGTAATTGTATAAAATGCTGTGAGATAAAATACTGTTATATTTGTTTAGAAATTTCCGTATTTTATTCATACAATCGTCACCTACGCTAAGCGAGCATTGTTTGGATGAATACGCAAAAAAGCATAGGGAAATGGAGGCAGATTTCCCCCAACAATACATACAGGCGAGAAGAATATGCAAAGTATTTTATATTTCCATAAAATCTGAACTTTTAGAGACAGTGGCAGACAGCTGGTTTCATTTGAAACAAGTTTTCATGGAAACAAAACAAAAACACAGATAACTTGAAGTGTATTCTGGGACATGAAACGAATTAGACGAAGAATAAAATCATCTTAAATACTGAAAGGTTATATTTGAATTTTATTCAAATTGGACCTCTATTGTGACTGGCACGCGATTCGGCTTTTACGCTTTATAATGTTCTATATTTCGAAGTGAATGTTCAACTATGACCTAAATGGAAAGTTTTCTAACTTATGTCGAAATGGCTAAAGGAAACGGTATTCATTGGGATATTGAATTTTTTATTTTGATACAGTACTCTGAGTATTGGCGTCATTATATTTGTATAATTTCATCCGAATAAACCTTATTATTATTATATTATTATTATTATTACAGTGAAAGAAGCACCTCTACTTTCATAGACTATTTTATGATAATCCAAATGACGCATTATATGAATGTGCAGTATGTGGAATAATCAATTATGATTAGGTAATCCCAAAAAACTGAAGCGAGAACTTTTATCGCAGATTTTTTCTACAAGAAACTTCTTAGGCCTTAGAGAACTAGAGTATGTCCAATCCATTGATTACTGATTTGTTTCAGGGTCATTGAAATAGACTCAAGTTTCATCCATAGTGAGAGCATGGATGCGATGCTTCTACTCTTGCAGATCTCAAGATTATTTACCTTTATGCCCCTGTTTTACAGTTTTTGAAGTTAATCCATTTCATTTAAATTGAATATGTAAGTAACTGAGGTACAATAATTACAATGTAGAGTTGTATAATGGCTCAGTAAACATTAATATTTAGTTTGTGCCTAGAGATATTGGTGAATTTTCATGAAAATGTACAGATATTTGCAATTTTTTTCTACCATTTGAAAGTGGTCATCACAGGATAAAACACTATCAATCAATGACCAAGATACTTGGTGCTTGCAACAACTTCTAGTTCATCATCAATTTTCAGATTGATATCTTCAATATTCAAGTTTCTTCATTGCTTCAGTTTTGCTTATATTGGGTTTAATTTTATTGATTTTAAGATATCTATCAATTTGCATCAGAGTTATGTTTATTTTAGTGATATCCTATGAAAAAAAACGAAGTCACTACATGATAGCCTATATTCGCAGTAAATACGTTACTTCATATCATTTGGATATAGAAAAAAGAGTAAGGGGCATATGACACGCCCATGAAGGACCGCATATTCAAGTTCAACTTCACAGGAAGAGCTTTGTTCAACCTCAAAATTTTATTACAATATTCAAGACATTCAGAGGGACGAACATGTACCTTCAATTCAGTACCTTAAACTCGTATAGATCAGGAGCTGGTGACAGGTGACCTTCTCCCATTATACACTGCATGCCTTTTTAAGGCTTGATAATTAACACTGAAATATGAAAAATGGACGGGTTCCTGGCCGCCCCACGTGTGCACTTCTTGAGGAAAAGCGCTTTTCATTTTGTGGAGAATTTTCGTGTTTTTTCGCGATATTTTACTGCCTGCCGTTTTAATATACGGAAGTTCAAACAAATTGAAACACTACTAATTAATGACATGCAATCCGCAGCGGTCGAAAGGGCTCAAAGGGTTACAAGGAACTGAAAAAAATTAAAGGAAACTTCCGTGTTTTCAAATTGCATGCCGATGTAAAGAATTGAAGTTTCAGTAATAAAAACACTCTGGAAAAATTGGCATGCACCTCTCGTCTGACCAACGCTGTAAAAATTTAATACAGGTTTTACTTGATTCCAGACTGCATGCAAGATAATTCATTTGTATAATTAATCAATAGTAGGTAATTTGGCATGCACACCAAAATTTTGGAAAACAAAGTCACATACATTTTCACAGGGTTTTAGGCAACTTTCGTCATGCATGCTTCTATTTTGCGAAACCCTGGTGTGCATACCAAATTACCTACTATTAATTAATTATACAAATGAAGTATCTTTCTAATAGCATGCATGCAGTTTGGAATCACGTGAAACCTGTATTGAATTTTTACAGAGTTTTCCCGCAATTTTTCACCGTTGGTCAGACAAGGGGCGCATGCCAATTTTTCCACAGTGTTTTCGTTACTAAAACTTGAATTATTCACATCGGCACGAAATTTGAAAACACGGAAGTCCCCTTTAATTTTGTTCAGTTTTTCATAACTCTTTGAACCATTTCGGCCGCTGCGAATTGCATGTCATCAATCAGTAGCGTTTCAGTTTGTCTGAACTTCCGTATAATATAACGGCAAGCAGTATAATATCGCGGAAGAACACGAAATTTCTCCACAAAAAGAAAAGCGCTTTTCCTTATGAAGTGAACACGTGCGGCAGCCAGGAACCCGCCTATTTTTCATAATTTAGGGTTGATTATCAAGCCTTAAAAAGGCATGTAGTGTAAAATAGGAGAACGTCACCTGTCACCAGCTCCTAGTCTAGTAGCAATTTCAATTGAGTTTTACGGTCTAGAGTTTCAAAAGATTGCTTCAAGTCAAGAAAAACGGATACTACATTATTGCCAATATTTATGTCTTTCTTAAATTCTATAAGAATTATCTGTATAGCTGCTTCAAGCTGAAATATATTAACCTGGTTTCTGATCTCACCTGTTTCATAAACAGTTGTGATGAGATAAATTTTATTGGTCAAAACATAGTCAATCAATGTTTGACCCGAATAAGTTATTCTTAATTGGAGTAGTTATACGTTGTTTGATATAATACATATTCAAAATCAATTTCGTACTGAAGAATTCATTATTGTTTAAGAATCTATATGAAAATCACCAGTCAAATTACAGTTTTTTTGGTGAGTAAAAATTTCCGAAATGTTCAACCAACAGATTACTGGAAGATGTTGGAGAACGGTCTAGGCACATTGTTCCATAGCTAAAAAATTTTTTTTCAAGTACTCATAGAATTCGTTTTACTACTTCATTTACATTTTTTATTTGACTTGGATCGATTAAAAATAATCTTAAACATATTTTTAAGACGTCAAGAAATTTAGACATGGCAACCTGCCTCCTGTGTCGCCCCTGTGCACAAAGTGCAGATAAAATAAAAAAAAATCGATGTTGTAAACATTTAATTCCTTGTTAATTTTTCAGATGTTCTGGAAGGCTCTAAAAGAAGTAGAACTCAAGAACGCCGTCCATGAACTACCAGATGGCTGGAAGATGTTGGAGAACGGTCTAGGCATATTGTTCCATAGCTAAAAAATTTTTTTTCAAGTACTCATAGAATTCGTTTTACTACTTCATTTACATTTTTTATTTGACTTGGATCGATTAAAAATAATCTTAAACACATTTTTAAGACGTCAAGAAATTTAGACATGGCAACCTTCCTCCTGTGTCGCCCCTGTGCACAAAGTGCAGATAAAATAAAAAAAAATCGATGTTGTAAACATTTAATTCCTTGTTAATTTTTCAGATTTCTGGAAGGCTCTAAAAGAAGTAGAACTCAAGAACGCCGTCCATGAACTACCAGATGGCTTGGACACTAAAATATCCGAAGGTGGCTCTAACTTCAGTGTGGGACAGAGACAGCTCGTTTGTCTCGCTCGTGCCATAATGCGCAACAATAAGATACTAGTTCTAGACGAGGCCACGGCCAACGTAGATCCACAGACAAACGAGCTCATTCAGAGTACTATTAATAGCAAATTTGCTAATTGTACTGTGCTGACCATTGCTCATAGACTTCACACCATTATGGATTCCGATAGGGTGTTGGTGTTGGACGCTGGACAAGCAGTGGAATTTGATCATCCATTGGCAAATGAGTAATGGGGTGTTTCGAAGACTCGTCGAACAGACAGGGGCATCGATGGCACAACGTTTATGCTATCGCAGAAAGAAACTTTCCTAGATCACCTACAACTCCTTAAATCCGAATCCAAGTGGTCGTCTATGAAGCTTGGGTTGGTGCAATTATTAAGTTCTTTCATTCTTCCACAATAATTTTCATTCGTGGCTTCTAACCACAATAATTTCCCGAACGCTGGACTAGTAGCCACGGCCAGACCCACACTAGATTGCACGGTGCTACCGCTCAACGGTTATAGTAGCAGGGAGACGAATGGCAGTCAGTGAATACCATACTTGTTTTATTGTACTAAAATATTTTGTGAACTGAACCATATAATAAAACCTAAAATTATAGTGGATGGTAAGAATTATTCAAAAACATATTCATTATTCCACCCCCTCACAACTTCTATATTTGAAGATTTTCTGTACAGAGCAAGAAATAGTATATTACATTACTAGTGCGGAAAGTGACATTTTCCACACGAGTGGGAAATATTGTGGCACGAGACGTAAGCCGAGTGCGACAATCACACGAGTGTGAAAAATCACTTTGTAATTTCCACTATTTTTCCTACGACTACATAATAATTTTACCAAATAATGCATAAAAATATTCTTCACACATATTTTTCAAAGCCTGCTTCTTATATACAATAAATAACTTACAAGACGATTACAAGATTGCCTGACTAAAGTAGAGATTTGATATATAAAACTATTTAACGAAAATAAACATGAATTTTGAAAATTCCTTGCCATATTCAGATGATTAAGAATGCTTTTAAATCGATATTTGTTCAAGTCAAACTCCAAGAAATATAGATGATATTAACATGTGTCCAAGAAAATGTAATGATTAGTCCGACTGAGAACATTTTAATTTATTTTCAATAATTACTTTCGAATACAAAATATTTGAAGCAATCTATATGAAAAGTGTAATTTTTTCAATATCATAATGAAAAAAAAGTATACGCAGGCGTGGATCGAACCCGCGTACTCTTCGTCAGAAGTCAATACGTCCCACTGCTTTACGAACTGAGCTAACGAAGCGTGCGGTAAGCTACTTTCCGCGCCTGTGTGAAAAATATTTCGCACGCTTTCGATATAAGCCTCTTTCCGTATAACTATTAAGTGCGATATACGTTTCCTTAAGTTTAATAAAAAATATTTGCTTCAGTGATGAATCAACTTTTTTTCTTAATTTCTAGATACTGGGATAATGAAAATCCACACTTGTTTCGAGAGAATCATACGCAATATCCACAAAAAATAAACGTCGGGGCTGGAATTCTGGGAAACGAAATAATTGGACCTATTTTTATTGAAGAAAATTTAACTGGTCAATTGTATATAAACTTTTTGGAAAATGTAATCGATCCACTCATAACACAGTCCTTAGAAAGTCAAGTTGATGAAGAAGACATCCCGCTCTTGGATGAACAAAATTAACATTTTCAACAGGACGACGCACCGCCACACTTCGCATTGCACGTCCGACAGTGGCTCGATCAACGGTATCCTGACAAATGGATTAGCAGAAAAGGCGCTGTGGAATGGCCGGCGAGATCTCCGGATATAACGCCATTGGATTCTTTTCTCTGGGGTTATTTGAAGACAATGGTATACAAAACTCCCCCGCAGGACATTCAGGATCTGAGACACAGGATTACTTACACATGCAGACAAATTAATAACGAAACATTTACAAAAGTCCGACAGGAATTCGAGAATAGATTGTACTTTTGCTTAGCTACCAATCGTGAACATTTTGAACACCTAGTGAAGTAAGGTACATTTATTTAATTGCAATAGCTATTATTTTATCTTTTATTATAATTAATTTTCATTTTGCCCTTTTTACGAGAACGGATGAACCTATTTCAGTTTTCTTAACGGGGTTGCGTGTGAATTTTTAAGATCTTTAAAATTATGTGTTACAAGATAGGGGGTGCCATTTAAAATTATTAAGGGGGTTGATCCTAAAATACCACTGGCACTGGTTTTAAATTTCCCATTAGATATTAAAATTGACGTGTTTTTTGCCTACGGCAAATTTTCCCTGCTAAAAGAAGTTATATTTGTGGGAACTTTTGAAATGAATGCACTGTATACGAGTAACTATTCAGTCATACTGTATGAAAAAGAAAAACTTTGAGTTGAGATTCTTGTTGAAAAACCATTCAGTCCAGAAATGTTTGTTTTGATATTATTATTATTCAGTTTGAGAGCAGATTCTTTTATTTGAACCGTTTGTCTTGAGACCCTGTAAAAAGTGCTACTGTTTCATTCAGATTGATACGCAAGCCAAGTTTCTCTCAATAATCAGCTGTATTTTGAAGATCTACATCAATGTTTTCACTCTAGCCATCTGATTTTGATAGATTATAGGGTGAGTATAATTGTACATCGTCCACATGAAGATGAACTCCACAGAAAGTTAAAGCCTAGGAAAAATGAAATATAAGGATAGTTAATTGTGATAGTCATTGTGATCGCGTAAGAAACTACTCATTAGCCTAAAGGCAGTTTCTTGAAAGCCAACAATTCTAATTTAGTCAAGAACAGTTCAAATTTGACTAGATTGGAAGATTTGTTCTAACCTGAAAGCAATAAAATTGTGAGTGAAGAATTTTCACTTTATGTGAAAATATCATATATGACTGTGAAAGTTCCAAATAATGTCTAATTTGCAGTAACAAAATGTCTTCATATAATTTGGGTATAGTTGGAATATTGCATATCGGGCGTAAATCGTGGAAATTGGTAGGCGTATAGTAACTTTTGGGATCGGAATGACCAGCAGTTTTCCATAACACCGGAAAGGTCCCTGTGCTCAGAGATCCCTTGAATATGTAGGTATATATATCATTCCAAAGCTAATCTTAACAATACCTGATACCTGCATTGCAGCGATTTTTTTGACAATTGAGGAAAATTTGAAGCAGAAATCGGTAGCTATTAATTTTCGGTATCTGGAAAATTTTCATAATATTAACAATTGCAACTTAATAAAAGGCATTTGAGAACCTCAAAATTCACTTCCTTGATGACTCATCTCCTATACTTTTCTCTCACTTCTTTTCTATACAAACATTTCTTGAATGAAATTATGTCCTTCTTGAAGTTGGGAAAGGATTGAAATTATTTATGAGAGTGTTCATCCACAGATCTGACTTGGGTTCCCATTCATCAATTTCCGAATATTGATGAATACATTAGAGAATATTTAATTTCTCTGTTCACGTCCCACTTCTGGTCCTGATTTATATAACCTAATCAACTGAATATGAACACTTTCATGACGTAGGTACACAAATTCAGTCTAGACATGTCAGACATTCGATTAACTTCGTCAATAGTGCCATGAATTGGTTTGTACGGAGTGCGACGGTGTTGAAAATGACGGGAGTCTATTTATGTTGATATTTAGAATATTTCGTTTCATGAGGGAATTAATGATAGAGTATTGAAATGTTACCATTGTTAACTCATCCATGCAGATGACGTGGATTGGGTTTACAATTATTAAGGAACGATAAATGGATTTTTTTTAAATTTTTTTTGGTCAACTAACTGCCAAAATCTTTGTTAGTATAAGAACGTTAGATAATAAAAGTGCTTCATTTCGGATCCCATCAAAACTACTTCAATTCTAATGTTTAATTTTTAGAAATGTCGGCAGATTATATGACGAAAATTAACCAGAAGGACTTTAAAAGAAATTATATCACATTTTGGCGTTAGGAAACCACTTATTTCGAATCTGAAATTGAAAATAATAGCAAAGTAGCTGGACGTATCGAGTGTAATCCTCTATTTTCGAAATCGAGACAAGGCGGTAACAATCAATTATATAACTGAAAATGGATTACGCCTAATATTTTAAAGCAAAATATTTGCGCAATACGTTTATTCAAAACGTTGATAGAAAAACGAGACACTTTTATAACATTGGACAGGGTATTCTTTCACCATAATAACATTGGACAGAGTATTTCTTACACCAAATCCTTTATGGAAGGAGAAACATTCTGAAGGTTGGTATAAGAATGTGCCCATTGGAATTATTGAACTTTCCAAGTTGACTAGATACTCATCTCAACGCAATGGTATAGATGTCAAACATATCAAAATTACCATTCATTCAAATCGAGAGGCACCAGTTAGCAAACTGAGTAAAAGCGGATTTGAAGAACAAGCTCTAGTAAAAATAACAGGACACAGCAATTCATGATCAATAAAACTATACTTACGAATTCACAAAGAGTATCATTCGAACATTATTCAACGCTCCACCTCCGGTGTCGCGTTTTCAATAGTTGACAGTTTTTTTCGTTCAATTGCTAGGCAACAGTTCTCATTGAACAACCCAAATTCACCCGATGAAATACAAACCTCTGGTGCAATTATTAGTGACAAAAATACTAGTAGGAAACGGACTATGCCATCAAATGAAAGGCTGTCCGAAGTTACATTCTATTATGTTTTGATTCGCAATGGTCAATCATCAATTTTTATTAACATTTGAATGCAATAAACGTTTTTAGTTCCAGTGTTTTGCCTATGAAATAAAAACTATTACAGCTATATGGTTGCTTCAATGAGAAAAAATTCATGAGATTGGACCTACGAAGGACCAGATCGGATTATTATTAACGAAGGAAAACTGGAAGATCATAACTCCGCCATGTTTCAAGTATAATTATGTATAATAATTGACAATTCCCATGAAAGTATTGGTTGCCTGTTATCTTTTCTAATTGCTTTCGCCAAATATTCGAAAAACTCCAATTATTAGACGGCTCGACGATGACAATCTTTCAGCGTCACGCCTCTTGGACGAATGTATGGAACTGGATGGAAGGGGGTATATTTACCATTCAATGATTTTTTTCTGTGGTTTCCTTTTCGATACCATCCTTGATAATATTGTTGATTTGGCTTTCAAGAAGATATGACATTTTTTTGGAAACTTATCACAGTCCGAATTCTTATGAAGTCTGAATTTCTCTAAACTCTACAGAGAGGGCTATTTATAACGAAATAGCGGCTCTGTAGGTCGGCAGAACCAAATTAAATAAAAATGCTCGGATACGTGAACAACAATTTCGAGGGAACATCGTTCGCGATGAAATTCACCCGAAAAACATTCCATTCTTCGGAGCTGGGATCGCTACCCCTAAATTTCTTATTGGCAATACAGTTAGTGATACTTCATTTGAAAGGTATTTTCTTTTCTTATATCAAACAACAAAAATTTTGTTTTCGAAATTGTAACTTGAAGTTGGGAAATCACTTTTTATTCACTCAATCACGAAAATAAACAATATCTGATGAAGCAACTGTCGCAATAATTATTATTACCAATGAACTAAGTGTCCAAACTGTCTTCTACCCATTTTCATACGATAGTACAAGTTCTATTCAAATTGAGAACCCACATTTCGTAGCATTTCCGGCGTTATTCTACGGCATTCTTCAATAATTCTACGTCGTTAATCTTCCATAGATTCTCGTTCGGTTGCATAGATTTTGTTTTTCAAGTGACCCCACAGAAAAAAGTCGAGTGGGGCTGAATCTGGAGATGTGGCTGGAGAATTTCCAGGA
The DNA here is from genome assembly GCA_958502065.1 of Chrysolina americana. Lineage (NCBI taxonomy): Eukaryota > Metazoa > Arthropoda > Insecta > Coleoptera > Chrysomelidae > Chrysolina > Chrysolina americana. Next base: position 10,575,789 of record OY293411.1, on the reverse strand, counting down.
AATATTTTATTAAAAAACGCCCTAACAGGTTGTGCATAATGTGAAGGTACCCCGTCTAGTTGAATTATCGAGTGGTCTTCATGGTAACGATCGTCATTTTCAATTATATCTACTAATTGTGGATAAACAAATTCATCCAATAATTCCAAATAAGTTTCTCCTGCCAGGTTACCGTCGAAAAATACTGATCCAATCGAACGGTCCCCAAAAGTACCGGCCCAGGAGTTTTTAGGGAGTTTGCGTATGGACTGCGTGGGAAACATATGAAATAACATCTGACAATTATAGCAAATCACAGTCAAATTCTAAAAGAATGTAGACTCATCAGAAAAGCAGATGTTGAAAAGGAAACTCTCATCATCATCTATTCCTGTCGCCTATTAAAATCATCTTCATACAATTGGTATAGCCGCCGATCAAATAACACAATCTAGATGAGTAACTCGCCGCTCACGTCCCAAACTTTGTAAGGGACATCTTCCCTCACCGGCAGTGTCGTGCGTTGTTTGAGGTTCAATAAAACAAAAATAATGAAAACCCAATATGGAATGAAAACCCAATATGGAATGAAAACCTGAAATTATGATGAAAAAATCTCCACAGGATTTTGAGAACAGCCGATGCTCTAATTGAATTGTTTTTTCATAATTCATACATTTTACTCTTTTCCAATACGGTTTTCTTTCTCGATAGTTACGACACTGGTAGCTTACCTATAAAATTACATTTTTGATTTCCAGCTTCGAATAGTCTTGTACACATTTCACAATGCTTCACCATTACTTGATAATAAAAACTAACGATAGTTTAACACAAATAAACTCAGAATTTGCCCTTCATTCACGAAAAAACACTCCAATAAGCCAAAAACGAAAACAAATAGGAAGGTTTTGTTGTTGTTCTGTCAAATATTTAAATGCAGCGTTGCCGTTCTGACCAGACTATATCGACAATGAAGAATCTCCGTGTGGCGATGGAAATACTATCGTTTTTACATGCTCCCAACAAGCTGCAATGAACGTTTCAATTGCCTTCTCATTGTTATATACTTCATCCAAGACAGTATTTTTGAGTTTTCGTTGCCATGAATACACCCTACAAAAAATCAAAATCTAGCTAACGTGCTTATGGTAGTCTTAAAAAATTGCGACACGGCAACAATGTCATGATTTGAGGGATAACATTATGAAAAGATGTTACTTACCTTCAGTACTATTTGAGTATCACTTGTCTAGTTTAGGTTACTCGATCGAAGGGTATAGCAAATGATTTTGAAGGGGTGGAATTCATGATGTTTTAGGATTCGGCGGATACTGGTTCTACTGATATTGATAACAATACCCAATTTCTTTGTGCTCAATGTTGGGTCTGCATGAACTTGTCCTGAAACTGCAACTTCAACAGGTTCATTTCATAACGGAAATTCACGTTCTGGGTCTCTTTTTGGGTGCTAGGGTGCACCTCAAATGGAACATGCTTGAATCGGGGTCCAAAGTTATTTATTGAATGGCCTTGAGTTCACTCAAATCCGCCATAGATATCCATATTTTCAAACATTTGCAGCCTAAGGCGGAAATATGACGGTTTATCAATAAAACATTTCTCCTGAATAGGCGCTGAGTTTGTGCCGTGTGAATAACTTCAGTATGTTTCCGTTCGAATTATACACCAACGTTTGAGGGGTTTCATACTCGAGCAGAGATGCACATGCCGTTGCCGAGTTTGAAATCTTCGTAATTCATCAACGCATATCACAAGTTTGGAATTTCTAAAGTATTTCCAACGTCGAAGCCAGTTCAGGTATCAAAGCTATATCTTAACGGAAGTTGCGGAATGGAGTTTTGTCGACAAGTTGGATTTCGGAAATATACAGTTTCCTGGAATTCTGGGTTCAACTTCCGAAAAGTAGTGAATCGAATAACAAGTAGGAATTATTTTTCATCGGATTTTCTTCGGATTGATTTCATAAACAACTCTAGGATATTCAATTTGGAGTCACTATTGGAGCTTTTATTGATAGTAAACTGGCCTAATATTAGGTAGATAGAAGGATAAACTTTATCGTCCATGAATATTCTCATTGACAAAGATAATAATAATAAGTCTCCCTCGTCGGGGCGTGGTGCAAGTGGTATGGCGTCTGAGTTTGGGCCTAAAGATCCCGAGTTCAAGCCGCGGTCGGAGCTATTAAATTGTTAAAATCTCGTGGACTGACTGTGGTGAGTCCTGCACCATTCACTGTTGCGTTCAAATTAACAGTACTGCTCCTAAGGTGGCGTATAGAGTTAATAATAACACAGCCTACCCAGAACACATAGTGTCTAATGATTTTAGCAATCAATGCCACTATAGACACACAGAAAAAAAAATAATACTCCCAATACTCCCTATAAACACTCATAGAGTGTACCCAAAAGGATAACCTGGCCGGGTAGCGGACAGCTATTATTATTTCCCGTGACGCTTCTGGGCGACTTATTGATGTTTTTGGTAGTGTATTCACTTTTCAGCTATAGGAAAACCCGGAAAATCTAGAGCACCACCCCAGGTGGTCAGTGCGCACTTCAAGCTATCTCCAGACGTCGGTATTGGCATCTGGACAACCCATGTTACACATGATCTACAACTGGGCATGTAGCCACTTAAAGAGACCCATGTATTTGAGAAAAATAATTCTCGCGTACCGGAGCCTCGAACATCTGTCTGATGCGAACCAGAAGTTCCACTGCTTAGCTTCAGTCACTAAAACCCCTTTCTTACTTTTGGGGCTAATGCTCACGACAGCTTTTTTGTTGTTTTGTCTGGAAGCAATAAATAGGTTGGGGTAAGATGTCGACAGTCAAATTTTCATTGATCTGATGCTTTTGAAATTGGGAAATATGAGGTGAAATGAATGATACCTTTCCAAAAAAGGTACAAAATAATCAATGAAATTTGTGGTAAAGTTAACAAAATCTTTGGTAGCGGTAGTTGACGTGTAGTAAATCAAAAGAAGTCAAAATAAACTTAGCTGACAGGGTTACAGCAGTTATTCGATATTCTTGTCTCCTCTCATAGATCTATGATTGGCACACACGAATTTAGGTATTAATATCACAAAAAAAATTACAAAGTGAATACTACTCTTTCTCAACGACACCGACTTGATCAAGGGCTTACTACACTCGGTCTGGGGTTGTTTTTACCGAACCAGAGAAGCTTGTACTTGCATTTGTGAAAAAAAATAATGTTGGATAAATCTGACCTGTGAGTTCTGGATGTGTCCACACCGCCAATATTTTCTAACAGATTCCTAATATCTTTCCGTCAATTGTCCCTTAAATTTTCTTCAAATTAAGCAATTTTACTTTCCCTTATATTTCCATGGATATTAACCAGATTATTATTATTATTGAATAATTTTCCAACTACCAAATGTGCACACAACGAAAAATATGAAAGTTATTTCTGGTTGAAAAATTTGTTATCAATAAAATAGTCAACATAAATCTTGGAAGATAAATAATAATAACAATACTTAAAACAATAGTAATAATCTCCGTTGAGAATGAGAACTGCCGAATCTATTGGAACTACTCCTTCCCCACCCTCAGGCAAATACATGCCAATCAGCCCTATGCTGTATCACTTCCGTTAAAAATAACGTCACCGTTATTCGACATTTCCGTTATTTTGCCATGACTGGTAATTGCAAAATAACGGAAATGGCGAATAACAGTGACGTTATTTTTAACGGAAGTGATACAGTCTAGGGCTGATTAAGCCTGATGTAGTCCTCCTCGACCATTAGAGTAGGACCATTTTTGCCATTAAGTTTTCAGCTCCTGGCGAAATGAACATCGTCCGAAAAGAGGAGGAAGAACGGACTAAATATTGAGATCTATTCTTTGAACTCCGCAGGCATTACCCAAACCATTCTGTCAAGATGGTGGTTCTGATAATAGAGGTGGAATGATGGACACACTGCTCTCAAACCTGAAAATCATACCAGCTTGCCATGATGCGGCAGAAAACTTAGCCGGAAGAATGCAGAAGGCCGTAATTCTTGGTTCACCCATTTACTCAGGGCACATGATTCTCGGACCCAGTAATCACTCATCCTATAGACGTAGGGAGTGTTTGCTGGGGTTAATTATACACCAGCGCGCCCTCCGGTAGTATCGGAGCTCCGGAGACAGGGCCCGACAGGGATATTCCTTAGGAAAAAAAAAACTCGCATAATATTGCAATAATCTTGCATACATTTGCTGTCAGCCTGTCCAGCTTATGCGTTCTCAGCCTATATCCACAGGCATAACGTGGCCCTACGAGTGTTGTACGGTATAGACGAGACAACGGTGTTTCCTTATGCTCCGGGGAATATTGAGTCCGTTGGAGAATGAGAAGTCCCAAATCTATTGGAACTACTCATTCCCCATTCTCAGGCAAATACAAGCCAATAAGCCTGATGTAGTCCTCCTCGGCCATAAAAGTAGGACGATTTTCGTCATTGAGTTTTCAGCTCCTGGCGAAACGTTCATCGTCCGAAAAGAGGAGGAAAATCGAACTGAATATCGAGATCTACTCTTTGAACTCCGCAGGCTTTACCCATACCTTTATGTCAAGATGGTGGTTCTGAATAGGGTTCATTGGTTGAATGATGGACACACTGCTCTCAAACTTGAAAATCATACCGGCTTGCCACGATTCGACAGAAAAATTTACAGGACAGAAGGATGCAGAAGGCCGTAATTCTTGGTTCACTCCGCCTTCTTAGGGCACACGACTCTTGGACCCAGTATTTACTCACTCAACGGACGAGGGGAGAGTTTGTTTTTGAATTTGATAGACTGGAAACAGTTATATAGTGCAGAAGTTGTCACTCATGCGGCAGCTTTGCTTGAATATATGAGGGCATTCGTAAATTATTGGTAGTGCAAGATAGGGTAGAAAGAAGTTTCCTGTGAGTATGGGAGTTGTCAGAGTTAACTATTTTATGAGAACTAAATGAACGTGGAACATTATGTTCGTTGCGGATTTATAATGTTCACATGAACTTTTCTTCATGGAAGGCCACCAAGTTACACCCTCTATAAACTGACGGATAACTGAATTCACTCATTTGGATACTCAAGAGGCTTCGCATCGGAATTGCTACATCACGGAGAAACACGTTTCCACACGTTAGATAGTGCTCGAACCTTTCAAGAATACTTAAGGAGTCAACTTCACTACAGCTGAATTCCACAGAGAGAAAGTTCATTCCTCTATAAAACTTATACTTGCAAATGTAATCAAATTTTGGCATTCACGTTCAACTATTTATATAGGCCCAATTAAATACGTAGCTTTGCGGGGTCCAAATTAGTTTTGCCTTTGGAAATGTAAATGACGATACTGGAGTTGCTTTTAATTAGCCGACAGAGTGTAATGAATTTCGATGTGTTAACAGCAGTTTCTTTTTCTATTTCACTATGTCGGGAACAATATCGTGCGCTCATACTGAACGTTTTGTGTTCATATATATTATAATGGAGTCTTCAGACAGCTGTGTGGCCAGATTCATGATGCAACAAAAATGGCATAGTTGATTTTGAACTATATTGCTTCAGGAGCCTGTAGTCTAGGCTCACATAATTATTCTATATCGTTCGAGTTTGGTATAAACTCACTCACTAATACGATGGATAGCTTTGTAAGAGTGTTTGAATTATAATAAATTACAACTCGTACTTTTATTATGGTCCAAGGATGAGGATATATTTTCAAGATAATCTGATAACCTCAAGCTTAAGACCAGGTGAGTTGGTAGATCACCAAAGCTACAAAACTCCGGATCAAGGTATATAGTAGATCATAAAAGATCCTGGAGAGTGGAAGGAATACTCCACACCCACATGCAGTTCCATAATATTTTCAGTTTCATATTCTTTTTCGTGAATTTCCAGCACATTGAATATAACATGACTAATTTCAACTTCTATACATCCAATCTTTTGTTAAATATTGGCGTACTCATTATGAAGAGTTATGAAGAGAAGAATTATTCTTTCAAAATACCAATTGTTCTCAAAAGCCACCCCTTTAATATATTTTGTGTGTTGGTTCATGTCTTTGGTCGTGCTGCTTGATTTTTTGACCAGGTGGCTTTGCTTGTTGTTGCCACAATGTCATCCTGGCAAAAAAAATATCGGTGGTCTGTCAAGGATCCATCAATTCAGTGCAGGCCTCCCAGGTTAATTCTGTTTAAACTATTTCTGAACCTCCTTCATAGCTTAGACGGAGATTAATCATGAACTCTGCAAATCCTCCTCATTTCCTTCTGCATACCATCATCCGTCCATCTAGAGTATATAAACTTTCACAAAACGCAAAAGAAATTTCACTCAACATCTATAAAAAAATATGGATAGAGGGCTGTTTTCCAGATACATGAAGAAAGGCTATGCTGATACCAATTATGAAAAAAGTATTTAATGTATCTACTGAAGTATCTAGTACTATACGGAAAAAACTGCATCTTTTCATTTCAGCATCTGAACAGAATGAATTCCGAGAAACTGAATCTACATTAAATAACCTGGCCGAACTTAGGTTGACAAAGTCTTTGCAAACGAGAAATTTCGCAAAGCAATATTGTTGATATGAAGAATGCTTAGGTATGTATATATCTGTATTGCAAATAATACAAATTCCTCCTTTTTGTGATATCCTACAAACAAACGCAGATTCGACCATTTAAATCTACACCTATGTACCCTCTTATCCGTATAGCATTTTTTCTATATAACCTTCTTTTAGCAAACTCAAAATAATGACTTAGTTATCAACTCAAATAAACCCTATAGGAAAAACGTCCACCTAACCAATTCAAATGGAATATCTCTTCTATGGGAGACAACACCCTTGTTCTTTGCCAGAATAATTCACCCCCACACATTTCCACTTTACATTTTGTAAAAGATAAGCACTAATAATATCATAGAAACCACAGCATTTAATATACCTCCAGTCCACTCTTAGAATTTTTGACGTCTTGTCTGCTCTATTATAAATTTCTACTCACTTCCAGATGGATAATCGCAGCTGGATCTATTATAATCTTAATAAGTATATTTCACTATCAAATTTCTCAATAATAAACTCAAATTTTCACAGCAAGAACAAAAACCTTTGCATGACAGTACGGTTTGACATGTCTATAATAAGTCGGAAACCGGCATTCTAAACTACGCTCGCAGCTCATGATCTGAACTGACAACATACTGAGAAAACTGCTCCAAAATTATGTCCATTGTTGGCTTAGATATAATGGTTCGATGATTCTGGACTATGTTCAAAACTTGGTAACTGGAGCAAATCCTCTCAGAAATATCAGTGGACCTTCCTCTGACTATTTTTCCCCATAATTACCAAGATTTTCGGAGGAAAATCCGCAAATTTCCGAAACAAGTTTTTCAACCTTCTTAGGTCACAAAAAAGAGAAAAAAAAGAGGATACCCTTTTTTCTACCTTGAAAATTTCTCTCACCTCCAGTTATTTTTGGGGGGTTTCCTTTAATTCTGGGTTGATTGTACTGGCTGTCCAAACAGAGAAGACAAAGTAGTTCAATTGTCCTCTGAGCTGTCAGACAATTGTGAGGTTACGTCACTCTATTATCGGCGAATGAATTGGCTATTAATGAAAACAATAATAACATCAAAATGATAAAACAAAAATAAATAAATAAAAGTGTAAATCAGCTCTCTTCATAGAAGAGAACATATGCCCCTTCGCCCAGAAGTGTTTATGGTATGGTAGTTGGTGACACCAGAGAGTCGTTGTACTCTTATGGATGTCTGCAGCAAGCCGTGTATGTTGTTCTGCTATGATTAGATGAAGCATATAGATTTTAGCGACAAGGTGCTGCGTTTTCCGTTGCGTAGTTGCTCATATCCAATACTAAATGTATACTAACAAACCTTTTTGTCTGAGAGAAATGTATCAAATGAATCACCATAGTTACCCCCTCTTCAAGGGAAGCAGATTCGGTAAATTCTAAGTCATGCAATATTTCCAATACCTAGATATCTTCTATTTCAGAATTCTCCACGTTGGATTATGGAACAAGCTCTGGAAAATTGTTATATTTCAATCTGATACCTGGAAATTATTCAGTGAACTGAATAGTGGAGTTGATTATTATATTTTCTGGAACAGATATCTTTTCTAAATTCTGGAAAACTCAAGTAAGCCGTAACATGTTTGTTATTGTTCGACAATTTATCTACGATATGTTTTCTGAAAGGAAAAGTACTAGTATCTAATCCAGTGGCATCCTTTTTCAACTGTCGATACAAAAATGCCCACTCTAGATTTTCCAATTCTCAACATCGCATACATTGCATCCTGTAGCCGTTCGAACTGACATTTTCCGGTTACCGGAGCAACTGTGATGGATTGCTCGGAATTAACGTTTGCATGTAGAGGGATATACAAAGTAAGCCGGAAGTAAAGGGAACCCGACAGTTGGAATAGACAGTAAGCAGATGGATCTCTGTAGAGGTTGTGCCGGAACAAACTCTCTTAGATAATAGGTAATTGATATGCAGGATATGTACATACGACTTCTGGGAGGAATTCAATGTCTGTGCAATTATTGTATTTCGGAAGCGATTGGACGTGTAATGGATACTAATGGTTATGTACTGTTTCGGACAATCGTGTATCTCGTCCGTACCTGCTATGCAGCGTATCTCTGATTTCAGAAAGTCTACATCATATCTGAACATTATACAGGATTATTCACGTAGCATTATGGCTGGAGCATTTGATTTTGGAAAGTTTCTTTCCTCAGAATGTATAAACACAAAAAAATGCATTGAAGTTGTTAGTTTTTGAATGGTATACTCAATGAAAATGTAGTAATAGTTTTAATGCTTGAATTCTCAACTGGTATTTTTTTGTTTACAATCAAAATAATGATAGAGGCTAGTATCGGAACGACTCTTATAAAACACCTAAAAAATATTTATTAATAATAATAAATCATCTTTTTTGGTGGTGGTTCAAAGAAGGCGTAGTTTAGCCAAAGGCTACTCTTACACTTAACCTGAGATGTACAAATAAATACTCTCATAAGTATAAAGATACATGGCAAGAAAGATAAGATATATAACGTCAATAATTCGTGATCCTGTAATATATAGTTTGTAATGTTATATAACAAAGTAAAAAATATGCACTGAATTGAAATTCAAGAAAATGCATTAGATTTCATGTTAGTATTCAGGAAATGTTTTTCAGAATGATTTTCATTCCAGTTTTCGAAAATTGCATGTAATTGAATAACAGTGAGTTGAAAAAATTTGGTGGAGATATATGTGAACCACCTCTGAAATAATGACGTATTATGACGAAGAACATGTAGTTTGATTTTTGACCTCACGTCCAGAGAATGTAACATGGACCTCGCCATTCATTTATTATGGAGTGATGGAGGAATTATGGATCTTAGAATTTTTTATACAAAGTTGCATAAATCATAATTAGTACGATTACTCTCAATGATTTTGTTAGAAATATGATCGTATTATTTTAGAGAATAGATAATTCTAGAAGGGAAGTTCTGTACCTTCTGTTTCCGATTTTGATAAAATTTACTCAAAAGATTACTATAAACAATATCACCATAGTTGAACCGCGATACGACCAACGACTCTGTGAGATGTTTTCTCTCTCTCTCTCATAACTCAACAGAATGAATACGTCTGTTTCAAGAATTTTCAGCAAAAGCATTTACTCAAAATTTACTCGCTAGCGAAACTTAGTCTACTATGTATATATGTGAAATATAATGATTTTATGGTTTCTTGCTCGTTCCTGCTGCATTTGTCCACGATATATTTATAATGTAAATTGAAACTTAATTTATTATCGAATATAACTCCCAAATCCTTTATGTAGTTGAATTTGATAACTGATCCCAAACAAATAATGAATTTTGGTGGAAGAGATTGAAGTTAAGGAACAATCTGTTCGAGTTGCAGTATTCAGAAAATTTGAGAAGGTCAGCTTGTACGATTAAACATTCTGCGTTCGACCGTATTTTTGAGAATATTTTTAAGTTATCAGCATACAAAAGTATATTAGAAAATTTGAAACATATTTCAACGTCATCTATAAAAATTAAAAATATAAATATTATTGCATATGCTTGAATGTTGGATTATTGTATAGAGTCAAAGTATCACTGGCATAAATTATGAAGAGAAACTGTCCCAAAATTGACCCTTGAGGCACACCAGAAGTAACATTTCGTGTTGACTACATTTCATTATTATAGCATACTGTTTGGCAGCGATTCGTGATATATGAAAGAAAGAGAAAAACAGACGTATCTGAAAATCCATAATATTTCAACTTGATACGTAATGAAGTATGATTAATAGTGTCTAGTGTCTACAATAGTTAATCATATTATATATATCATATTAAGAACCAGTTGCATTGGATTTGATAGAAGATAGGACTTGGTTTTTCAATTTTGGGTATCTATTATCGTCGTAGAATTTCAAAAGGCCGTTATCAATAATATCATCAATAAAGACAGGAGTGAAATAATTATTGATTGCTTCAGAATTTTGCCAAGAATTTGATAAATCTTTTATTTTCTTATTATTGATATCCTTTAATTTTCTCCATAATTTTTTAGTCTTTAGTTTTGAAACAATCATATAATAAGCCTTATTTTGACTCATGCAAGGTGTGTACAAATTAAGAGAATATAATTACAATTTTCCAACGGAAATAATAATGATTATTTATCAAGTCGTCTATGGCTTTTGACGAAGTATTGTCGTTTACTTATGGTTTTCAGTCATCGTCAGTTCTAGTTTGTGATCTTGTTATCTAAAATGTTAATTTATCCAAAAGATGAAAGAAACGTCATGATTTTTTCACTTTTTCACAATTTTTTCAAAACTGTTTTTGGCCATTAGGAATTCACGCTGAACAACTACCCAACATGAATCATCCAAATAAAGCAGCATTCTGAAGATAATTGACTCTTTTCAGACAAACTGAATGTGTTCAGTATGAAAGACTCATTGAAAATAAATCTGCGACAAAAATGACTACACTGAATGTGCGATGATTGCATCTGAATTAGAAAATCCCCATGGAAGTCAAAACAATACTGCATTATTCAGGCAAATGCATCAATGATTTTCGAAAACTATGTTTAGCATCGTCATAAAACTCAGATCGGAATAATGAGTCGATATTCAATACGTCCTCATTTTCTTGAAGAACATTTGAATGAAATGTTGTTTTGAGAATTTTTAACAAACTATCTTCCAGTCCTATTGCAAAACATCCCCATTGAACGTTTGGCTTCAAATGGACATTATTTTGCACATTTCTATTCAATTTTTGTTTTGTTGAAATTGAAAATTCATATTTTCCACTATATGTATGAAGACCCCATATTATAACAATGTATTTATGAACATAAATTGAGGAAAAAGTTTTTAGTAAAATAATTTTTCACCTAATGAGTGCAATATTACAAAGTTTTCAAAATTACCCAAAAACGTTCAGTTTTTCGACATTGTGCTCGTTTAAGATGAATCTTCTACTCATCCGACATCAAAGATAAATAGACTCGCAATATATCAAATTCTAGCTCTGATGAGTATTTATTCAACACGACAGACTTTCCATTCGAACATTGCGCATCAAATCGGCACCTTACATACCGAGATCAAAGCGAAATTCGCCTTTTAATAATCCCTCGAACCGCGTTTTCAATCTAGTCACAAGCCAGGTTGTTCAACAATCCCCCCAGGCGACTATTGTGTTCGGGAACGGGGAAATACCTAACCTCAAAACTATATTTCATTCCCTTTGATAGTGTGCTGGAAGCGCAATCGTGAGTCACATCACGCACAAACCAAAATCCACTCTCTATCAGCCTTGCTCTCGAATTGTCAAATGTCACCGTGTTCAAGAAGTATTTTTATTGGGTTTTCTGATATATACACCCCGATATTTCATTCTGCCTGTGTAAAATCGACGTCATTTGGGTAGATTTTGTTTGCGTGAAATCACATGTTTTGATTCATTTCGATCCTTTCTGGGGAAAAAGCTTATACGAGATGGGTCACACTTTGTGGAATGTTGGAGTTGAAATAGCTGCTGAGTGAAATTGAATGGAAATATAGGTCATAGTCACTTCAAGCAACCACGATGCATCACCTAATTTTCTCGGAAGACATACATTTGTTTTTGGGGCCTTCTTTTATTGGTTCATTCTAGGTGCTGCAATGTGTACATCTTCATGAGCTCTTATGAGAATGCTTTTCATATCTGGAATAATCAGTGCTCTATTTATCTGGTACTATTTCGGTACATATAGGTACGTCTCGCGAATAGGACCGTTATGGAAGCTGTAAGCCCTATTATTGCTTGGAACGTATTCAAGAAGAGAATCAGGAAAAATTACCAGTTTAATGCAATCAGGAATTGAAATTGGTATAATATGACCTCAATCAGATTACCCGGTAAACCCGCACTAGGTTTGACTTTTACCATGATCCTTTGATGTCATTATGCATTCATTCAGTTTTTTTATTGCTGCTACGTGCATTTTCTTTCAAAGAAAAAAATACATCAAAATATTCATATTCGCGTAGCAATTTTTGGAATCACGTCGACTGTGACTTGTGTATATGATATTGAACAGGTTTAAATAAAAAAAAATTATGAGACATGAGTTATAAAGGCTGAAACACAATGGAAGTTTTATGTTTTTAGTTTTAATTTTCATAATTTTGGATAATTTTTAACGCAAAACCATCAATGCCATTATTATTCTGATTACGCCTCATAAACAATCCGGTTGGTAGAATTCAAGCTTCATTTTTCAATACTGTTTTGCATCTTGTTTTATTTTGAAAATTGATATCCAAAATCCCAAAACTTGAAACTTATTACATGAAACATCCATTGTGTTTACGGCTTAACAGAGGAATTTCGTATCACATAAAATTTAATTCATTTTTGAATAAGTGCCCTTATTGACATTTTTATTATATCAGAATAAACACCATTGTCTTCAGAAAGCCAAGAGTGCTTCAGGGTTCAATATACCTGATAATCAGATATTGAGGAAAATATGTGAGTTTTCCACTATGGCAGCCATACAGTACCAAAATATTGGGTGTCACTATCTTCTTGATTCACAATGTATTTATGGCCTATGGCCAAGATGTGGAACTCAAATCATCTGAAAAGTATCTAGGAGTCTTTTTGGAGTGAAATATTCATATTATCGAAAATCTAGAAGAGAATATAAGAATAATCTTCTATAAATTAAAATCAACAAAAATCAATTCTCGAAATAATTTCAATCAGAAAAAGAATTTTCTCAAACTATCACTTAAAAAAACCGTTTGGAGGGTATCACCGATACTACTTTGTGGAATAAAACAAATTGTGATTGCTCGATAATTGACGCGGGGGGGCACATCAACTTAAAAATTCAAAATGACATGGGGGGTCAAATGTCACATCGTTGAAATGAACTCAATTCTCTTCTCAACCATCTAAATTTTTTGACACCCCATGATTTTTTAAATTTTCAAGTTGATGTGACCCGCGCCATCTATGAAGCAATTACAATGTGTTTTATTTCAAAACCCAGTATCGGTTATACACTCCAAACGTTTTTTCAAAAGTTTGAACATCAAACTGTTTGAGGTCAAATTTTTAGATCCATAACAGTTGTTATTAAAAAATATTGAAAAGAAGAAGTAAATCGATAAGAAGTTAACATTTTCCCATTACTTACATATGGAATCGAAAAAAATGGAAAATTCACAGGAAATTGGATATTTTCCAAACACTCTTCAGTCATTAGTGTTATAAGTGTTATTTTGGGACCTGTCATACGCATTTAACTTAGTGAACCATCAGCTTTTATTAGAAAAACTTAAGCGTATTAGGAACTAGAAGCATACCTGAGAGATGAAAAATGTCCACTCAGAATATCAAAAAGAAAATATAAATTTAGAATCCAACCAAAAAAATTGTATAGCTGGTGTTTCACAAGGTTCTATACTTACTACTTTATTAATTATTACATTCCTTGACGATCTTCCTGCATCCTGAAACATGATAGGTCTGGCAGTTATATAACCTGACAACACTTATTTCACTCATAAACACTCGTTGAGTGTACCCAAAAGCATAGCCTGTGCGAGTAGAGGACGGCTATTATTATTATTTCACTTCTGAAAATAAATATCATATATTCATTCTACAAATTCCACACAGGAAATATGTAAGAAAAAAAATCGGTTCCAAAATAATTTTTTGTATATCTGTTGAAAAATTTGACATTTTTGCATTTCCATTGATGAGTAAACATTTTCTTTTTTTCACCGCGAAAAATAGTTTCATTCGCACAAATGATTTTCAAAAAACATTTTATTTAAAGATTTATTTTCAATAGAGTTTATCAGTTATTGATTATTCATAACTGAATATTTTACGAGGGTTTTTCAAGTTTTGATAACGGAGACGAATGTAGTCTCCGAAACTTCAACGTCGTTTGGAACAAGAAGTAATATTTAGTAAAATTTAATTCTTTTTTCAGACAAGGAAACACATCGGGACAAAGAAAACATGTCAAGATGTAAGTATTTATTTATAACATATTTTAGAAGATATAAATTTACAGTTGTAGAAAAAATTCTGTCACGTTTTCGTTTTGCACATTCGAAATTAATTTTGGCCTCGACATGCAATTTTGGCCAAAAATGAACACTATCGTATGCCATTAGGAAACAATCAATTTATAAACTCCAGCATAGCGATAGTCGGTTCGAGTCCGATGTAGGTACAAGAGATTTTTTCTCAAATACTCTATATCGGATCGATAGGCGACCGCATGCCTTGTTGAAAAGCAAGTGTATTGTGAGTTGTCTAGATGCCAATCTCGTCTAGTGCTAGCTTGGAGTACACACCGACCACCCGAGGTGGTGATGTAGGTTTTCCGGGTTTTCCTACTGCTGAAAAGTGAATACATTACCTAAAACATCAGTAAGTCGCAACGTCCGTGGGGTGAGTGATTACTGGATCCGAGAATAATGTGCCCTGAGTAAACGGAGTGAACCAAGAATAACGGCCTTTTGCATTCTTCCGGCTAAATTTTCTGCCGCATCAACGGCATGCCGGTATGATTTTCAGATTTGAGAGCAGCGTGTCTATCATTCCACCAAGGACCCCTATTATCAGAACCACCATCTTGACAGAATGGTTTGGATGAAGCCTGCGGAGTCCATAAAGGGAATCTCGATATTCAGTCCGTTTTTCCTCCTCTTTTCGGACGATGTTCGTTTCGCCAGGAGCTGAAAACTCAATGACGAAAATCGTCCTATTTTGATGGTCGAGGAGGACTACAACAGGCTTATTGGCTTGTATTTGCCTGAGGGAGGGACATGAGTAGTTCCAATAGATTCGGCACTTCATATTCTCCAATATCCCCCGGAGCATAAGGCAACACCGGTGTCTCGTCTACACCGTACGAGTGTCGTAGATAGTACTACAACACTCGTAGGACCGCGTTATGCCTGTGGATATAGGCTGAGACCGCATAAGCTGGACAAGCTGACAGCAAATGCATTATGGTCTCAGCTGCCCCACGACACGGTCTGCATCTAGTGTCAGAGACCTCTATACCCATCACGCGACTACGGTAGACGAGTGTGTTGAAGACACCATCCTGGCAGGCCATTATGAATCCCTTGGTTTCTGACTTCAGCCAACTTGCCCTGAGGAAAGCGAATGTCAGGTTTCTGGATAAGCCAAGGTCTTCAATGTTCTTGAAGAAGACCCCATGCATTAGCTTATCTTTATGTAGCTGTAGGAGCCTGTCACACTCCGCAGCTTTGACGTGGGCTTTTTGCTGAACGGGATCCAACTCGGTGACACCGTGACGAATAAAAAGAGTTGTGCTCTACCCTCGCAGGCGTTTTCTATGAGTACACTCTTCGAGTGTTCATGAGGGAGTATTAATATTATTGTTTGTGAGCACTGGATATTTCTTGATCATTAGCTTGTTCGTCATGTTTCCACCATCAGGTGGAGAATTTTTACCCACTGTAGTAATTAGGACTTTGGTACTTCCAAATGTTACATCTGGAATACGCCCCCTCAACTCTATTCCAGCACAAAATGATAATTAACAACAGTTCTGGAAGAAAATATCCGAATTTGCATGATATCACAATTAACTTTACAAGACGCTTACAAAAAGACAAGGCAACGCCAAATAATATGAGCCAAATTATCATCTTCTGAAACAATAAACATTCACGCCTTCTCACTTGATATTCCTCCGAACTTGGAATGAATGAAAAGTTAAGTTTAATGCACCATTTGCATATTATACGAGAGGCTGATGAATAATAAGTAGCCATTCGCAATTGAGGTGTTGCGATGAAGAGAATTTGGGGATTATGACCTGTGCGAACTACTACAAAGTTATTAACATTGTATCCTAAGTGGATAGTCACTCGTGTGGATTGGGTCTATTGTGCAAACATTGTTGTAAAATATATGCCGAGCCAAGGCTGGTTGTAGTTGACTAGAATAAATTGGGAGAGAAAGAAAAACGTTGGTGTTTCACGTAAAATCAAGACGCTGCATGTTCGATGTGAAAACAGAAATCATACTAAAGCCGATAGGCGGTAAGAATATTGAAGTATAAAATTATACTAACGAATTGATAGATACAAATGTAGAATCCATCTAGCATTGCGATATCAGAGGCACTGATCCTAGATGAATCAAATAATTAAATTGATGCAGGTGCCATGTCACATTAAAAAAAAAATATTTTATAATCTCTGGTAAAGATTCAAACCCCCAATAAATAGACATTCATGAATTTTTGATATTTTGAAGAAATGTCTTGAAGACAAAAGGATCAAATCATACGTACAACCAGTATTTTCAGTGGATAAATGTGTTATGTTAAATTTTTGTTACATAACACCTTTATCCACTATACATTTCGAAAGTTCTGTCGAAGACAGATCTTAGGCTTTTTCTCATTTTATGATTATTGTCATACTGTAGGCAGTGTCATCCATAAAAGATAAGGGTTCAATGTGAAAATATTAATATATCATGATGGGATCTAGAGGCAAAATGATTCTAAATTTATTAGAAGACAATAAGTCATGTTTTCCCAATTATGGCAGCAATTTTTTCAGAAATAGAAGTTTAAGCGAACACTGATAGAGATAGTTTGATATTATTAAGTTGAGTGAAGTTCATGTTTTAACTTTGATTTCAAATGTAATTGTTACAAACGCCAAGACACTTGCTATTCAATAATAATACATTTTTAAAGTACCGTTTTGTATACCAGCGCAAAGCGAAATATTTTTTGGATGTTATGAATTTCGTAAACGGATATTTTAGCTGTGATAGAAAATTATTACTCCTTGACTGAACGGACTTAACACATTAAGGAAGGGAATCACCACAATTGAAATAAATATTCAGGTTCAGACAGACTAAAATACTGTCAAATCGGCGTTGCTGGTAGTTCAATATCTACATAATTTGACTAGTGGAATATTTTGCTCTGAGACACGTTTTGAAATTCGAAAGGAATTTTGTGAATAATACAAAAATTACCACACGACCATATTTTATTGGTAGTACCAGAACAATAAATTATGGAATTGACGAATGAGAGACGCTTCAATTCCGTAGATGAAAATCTCCCTTGAGAAAGGGAGAGTTTGAAGAGGTACCTAGTGCTGCGCATCGGAGAATTATAGATCGGATTTTGATGACAAGATTTTAATTTTTAGGCTATCGGCTTCGGATTATGTTTTGGGTGCTTAACTCAGACTCGTACAAGATTAACTGGATGGTGATCAATGATAAACGGAACGTGAAATTCGATATTACAAATTAGTGTATCCCCAGACAAATAAATGGGACTAGCTGCTATATTAGAGACACCTTCCACAAAGTTCTGTTCTCTTATTTTGAGTTTTTTTTGTTCCGCTTATTTTCACCCTTCTTGTTGAAGATAAACAGTGCTTCTCAAAAGTTCCCTTTCTCCCTCTCATCTTTGGAACGATTATTCATAAACAAGTGAAATTTGGAAACTGAATATTAAAGGTTATAAACTGATTAAGTAGATACTGATTCTTGAATCTGTAATTAATATCATATTAAATGGAATTCAAATATTAATGTTTACTAATGAGCCATTTAAACTGCCATAAACACAAACAAAATTAGTATCGTTAAAAAGTTTTTTCGATACCTTTTAAAAGAGGTGTCGCTTGCCGTAAGGTTCCATTTTAAATTATTGGTCACAATGGCCTTGTGACGTCATCTTTGACGATTTCATCATCTAACATCACTAGTAGAAGTATTATTTCAAGTCTAAACGGCACTAGAATATAAGGCGTTTTAGAGTGAAAGTGCGAGAGAGTCTGATTAATAATAATAATAAGTACCTACCTACAGTCTATTGAATAATTTCACATCAAAACATAGTCGATGATGGTGAAGTAGAAATATTAGTATGGCTTGTCAGTTGAATCTTCAGAATACTGACAAAGTGCCTCCAAGAGTACTCAAATTCATCCTATATCCCGTCATCAATGCAATAGAATATCATCAAAAAATACACCTTTAAATAGTGTATGTGTGAGTATGGATTTTTCTTATAACTTCGAAGAAGGTACTACTAAATAAACTCCATTTATATAGGAGGCCATTTTTACAAGTTGATTTACACGAATTTTTTTTTATCATTTTATTTGAAATACGTTGATATTGAGGATATTGAAAAGTCGCTGTACTCCAATACCAAATATTGCATTATTTGACTTTTATCATATGCCGATCTCTTAAAAATGTTAAATAGGCACGTATTTTTGAAAATTTTCAATTAAAATACTATTTCACCTAGAAAATGTTGATTTTGAGGATATAGGTGCAATGTTAATGTAGTTGTTGAAACGAAATTAAGTTGAGTAGGAATTAATAATGAAATATGGTGGATTACGTAATCCAATCTTCCGCAATAAAACCTATACAATAGGTAAAGTCGTCGGCAAGTATGCAACAAAAAACAACTACTGCCTCCTACGACCATTGAATTATATTTGTTTAATACTTGGCAAAGTTTTCTACAAGAACCACTTTGCAATGCATTTCAAATATCAAAGCTGAAATTATTTTTCGATTTAATTGGGGGAACACCTCCGTACCGGTTTCATGGTCATTGCCAATCATCAGCGAAGGCTAGTTCGACCCAATTGAATCGAAAAATCCTTTCATCCTAATTGGAAATCCCTGAGACAAACACTGAGGTATGAATTCAGCCCCATCTCTGGGTTCCAGTTTAAAATGCACTCCGACTACGTGTCGACTTCAATATGAAGCCAGAAACATCATGAAACATGAAACATCATGTTGAATACTTGCCGACGACTTTACCTATTGTATAGGTTTTATTGCGGAAGATTGGATTACGTAATCCACCATATTTCATTATTAGTTTTATGGTCTTCCGTCAAGTGGTGTCGCCCCTCTTTCATGATGAGTAGGAATTGACTGGACTCGAATAGTCATGACTAGACTTCGCCCATTTGCCCTCTGTATATACAGGGTGGGGAATAGTGCGTCAGAGTCCGATTGCTTGAGTTCTAAGATAGTTAGGACGATAATTCAAAAACCAACTATAACTAGAGAACTGTGTCTATATCTAGAAATTATTGTCGAATATACAGTGAACCAAGGAAAATCTACAGGGTCAATTGCATTTTTTTCAAATGAAATGCTATTTTTCAATCCATTTTTTCAAGCATTTTAGTGGTCTTCATCCACACCTCCAATATCCTTTACTATCCCCCAACCACTTGGGAGTTATAATTTTTTTTGTCAAAATAATGCCATCTGCAGATGCATACCGAAAAAACCACCGTTCTCAAGATTATGGAATGCAGGAGGTCATGATTATAATCCTATTCGTCAGACATATGAGTGATATTTCTGAATCATTATCATTCCCAAAAATTATACAGGATGACTGAAAATGATTTTTCAATTCGAAAGTTTTTGAATAAAATTTTCTCGAGTTCTTCAAATGGAACACTCCGTATATTTTTGGACCATGTGATATAGGATTGGGAGGCGAATATTTTTTATATGTACATCTCTGGGGATATTCCTAGCCGTTTTCGAGTTATCCACTCGGACAATTTTTATTAGATCATTTTTACTGACACCTCTTATAAGGATGATGGAAACACATCGTTTCAATTATTTTAACGAATCCCAACTTCTTTTATCCTTCAACTTTATTTCGTGTGTTTGATTCCTGATTTGGAATTATTTTCCCAAGTGCTTGAATTATTGCCGGAAATTTTTCAAGTATATGAATTTTTAAAAAAATAAACTTTCGGCAATAATTCAAGCAGTTGGGAGATTATAAGTGATTATTTCCCTCATCTGTCAGAATGTATGTACCCACGATAAATGTTGTTCAATTAATAGCACACAATAGCAAACGAAAATGATTCCTAACTATCTTAGAACTCAAGCAATCGGACTCTGACGCACTATTGCCCCACCCTATATATTGTTTTTTCTAGAGGACAAATTAAGACAATTTATTATTATTATTATCATCAATGAATAAAATGAAAATTCACTCACAGCCAAAAACTATTGCAAATTTTATGATTTTAACACAATTTATGATGAGGCGTTTCGCTGATCAGAACTACAGACACGAGCAAAAAATAACTGAAAACGTAAATTCTATTCAAATCAAGACCTAATATGGAATAAGCAATATTTTTGTTTGATTGTGTATAAAATAAATATAATAACTGATGTAAAGCTTCACTTTCAATCCTAAATCTAGAGAGGAAAAGTCAATTTCCAGAGGAAGTGTTGAATAAAATTATTTTATTTACCCATAACACAAACCAATCAATAATTGAAAAATTCGATTACCTTGCATTATCCCTACACTCCTTTTGTTGGTTCAAATAACGCCCATCGCTTATGATACCACAACAATGAAATATTCATTGCTTTTACTCATTTCAAAACGAGTTCAGTGAAAACGAACAAGTGAACAACTTCGATTCAACACTTTATCAAGAAACCTCCATCTGATCCGTCGCGTGCAAGAATTTTTCAAATCGACATTTGAGTTGGAGACGAACCCACAAATTACGGGCGTTTTTCCGCAAACCCACTGCTCTAATTTGTTAATGCTGAACTTCTGGATATTTTCGCGTGTTTGAGTATCGTTATAATTCTACTAGTCAACATTGTTTTCCACCACAGAATGAATTATCACCTTCATTTGGTTTAATGCCTCCATTGTTCATATACATTGATATAACTTCAGTCAGAGTTGGCTATGAGCGTAATTGCATTTGAAATAATAGTATCAGAGAGAGGAATTGTAGGGACAGATTTCAGTCAGTAATTGCAATTTATTGAGTTTGAATTTTTTTCTATATCTATGACTTTTTTTTGTCTATATATCGTATATGAATGATCAGAACGTAGTGTGTTGGAGAGTGAAAACATATTTCTCAGAATCGGAAGAACATTAATTTTGATGAGGGTGCAATGCAAAAAAAGGTTGATTACTGATATTAAATTTCGGACAAGATTTTTTCTGTTCATGCATAAGTTGAATTGTGAATAAAAGATTGTTTGATAATTTCATTAAGGAATGTGGAAGGTCACTCATAAACTTTGAGTTTTGTATACCATTTGTAACATATTGTAAGATATTACTTCAGTATTAAGGTAAACCGAGCTTTAGTTTATTGAATAAAAAACCAAGGTTTTTATGTGCCATCTAGACTGGGCAGATATTGTCGTTCTTCAACGGGAGTTGGAAATGAATGCTTATAGAATTAACGTGTTTGTTTTCACTCGTGAGATTCTATTGATATACAGTGAGGACCAAAAGTCCGTCGCCCCCCCCGTAACTTCTTCATTTTCCATATTACAAAAAAATGTTAAATATATAAGTTGTAGGGTTTCATTCGATCTCCTTAATGGTTTAAGTTTCATTCATACAGAGTGTCTCAAAAAAGCACGGTGACTTAGAAGTTAATTTTTTTAAATGGGACACCCTATATTTCATTGCATTATTACATTCTACGTTGAATTCTGAACAAGTTTGACGAATGGTTTTCTATCAAAAAAGTTAATAGTTTTGGACTTATGAACACTTGTAAATAATTATTTCGACTACTTTTGCGCCAGTTCAATGAGAAAATCGTAACAAATGGATCACAATGTATTCCACTTTCCTATCCTAACTTTTTGAAAGCTATCCAATGTTGCAAACTGCTGATGGCACCATGTGTAACTTACCTCGTCGTACCATTTTACAATTGTTAGAGTTGTTGAATCTCACGAAAAACTAGTACAAATGAAGTTGAAACATTTTATTAACAAATAAGGTAGTCCATAAATACAGATCAAGAATCATTAAAAACTGAAGAGATATTTTAATTTATAACTAAAAACGGTGAGTTTTTATCTATTTCGAAAGATGTTCGACATGTCCACCATGCATTTCTTGACACATAAATAGTCGGGTTGTAAACTCTTCCCTAACATTAATCAAGGTTTGAGGTGTTATTTCTGAACACACTTCAGTAATTCGACGGCGCATTTCATCTAACGACTCACAAACTGTCTTAAAAACTACGGATTTCACATAGCCCCAGAGAAAGAAATCAAGCGGTGAGAGGTCCGGTGAGCGAGCTGGCCACTCTGTTGTACCTCGACGTCCAATCCACCTACCTGGATACCTTTCATCTAAGTAATTTCTCACCTTCCGAAAATAGTGTGGTGGCGCTCCGTCTTGCTGAAATGTTACATTCAAGTAAAATTCATGTGGGTTTTGCGCAACGATCTCATCGATACTGGGACTTATTATGTCTTGCAGCATTTGGAGGTATCTGGGACCATTTAAATTTTCTTCCAAGAATATGGCACCTACAATGTGGTTACCTAAAATACCAGCCCAAACATTAATTTTCTGGGGAAATTGAGTATGCCCCTCGCGGAATTCATGGGGATTCTCATCACTCCAATATCTACAATTCTGGGTATTCACATTTCCATGTAGGTAAAAAGTGCTTTCATCACTAAAGCAGACGTGTTGCAAATAAAGTCGATTTGCAACAATTCTTTCTGCCATGGTCTCGCAAAATTCAAGTCGCCGGTCTGGATCATCTTCAACCAATTGGTGCAAAATTTTTATTTTGTAAGGATGGAATTTATTTTGTTTTTAAACCCTCTTTACTGATGTTTTAGAAGCACCACATGTCTCAGCTACTTGCTTAGTTGATTGTTGTGGGTTATTTACCATTTCGGCTAGTACTTGAATTTCAAAATCTTCCGTAATTATTTTCGGCCTCCCAGATCTCGGAGCATCTTTCACGGTGCCAGTTTGGTTAAATTTTGCCACCAATTTCTGCAGATATTTTCGACACATCGGACGTTCTGGAAACCGTTCATTGAAAATGCGAATAGCAGCGTGGTAATTTCGGTTAGCTTCACCAAATATGATAACGGCTTCAACTTTGTCTGCTACTGAACGAGCCATATTAATCAACAAGAGAAATTGAAAACCGTTTGAAACAAAGTTTTGAAAACCTACAAAATGTCGATGACATTTGGCAAAAACAGATAAGAGTTTTTTTTCGTTGTAATGGATAAAATAAACGCGCCTAGCGTGCATAGCCTACGTCATTAATTTATTCGTGAACTGGTGCAAACGTAGTCGAAATAATTATTTACAAGTGTTCATAAGTCCTAAACTATTAAATTTTTTGATAGAAGAATATTCATCAAACTTGTTCAGAATTCAACGTAGAATGTAATAATGCAATGAAATACAGGGTGTCCCATTTAAAAAAAATTACTTCTAAGTTACTGTGCTTTTTTGAGACACTCTGTATGAATGAAACTTAAACCATTAAAGAGATCGAATGAAACCCTACAACTTATGTATATAACATTTTTTTGTAATATGTAGAATAAAGAAGTTACAGGGGTGGCGACGGACTTTTGGTCCTCACTATATATTCAAATTGATATATAAGTGGAAATAGAACACCATTTCTAGTTCTATTTTAATTATTGTTCAAATTTGTTCAAAATTGTTTTTTCCGTTAACTAGCTATCATCCCCATACGAACGACAGCCCTCAGAAGTCGAAACTTGTGCGACCCAAGGATTAACGAGGTCTCACCCTCAAACGAGCAATTCCTAACACTGTCTCAGACCATCAGAAAAATAAGCTGGGCTTTAAACCTACGACCGGCAGACAGAATGATTGAAAAGCATTGGTTCTAACAACTCGGATACCTGACGACCTATTTCCAAAGATTCAATCCGTTCATTGTCACATAAATTATCTGCTTTCAGATCAATGGCGCATGGGGCATTTATGATTCCATCATCACACATTTTCTACGTGGAATAGCTTTCTGTTGATTTTATTTCAAATGTTACGTTGTCCTGGGATCATTCAAGATTGAGACAGGTGAGGGACTTATGTGCTTCCAGTAGCATCTCAAATGAGATCTTTGCAAATCTATTATGTGTGCCTACTGTTATATTTGAGTTCCCTGTGTAGATCCAGACACGTCCTTATTTCTAGACTTCGTAGGCAGGAGAGTTGTGATTTTTCTTCTTCAATCGTCGAAAACCCTAGCCTAGTCAGACCATCGCAGTAGCATAGTATGTGTGTTTGTTCCCCTTGTGAAGGTCAATTGGGATTCTGGTTGTTCGCTTGTTCAGTCTTGGTAGGTACTCCGCAAACTTTGGCGCTGGTTCTTTACTGAAATCCTTGGCCTGTCTCATTCCCCGCGCCTTGTTCCCAATATTCGTTTGATTTTATCAGCGCATACCACAGGAATTTTGTGGACCAATAGTGCTAGTGAATTTGCCTTTTCATTGCCCTTGTAACCTGTGGGTCCCAGTGCTCAGGCTAAGGACAGTCTGTTTTGCCCACTCAAATCTTGTTGGGTTTCCAAGCAATTCCAAACGAGTGATCTGTTTGGAGCTAGGTTTTATAGTCGCCTGGGTGTTGGAGTATATGGCAATGGTATTTTCCTAAAACCATTGCCTTAGTAGCTCTCCTACTGTATTTCTGCCACTTCTGCTTGGAATATCGTCACCTGTTCACCACAGCACAGTGATGCTCTTGTCCTTCCTCGGTTTTTGAACCGTCTTTATAGCAGGCCATATAGGCCTTAATTGTCCACTCCTCCATGCATCCCTGCATGCCTGTTTTGAAGTTGTTTCCGAAGCTATACTGCTATACTCTGGTCTCTGATCAATCCCTTATTGACTAATCTTGTTTCTCCTTGTGTGTAGACATGAAGTGGCGGTAAATTCTGCAAGATAACTGAGGCGTCTGTTAGGGTTGATTTCACAGTACCCGTTACTGCCAGGCAGGCGTGCACTATGTCGAACCATATGCCAGAATTGGTCTGAATTTTTTTCGCACATTCTTCTGCACAGGTTGGAGGCCATCGTGCTTTTCTGAATTATCTGCTGTAGGTGTTGATTGCATGTCAATTTGAGGTTGAAGATGGTCCTCAAGAATTTTGCCTTTGGTGCAAATGGCATTTCTACCCTCTTAAGAACTGGTGGCTTTAGTCCAGTTAGTGCTTTCTCCTCAGTTATAACTACTATTGTGGCTTTAAAAGAATTTTAAGAGGGATTATGTCTAGAGATGTAACTGTGGTTTTGCTAATAGATTATATGATCATCGTTTTCCCCAAGCTGGCGTTTCTTCACTGTGATAGAAGGAGTGGAACCCCTTCTCTTTCTAGCTTCAGTTATTGACCTTGTAAATACATTGTTGAAAGCACCCTTAATGTCTACAAATCTGGAAATTGTGCCTTGATTATACTTCAAGGAACTTTGTCGATTGCCTTTTTGTTTATCTGGTCTCTTTGTTGTCCTGTGTAGTGTAAGCCTTATATTCAGTCTAGTCACAGTTGGTTTTTGCTTTATCAAAAAACATACGCACTTCCGTTCTGAATGTTTGTAAGTGTTTATTCCATCAGACTGGTTTGTTATTCTGTTGTCTTGTTTCATTGGGGCTACTCTTTTCGTTAGTCCTATACAAGGTCTTCCAGAATATCATGTTCTTACGAAAGGAATCAATTCTTTGACTCATGCCATGACTGATAATTTATATGAACACAGGTCCGTAATAGTTCAGTTACCGACCTACAGTGTGTGGAAATTCCAAGATTTTTTCAGTTCCTTCGTTATAACTCCTGCAGTATTTGAGATATTCACCTCAAATTTGCTCACATCAAATGTTTATCAGAATATACGGGAAGATATTTTTAGAGGGGCCATGTTCACTCTTTCCCACAAAACTTTTTTGGTAGTGAGCCGATGGTATATTTCAAATAATTACATAATGAGTGTTCCGTTTGGTTTAAAATATTTTTATGTCATACTAGATCATTATTTTGTTTTTATTGCTTAGTTACCAACTATCTAATGTCGTACTTTATGCCCGTGCGGGCATAAAGTTCACTTTATGGCCCACGCGGGCATAAAGAGAAATAATTTTTTGTTTCACTTATTTAATAACCTTTTTCTACAAACGTCGAAAAATGACAAGGTTCGAGCATTGACAACAATATGTATGCGAAGTGACCCTTTTTTTCATTTTCCTTCGTTACCATGACACCGTGCGCGAAGTATTGTGCGAAATACTCACTTCGCACACTGCATGTAAACTATATGGGATTTTTATATTTTAACCTTTATCTTCCTCAATCAAGCAAAAATCCAAGAAATCATTTATTCATTTTATTTCCATAGTTACAGTAATTACTAGATTTGGAAAAACAGTTTAAGCCAGTTCAATACTATTTTTCATATTGAGCTAAGCATATTACTTATTTTAGAACAATATTTTTGTAGAAAAAATTTTGTTTGCGTCTCATGCGCGAATTACTTTGGTGATCTCGACTATATTTTTTAACTCGGTTGCGCCTGGTTAAAAAAAAACAGTTCTCTGTCACCAAAGTTGCATTTCGCGCACTAGATACAAAAATAACTATTATTAATGAAATTACAAACAGAATATAGTAATATTCTTGTTTTACTTTTTGAACAATTTCGTTAGGAATTCCAAAATCTTCGTTCATTTTGACTTCTAACTTGATACATAAAAATTATTGTGAATTTATGACATTCACGTTTGTCAACATTCATTTAGCAATGATAGTGTCTACTATGATAAAATGGCAATGTTATTTATTCAAACCGGATATTTTAAAATACTGATTTGTATTGAGTTTGGATTGCAATAACGAACTTGTATGACATGCAAGTTTGTATATACCGCGGGCATAAACAGATGTGTATACCCTCGGGCGACTTACAAACCCTCAGGCCAGAGGCTCTCGGGTTCGTAAAACGTCGCCCTCAGGACATAAACATCTATTTTTACCCTTGGTACATAAATAACCATTTTGTCATCTTGTAGTTTTCTGCATTTATACGACCGTTATAATGGAAAATAATACAAATTTTTTTCGTTAATGTTTGGATATCACTTTTCCCCATCTGGTGTATATACATTCATTTTTATTTAAATATCTGTTACATTTTGCATGTCAGCCGAGAAATAGGTTGTGTTTTCAAATCACGCATCAAAAGATTATCAATTCTATACAGTCAATCTTTATTAGAAAAAATACCGCTGCATACACCGCACACTGTATTTCTCTAAAAAGTAAAATTTTGAATTTGAGCACCGATTTTCGATGAACCTTGGAAACACCGAATCATATCGCTTCATCGCGCACAAAAACCCACCGTCATTTATGATTCAGTACGAGGGATCAGAGCGAGAAATGAATGAAGTCACATAAATTGCGGACCACAGGAAATGGGGTATACATCCGTAGCTGGAAAGGATCACCGGAATGTGGTCGATCGTAGTGCTCGGAGCGCCTCCCGGACTACCGGGTATTTAACGGTAATCTAAACTGATGAAACTTCCCCTATTTCAACGTTTCGATAGTCCTGACTGGACATTTACTGTCGGGGGTTGTCTCGAAAGAGCACCGTATCGGTTTCTACGGATGCTAAGTCGATTCTGCCAGGCAAATACTTTTTAGGTTCCAATAGGCCTACTTAACATACTTAACATAGTCGATATTAATATTTGATAAGGTGTTGATTTATATCTGATAATGAATAAAATAAAAAAAGAGGTTATGGGCAAACAGACAGAAGAACGAAATCAAAATTGGGTGTAAAAAAATGGGGATCATCCGGGATTCGATCCTGGGATCTGTCGATTTCTGGGCGAGAGCATTACTCACTATAGGCATGCGAGCAAATTTCCATCATCTTGCTCAACTATCATCATCATCACATACCTACAAAGGGCTGAATTTAAAATATGAATCATCCGTTTTTGAAAAAGGATCATCAGGGTTATTGGCAAGGAACTCGACTACAAATCAAGAGTTACCGGGTTCAAATTCTGATTGTACCCTATTTTCATTCGGTCTCATGTTCGTTCACAGGGTGAGCAAAATTGTACACTTTTGAAGGGAAAGTTGTCAAACTAGATAGATAAAAACTGATAGCTTTGCTAAAGATCAATTTTTATGAGAAACTCAATAATGAAAACTGTTTTACAAAAATGTAATTCACGAAAAGTTGCTGTAACTTTTTCCCTGTTCATTGAAAACTAGAGAATGATCGAGGTACAATACTGCAGTGCTAAGAAAGAAGGACGTTTCCGACAAATTTGTGAAAACTGAGTTCAGATAAGTTTTTGTTTGTCTGCATCGTTTTACACCTATTTTACCAGGATTGAATGTCGTAATTGAAAATTTCTGATATGAAAAATGTCATATCTGCAAGAATTGACTCCAACCTAACGGGAAAACGTGATTTTTTCAACTTACGAATAATGTTTCATTCAACTCTTATAAAAGATATAATATTTTTCAATCGTTATACAATACTCTTTTTTTTTTAATAAATTTGAAATCATAAATATAATATAGTTTAAGACGTTAAATATTATTATTGTTTTCAAATATCTTCGAGTCAAATAATAATAATCCATCAATTCCTTAACAATTGAACTCAAGCATGTTTCAATTGGGAGGTAACAACAAAATGATATCAATAATAATAGTATGATGTGCACAATGATTCACTCTGTTTATCGCTGTCAAAGTGACAATGTTATCATTAAAAGGGTTCCTTCTATAGTAGTTGAATCTTTTGTGAACAGGATACAATTAGTCCGCACACGTTTTGATTTTATGGACAGTGAAAATTTGAAAAAAGTAAACACAATGAATCAGAAGGGAACAACGGAAGAACATATAACATCGCAAAATAGTACGTTTTTCAAAAACTACATTTCAACCTTCGATCTGATAAATAAAATAACTTGCCTTTATTAATATTATTTTTTGTGAAAGATCAAATGATTTGATATTGCAACTGATGTATAACTAAAACAATGTTCAACAAAGGAATACTTCTCATTTTTAATTGGGAAGAAGTGTTTATTCCCTAGAGCCATAATGTTTTATCATTGAAACATAACTCTGTAGTGTCGAGTCATTCTGTCAGAGATTCCGTAAATTGAACAGAGGCGGTTTTTATAACCACCTTCATCGAATTTTAGGAAGAAAAATTTAATATAATGACAATGTACTCAACTTTAATCTAGTAATTCATTTAGACTTGTTCTTATTATTTATTTTGACCAACCACACTGAAATATGTCACTATCGCTGGTCTAATCCTGTATTGAGTATTTGCTGACTGTCAGACTCAGACTGTAACTGTTACTGCCATCTCTGGTCAAGGGTACTGCATTCATACTCACAGTGAAAACATCTGATTTTTCTGTTATAGTTTATTTATATTTATGTTTCAAAGTAACATTACTTCATGACAAATCTTAACATGGCATTCTGCTGGGGCAATTTATTTATTCAAGTTCCCCCTTTCTACAGGTTGATAACCTATAAGGAGAATAATAATAATACTCCCTCATAATTATCAGAGAGAGTACCCATAGCATAACCTGTGCGGGTTGAGGATAGTGATTATTACTATTCGTCGTGGTGCCCTGGAGCAAATTACTGATGTTTGGTGATGTATCCACTTTTCAGCAGTAGGAAAACCCATAAAACCTACTGCACCACCCCAGGTGGTCGTTGCGCACTCCAAGCTTGCACCAGACGTTCAACATTGAATCCTGTGTTTCCAAACTGGAATTTACTGGAGTTATGCGGACAAATAGAACTTTACTTGCTTCTTCCACGGGATTCCAGTTCATATTGTGAATAACTGATCACGAAATTTCATCCAAAATTAATTTCTTAGTATTCATGACATGAACAAATATTTCATAATTACATCTTGTTCAACCAAGCATCAACAAGTCTAATCCTGGAGTACGTCCGTAGCAGAAGTACATCCAGACACGAGCCAGTAGCCCCTTAACTCCACGGAGTAATATTTCTAAACCAGCAGTACTCTCAACCAGTCGATGAAGATTGCATTATTGATGAGATATATCAGAGGCAGAATACACCTTCTTACAGAGACTGAAAGAAAGCTATAACACCTAAGATTTGAAGCCAATTAGGCAGCCATCACACCGATCAACCGATGAAAGAACTGGTTTTTGAACTATCAGATGACTTGGACGGTCGGTGTCCAGATTGATGAAGAACGATTTTAACAACGAATACAATCATTCCTTCATGATCAGCAGCATTTCAACTACCAGCCTGGCCACACTAGCATTACTTTCAAGGCTAATATACTGGGTTCATAGACGAAAGATGGTCACTGAATAATCGAAAATCAGAAGACTGTTCGAAAACTGATCCTACCATGTAAGAAAACAATAACTGAGTATGTTAAGCTACATTTTCATTGGAGTAACATTGAGAAAAATTTTTGTTTTTTTTTGTGTTGCTTATTGTTTATGTTTTTTTTTATGGATAGAAACTTACGGCAACATACATAAACTTCCAGGTACCACTAAAGCAAATGAAATTGTCAATAGTCCCACTTGAGTACGCAAGTAGTGTTTCCATTGAATGTTGGCAATCAGCTTCTATAGGCCCAGTCTTCATGAGAGGAAGCAATACAGTGGCATTCATTTACTGTATTAAAAGAAGACGATCTGCACGCAGGAAAAATAGCTAATGGTAGTGATAAAAATTTCATAGACACTCATAAAGTCTGTGATTTACAATTGATTCGTTGCACCACTCATTCGTCCACTTGAAGAGCATAAATAATATATTTATTCACTTTCGTCGTTACTATACTGTACATTGAAAACGTCTGCGACGCGACTGCTTACTATAGTTGCATTCTCGGAGTTTCCACTGCGATATCAACACGGATTTGTCACTAGAACAGTAGTCTTTCAAATCCTAAATTTCTCTTTTGCCGCTTACATTCATAGGGAAAGTACAACCTGACGCACCATTTAACACATTTCGAACACTCACTCATCTCATTGCAAATTATTCCTATCCCCATTCAATTCAACAACAAATCTGTAATCAATGAATACATTGAAAAATTACAGTGTACAATTAAAACAATACATGGTACTATTCCAGCATCGATTGCGAAAACCACAATTTGTATTTTTCCCTTTTTATCCTCATTGTATGTGACGAGCAACGATCCATCCGGCCTAGCTGACCGTAGAGAATTCGACAACGAACAAAGGCAGAAACATTTTGGCCTCAAAAATTACATCCTGTTCTGATTGCAGGAAATTCCCTACATAAAAATAATCACCGATGACTGATCCCATTTTCCGACTGCAAACCATAACGAATCATATTTTACGGGTCTTTAATCAATGCCCGAATTGGAAAAAGGGCAGAATCGAGTTCTAATTTTTGCAATGGTAAACCTGGTGATTTGCCGACATCGTTAAATTTTAATTCCCAGAAACGACTGTGTCCATAATGGAATTTGGCATTGTCAGTTATCATTCAAGGACCTGATTGCTTCGTCAAATCGGTTGCCGTGGAAAATGGCGTAATTGGTGATAATTAATCAATTAGTTAATGGAAGTGGAAAGATCGCAAAGAAGAGGAAGAAGTGACGGTGTGTCCTGAATATTTACTCCGCAGTGCTGAAAATTGACAGCCTGAAGTAACGTTCGACTACAAAAGATACAGGTTTTTGAGGTCAATAGATTGAGAACTGAAAAAAAGTATCTCGAAAAGAAAATTATATGATATATGCATCATACAGGGTGATGTGAAAAAATATCTGACAAGGTCCTAACAGTAGGAATGTAAGCTTCCACGGCTGGCGTCAATATTTTGGTTGGTTTCCGGGTTTTGCCGTGGTCTTCTTTGGTTTGAATCTCCAAACGTTTCGACTGCAACTGCGGCAGTCATCTTCAGTGGCGTGGTCGAAGTACTCTTCTAGACGTATCAACTGAAACTGAAGCTTTCGAGTTTGCCATGTTATTTATAGTGATGTTTTTTTGCGCACTTTCTGTAATAGTGGGTTCGCGAGCACTTTCCGCGCGATTCGGGTGACATGGCTTCGTTTTGGCCCCTTTCAATGCTGTGTGCCAGATCTTTGATAAATATGTTCTCTCTTTTTTTCTGTTGAAGTTCTCTTGGTGTTTGTGTATTTCTATTGCTTCTAGATACATTCTTGTTGAAAAATGATTCGACGTTGCTAGTCTCTCGGTATTTTCGAAAAGGATCTTGTGTTCTCCGTCAGACAATGTGTGCTCAGCGACTGCGGACTTCTCGGTTTGTCCCAAACGACAACTCCGCTTGTGCTCGACTAGGTGGGTACCAATGCTCCTTTTCGTTTGTCCGATATAGACCTTCCCACAGTTACATGGAATTCTGTAGACTCCCGCTGATTTGAGTGGATCTCTTCTGTCTTTGGCTGATCTAAGATATTCCGATATCTTCTTCGTTGGTTTGAAGACGGTGTTAATTTTCTCCTTCTTCAGAATTTTACCTATTCTGAATAACAGTTGAATGGTACCACAAACCCACTTTCTCATGAAAAAACCACAACTCGCAACACAATAGAAGTGTATTCGAACCCAAGAGAATAAACCTATATTTCCTTTATTGATAATTATTTATTGTTGATTCATCATGAAACCATAACGCACCATCACTAAATTACATGGGAATTTGAAAAAAATTGAGAAAATCTGATCAATGTACACAGCTTTCGTACCCCATCCTGTATCTGACCTGCAAACCAGAGATCCCTCACTCCGATTGTTGATTTTAGTCTCACACCAAATGACAAACCAACATTTACTCACGATGGGATTTCGAAACCCATCCTAAAACTTTCTCTGATAATCAATTATTCACACTGTACCCAACTGGGCACTCAACACATTAATTTTATGCAGAGTCCTTCGAAAGTCGTTTAATCTCAATAATCTTTCCCCAGGAAACTTAGGAAACTTTGTGATTGGGGTCGCGAATAAGTCATACTCTTATAATAATGTCCAAATCCTGTTGAACGGATTTTGCGCTGATTGAATTGCTATACGAAGAGTTACAATCTATAAAAAAGTTATTTGGACCATTGAAAGCCGTGTATTTTTGATACTGTCCACTATAAAGCCGCGAAAGTTTCACCTAACCTAAAAGGGCGTATTTAACCGTTCTGGCAGTTTAAATCCCCAAATTTATTGAAGTTACTCCCACTGCATAACATCCAGAAGAGATCTTAGTTTTAAGATGATTGATATGGTCGTCAAATTTGAGCCTATTGTCTATATGTATACCTAGAAGTTTTGTTTTAGACTTGTTCTCGATCATAGGAAGCCGTTTATTTTCATTCAGTCAAACTTGAAGCATCAAAAATATTCATGAAACACCCCTAATTGAAGAAATTGTTGTAAGAAGTAAGTCTGCATGAGAACTTGTGACTTTCCTATGTAAGAGGCACCTGATTTTTACTCCAAATTATAGTTTTGTGGTTCAAAAAATTCATAGTGATCTGCTTTTATCGTGGTCTCGTTCAAGCTGTTTCTCCCGGTTAGTTCTCTCCAGTCTGTCACGTACGGTGCCATCCGACACTCACATCCCCAGCCTCTCAAGGAAACGTACACCATATTTTTTCCGTAAATATCGACAAGTTTCGTTTTCTGCCTCGGGCACAGACAAAACAAAAAGTATATAAACTTTTCTGGTTAAAAGTTAGGCTATTCAAGTGTGCGCAGTCTGAGCCGCGATAGAGAATTTAATGACTTTGTTTCTTATCGGAAAGATTAACGAGTTTCAGACAACAGATTAAATGCCTCCTTAGATATTATTCCCAGCGTCGGAATGACATATTAGCGTGTCACCTTGAAGAGGGTTTTTGTTTTTCGGATGCGCGTCTTGGCAGCGAATTTAAATATAGATTGGTCGTCTTTTATTTATCATCGAGGCAAAAAGCTGCTGCGATTTGTTCGATATGGAGTGTTCTTGATTCTCCGAGGGGAGAATCTTCATGATTGAAGATTTTTTCTTCTATTTCGCATTTCATTTCTGTCTGGAGTAGGCTGATTTGGTTATTTCGATGGCGACGACAATTCATTTGTTATGCGAAAAGTTGGATACGAATCAATGATGAATTCTATGGGATTATTTTCCAAAACGAACTAAATTTCATTTTTGGTTTGCTGAGAATGCACGGATTAATGATTGTAAAGGATACTGTACTTTACTTCAGGTACAAACAGTGTGGTTCAAAATTCACAAACAAGATTTTAGTCACGTGTTTTTCATGTTAAAATAAGACTTGTTCATCCATAAACATTTATCCGAAATTGTTTCGCTACTGATCTACAGAGCGTCAAAACTTCATAGTAAAATAAATAAATATACAATTACATGAATACAAAATCCCATGGTGGGAGTGAACAAAGTTGTTCAGCGATGAGTGCAAAACACTTGTTTTGCAATACATAAACAGTTGAACAAACTATGTATGAATAGGATCAATTACATTCGCAGAAATATGGTACCTGTAGAATAATATACGGTTGTTATAATGTTGGTGTAGTTGAACAGATATCATAGTGAGGAATGCAGAGCACTTGATTTGCGAAAAAGGACCGTTACCTAGTTCAAATATACATAAAAAATATAGATAAATGTTTAAAAAATGGATATATGGTATTGTTCTAGAATAAGAAGTGATCTATCTATACATTAATGAGAATCACGATAAACGCATTAATCTGTTATACATGAATGTGAAATGAGTGAAAAGTGAATGGTAACGGGATTGGACCTCAGAGATTTTCCTAACCGCTGGCTTCCCAACTATAAAACATTTTTAAATTCCAATCCAATCCAAAGGCACGATGTCGGCAGATCACGACAAGCACACAATCCGGGAATTGAATTTGTCCCATCCAACTCTCTGGATGGTGTTACACTATATCGATATTATATCAACCATGTCTCAAGATTAAATGTACTGAGGGTCCTGGATTTTTATTTAGTATCCTTTTTACCGACGAAGCTCAAGTTAAACGTGAGTAGTGAATTACCACAATGTTCATATTTGGGCACTAGAAAATACAAACATGATCAGACAATCCAGTCACCAGGAACAGTTCAGTGTATACATATGGGCAGGAATAGTGGAAGATACTTCAATCGGTCAAATTTCGAATAGCAACACATATTTAAACTTCTTACTGAACGAATTACCTTCACTGGAGGAGGACGTGCCTTCACAAGTTCGTCAATGATTGTGGATTATGGAGTCAATGTCCGCGATAATTTTGCTACATATTTTCCGGTGGTTGACAGAGCAGGTCCAATTGCTTGGCCTCCTCTGTCTCCAGATTGCAACTCGCTGGACTTCTCCTCATGGGGACATGTAAAGGTTCTAGCTTATGGTGCAGAACCAGTGCCCTCTATCAAAGTTCCTTCTGAACTAATTATGAATGCCTTCCAACATTCACTGAATTTTGGATCGCAGAAGGAGTGCATTTTTAGCACTTCCTATGAAGAGTAAGATATGTTGGGTTTCCTTATTTTTGTTATTGTTTTAGGAAACTTCTAATTCATTTCATTCCCATTGTAATAATGGGTGAAACCTTTTTGTTTGAAATTCAAATTCGATTACGGTCGCAGATATTGATGATTCTTCAACTTTGATCAGATTATTCCAAAATCAAATCAAAACAATTCGACATGAGTACAATCAATCAACATTGCTTCCTTTATAATACATGCAATTCATAACTAAAAGTATTCACTAGTGGAAAATATGGTAAACGCAATGTTGTCTTTGAATCACCGTTCCATGATGCTTCTAGTTTGACCAACGTATTTTTCTATACCATATACTATTCCAAATAATAGAAAAATTGCTGAAGGTCTCTCAAAACTTTTATATAAACTACATCAAATACTCGGGACACTCAGAGATGTCTCAGGAGAAAATGAAGAATCTGAAATTTATGAAACTTACTGTAATGAATGCGAGGAAAATGTGTGGGTCAATCTAGAAGGACCAAAAAAGTTCGGTGTATTGAGCATATTGGTCATATCAGATTTTTGACACCGAAACAATTGGGTGTGGCCCAGCATGCTTTAAATTTCGACCACCGATTTGATAACATCAATATGAAATTAATTCAAACGGTCTAAGGCAGTAGGAGCCTCAACAGCTTCGACAGTCTTTTACCCAACGATCCCGACTCGCTCAGTCTAACACAAAATATCTACAAACTATTTTGTTTTTTGGCAGAATATATTCCTAAGACTCTCCCCACCAGTGAATTATTCATCTAGAACCTTCGACTTCCATTGTCTATTTTGAGAATGAAACACAAGTTTTGATAATAAATGTGGGATGTACTTTAATGGAAAAAAATAACGTTACACATTATTCATAATTTTATCATGTTGACCACTGTTATTATAGTCTTTCCCTTTCATTTACTTTTATTGGGTAAGAAACGGAAATAACTGGTGAAATTTCAAATAAATGAAATATTTTGTAACTATGGCCTGAATATGAGAAAAAACGTCAAATTCTTTCAAATTTCTTTGTTTTTCAGTTCATTCCATTGAATTTGGAGAACTATAACTTATCTGACTGAAGTTAATGAACAAATTTATAGACAAATGTTAAACTGCAAGACGATGAGCAAAAGCTGATTTCTTCAAATTCGTCAAAGATTTAACCTAAGTTTGTACAAGTACTTAATAAACACCCAGTATATATGCATGATTCTATATAATAGAGTCGTTTTTCAATTGAGATTTAACGTATGTGTTAGACAAACAACATAGTTCCCAAACGATTTGCAATTTTTCAGTATAAAGCCATAGGATTTGAGAACATGGTTTACTTTCACCAAAAGGTGATGATTAAATGTCAGGTAACTATCAAAGTAAATGCCAAGGTCCTTGATCAACTCAAAGAGAGACAAAATTGTCTCATTCACGTTGTAAGCGAATAAGACTTTTTTGTGTAAGTCATGTTTTTACATTCAAATGCATTAAAATTTATATGTATTATATTTCTGTAACAGATAAAGGTGATCAATTTTATCAAACGCTTTCGCAAAATCTATGTAACGATTATCAAATTGTTCATATATTTTTTTAGTGAACTCAGTTAAATTTGTTAGTGTTGACCGTTTGGTATGGTAAGATTATCATATGTACTGGGCTAAACATTCGATTATAAATCACTTCATTTCAAAGAGTTTGGCGTTATGGGGTAGGACAGATATGGGACGATAATTTGATATATCAGTACGATCACCAATCTTCTGCATTGGGGACACTCGAGAAATCTTCCATGTGTCTGGAAAGGACCACGCACACTTCTTATGCAAAAAGTCTTTCGGACAAATTGTCCAAATTTTCAATATGTTGTTGACCTCGGGGTTCTGAATAAACGTTACCGTGAGCACACAAAAATTTTATGTATAGTTTACGAGATACAGAGTGTTGAAGTTGTGAAATGTCACACTCAGACCATTATTAACTGAACATTATTGGTATATCTGCAATGAACGTTTCAATGGGCAATGCCACTATATTTCGATTTCGTCATGAATGTATAGCTTTTCCAAAAATAAGGGATACGTATTTTGTATTTTATCATTCTTTTCATGATCATTGTTAAAAAAAGCGAAAAATCAAATTGTGACGTCATATGTAGTAAAACCACATTTGGCAACGTCGCATGCCGAAAAGATGTATTCCATCAGTTTTGACACCATAATTCTTGCTCCGTGGTCGCTGACGAGTGACACTAACACACGTGTCTGTGTTACTTCACTCTGACAGCTGTCCAAATCAAGATTAATTATGTCATGCGCGTGCGCGAACGAACCCGAACCGCCAATTCAGTAGGCACCGTTACCATATTGACTTTGTGATCAAATGATGTCACACGCAGTAAAAATTGTTTATTGTATATAATGAAGCATCGCCTGAAGAAAATAATTCAGTGATGTCCTTATTTTAGTGTCTTCTTCCAATATATTCAATTTCCAAAAAACTTTTATCAAACGTGGCATTCCCCATTGCCTTCTCATTGTTATATATTTCATCCAAGACAGTATTTTTGGGTTTTCGTTGCCATGAATATACCCGATAGTTATCAAAATCTAGCTGACGTGCTTATTGTATCCTTGAAAAATGCGACATGGCAATAATGTCATGATTTGAGGGATAACATTATGAAAAGATGTAACCATCAGTTCCATTTGAGTATTACTCATCTAGGTCACAGTTTATAGCTGAAAGAATCAGTTCGCTCACTCGCCGCCATCTTGTGTACAAGATAGAATAAGCGCAGGGGAAACAAATTCGGGTTGCGCAATAGATTTGCATACAAACTTACATAGTTGTCAAGGGTACTAAAAGTATTCAGTTTCCAGAAGTATATAAATTTCGCGTATTTTAATTTTCATTGAAACGATTTCTGGGCTCCTATAGGAAACTGCAAACAAGTTTGAGTACTTCTTTATTCATGAAATACCATTATTTTTCCAGACAATTTTCAGAAAATGAGAGCTGCAGCTCAAGTGTTCAGTGCCACTGTTTCTACCGAAACAAATGCTTATACATCTTTCAAAAAACTCCCATTAGCAGACTTCAAGACAGTTAAATTCATAGAAAAAATTTATAATTTCTTTGATCTATTCAATTCATCAAAATTCCACAAGGCATAATCATTCAATAGGACTTTCATGGGGACAGATACACAAATTCAATTTCTTAAAGATATGTTGGCGTTCTATGAATCACTTTGTTGTCTAACAAAACAAAAATATAACCGAAGGGATGAAATTTATTTTTGGGTGGGAATT
The DNA here is from genome assembly GCA_958502065.1 of Chrysolina americana. Lineage (NCBI taxonomy): Eukaryota > Metazoa > Arthropoda > Insecta > Coleoptera > Chrysomelidae > Chrysolina > Chrysolina americana. Next base: position 10,536,347 of record OY293411.1, on the reverse strand, counting down.
GTCAATCTCGGCCTTTTTTCAAATGTGGGATGTTATAAAGGAAAACAAAATTCATACAAGAAGAATGAATCAGGCCTGTTTAAATTTTTTTTCAGAAAAATCAGGCAATAAAGTGGAAATTGCGGAAATTCTGCACCAATACAATTTCAAAGGACATTTAATAAATTTTTGCAATCACCTATTTGGAAAATTCCGAAGGAACAAACTGCCTTGATTGTGATTCAACAACCACGTCAATTCAATTCTCTCAAAGTAGAAGTAATCGACTACATCAACCTCAATATAACATAAAGAATGATTTCGTTTAGTTTAAAAAAACACAAGTGAAAAACATATTCGAATCGAAATATGGCATGAACAAGCTGACTCATACAATTTACAGTTTTCACAGGGCTTATCCAAATGCCAATAATGATTCATTTGGCATCTTAAAAATGCTTAGTTCTATTTTTTTTGTAATATACATATACATGCCCTTGAAAACTGTTCTTGTGAACTTTTTGAAAATTTGCCCACAAAAGAAGGTATTGTTAGAATATTAAAAATTGTTTTTAAAAATTGATTTCTGTAAGCCTTGTCAAGACTTCTCAAAATATTATTCATTGTCACTGTTAACGATAGTTCGTATTTCTTGTACTATTAAATTTCTATATTAGAATAAAGTCCACAGGTAATAAAAAAAAAATCATAAACTGACTATTTTCAAACATAATTAGTTTATGTAGATGAAAACTAATCTTTAATGTTTACGAATATTGCATTTACCCCAATATTTACGAACTGCTTGTTTATCTTTCTGGATCCGTAAAAGTACCATTTGGTTTACCACATTCAATAGGACTCTATAGTTTTTATTCAAGATCAAGATCCTGACATTGAAAAAATGTAGATATCTTCTTCAGTATTTCGAAGAAGTTGAAATAATTATTGTGAATGGAAAATTGAAATTCTTTCTCCTATAAAATTACAATTACTAGAGTGTGGTAATCACTAATATTGGAATAAATCGTGTCATAAGAAATTTCTCATCTTGCTTAAATTCATTATCTTATATATGTTCTCAAAATTTGCCTCTGAATATTTAATTTCGATACGTCATCGTCAGCTTAAACACACTGATTGCAAAACTTTTCCGACATATTCAAAGTAACGAAAAAATAAGTAATATTCCCATCACAAACTCCTACCCAATTTTGAAAGAAGTCAAAACTTTGTTGCCCTTTAATGTTTTTGTCACAAAATTTGGTTTCTTTCTCAAAACTTCTAGATTTTCAGCAATTTTTTAATAGGGAGCCCATAATGCATACATTCTATCAACTGAATGATGTTAAAAAACACTAATCTGCAAAAAAAAACAGACCTCAACACGGTCAAAAAGTTTAGGTACCTATTTTTAGTTCCAGCAGTGTATCCATCCAGTGTATTCCATTTTTTATGTTGAGTATTGTATGAATTGTAAGCGCCTGTATGCGCTAGGGATAAGGTTGCAGGTTGCGCAGTGCACAAACGTGCACAAAAATATCAAAGTGCCGACGACAAGTGAGCGAACTGATTCTTTTAGCTATAAACTGTGTCTAGGTTGTGTTGCTTGATCCGAGGAATAAACAAACCAGTTTATACCAGACTAATTTTGGGCGAATGCGCCGAAATGTTTTCAGATTCGCAACTCCGCCAAAAAGTAGAATGTATTTCGCCAAAATTTGCACTAATGATGTTTATCTGAATGGTTTGCATAAATGTGGCTATCGCTTGGTTTATCATGAAATAGGGCTATTCCAGGAAGAAAACTAGTTATACCTAAACCACCTTCAGAATTAATTGACTTAAATTTTCGGTGGACGCTGTGGAAGGAAAATCAGATTTGGAAATCCGCTAAAACTTAAATATACTTCGCCAAATTGTAAAACTGTTTTGATATGTTCCGTTTCAACTTGCATCGCAGTCCTTACATTTAATTTCGTAAATTCCAGGCTTTCCTAAGGTTTTCAAATATTCACTTATTCGATGCGGAAATGTTATTTTAATTTGTCAACTCATTCGGAAATTACTGTGTGAATTCATGACATCAAAACCTGTAGATTTTAAATGAATATTGAGATGAATTAATTATGTCAATGCGGCTTCTGTTTTTGTTAGTCCCAGTAGTTTAATCGCCATCAAGCGTCAAGAGATGAAAATAAAACGGTCCAACTGTGGTGTCGGAAAGCCATTCATTCAAGAGTAAACAGTTAACCGAGGTTTTATAAAGCTTTATCTTTAGTGCTAAAACGGAACCCGATCTAGCGGGAATTCATGAATTATTACATGGCCAGCATGTGTGCTTTATGACGGCTCAGTGCTGCTCCACTACATGCGATTCGTCATTTTTTATGGATTTCTGAAGGTAAACCTTTTTTATAGGAGGGTTGTCTCAAGTCCTATGATGGATGGCCTCCGTCGTAAACTAGCGCTTTGATACATGTGATGTATCTAGGTGGAACTTATAAAACAGGAAAAAACAAGAGAACGTGCCATTCAATTAATTCCGGACAGACTTCAGAGCTGATTTATTTTTTCAGTGTTTGTGGATGAATATACAAATAATTCAAAGTAGGCTAATGGCCTTCGACTGTGTCAACCACAAAACATTATTGCAAAAATTGGAAATGTGGTTATCCAGTGGTTTGAGTCATATCTCTAGGAAAGCTTATCGCATAAACTATAAATTAAATAGGGAGTACCTCAGGGGCCAACCGTGTGACCAACAGTTTTCTTGATTCATACAGTGTCTTTCAAAAGTATCGGAACGATATATCAGAAACGGCCCAGAGAAAATTTATGAAAATTTCGACAGGGTGGTTTTTGATGATGCCCGATTTAATGGTGATATCGGCAATGTTGACAAATTAACAGTTCTTCAGATATTGGAGGTAACTTAATTTTTTCAAACGGAATACCCTATTTGTTTTCATTGCAATCAATTCAACGACGCCTCATAACTCATGTCTTCAAATATCAGATTTGAAATTATTGCAGTTTTCGAAATATGACAACATAGCTTTTTCGTTCAAAAGTCTGGGAACGTTCCAATATTTTCATAACGGTTCAAGACAATTTCGAAAAATTTTATACATGCTGGTTTTTGCTGATGCCCGATTCAATTGTGATATCGGCAATGTTGCTAAATCAACGGTTTTTCAAATGTTATATTGTCGAGAATGAGGGTTAGTGAAATTATCAAAAAAATAAAATTGATTATTTTCAGGTGCCTCTGCCAGCTCGGGGTTCGACCGCATTCTCGCCGCCCAGAATCTCTCCATTTTTAACAAAGAGCAATCTGCTTGATAGCCTATACCTAGCAAGCCCTAATGTCCCTAACAGAACTTACCAGATAGCTGAAAGAAAAGTAGATTAGTAAATATCTAAGAGAATCTAATACAAATAAAACAAAGTATTTTAACGCGCCTAACACAGGGGTTTTACCCGTGTCTCTACCGGGAGATTTACCGCTCCGTCTCACCTTAGTGCAATGGCTTGTCTTATTACGGAAGACTCAGCCCAGTGATCCGGTAGGCATCACCTGGCATAGATTCCGGGACCACGCAATCTAATCCAGGCAATACGGAGCCGCTGCTTCCACCGGCGGTGAAGGCCAGGCTAAACTGAAAGAGAAAAGTTTGTTTAGTAAATTCAAAATATAAGTCAATAACGAACTCTTTTGATATGGGCTCGCACTGAGTCCCAAAATGTTTCACACTTTATATTTGTTCTGAAAAGAACAAAGTGTGTTAACTGACATGCAGTCAAAACGAATTCTTTTTGGAGGGATGTTGGGTTTTCTTGATATCCCTCCAAGAAACACAAGTTACACTAACAGAAAAATGTTGCCCGAAGATCTTCTTTCTTGAGCCTTGTCACCTTCTGGAATCTTCTTTCTTCTTGAATACCCAATATTTGGACTTCTCGATTTTTCTCTCTCAGATTTCTAGTCTTCACCTTCCCAGGTTGAAGGACTTTTCTAGAATTTCTAATCTCCAATATTTCAACAAACAATTGCAGGAAAATCTTCTATGACTTTTCTGGAACTCTGTTATTGTAATACTTTTCAATACTTTGAAAACTTTTCAGAAATATTAATACTTTACTAATATTTCACTATACTTTCACTCAGCTGAGTATACGATGGTTTGCGTTCGTTAACTGGAGTAAGTGAGGAACACTGTGTCGAAACGCGAAAAGCGCTCTATATTTATAATCGTCGGCCGGAGGGCGTGGCCTGGCTTTGACCAATCGCGCTCTCGGACGCCGAACAAAACTCGGGCGAGAAATTTTCTGGCTTCTTTCTCGTCGAGAATTTCTCTGCGAATACTGAAATTGATTCTGTCTGAATCTCGTCGTTAAGAATTTATAGTACAATATTGGGTTTTCATAACAATCTTCAAGACCTTCCTCTGGGATATCAAGTGATCAGTTATAGGTCAGAAACAAAATTTCTGGGTTTACATATGATGATTGATTGGAATTCGAAGATCACACTGGAAAACTAGAAGGAAACTATCATCAGGGTGTTTTTTCGTAAGAACTACTCCATGGGAACTTATTGAAGATGAGGCAAAATGTGTGTATTGTGCATTAGTTGACTCACATCTAAGATATGGAATTTGATTCTGGAGATCATGAAGTCAATATTATTTCAACATGTTTTTTTTGCAAACAACTCCGCGATTCTTGCAAGCCACTCTTCATCAAACAAAAAATTCAACTACTACCATGCATTCTCATTTCAGAAGAAGTGTGTCTCATTCACATTAAAGTAAGAAACGAAATCTATACGATAACCTATTATAACTCTAGACAAACTTGAAAATAAAATTACCAATTCCAACATCGACACAGGTAGAAAATTCTATGATTCATAATAACAAAAAATCATTTAATCACTTATCTAACGAGTATAAAATCATAGACAATGAAAAAAAAATTGAAGAATTCCATAAAATTCTTCTAGCGAATGTTTCCTACTTATTAGATTAGTTCTGATGTGAGAACTTTCAGTGTTATAAAATTCAACTTTGTGATCCTACCCTATTCTATTTAATTTTTTTTTTTTAAATGTTTTTATAAGTCGAAATATTTTTATAATAAACAACAAAGTAACCATATAACTTCTATCTGAAACATTTTTTTATAATTCTCATGATAGACTGGATACTGTACTTCCTCATACTCAGAAAATCATCTTGTATGTAGTGGGCAAGTTCTACCAAAATCCCTCAGTATCAGATTAAAATGAATGATAATACAGTAAAATTAATATCGCAAATTCAGATGGTCTGTTCAAAATCAGGCCTTTGATGGATTCTCCACTGAATCATTTTTGGGCTATTTCCATGCAACAACTTTGATCCGTCAAAAGGTAAATCGGTGGCTTTGTCAATATAATCCGTAAAAACCTCATGAATGGAGTCACAGAATGTATGGGCCATGTCATGCAAAAATTTTGTTATATACAGGGTGTCTCATTCCTCTTGGAAACATCAGCATAACTTCTGTGATTTTTTCCACCGAATTCTGAATTTTGTAGAATAGACACTGACATGTCAGAAAAATCATAGTGGGAGATAAATAGATCGGAAATGTCTTCAAATTCGTAATTAGAACAATCATTTCAGTACCAATCCACTTTTTCCCGGAAACCAAATTCATTTCCACAAATCAAAATTTGATTTACGTCTCCTCGAAACACCTCTGTAACTTTCGTAGTGATTGACGTGGAATTGTACTTTTTTTTTGCATCAATCGGTTCTAAAAATTTCGCAGTTCCAGTCAAATTTAATTCGGTTGTTCTTATTCCCATCGACTGTTGTATTTTTTAAGCACGTTTTTCTAGTATCATTTTCATTTTAACTGTACCCATGAATCACCTTAGTGTATGTTATAAATGTGTTCTTCCATATGTTCAGTTGGAAAAAGTGTTGATTTCGTCATACCACTTTCACGAAATCCTTTGTATAAAATACGAAAATTTAAATTGAAATTGAAGTGTTCAAGAGTTCTCCCAGAAGCTATTGATTGAATTATTAACGAATTTATCCACCACTATTCGATCGAATCGTACCTAACTAATCGTAAACAAGTGGTACAAATCAATAATAGTATCAGTCAAAACGGTAGTCGCAGTCAAGGAGTACCTCAGGGGTCTATTCTTGAAACTCTTTTATATATAATATTTGCTAACGATCACATTACTTTCCTTAAAGATATTCCAAATGTAAATATGGTTTGTTATGCCGATAACACTAATTATTTAATTACGGAAAATAGCGCCGAGCTGACAATGGCTACTGCTGAAGAGGTATATACTTTGTATATATTACGCTGAAAAAATATTCATTGATTTGGATAAGGAAAAAACACTTTCCATTATATTCCATTGATGGCTCAGTGAAACTTCATGTATCAATAACCCATATCATTTCAGATTCAAAACGATGTAGAGATCTTGGAATTTATCTTTCATTGAAAGATAAATTGAGAAACACACATACAATCTTTGTGGTGCATTGAGATCTGCATGTTGTCTTGAGGTCAATAAAGGAACACTGCAGTCAAAAAATACTCCTCACTCAGAACAACAGACCAATAACATGCTTGAACGCATGTTATGTTTACCCGCATCTCATTAATGCGATTACTCTTCGCAGTTGAGCCGGTGTATGATGAGATGCATTGAACAGCTCATGCCGTTCTGGAGGACTCGCTCCACCATAACATATGGTCAAGAAGTCCAAACAGAGCAGGTTATCTTTAAAAGGGGCTCGTTTCAGGAAGACTCCCTTAGCCCTCTTCTCTTCTGCATCTCGCTATTGCCATTGCCCGTTGCAATACGGAAAAGCCGCAGACGGAAGCATCCTATATCATCTGGATGCCGGATAGACGTATACCTACTTAGGGATGGAACAAGACCACTTCCAAGAGATAACTACTGTTGAAATCTCTTTCCATGGCAAGTATCAGCTCTGACAGATCTGGTAATCTGAACTGTCCGGGAAGAACAAAGTTGCTTTAACTAATATGCTCGCCTTTTCGATTCTACTCTACTCCTTTGGAATAATGAAATGGACTCAAGAAGAGCTGCAACAACTCGACGTGAAAAATGATTAATTTTTTCATGGCAGCAACATGTGCAGCCGATGAACTCAGTCTCGTATTCGACAGTGCATGGACGAACCCAAACTCTATCACCGAGTTGGAATCCATTCAGCAAAGAGCTCTCGTCAAACCTGCGAAGAGTTAGATGGTTCTACAGCTACATAAGGATAAGCCATCGCATGAGGCCTTCTTCAACAAGATTGAACATTGTTGGCTTATCCAAAAACCTAGTCTTCGCTTTTCTCAGGACAAGTGGGCTGAAGCCAAGATGGTGTCTTCAATACCTCTCGTCTACCGTAGTCACGTGTGATAGGTACAGAGGTCCCTGACACTAGATGAAGAGCGTGTCGTGGGGCAGCTGAGATCATAATGCATTTGCTATCAGCCTGTCCAGCTTATGCGTTCTCAGCCTATATCCACTGGCATGACGCGGCACTACGAGTATTGTCTACTATCTAGGACACTCGTACGGTATTGACGAAACACCGGTGTTGCCTTATGCTACGGGGGAAATTGCGTCCGTTGTAGAGAATGAGAAGTGCCAGATCTATTGGAACTACTTTTTCCCCACCCTCAGGCAAAAACAAGCCAATAAGCCTGTTGCAGTCCTCTTCGACCATCAGAGTTGAACGACTTCCGTCATAGAGTTTTGTTTTTAACTCGTGGTGAAACGAACATCGTCCAAAAAGAGGAGAAAAATGGAATGAATATCAAGATCCACTCTTTGAACTCCGCAAACTTTACCGAAACCATTTTGTTTGAGTGGTGGTTCTGATAATAGAGATCCTTGGTGTGATGATGGACACACTGATCTCAAACTCAAAAATCATACCGGCTTGCCGTAATATGGCAGAAATTCTAGCCGGACGAATGTAGAAGGCCATAATTATTGGTTCAATCCGCCTACTCAGGGAACATGATTCTCGAACCCTGTTATCACGCACCCCACGGAAGTGGTGTGTGTTTACTTGAGTTATTGACCCAAATATCATCTTCTGATCTATCGGGGCTCCGGAGATAGGGCCTGACTGGTACACTCCTGACGAAAAAAATATTTAATTCAGGAATTCCCAAACGAAGCATATTGCATACAAATTTGTTTTTGACGTTTTTTGGTTTGCTATTGCTTCGAATGATTTACATTTCAAATATTTCTCAAAATCGGTTATTGGTTACATTGCCAGAGGTGTATTCTGGGGTATTCTTCATGAATTTTATAAAAAAAATCCGTAGAATCCAAGAATAATAGAATAGTGTATGGTTTCCACTTGAAAAAATCGTGTATTTTCAGTAACCTCAATGTTATGTTTTAAATGGAAATTTTGACTATCTAATTATTATTTTCTGGAAATTCGTTGAATTTGTTCAGGATTCGATTTTTCAGAGTTGTGCTCTAATTGATATCTCGTAAAATAACAAATTTGATTGTAGGCATTGTTGTACAAAAAGGGGCTTCAATTTGATGGGAAACGAAAAAAATTAAGGAATTACAGGGTATTCTCTCCGAAATATGGAAGTCATCATCTACTTATAACTCAGGTTCTGGTGTAGGTGTACAGTCGTATACCTAGAACAAAAATATCAGTGTGATAGGAGGAAATTCACCACATCGATCTATGCGTAGAGAGCTGGAAGAAACTAATCTTACACCAAGATCAATCAAAATTTTCTCGGACAGTCAAGCGGTTTTGAAAGCACTTAGCTTTTATCGATCAACGTCTCAGCTGGTATCAAACTACCAGAGAAGACTTTCCTCAATAGGAAAACTCAACAGTCTATCTCTGGTTTCGATTCCTGGCCACTTTGGTATGGAGGGCAATGAAACAGCGGAACTTCTTGCAAGATCCGCAAGTAGGTTAAATGAACCGGAACCTGCCATTGGCATCTCACCAAGTTTTGCCAAATATATACATTGAACATCTGGACAGCAAGGAAAGTATTGAACTTCTGGCAAAACCTCCCAGAATTGGCTCATTCCAAGGCATTTATATATTTCTCGAATTTGACTAAACTAATGTTAGATTCCAGAAAGGTCGACCTGCGACCTGCAATGACTAACATGCCTACTAATAGGCCACTGTCGTTTGAATCATCACATGACAAGACTAAAATGTCTTGAAAATTACTCTCTCCCTTGGATCTGAAAGATCATACACCAAATAAACTAATTGGCTTCGTCAAGAAGCCACAATATACCCTTACGGGTCCTAGTGAAGGGCCGAGCAGACCCGCTTATTTTAAACTCAACCTTAACTAAACTTAACTTTGGTATATTGACCCACTACCACAAAGTTTTTCTTCAGAATAGTTCACCATATATTCCTAACGAACGCTCTTCGTGAAAGACCCTGTATATTAATGGAAAAATAAAGCTTATGCATCTGCTAAATCTGCCTCTGATTGATTTTACAAATTTCAGCATTCCAGTGATTTTATTTCGACCGAGAATTCAATTTTACCTAACGTTCCCAAACAATGATTTTGATTTCCAACAAATTGGAACCACGAATCATGTTCAAACATCAGTACGATCGAAGAGTCCACAACAAAAATTCCCCACTATTAATTCACATGGTGTAAATCGCCTAATCCGAAGTATTATCTGTCAGGAAAATTTCACAAAAGAATTTCCATTAGCATAGCGCGGTGTCCGCAGCCTGTTCTGTTTGTCCGTAGTCAGTACATGTGCTGCCATCCCGTTTCGGATCATTTAAAATTCTAATTTTGGAAAAATACCGACTCCCGGCAATATTCCCCGAACTTTGTTTTGGAAAAGGTTTACGCAGCGAAGGCCCACGGCGACGGATATGGTGTTAGAATGATATGGGTTTTGTCAGGAGTGGTGTTTTCGTTGAATGCGATACTGTTATTTTTCGAGACTCAGTGCTTTGCGAGGAAAATATTCCCGGCATTGACTCGTCTTTGGAGAATTATATGACAGGAGAAACACGAGAATCACGTTCACATTGCTTAAGGTGAAGGTTTTGAGTTCAACGATTTAGGGCGATATTGTATGTTTACTGCCAAAGAATCCCAATAAAACACATTCTGAACGAAATCATCTCTCGGGGAATTCATAACATTCTCATGAATATATTAAAAATATTGTTTTTGCAATAAATGAAAAACTTTTAAAATCCAGACTGACTTCATTCAAAAAAATATAATTCGGTTTCAAGGCTGGCAAGTCGACACTGGATGCAATCGTAGGCGTAGGCCCGATCAGAATAATAATTGCAATGATCGTTTCGCGTTAAAAAAATATACAAAATTATGAAAATTAAAACTAAGAACATAAAACTTTCATTGCGTTTCAGTCTTTACCCTTCAGAAACAGCTCTTCTACAATGCTCATGTACTAGACCTGAGGAAAATTTATTGCAATATCATTACTATAGGGCAAAATCTAAAAAAAAACTATTTTCCAGAGATCCCTCTCATATTTGACCCCAAAACTTTATAAGGAATTACCAGTTGAACTCAAACAAATTAAAACAAAAAATCTTTTCAAGATAAAATTTAGACAATGGCTATTCAATACCCCAAACGTTCTAGTGTGTAATTGGAATAATACAGGGAATAATTGAATATAAATAGATATTACCTGTAATGGTGCATCATTACATTCTGTGTCTGGATGGACAAATCAAACCAACTACAACCCCTACCTTGTGCAATATAATTTCCTCAAATTGAATAATAATAATACTCCCTCATGAACACTCAAAGAGTGTACCCAAAAGCATAGCGTGTGCGGGTAGAGGACGGCTATTGTTATTATTTGCCGTGGCGCTCCGAGGCGGGGGCGACTTATTAGTAGCGTATTCACTTTTTAGCTGTTGGAAAACCCGGAAAACCTACAGCACCACCCCAGGTGGTCGGCGGGAACTCCAAGCAAGCACCAAACGTTGTGATTGACATCTAGACAACTTACATTGCCTATGGACTCCTGACAGAAAATATAGTTGTACCATTTCATCATTTGCATAATTTAAAAAAATAAAACAATAACAGACAATTCTATATTATATGACACTAACATAAATGAACTGATTGAAACCATTAATGATATCAAGAACAAAATATACATGTGGTTATGATGATCAAGATTATTAGATTATTGAAAATCTTCCAGGAGTTCGACTGCAAGGATCATGAAATACTCTTGCGAAAAGTGAATCACTATAGATGTAAAGGAATGAGTCTGCAGTGGTTCAAATCGTACATTATAGGTAGAAAGCAAACTGTTAGAATGAGTGAACACTCGAAGCAAGTTGAAATCTATTCTGGAGTGCCACAAGGATCTGTGTTAGGTCCTATACTTTTTTTGATGATCTTTCAAATGTCGAATTGACTGGTAAATTGACGCTCTTTGCGGATGATATAACTATTACGAGGCATAGTAAAACAGTAAAAGATGTGGAAGAAAAAATATCTAATGATGTAAAAACGATCAAACTATGGTGTGACTCGAATCTCCTTTAATTCAATATTTTAATAAGACAAACATCCTAGTTTTCAGATGCACCCTCGAAAATTTTTCTTTGGATAATGGAGTTATTGAAAACACAGAGTGTACTAAATTCTAGGGACTCTTCATAGACAAAAAATTAAAGTTTGATAAACATGTCGAGCATCTCAAAAGTAAGGTATCCTCTGGATGCTATGAGTGTAATTTCACGATACTCTTTTGTAGGGGGTGTGTAGTTTGGATATGTTAGGATAGTAATGCTATCATTATCTGTTAGGAATTGTTCGGACACTTCAAAAATGAGCAAACCGATATATTTATGAAGTCAAACCACGTGACTCATGTAGGCTTTTGTTCCAAGAATATAAATTTTGACAGTTATATCTCTACACAATTTAAAAATAGTATGTTTGGTGCGAAAAGACGTTTCCAAATTCGACAGTACTCAGTCTAATTACACCACATGCCACAGTAATAATACCCAGCACGTCTCTTGTAAGGTATTCCTTGTATTACAATGATTTTAAAATGTATAACGTTAACTAAAAAAATTTAAATGACTTGGGGATTCATGTGTTACATCGTTGAAAGGATAATTCAATTCTCTTCTCAATCATCAACATTTTTTCGAATTCTATGACACTTGAGCCCCATTGATTTTGAAAATTTTCAAGTTGTTAGGCCCCCTCGCGCCATCTATGGAGCAATTACAATGTATTATGTTTCAAAACATAGTATCAGTTATAATACCCTCCAAATGTTTTTTCGAAAGAGTCTACGTTAAACTGTTCAAAAGTTAACTAGGAGGGAATATTGAAAGCCGCACTGTATATTGTTTAAGCGAAATCTAATCCCACTAGTTCCACATATTAGATGCAATGTATCTTTGTTGGCTATTGGCGTTTTGCCAATATCATTTGCTACCCGAGATTTTGTTGAAAATGATATAAGATTAATCATGTACTTTTCGTTTAAAACAAATCAATAATATCCAAAACTTGTATGGGACATAAATCATCAGGAGAATTTACACAGAATTGTTTTTTTCTATACGTTAGTCAAGAATATAGGTAATATTGTTTTTACTGCGAAACACTCTGTAAACAAAATGTGTCTGAAACTGTATGAGTACTACTGTTGAAAATAGGAATGAGTGCAAAATTCTTTCTCCTATGCAAGAGTTTATCCTTACTGAACACAGGAGCTTCGCGCTGAACTTCCTTGATTTATAGAGAATACTTCTCGGAGTTTTTTGTTCGAAACAACCATCCGATATCCTCAAGTTGAGTGTAAATAAAACATCTGAACGATAAATCCTGGAAATGCAGATCTATTCATCATACAAGCACCACTGGTTAAACTTAAAAAGCGAACAAATAGACTTTTCAAATTAAATCTTCTATTCAAGACGCAGAAAAGTACAACTCTAATCCATTTGCCTGAAAGCTGAAATGGTTTGGCTGCTTGAGAGATAATTTATTGTGAATTTGAGCATTTTTATGGAAAAATTCATTGTGGTGTTCAAAACAGCAGAGAGTGGTGAATCCTTTAAATAGAATCTGAATATTATATACGGAATTTTTCGATTACGGTGGAAAGCTAGAATATATTCCATTAACATTTTTCTGCGCATTTGTTCCAATTCAGAGGATACAAATGGATGTTGCCATTTGATATCAATTTATGTCTGCAAGATGGATTGTTTCTCTGCATCTCTGCTTTGTTTATTGGAGTAATTGCAAATGCTGGATATTTTCTAGTAATAGAACAAATGAATTGGTGATTCCAATTGACTACACTCCGGGTACTCCATTAATTATCTGCTAAAACCTGAGGCTAGCTGGCTCAGAGCCACCAGCAAGGCATTTCCCTGAAGAGTAGCAGGTTCTTTTCCCCTCTCTGACAAGTTTATTTTTCCAAAAATACCATGTATTTGTTCTACTCGTTTGAGGGGTAGTCTCGATGCAAGCTCGATTATCAGCAGAGTTTTGGTATCAGTGGAATGGTAAATCAAACACAGAGGTTGAAAAAAATAGTATAATTATTATATATTATCAAAATCCTATTCACCACCTAGTGGTGTATGTTATTTATTATTTACAATATATTATCATCCCCTCTCATGTTTGTCTTGGTCTTCCTCTTTTTTTGTTTTGAATCTTCATCTGCCATATTTGTTTCATCGGATGTTCGTAACTAATCCTCTGTAAATGACCTCACCAGATGCGTATATTTCTAAATCTTCCTTTATGCCCGTATTCATTAGTTTTTAGTTTGTCTATTTTTGTTACCACTTTCACTCTTCTTGAATACTTCATTTCAGTGGCCTGGATTCTTTTTTTGTCTTTGTGAGAGTACCCAGGACTCGCAACCAGATATCAAAATCGGTCTAAATATTATTTTAAAAACATTCATTTTGGTTTCTTTCCTTCAGTTGGTATATACATACATAGAATTCACCATCACTTTTGTTTTTATTTACATTTTCATCTCTATTTTTCAAGAGTTTTATTCCATATCTCTAGATTAATTTGTAGATCCCGTTCATTCTCACCCTCTGATATTTCTATTCTCTGTAGGTGCCTATATCCAATAAGCAGTTTTTTAACTTTCTGTGTGAACATTTTTTCATTAACTAGTCTACAAATATAAATAAATATTAAGCCAATAACAATTTTAACAATATGTTGAACTGCACTGGATTTAGTCCTCCTCCTTGTCTTAATCCTTCTCTTGTTGTGAATTTTTCTGACATTTTGTTATGTCGAATCACACAGTTAAGATCATTTTTACCTAGCTTACCGTAAACCGACAACATGTTCCCGACAATTAACACATACCCACTCACACCTTACAGAGGGATGCGAGAACTTTAAAATCTGCCTTCAGTGGGAGCTAAAGAGGGGCCTCGGATTAGGTGTTACGGAACTGGTAGCCGAAGATGAAGAGCCCTATCAGGGTTTTCTCAAGGAGGCGGATTGTAGGACCTTGATGCGGGAACTGGAGAATCTGGTCTTCGGTGGGAGCCGGGGTGGGGCTTTGGATCGAGTGCTGCGGGACTGGTAGCCGGTGAATGAATGGCCCGCTGTCACCGCACCACCAGGACTTCCACGAGACGGGACATGAAAGGAACTCACAGTGAGAACTGAGGAACTAGTCGGTTATAAAATTACCCTCGGTCGCCGCACCACCCTATTGAGAATCAGCTCAACCAGGACTCTCAGAAATAGGCAGATTGAAACAACTCCTTTTCTTGATAAGCACCCACCTACTCACTTACTTCGTGGCACTTTTTGACGTATTCTGGGTTGAGTATGCTTTTCCCAAAAGCTGTTTACCTCTGGTGCACCAGTGCAGTGACGAAGTCTCGTATCCTTCCAGTCACCACCTACAGAGTGATCCTCTGTGATCCCCATGAGGGCTATGTGTCTGTTCAGCTTAAGATCTCGTCTCCCAAGGCAGATGATTTCCTTTTTGAGTTTTTTCGAAGGCGCGATAATCAATCTGCTCTTTCCAGGTCAGCTTGGTGTCTATTATGACTCCCTTTTTCAATACAAAGGGAGTCATAATAATAATAAGGGACTCCTTTCTGATAGGTAGATTTCTGGAATGGTCCCCAATTTGCGTTTTTTGGTGAATAGTAGCAAACCCGCATTTTCTGGATTTACTCTTAATCTCTCGGAAAAATGCCACTGTTCCATTAATATACTCTCCGAGGAGATTCTGCGATTGACTTCGAGTCATGATGACTACGTCATCTGCGAATGCTTGCGCGTACATTTTTAGATGATTCAGTTCCCTTGCTCAGGGCATCCTGTTGACCACCGAACTTTCACTTAACTCGGCTTGCATCGTTGGTTGTGCTAGCATGGCACCTATCCATCCGATAAGGGTTAGATTGACTTCATGGCTCGCTGTATTTTGACATTCGGATTCATAAGACGTGTTGTCAAAAGCTCCTTCTATGTCAATGACAAAGGAAGTCGGAACGACGATTTGCTTTGGCTTGGAATCAGACATTTCTCCCAGGCTTTGGAATGAAGACGATTTTGACTTACCTCCAGGCAACTGGTATGTAGCCTAGGGCTAGACAGGATCGTAGAATTTTAATCAGCAGGGATATAATAATTTCAAGCCCATCCTGGAGGAGTGCTGGAATCACTCCATCCTCCCCGAAGGGTGCAAAGGACCTCACGGCCCATCGTAATTTTTCACTTATCACCACTTTTTAGCCATTTCGAAGTCAACCTAAGATCTTCTTCTTGTTGGACTTGTCCTCGAAGGTGCGTTGTTGTAAAGTTCTGAATCCTGAAAGTATATAGAGATTAGGTGCTTGTCTCATCCGCCGATGTGGTTTCCCGATTATCGGACAGGAATAATCACCCGCACACACACATAGTTGAAGGATTCATTTTGAGGATAGCACTTGCGGTCTGAGCTAGGATATTTCAAGAGCATGTCATGGATGAGGCCTTGTCTCCTCATGGTAAAAAGTGCTCAATGGGGCATACTTGCCTTGCTACAGTAGCGGCCCCCACGCATATACTTCCCCAAGCAAAAAACAAATCTGCTCTCTCCTGTATATGGTCTCTCATTAGACTGCCTATCGGAACTTTAACTCAGCATTTGGAACTGACAGACTGCCAAATCATCCTCGGTTTTATGTTTCTAAGAGAAATATTCTATGAACTGGCAACACTGGTGGACATTCGAATAAAAATCATCGAAAACCATCAATTTTTCGTTCAACTGTGAATCTTTCTTTCAACAAAACAGATGTCGATTATCTTTATTGCCTCTAGCATCACAACATGCCACCTATCATTCATTCGGATCAAGGTTAAATGAGGTAGTTTTTATCTTGCAATATAATGTTGAGGGATGGCCATTATCCCTCCCATTCGTCTATTGATTTGTGGTCGGGAAAAGAAAAGGATCCTCAAATGTTTTCATATTATCCGAGAGGTTTTTGCTATAGCCAATTACGTCTGCTCATGTTGTGTTTTTCTTGTATGAAAAGCCTTTTGTTGGAAATATAATGCCTTTTGGGAATTAGGATGGGAATCAGGTTCATTCATTCGGTGTTCGGTTTCTCAGTTAAAAATAGTCGTTTATGCGTGGAGTTTGATAGTAATCACTAGCTGAATATAAAATTATTCAGATTTTTTTTTGCATTCTTTGACTTGAAATGATCCAATTAAGGAAAAATATCCCAGTTTCAACAAGTAAACTTCCATGTTAGTTGTACGGATCTAAATATTTTCTTTGGTTTAGATTAGTTCAAATTCGCGGTAAAATTATTGAAGTAGCTGAAGAAGAAAATCAAAAGTTGATACGTTGTACTGCGGAATATACCGGGTGTCCACGAAAGGTGGCTCTCTCCTATAACTTTTTTATTTTCGAAGAAAATGGAATGGAAGAACCCCGCACCGTCTTTATGGAAAATCACTTTGTGATATGTTGTAGATTTTGACTTCCTTAGCAAGAATGCCCATGGTCGCAAAAAATCGTCCGACTAGTTTTCGAGATAAAGATGAAAAGTGAGGCTTTCTATTCAGAATGTTAAACAATTCTGAGAATTGACGAAACTCCTATTTACCAATATGTCATAAAGGATAAACCTCTTGATTGGATTCGATCATTCCTCTGGCACAGAACGCAATATGTCTCAATGAAGAATAAGTTATCTGAGTATTTGAAAAACACATGAGTCTTCCACAAGGGTCGGTACTTAGTCCCTTTTTATTTATAATCTATATCAACGATATAGACAGGCTCCATGTGCTAGCATCTTTCACAATGTACGCAGATGATACTTCACTTATTATTTCTCAAGTCACCAACAGGTTCTAGGTTAACCTTCTATTTGTGAATAATGAATAGAACATAGAGCCTGCGGTTTCATAGTGACCAGAAAATTTGTGGAAATATTTCATTTGGGACGCCTGATATCTTCATCAATGACACTTGAGTGAAGTTATTGGGATTGAATGGCGATAAACACCTCAAATGGAAGTCTCATGGTGAGGAGTTTGTTGCTAAACTTCATACTGCTGCATATCAGGTCAGGAATATGAGAGGAATATTAGACCTCAATCAATTGTTGTGGCTCTATTATGTACAAGTCGAAAGTAGGCTGCGATATGGGGGACATCATTCATTCAATGATGGAAATTGAAAGATTTGAAAATTTTAACTGTATATGTTCAAGAAAAAAGATATATTCCCTCAAAATGCAATACGCATGTAAATCATCATTCATGGAGGAATGTATTTTTTCAATTGAAATTTTTATGTTTTGATATTTTATATGACTGCTAGCTGCCTCCAAACGGACTATAATAATAATAATAATAATACTCCCTCATAAACACTCGATGAGTGTACCCAAAAGCATAGCCTGTGCGGGTAGAGGACGGCTATTATTATTATTTGCCGTGGCGCTACGGAGCGACCTACTGATTTTTAGTCGCGTATTGACTATTCAGCTGGAGGAAACCTACAGCACCACTTCGGGTGGTCGGCGCGAACTCCAAGCAAGCACCAGACGTCGGGATTGGCATGTAGACAACTTACATTGCCTGAAGACTCCTATGAAATTGAGAAAATTTTTCTCGTTTTCCAGGATTCGAACCTGGCCAAATGCAAGCAGAAGTTTAGGAGGCCGGCATTCAAATGCCTCGCTACCGAGCACTTGGATTTTACTGCTTGTACGTTTTCTATTCTATTTTTGACTCTTTCCATATAGCTTGTACTGTCTTGAAGAAATAAAATAATACTCCGTTCTATTCAAATCACTCCTTACGAGCTGGTGATAAGAACGCAGGTGTATCAGACAGGTCTGTTGGAATGTAAAATTCATAATTGCACCCCTAGAAGTACTTATAAACTGTTGACTTAATTTGTTATATCTCATAATCTTTAACAATTTGTACAACTTTGTGAATCAGTATAATCATTTTTGTATCTTTGAAAAATTTTATATTTTGCTATACAAACATTATTTCATTGGTTCTACCACGTACGTTCAGCTCCATTTCCAACTTTGTGAATAACTTAGCATTTTCAAAACATAATGAAACCGCTTTTGTTATTATATTTAAGCAGAGCATACAAGACTGCGTTTGCCAATCCAGAGTTATTCTCTTCCCTGCACGTTACTGTTATTCAAAGCCCCGTGCATCGACAGACCCACCTATGATAGATTATACCATTAAAGTTCATAACCCAGCGTCTCATCGAGTTCAAAATCAGTTTGACACTTTAATCATCGTAATTGTACATTCTATAGTGAGGCATAATGGCAATACATTAAGCGAGCTAATCTCAGTAAGGATATTCCATTCCAGTCATCACGTGCATGTACCCCCGATACAGCCCAAACAACAGATTTG
Organism: Chrysolina americana; assembly: GCA_958502065.1. Lineage (NCBI taxonomy): Eukaryota > Metazoa > Arthropoda > Insecta > Coleoptera > Chrysomelidae > Chrysolina > Chrysolina americana. The sequence continues at coordinate 10,517,351 of OY293411.1, read as the reverse complement.
ATCGACCGTGCTCCAGACAATAATGAGAAACAAAAAGAATGCGGTTGTTGTATAGACAATGCTGATTAGAATGTCTGGTTCAGGAAGGTAGGAAGGACTTTTCATTGTTTACGCCATTATCGAATGGAAAATTTCAGGTGTAGCTGTTACGTTACCTCCCTGATAAAACAAGCACTTTACGATTTGGTTGGAATTTTGCACAGACATCCACAACAATCTGAATGATAATGAAAACGAACACGTTTTTTATCAAAACAAGAAACAATAAAATGAGCAGAACAAGAATTGAAACAATGGGTATTTGGATGAAAATAAGCTTCCACTCGTTCTCAACTTCACCAAGGCAGCACTGTGATTCATATGGAAAGTACTCAAGCTTCTACTCAAACATAAAAACTGTCGGCTTTCAATTTTCTATTTTTTCTCGAACACACTCAATTATGAATGAATTATATGTATGTGGTACTACAGGTAAACAATAAGAATTTTCTGAGCTTATGAATGTGATTTTCGGAATACTAGTCTTTCGTAGAATGAAATAGAATACTTTGTGAATATCAGAAGTCGTAGATATTATCCAAAACGAACTGAGTAGGTACCTTGAGGGAAAAAATCATTACTTGAATATTATAACGAGCTGAAGCCGAATCTGTCTGCAACACCTGTCTCTGTTTCTTGACACTTTGAGAATGATGGTAAGTTTCGTGAATCATCATCATCATCGTCCATAGGAAGTTTATTTACTATGAACATAATGCAGAGCCTGTGAACAGAGAGGAACATTATAATTTGACATAGTTGAAAAGCTAGCAGATATTTCCTTAGGAAACTATTCCAAATCACGACGGCCTTTGAACCCGAATCAAAATAGTGATAGTGAAAATTTCGGTCTCGAAAGCCTTAGCCAATTTATCAGACAGTAGATGGCTAATAATTTTTTGGTACGACCCTTAGTTGTTGTCCATTAATTAGAGCACTTCAAATGATGCGTCATTCATTCATTCGAGAAAATCGCCATTGATGTTGCTGGCCCATTATTGGGATCTGACCACGGGGATAAGTACAGCCTACTTAGAGTAAGAAGGCAGATGTTCTTGTCATTTCCACACACTGAGTCTTCACTATTGCCAATGTCTTGGTGAAGACTTCATTCGTACCAAGTCAGACATTTCGAGCCCAACCTGGTTCATGGATTGTGCTGAATTCCTAATATTTGGAAGATAAGAACTATAGCTGTACATTCACAGTCTGAGTGATTTGAATCGTGAGGTCTTTTTTCCAAGATAGTCTCTTACCACCAAAGAGACCGGCATCATTACCTCTATTTATTGCTGATGATGATTCTACGGAAATTTCACAGCATTCAAAACAACTATCCCAATTTCACCATTGTTTGCTGCAACAATGAGTTGAAATTTGTGATTTGCATAGTTTGTTACATTCACTCGTTCATGACAGGTCGTTATCCACCGATATGTCAACATTAAAGAACTTTTCTCATTATGGTAACAAGTTCCAACCGCCACATTACGTCAAAAAAGTTTGCCATGAGAAGGAAAACAATCAGTAGGACATGACAATCGATAAAAAACTTTCCTTGTTGATAAGCGGATTCTGAATGGATATTGAAGCTATATTTTCATATTATACATGGATATTATGATATTATTCATTCTGTTTCAATCATCAGTAGGCGTGCTCAGGATGGATAGCATGATTATTCAAAAATTATGATACCCCAAGAAACGCCATTGAGCAGCTTGCAATATAACATTGTTATGAATATGATACCAGATGAGCTGGCTGTCTTTCAATTTTGTATTATATAAGGTAAGCTCGGGTAAGTGTGAATTTGGGGCAAGTGTGAGTTTGCTCGCTATCTTCGCTAAACCGGGCGACAGCCCAATTCCATCTATTGACGAATACCCTACACTCATAATGAATCCATAACCATCATATAAAATACAAAAGAGATCTTGTGAAATCCAAATATTTTTCCCAATTTTCTAACCTACAATTCATCAACCCGAACGAGTATAAGGGGTTTATTTCATGCTTTGAATGTATTGTTAAAATCTAAGGTAAGAATCCATTTTATACACTTTTCTTCTGCCTAAACAATGAATCTGACTAAAGATTGCCGTTTTTTCATGAAGTTGTTTTTTTTACATTTTTCCATTGCATGTCACACTTACCCCGAAATTAAATGTTATTGGAGATAGTGTGACCTATCTGTCGGGGTAAGTGTGACCTGGTTCATTTGGCCAATCTAAACAGTAATATTTTCTCAGCTATAGTACGAAATTATATACGGAAATCTCAGAGAGCCAAACAATATACCTGGCCAGATGTGGAAGACATTGATACACTTTCTGAGGATGACATAACAACTGTGCTTCGATCACCACTCGTCAGAAGATGGGGATCAATGAAATTCACATTCGATTTTTCAGATTTCTACCTGTAAATTTTTCTTATCAACAAATGTTCACTTTCACGATTATTTTTTGTTTTTTTCCAATGGGACAATTCAAATCCAATATTAAAAAGTTCCTAACTATGTTTTGACTAAAGATATCTCGAAAGGAATGAATTGTGGTGAAAGTTCCTTTACTGTTTACACACACCTGCCCCAAAGACAGATTTACGTGCATTAATATCTTTAAATTTGGCCAGAATCACACTTGCCCCAAATTTCCGGGGAAGTGTGACCTATGGAGATGTATATCTGAATATATAAATAAAATTCATAGAATACGGTTTTCAACAGTTTTCTGTGGCGTATTACAAAGACTGACCTTCGAAGTAAATACCTGCAAAACTTCATTGTTATATTAGTTCAGGTTCTTCAGATGGACTAAATTCAATGCGAACTAATGAAAATCACGGTTACACTTACCCGAGCTTACTATAATTCGAACAAAGTTTGAAAATATGTGCTAGAGATTATCACGAAAATGAAACTAATAAAATCGATAAAGTGGAAACGTGTGAAAAAAGGGTGCTTCGACTTTGTCGATTTTATTCATTTCATTATCGTGATGATCTACAGCACATATTTTCGAACATTGATCGAATTAATACAGTTACCTCTTCATGGAGTCTGTGTTTTTCGAGGAGCGTAGTTATTGAATTTCCTTACGGATGGCGCTGCGTCCAACTTGGTTGTGGATCGTAGCTTCATCCGTGAAGGAATATCATTTAAACAGTTTTGGTAGGGACAGGACAATCATATTGTTGTCCGACCTATCCTGGCACTGATGAGAGGCAACACTTCGAAACATGTATGTGTGCAGGTGGTCATTCCCAGACAAGTGAAGGCTAATCTTCTGTTTAATTACAAGACAAGTACTTGCAATTGGGTCCTCTTGGAATAACGTTGCACAAATATCTGTCAGATGTAGTTCAATGTCTGTCGTGGTATTAGCCAGGGAAGTAGTTGTTTCCTGAGAGATGTTTGCCTTATTAGGCCACTAGGTGGAGAGAAAGGGTACTTCGACTTCGACAACGAACATTTACAATTGGTGTAGGTTTCGAGTATTCAATACCCATTAGCTTTTTTGTATTGGGATCACTTTTGATATTTATTATACGGAGTTTTTAATTGAAAATACAAATTCGTGGATGCACCACTAGTTATCGCCGATAGTGCAATAATCAATTTGAAGTTGGCAATTGAAACTTCTGCTAGCTCTGGACCAGGTTCGATCCCTGGGTGCGAGAGAACTTTTCTCGAGTTTATCGAGATCGATGAACGACCACATACCTTTTGGAAAAATCAAGTATGATGTAAGTTTCCCAGATGCCAATCCCGATATATGGTATTTATATAGGTTTTCCTATAGCTCAAAAGTGAATACGTTACCAAAAATTATCGAGTCGACCCGTACCACCACGTCAAATTATAATAATAATAGTTATCCCATACTAGCACAGGCTATGTATTTGAGAACACTCCACGAGTATTTTTGAGGAAGTATCATTATTATTATATAGTTTAGCATAATGATTGTATGCTAGTTGAACAAGTCTTTCTTCACGATTATTTAGAGTACATCTATTCAAAGCTGGTTTTACACACAGTGATTTTTATAGTGAAACAGATGTATAGCATCCCTAGTTTCACTGAATCGAATCAGAGCATTCTTGCACAAACATGACTAAATTTTTGATTAATTTAATTGCCTAAGTGAGCCTTCGGTTTATTAAATGTTCAAAAATAAAATATATCGTTTGATTATAACCATTAGTATTCAATGAATTATATATTATTATTATTACCATCATAATACCCAAATCAGTAAACACCTTTAACATTCTTCCTCTGGAAGCTCACATTAACCAGCATCTATTATTGAATGTATACTATGCGTTGGAATATACTGGGGAACTACTATAACATAGTGAACAAGAATATTGGTCTTTCAAAAAAAAAAGAGTCAGCGTTGATTTCGAATACTGATAATCCTGTAGGATCACTTTCAAAAATATGGAATTAAAACTTTGAGAGAAATATACATAATATAGCATTCTTTCACATTATACATCATCATCACCGTGTTCGTAAAGAATTCCTTTATGCACACTCATTCACCCAAAAAGCCACTCAAATACATACAAACAAAAATTCAACCAAAGGTCATGAAAGAAATCACCAAACCATGCTGTTAATATAACTTGCTTCCACGGGACTTGGAAACTATCTCTGTCTCTTAAAAATATATAAATAAGAATTTTTGAACATGCTTTTGAAAACGCATTATATTCAATTTGTATTTGAGGAACTCGAAATAAAATTTCACCTCAATGTACTTGGAGTATCTGTCGACTTGATTGTTTCAATGTTCCCAAAAACGTTAATGTTCTTTCAGTGGAAATTTACATCCTACAGCACTACATCTGTAAGTATATTTTCCAGCATCCCTACGATCAAATCAATATTATTTGCAAAAGTAAACGACTGCATGATTCTTCCATTCACTTTAGGTATCTTGGGAATTGCATGAGAGAGTTGTACTACTGAAACGGAAAAGCATTCCATATTTACAAGCTCTACAATCGATAGAAAATGAACAACAGAGAAAGACAGATTTAAGATTTTGTCAGAAAATATATGAACAATATTCCAAAGAAAGAAAGTCGCGAGTCTTATAATGGTTAAATGATTTTGTTCACAGTATTTCAGGAGTTTCGGCTCCTATGTAATGAAAAAATTTATTTATTCTGGGTAGTCAAAGCTGTAAACAGTTCAAAAACTACAGATGTACTGATGCTTTGCTGAAATATCAGGCTAGAGACCTGGTGAACTTCTCAGGATTTGTTGTCCAATGCTTAATCAAATATTTTTCAATGATGCTGAGATATCACCCATACCTGCTTTCATTTCCTCAGTTCTCACAATGTTCTCTGAGCCTTATAGGATTCTGTACTGATTTAAACTTGAATAGCGAGTGCCGAATTTATCCATTTGATAATTCGATTATGTTTGATTGTATCAAATCCTTCACAGTAAATTACAAAACTTGACTCGCTTGTTCGAACGTTATTGTCAATTTCATTTCTTTCCAATCGGAAACATCTCGTTTCCATATATCTATTAGTCACACCTGGTGGAATCACTTCGTTCTGAGGATTTACATTTTTCACAGTTGCGATATTCTGTTGAATATTGATGAAATCCGCCCAATTGAAACTTTGAAACAGATTATTTCAATTCTTTCTCCGAACTGAATCGAAAATCTTGAATAAATCACTTTTATATGAAGTTAAAACTCTATTGCGTTTCTTGAAAGGAAATGGAACACATTTCAATAATATTTTTCGATGAAAATGTAACCCATGAATAGAGACAGAGATTGTATTTTTCCCAAAAACGGAAAAATGTTTAATGAATGATATTTTCATCGGAATCTCAAAGAGGATTATGCAATAACTGAAAGAGATTCATTCTCATAGAATTCATAAGTAGATTGAAAAGAAGCCTAGCGGATTCTCGGGAAAAATTGATATGTATGAAAATCCTAGAACCAATTCAATTGAGTCTTAATGTCGATATTTCTTTCCTAAGACTGAGTGATTGACTTCTTGCAAGCGAAAGAATTATGGAATCAGTAGTTATTGGAAAGATATATGTTAAGAGGCTTTACGAAACATCTTCATTTGGTAAACCGGATGTGGTGAACTAATTCATTAACCTCCTGATAATAATAATAATCATTTATTTCCTTGAGACAGTTACAAACCGTATAGAACAAGTTAATGACAACTTAGAGGCCTGTAGTTGAAGGCCCACGCACTTTCCTTATGTAAAGTGGCAACCGGTAAAATTCACTGAAACTTTGATTTGGTGTTGTACTCGACCTTGTAACCAAAAGTATCCATGTGGCCCAACTCACTCCTCTGATTAGTTTTCTAGATACGAGCTGTTGCAAATTTTTCTTGAAATCACACGTTTACTTCATGTTTCAGTAATACAATGGTAAATACGTTTGACTAAAATATTCATTCATATTTACGGGGTTACTCACAAATGAGTAACAATAGTTTTTTGTGATATCTCACTTTTTCCAATGTGACCTCGAGGAAGAATAGTTCGGAAAAGTACCCCTCAATATAGCATGTACACATAGTATTATAGTACACATTTTTTATACAGGGTGTTCCATAGAGAGAACCACAATTTCAAATTATTTTTTTTGTGGAAAATTCAAAACCCTGTACTTGATTGATTGATTAAAGTAAAAATTGATTCCACTAATATATGGGTGTCCCTAAGCTTCAAGATATACAAGGTGGTTCATTTGTCGAAAGGTCTATTTTGACATTAGTACAAAAATTATACAATCTGTATTTTTAAATTTTCCTGGTAAAATGTAACTATTTTCTCAGTATATATTTATTTTAATAACGTCTCAAGAGTTATGATTGCTACATCCGATCCTATGACCGATTTCATAGACAGGACGTTTATTCCAAAACCAAAAAGCTTTCTCTATTAGTTTTTTATAATTTCGGACAATTAAGTATATTTCAAATTTGACTTTGACTTAAAAAAAAGTGAACTTTCAGTCGATAGAAATGAATCGAAATGAATGAATAATTAGTTGAAGAATATTAAACAAAATTTGTCATCACCCTGATGTTCATGAATCCATACATATGTTCAAAGTATATGTAAAATGGTTGAATCTGTTTTTTTTGTTAATTTTGTAATTCTTGAAGATTATGCAGTGCGGCTTTTAATGGCCCCCCCTGTTAACTTTGGAACGGTTTGACGTACAAACATAAAAAAACCGTTTGGAGGGTTTCACCGATACTACTCTTTAAAATGAAAAACATCCAAAATTCCCATGACAAGATCGAAACATTCATAACAGCTAAATGCGAAAAAAAATATAATAATTAATTTTATGTTTATTTTCTGCTCTGTTATATTATGATGAACGGAATATTGAACTACATAATCTTCAAAAGATATCTAGAAACAGGATATTTGAAGTTTTTGGGAGTTCAAGAATATGCAGGTGCAAGTACACAACAAAATCTCCGACGCCAGTACACCCAGAGTAGTTTTGGTACGATTTATGAATTTGTTACGTGAATGAAAAGCAAGTCGTGTTTGAAGTCAAGTGGAATATATACAGAGAAAAATCTAACGAAAAGTAACTTTAAAATTTTCAAATTAGATAATAATTGGACCATTCTGAATCGATTAAAAATCAATTTAGTTAGTTTTGTATTGGAAATGTATCAATTTTCGTTAAATTCAACCTTCTTGAACAAGTTTATCGAATTTTAAATCGATAGGAAGTATATTAATGTCATGGTGAATGTTTCATAAATCATTTGTATTTTGTACTTCAATCGTCTCTGCGGGTTGAAAAGAATATCTTACTAAATTAGAATGCAAAAACTCCGATGCCGGTAAACCCAGGCCAGTTGTAGTTTTGGTGCGATTTAAGAATTTGTTACGTGAAAATCTAATAGACAACAAGACGTGTTTGAAGTCAACTTGAACATATGTACAGAAAAATTTAACGAAATTGAAAATCTCCATTTCGAAAAGTAACTTTGAAATTTTCAAATTAGACCAATTGCACCATTCTGATTTGATTGCTCGATAGATGGCGCGGGGAGCACATCAACTAAAAAAATTTAAATGGCGTGGGAGTCATGTGTCACATCGTTGAAAAGATAATTCAATTCTCTTTTCAACTATCTGAAAATATTTAGAATTTCATTCCATTCAGAAAATTTCTGTCCCGTTATTTCAGATCAAACCACTCAAAATTTATCGTGGTCAGGTAGGAAAAGGGATTCAGATCCGACAGATCCACACTTAATCTGACATTTCAAATGGATATTGTGAAGAAGCATAAAAATGAGAATCTAAAAAGCTTAGATGATTGAACAGAGAATTGAATTATCTTTTCGACAATGTGTTACGTGACCCCCCATGCCATTTAAAAATTTTCAGTTGATGTGCCCCTTTGCGTCGTCTATGGAGCAATCATGATGTATTTTATTTCAAAAGGTAGTATCGGTGGAACTCTCCAAATGTTTATTTTATGTTTGTACGTCAAACGTTTCTGAAGTGAATAGGGAGGGGGGACTATTATAAGACGCTATATCAATGTATTCAATGTATTATATTACTTACACCAGAACTTGAGTTTAAAAAGTGCATTTTCAATAAATGAATCCATACATTTTCAAGTGCGTTTGAGTGTATGTTAAATTTGTCACATTTGGTTCAGGTACTGTTTGCACCAGCCAGTCTACTGCTGGCTTAATTGGACTTCAGTCTGAATAAATTTAACATAAGTCTAATCAAGTTCAGAAGTAGCAACGAGGACTCCTGATGGGTAGTTACTGAATTATCGAATCTAGATAATTCAAGCCTTAATTTCACATTGAAAATCTATAATGAAATAATAATGTACCTAAGTGTGCAAGACAGTCTAACAATAGGAAAATGAGCACTTTTTGGCAACACTCATTATCATGAGTTAGTATCTCATCATAATGAGACGAGGTTATTTATGTCATTATAATTAGCTATCTCAATATAATGAGAAAAAACTAATTTGTGTAAGTCTAATTTCTATCATTATGACCGATTTCGGTTTTTACAACATTCTCAAATATGGTTATTCTGTCAATTTTTGAAAAAGCTTTCAAAAATAGAATTGTAGAACATTTTGAAACTTTCAATATATTAAACAAAGCACAGTATGGTTTCAGAAAATCCCTATCCACAACCAATGCTTTGAATGAAATGATATTATTTATCGAAAATGGATATAATAACAAGAAATGTATTAGCAGTGTATTCTGTGATCTCACCCCTAAAGCAGAGTTCATTCTATTTGCAGACGATACAAATTTGTTGTATAAACATCAAAATAAAACTGATGTTTCTGACCCACTGAAAGAAGCACACTCAAACTCTACAAGATGGATCTATGTTAATCAGATGAGTTTAGATGATTACCCTGTCAAAATATGAAGATAACAAGCAAAGTGTAAAATTCCTGGGAGTATTAATAGACACTGACGCTATTGCTAAAAAAATTACATCTTTCATATATCTTTTGAGGAATCTTAAAACGTACACACCCAAACCGGTACTGATCACTGCATATTTCTCTCTTATACAGTCTCATATTAGCTATTCCAGTATAAGCTGGGGTCAAATAATTGCTGCAGATAGAAATTTTTGCCTAAAACGTAAAGCAATTCGAATAATAATTGGTAATCTTAAATTTGATGAAGATTGTAAGTCAACATTCACTTTGTACTACCTAATATTGACGAGTGTAAACTTTTCGTGATAACACAATAAAGAAATAAAAGAAGAAAAAAAATATAGTAATGTATCAGTGAGTATACTACAGAATGGTGTGAAAACCGAAACCAGTCATAATAGTATAATTAGTGAAAATTAGAATTAACTTATCTCATTCATTTCTTATAGAAGAAAAACTAATGTGTCATTTCAGAACCATCGTAGCCAATAGGCATTGATACCCGTACTATTTTCAGCTGAAATGAAATATTAGAATGAAATGAAATTCAAAACTGATATTGCTTGCCACTCAAATCAATTTGTGGCCTATATAATCATTTTTCACTATAATATGAAATATAAAATACAGCAGCGTATTCCATACAGTAATATATTTTCTTCAGAAAAGTCAAAGGACTGCTATTTGATGAGTTCTCCGAAAAGAAAATTGGGTTATTCTGAAGAAAAGATCCCGTATTCGTGAAAAACCATCGTGATATCATATTGGCAGTTCAACATAATTTGATAGTCTGAACGCTGATATAAAACTCTTGGTAGAGCAGTATGTTGCAAAAGGTGTCAAGATCTGAGGATCCTATTCATTCCAGCGAGCTTTCTTTCCGATCTGAAAAACAATATTTGTATGACGTGGAAGTTCTTTGTGCGTGATGAGATGGAAAATTTCGTATATCTTGTGATCTTGAAAAATCGTTACTGTCGCTCGCCGGCGTAGAGGAAGGAATTCCCTGAGATATGTCTACGTCGAGTGGAGAAGTTAATGAGGAATGATGTGGGTGGATAGCGGTAATGACTATTTGTTTTCATCATGTCAACATAACCAATGAAACGGAAAATGATGAATTGGACTGGATTGTGTAGACCAGGAATCCATCAGATTGAACAATCCGATATCATGCGCCATCAGAAAAAACGGTAGGCAACACATGAAACGCTCTTTGTGCAAGAAGTTATCAATTCAGTTAACTGCGGTTAATTATGAGACTTACTTTACAGGCTCCATCCAGTATCATTCTCTTATGTAGACACTCCAAACTCAATGTCCATGACCTCCCCGTTGTCTGGGGAAGTATAACCATGGAAGTAGAATAGATTTAGGATGCGAGCTCCTATGAAAAGATATCATTTTGCGAGTTTTTACATCAGGATGTCGCTACTCTTCCTGAGTTTATTTCATCAATCCAAAGGAGTGAAGAGTGAAGGAGAATCGGAATGGCAAGCATATTAGTTGCAGCAACTTTGTTCTTCCCCGACAGTTCTGATGACCAAATCTGTCGAAGTTTATGCTGATACTTTGCCGCGAAGATCGTTTTTCAATAGTGGTTACCTCTTGGGTGTGGCGTTGTTCCACCGCTAGGTGAGTAAACGTCTCTCTGACATCCAGACGATGCTTCCGTCTATGAGCTGAACGTCTTCTCCGTATTCCTTGCATCAGCCTCTTTTGAGATGAACCGTGGCATATTTGTCGATCACAAACTCCATTCCGATAGCATGCGTGTAATCTTGCAGCATCCTCAAGGACTGATGAAAATCCTTCTTTCCAGAGGCATAGAATTTGAGGCCATCCTTGTAGAACAGATAGGTGGCGTTAAGCCTCTGGTTGCTGGGGGTGCTATAATTGTATCTACGTGTTTTCCGTAGTGCGAAGCACAATAGCAGTAGGGAGACGAAAAAGAAAAGAGAGTTGAATCACGCCCATTCTAGAAATGTAAGCTTTCACGGCTGGCGTCAATATTTTGGTTGGTTTCCGGGTTTTGCCGTGGTCTTCTTTGGTTTAAATCTCCAAACGTTTCGATTGCAACTGCGGCAGTCATCTTCAGTGGCGTGGTCGAAGTACTCTTCTAGACGTATCAACTGAAACTGAAGCTTTCGAGTTTGCCATGTTATTTATAGTGATGTATTTTCGCGCACTTTCTGTAATAGTGGGTTCGCGCGCACTTTTCGCGCGATTCCGGTGACATGGCTTCGTTTTGGCCCCTTTCAATGCTGTGTGCCAGATCTTTGGTAAATATGTTCTCTCTTCTTTTCTGTTGAAGTTCTCTTGGTGTTTGTGTATTTCTATTGCTTCTAGATACATTCTTGTTGAATAATGATTCGACGTTGCTAGTCTCTCGGTATTTTCGAAAAGGATCTTGTGTTCTCCGTCAGACAATGTATGCTCAGCGACTGCGGACTTCTCGGTTTGTCCTAAACGACAACTCCGCTTGTGCTCGACTAGGCGGGTACCAATGCTCCTTTTCGTTTGTCCGATATAGACCTTCCCACAGTTACATGGAATTCTGTAGACTCCCGCTGATTTGAGTGGATCTCTGCTGTCTTTGGCTGATCTTAGATATTTCGATATCTTCTTCGTTGGTTTGAAGACGGTGTTAATTTCCTCCTTCTTCAGAATTTTCCCAATTCTGTTGGTGACACCTTCTATGAATGGCAGATAGACAGTGCCTTGGAGTTGCTCTTCATTGGTGTTCCTTTTCTTCTCCCTTGGGCGCGTAGCACGGATGATGTCTTTCTTGTTGTACCCATTCGCTTGTAACACAGTTGTGAGGTGTTGCATTTCCTCGTCGATGTGCCTTGGTTCACATATTCTCAAAGCTCTGTTCACTAGGGTGTTGATGACGGTTCGTTTCTGTTTTGGATGATGGTTGGATCCATTGTGTAGATATCGATCTGTGTGTGTTTTCTTCCTGTACACCTTGTGGCCTAGATGATTAGCCACTTTGGTGATTAATACGTCAAGAAATGGGATTTCAAGGTTTTCTTCTAATTCCATGGTGAACTGTACTTTTTTGGATGAAAACTATTCAGATGGTTTAGAAAGTTCTGAAGTTCTTCTCTTCCGTAGCTCCAAACAACGAACGTGTCATCTACATACCTCAACCAGTGATTCGGTCGTTTTTCTGAAGTTCGAATGGCCCTTTCTTCTTAGAACCTGCTTTGTTTGGACTCTGACATTACCAGATGATATGCTGAAGTCCTGCGTGATACATCTGTCAATCAGCAGGTTCTCCTTGCAGCCAGCGACCCCCTTCTTTGCTCATAAATCCGGCCATACAACGGATCAACTGCGGAGTGTATTCGCATGTATAAGATAAGGGTCTGTAGTTCTTGGGATCAGACAAATCTCCGTTCGAACTTCCTCCGGAGTTTTTGGATTGCGCAGTTCATTTAGCTGAGGCTGACGAAGCCTATTGTAAAAAGCTTCGAAGTGCGCTAGGGCTGGAGTATCTACGTTGAGTGGTTGTCGACACTCGTAAATAATCTTCCAAAAGATTTCTTACATATCCGGTCACACAACGGATCAACTGCGGAGAGTATTCGCATGTATAAGATAAGGGTAAACATCTTATAACATTAATTCAAGCATATTATCGGTCTGTAGTTCTTGGGAACAGACGAATGTACGTTCAAACTTCCTCCGGAGTTTTTGGATTGCGCAGTTCATTTAGCTCAGGCTGACGAAGCCTCCTGTAAAAAGCTTCGAAGTGCGCTAGGGCTGGAGTATCTACGTTGAGTGGTTGCCGAAATTCGTAAATATTCTTCCAAAAGGTTCTCTCCGCTGGGCAGATAGCAATTGAGAAGGTTGGTGTTCGTGATGGTAGAGCGCTTGCTGCTCAATCACATGAGTATGGGTTTGAATCCCAGCTTGGTCACTGGTCTCGTGAATGGAATCACACGTTGAAAGGTAAGTGCTATGTCTTCCCTAGCTTGCACAAGTCTTTCGAAGACTTCTGAGAGTTGTACTCGTGAGGGTACAGCCGGTTGACGAAAATAACAATTTTAACAACCAAATAACAACAATTTTAACTTCATGTTTTCCGCGATGTTTTCCACCCGTTTCCTTAGTGACATTGCTGTTCGATAGTTAACAGCACGCCTTGATTTGGTGTGTGGTGAGCTCGTCTTAAATTTGAGGCAATTCGCCACACTGCGGGCGTGAAAGTCCTATTGGCCACCACGTAGTCTACCACACACTGGATACGAGGGGGGTGTTATCTCGCCGATTTCATCTTCATCCCTCCTTGTAAATGCGTCCCTCATGCCTCGCAGGGTCTGAGCGGTGTCATACATGGCAGAGTAGATCTGCCAATTTCATTCATTATTATCATCATCAATAAACTGGAATTACGTTTTGGACCGAAGAAGTGGAAGAAACACTCAATGAACGAAACTCTGTAGAAGTTTTTTCCAAACTTTGCTGATTTATTAATATTTCTCCAATACTTAATTGTTATTTGTTGTATTTTCAACCAGTTTAGATTCGAGAACAGTTCATTATTGCTCAGTTCTGTTGTATCATGCCATCCAAACTTCAACAAAATACAAATAAAGTGACTTCCCTATAATGGGAAAGTAGTGACGTAGAAATAATGGATGAAACCTCTTCATGAACCGACTTTTTTAATAATTATGGAATTACATCATTTTGCACTTGTGAAGAAAATACATGCTCTATAAATTTGTTTTATTAAACAACATAACTCAGTTAAAACATTTCTAACTCAACAGCTCGGCTGTGTTTCAGCATAACTTATTTTTTGTTCATTTTATGGTTCTGCTTCTGAAAAGTATTTTTCTAATATTTTCCCTCGCCATTTTTTCTTAATGTGTCTGTAGTTTATGACACCTGAGATCATGACTACAGAACGTGATCGCTCACAGCTCTTTTTGTTTGGACGGTACGGGCTTCTCCCAAAAAGTGAGCCATCATTCCCGCCTCGAGAGCGGAAAAGAAACTTTCTCTGGTTCTGAACTTTTTTCATAGAAACCTACTTAACTCCGCATCAAATTCGCCGTTTTCGTATGCAAGCCATGAGATAGCACTTTAGCATCAGGGCGTTCGTCCAACAATTAAAGTACGGCCAGCTTGAATGTTGCCTGCGACTGTGACCCGAATATCAAGCAGGCCCTGGAAGGTCGGAGTCGTCGCGACACCGACGTCGACTGTCACCGTAACCGTAAAGGGTCTCGAGCAATTTGGACCGAGGAGTGTTATTGCTTGTTGTTTTTTGCTAACGAGGTGGAATATGGCGGCTGGTGTCAGACGTACTGAGTGGTTTGAATGTGTTTCGTCTTCGTGCAAAATGAGCCGAATGGAAGAATATTCCTCGTGATATTTTTTGTTTTTCTGGTTTCACGAATCACGTAATGCCCCCTTGTCTTTGGTCTACAAGTCGTAATAGTATATACAAATAATAATTATAAAGGTCTTTATTATTTTCAAGAAACGAATATAAATACAAAAAATTTAATTTAAAAGTTTTCAAAAATAAAAGGCGTAGTTTATTTTCAGCTGTACATTACAACACAGAACAGAAAATATTCTTCCACACAATCCAAAACAAATCTTGTGTTATTTTAATTTATTAACTATTGAAACGTAAATTCATATAAATACATTACTATTGGCAAAACAAGAGATATAAAAATTATAATGAAGATATAAATGTATCAAACAACAGTCGTTGTATTGGATGAAATGAAGTACTTTCCTCTATCAAACAATCAATAGTTGATTATATGAGAAAAGATATACAAAGCGAGATAGAAACTTACGCAGTTCCTTTCATAAGTGAGAAATGAGCAGGTAGATATTAAGTGTTACTTTCAAATTTGAATGTCTAACAAATATTTTTTTTGGGTTTTTTTAAATTTAGAATGGAATTCGGATGGAATTGCATTATAATGGAAGGAAAATGAGAATGTAAACGAACGTCTGAAAGACTCGGTCGTGAAATGAGGAATATTAAGTAATCCTCTCCTTCTAATATTCACATTATGGACATCTGAACGATATCTAATTTTACGGTGATGAAGTTTTTTTTCAAGGATTATTATGGCCTAAGTAACTAAAATGAAACTTTCTTCTATTCTCCATATGAACCATCCAATCTCCATAGATTTATGAGATACTCGTTGTCGTCTTCTTATACCAAAGAAAGTTTTGAACTTCCTGAATATTTTCAAATATGAGAGTTGAATTAGGTCCGTACAAAGTATCAGTGTAATTGAAAAATGATAGCACTAGTGGTTCTCAGAGATATTTTTTTAAGTGAAGAGGAAACAGGTGTCGATTGCCATATATCATTTTGATATTACAATAAGCACGTTGTAACAATTTATTCATATGTTTTCCAAATCTCAGTTCAGAATACAATATATCAAATAAAAATTTCGACAACCTGTATCTTGAAAACGAAGCATTACCGGACATATGATTGTATAAACTTTTTGTCACAGTGAACACAGTAAAGGTCCAAGGATCGAACCTTGAGGTACCCCATATCTTAGAGATGGTCGGAACTAATACCGTCCATACTATCTTGTTGATGCCTTAATTTAAAGTGAGTCTCTATTGAAGATCAAGCATTATTAAAAACAACCAGATATTCTAAAATACAAATCATTAAATCGTGTTTTATCGTATCAAAAGCACGACTTGAATCTAGCATAGCTAGCAATGTTGAATAACCCAAATCGGTATCTCTGAAAATGTTATCAATAACATGAAGTAAAGCAGTAGTACAACTATAACTTTTACGAACGCCTGACTGAATTGAGGGCAAAAGAGAATTCATATGTGAATAATCTCTAATTTAGGAATCTAACGTTTTTTCCAAGATTTTTGACAACACGGGCAGAATACGTATTGGACCTGAGTCTTTAAACTCCGAAGGATCTTGTTTTTTTGGTAGATCATTGAGAACTGTCATCTGGGATAATACTTTCGGTTATGCAAAATTTCACGAGATAATAAATGAACAACAAAATTTGATAAAGTTTATATTTAATCCATCATATCCAGTATCATTTGTTTTAATTTCACAAATTGCTTTATAGACAAGTGAATCATTGAAATTGGAATTATTAAGATTTTTAGATAAAAAAAAATATTTCATCCGACAGGATTGCCGAAATGATACAATAAAAAACCTATTCAATTTGTATGAATCCCTCAGATTTTCCGGTATATCAAGTGATTCGTCCGGTAAAAATGTATGTTCTATAAACTGAAGGATAAAATACGCCCTTTTCTCTCTTTTGATAGATTGGAATGTGAAATTTCTCAAAATTTCATAGGTTTGTGCTTCAGATCTCGTTTGTTATGGAGTTTCTTAGAGCCTTGTCTCTTTCATCCATAAATTTTTTGTAGGAAATGTTATCCACGGTGTTTAAGATTTAGTTACCCTCGAGATTACATTAGGAGCATACCTATCAAGCTAATTATTCAAACATTTGACCAAGTAAGAAACTTTACCATCTACTGCTTCCTAATTATGAACCTATCTTGAAAAATGACGTGCCAAAGAGATCACATTGAAAATTGTCATCATCAAAGTTTTAAATTTTTTTATATGTAACAAGTTTAGGACTCTGTACATGAGATAATTCTATTCTTCTATTCCGCAAAATACCATTGAATGATCTGAAATAACTTGTTGCATAACACCTTTATTATAATTAGTACCTTCGGGAATTACAGTCTAAAGGTGTTTCCGATGTCGCAGTGATGAATTTTTTTCACGTTGTATTTTCACACTGTAATAGGTTCAATTCAAAATCACCCATACAAATATATCCATCAACAGAATAATATATTGAAGTAAGACTAGCTTCAAATTATTCTAAAAAAAAAAAATAGTATTTTGTTCATGTGGTTTTTTAATAATACCTACGCAAATCATTTCATATTGATAACATTAACCTACTAATAATTATCTCGCTACGTATCTCATTTTTGACATATATACATACCCCCTAACCATTACAATTTCTGTCAGATCTATATAAGCGATACACTTATATTCGTAACATAATTGATAACAGAATTTTTCAACCAGGTTTCGCATATCAAAAACTATCAACATCATTCTGTAAGTGTTTTACATCAGTTATAGAAGGAACTAATCTAGCATTCACACAACCAACTTTTGAGATGCCATCAACAAGATAAATGAATTCCCTGTGCTAATCTCAATCAGTAGTCGAATGAAAAAAAGTTACAGGAAGTAATATAATGATATTGTTTTCAAATTCAACAAAAACAACCAACAAAGCATAAAAACACCAACAAAGTAAAAAACTACCACAAAGCTGTGAGTTAATTGCACCGGAATTAGAATGAAATAATGTTAATTTTCATTCTATGATGACAAATGAGAAGAAAAGAACATATTTATTCAGATATGAAACAAATTTTTGTTATATTCATTATAGTCCAGAACAATCAAATTGCGTCAATGTCATCTGAAGAGACCATCTTTATAGTTTGATTAGCATTATTAAATTTCACAAAGACGTTACCATAATGGGTCAAAAACCTACCCACTTCATTCAAAGCAGCTTTCATGACTACAACTTTATAGAGAGTGAGGTCTTCTCTTACGATAGCCTTAGATCGTTTTGAAAATATTTCTTATTTTTATTGTTCGTTCCTTTTTTCTGTTACTATGTCCAATACCAATTTATTATAATTTTGTAATCCGTGAAATAACATGTTATAACTTCTAGTAGCTTCATCGTGTTTTTCTTGCTTTTTTAACAGAGTTTCTATAATTATATCCTGCTTTTCTACTCTTTTACTAATTTGCGCATTGTCATCCTCAAGTTTCTGGATATCATCCTTGAGTTTTTTAGCAATGCTTTCAGTTATACTCCTCGTCATCTTCCTTGCTTGGATTTTCACGAGTAGCTCTATTATAGAAAAGAAAAAAACACACTCGCTTCTCTCCGTTTTGCTCGTGAACAAACTCTCACCTTACGAAAAAAAATCATATTTTCATCTCTTGTTGAAAAATATACTATTTTGTATGTTCGAAATGATCCATCAAATATGTATACCGATATTCTCTGATTTGATCTCAAAGTTAGCTCAAAAAGTTTATTTGTATCTATTCCAGTCCAAACTTCCATCTAAAACTACCTCGAATACTTCATCAAAGATATGAAAAGCCAATGAAAATTCGACGGTAGAATCAAAACTTTATCAACGTGTTGTCCACTTGTCAGATCTGATGCCGAATCCAATCCATTATTCACCAGGGATGAACACATCGTCGAGGGACACGTCCTAGTCCTAACCCTATTTGACGCATCTGATACGTATTTTTTCGTCAAAAGGTCGCAAGAATAATGATCTGTAGCGTTTCGTCTCTCGTTCTCGATATTACGCCGGATGATGTATTACTCCTTATTTTGGTCGTGACAAGAATTACTGGGGAAATAAATTTTTTGCCCTTTCTAATGAGATTTCCATCGGAAATACGGGTTGTCGCGCGAACCGGGCGGGATTTTTGGGGAGAATGTTTTGAGGACTTCGCAACTACACTTTTTCATGTCAGTGTTTATACAAATTTGACTATGGCAGCAGTTCACCAGAGAGCATTTGAATGGATTCATAATTCATGCATGTCTATGAAAATGGTTTTGGCAAACTTCCGCGCGACACACTGACAGTGTGAGTGAGACGAATTGAGTGATGTAACTTAAAAATTTAAATGAATAGATATAATCAAGTATAAAAGATTTATTTCACTGAGATAGGGGTCAAAAAAGCAATCGCATAATATCAGGATTTTCCATCGATAGGTATTGAAAGTACCGACAGAAATCCAGAAAGTTTCTTCATAGAGCCTTTGATTATAGATCACACGCCTCATAGACGAGTATTTGAACAATCTGGGCGGCCAAAATCAAATATTCACTAAAACTTTTACTATTTCCGTGATACAAAAAGTTGAAAACCGTCTCTATCTTGACTTTTAGAAATTATAGAGCCAAACCTATTCAATAAATAGAAAACGGCTTACACTTTCCTATCTTTACTTTTTAAATCTATCTATCTATCTCAAATAAAATATAGGGTATATACACTATTCAAAAAAGCAAAGTTGTGTTTCATACCACATTTATGAAAGCACCCAATGAGATGAAATCGTCGTCTGATATGACACTAATTGGACACCCTGTATAGAGTGGGACCAATTGTTTCCATTCATGCGAATCACTCTCTGATTAATGATTTTACAAAAATAGAATTGGGGAAAAAAAGAAATTATCCTAACTAGAGGTACTCCTGTACGGGGTAATTGAAAATTTCAAAAATCGAAACTGATACAGATCCTTCTTCGTCTGAATCAACTGTTTCTTCTTCATCGTCCGTTGGTGCTTTTTTGCGCGAAACGTGCATCGAGTGTAATTGACGTTGTTTCAAATATTCATTAATTTGAAGCACCTTTTATAGGTTGGTTGTTTTGCGAAGCCTTTCAGTTTCTCTTTAAGTCTAACAATCTTTTGATTATTGAATGTTACTTGCAGCCGTTCCTTATATTTTCTCTAAGAGGTATTATTTTTTAATGCTTTAGCCCACCTGCCCCTCACTTCAGACATAAAACGAAAAAGATATTATAATTCATTAGAATAATTCCAACTTTTCGTTTATGTTATTGAAATGGTGTCGCTGCATAATCGTAAATAACTGGTTATCTGTTCATTACTCATACATTTGAGGGCCCTGAAAGAAAAAACAACCCCATTGAGAACGCAAACAAGAATTTATGGTATTTTGGATTTTGTGTATACTCATTCATTCCAGATATCAATAATTTACAAAATCGCAATTTTTCGCAAAAAATGTTATTGTTATTTTAAAGTAGAAAGCCGAAACTTTAAAACAAATTTTAAATCAATGCCGGGAAATAACGGGAAGTATAACTTTTTGAATGCAAATTAAAAGTAGTTTGAAAAATTTAGTTATAAAAAAAATATCAATCGAAGAAGTAAATTTTCAAACTAGCAAATTTGATAAAATGGCAAATAGTTGAGAAAACTAAATATACTTACCTGGTTCTCCACAATTCATGGTAAACTATATTTCAGTCTAAATAAACACAAGTCAAAACACCACTTAAATCATGTGAACTAACTATAAACCAACCTAATTCGTCTGATCAAAGCCAGAGCCGAAGTCTGATCCAACTGATCGTACGAAATCGTTAACAGCGTGGAATGAACCATAATAGGGTTTTATTTCATTCGTAAACTATCTGAGCTTCTGAAGGACTGGTATTATCTACATACGGCCATATTGGTCAAATACCCGTCTGTGCGCCGCCACGATCTAACCCCACTCGACCCTATGAACGAGTCGATGGAGGGCAGTCGGCATGCCGCTGCCAACCTGGTACCTGTGCTGGGGTACGCTGAGCAGATGTCGCTCCAGTACCTTCTCTCTGATGTATCTGTCCACCAGCTTCTCAGTTGTCTCTAGTAGAAAAGACGTGAGGCTTATGGCTCTGAACGCATTTGCCTGATATAGTCTGAAGGACTTTTATTCAGAAGGTCAGGCTCTTCAGCATACTAAAATTCCTGTTGTATAGAACTCAGCGAAACTTTATTTCTGTATAACTTTCACATATGGCACTCCATATTTCCAAATGAATACTTAGATTAGATTAGATTTGATGGAGCTTTCATGCTACAAGCCTCTACACTGCAACCATTTCAGATCGATTGTGTGTGCCGTCAAAATCGTTAAGAGTTCTCTATCCAGCCTTGTCTTCGTTAAGAGACTTCATAGGCTTGTTTTTAGAACTCTTATGTATCTGGGGGCTCTTGATTTTCCTTCTCCCAGCGTTGGAAACCTTAGCCTTGACAAGCTCTCGCAGTGGCATAGCATATATACTGATGTTTCCTTTTCTTCCTGACAGAATCTGCATAGCATTTTTTCTGCCAGGCCGATTGTACTCATAGGTTTGTTGAGCCTACAATGACCTATGAGAAGTCATACTTCTGGCTTGGTAGATATCTTGTGAATGCTGGGTGCGGTTGTTTGATAAACTTCTTGGACTGTCCCATTCCTGGTGAATTGTTTCACCATTCTTGGGATTTCTGTTGAATCCAAGAACTGGTGTTGGTTTTCTGAACATCAGAACGGTTCTGGGGCCTTCAGGGCCTTACATGCCCCTTAACGGGCTAATGAATCATCCTCTTCATTGCCTCTATAACCTGTGTGTGCTGGTACCCAGGCTAGGGTCAGTCTATTCTCACCATCCAGCTCTTTAAGGGCTTTAATGCAGTTCCAAACAAGTTTGGAGGAACCTGCATTGAGTTGACTGCTTTTATCGAAGCTTGACTGTCTGAGTAAATGACAATGATTTCTTTTGAAAAGTCATTCCTTATAATTCTTGAGCGCAATGAAGTATTGCGACTATTTCCACTTGAAATATCGTCGCGTATATACCTAAGCTCAATGAGATTTTTTTTCTTTGGCTTGGTTCCATGAATGCCGGCTCTTAAACCATTATCAGTTCTTGAGCAATCTGTGTAGACAGCAATTTTCTCGTTGATGGGAGATCCATTCTTTCACATATCCCTATCCGTTATATTCGTCTCAGAAGTTTTATCAAAGCTATCTTGGAAGTATGCCATTTGATGGCATTCTTATAACAGGATTATATAGCATGTTGCTTATGAATGCTTGTCCTCTCAGCAACCTGCTCGTGACCGACCTGGCATCACCTTGAATGTATATGTGTAGTGGAGGTTATATCACAAGAAATCAACGGAGTCAAATCCTGGTGCAGTTCAAATCATCTATTTCAATGTGGAAAAAACGAATGTAAAAACCTTTAGAATCAAATTTGAAAATCTGACCATGGGTATACATCAAATTGGGAACAACTTATGTACACAATTTCTGGGATTACAAATTGATAACAAAATTCTGGTCTGTTATTAATGAAAAAACTAGCTTCGGGTTGCTATGCCATAAGAGTCGTGTCAAATGAGCTTGGCCCAGTTATTGATAAAAAAACATTTTTCTCCTTAATATAATCCCATATATGGTACGGCATAGCCTTCTGGGGTTCTTGTAGCCAACATCTGTTGAACTCTGTATTTGTTCTACAGAAGAGAACAATTCGTTACTTATATGAAACAAAAGCAAGGGATAGATGTAGACCACTATCCATTTTCCATTATTCTCACGCTCACTTGCCTCTTCATTTTGGAATCTGTCTGTCTTATCCACAACAATAACCCATTGAATAGAAATAAAAATTAACATTCTTGGTTCCATTGAATGATTGATTGATTGAGACCGATTGAGCAAGACTTTTAGTGCAGCTATTGGGGTAGTTCTCGTGGCCCCGATAGCATGCTTGTCTTTGCAGTGCTCCAAGTCATCGAACTACTTCTATCTACTTGGACTTTGGCCAACCCGTATGATATCATTGGTCTGATAACTCTAGCATAGAGCCATGTAGTCATTTTTGGTTGTAGCCCCCAATTTTTCTCCGCACATTCTCCTGACGAGATTGAAGGTGATTGTACTTTTTCCTGTAACTTTTTAAAGGTTTTGATTCCATGTTAACTTATGGTCGATGAATACTCCTAAGTATGTTGCCTCTTGGATGAATGAAATTTGTATTCCGTTCAGTACAGATGACCTCAGTCCTTCCAGTCCTTTTTTTATAAGTCTTCACGTCAGCTCCTTCTCTTCACACCACACACATACCATTGAAATGTTCATTTTCATACTAAGAGTTACTGAACAAGACTTCATAGTCAAAATGAAAATTCAAGTCTCCAAACACATGTGCATGACTAGATTCTTTTGGATAATGATCCAATGTTTTATGACCATCAACAGTAGCATCCACCACTTGAACAAATAATGAAGTTTTGAATTCACTGCCAAATAGTTTTTGCGACAAGTGTCGAAGCTCCGAATAAGCCATAAGCAAATACATTTCAGAACAAATAACGATTTCTACGTCTTTTTCTTTACTATTGGATCTTTGGACATTTTCTGTAGGAACATGAATATGAAAATAATGAGTAGACTAATACTGATATATCATCACACATACTGTTGATTCAGATCCGTCTTAAACCGAATATCGTACATTTCATGTAATGTAAAAAAAATTGTATGTTGTCGAAACAATCTCTCTCAACTTCCACGTTGTTATACAACATGTCATGTTTGCCAACAATACTGCGATAGGAATGAAAAGTGAGTTTTCATCTCGAATTCCCTTTCTTACAATAACTTCAGTAGACTTCGAACGAATGCGATATTGCGCTCTCTCTGTCACATAGTACCGCAGATGAATGTTCGCGTTTTATTGCATGAAAACAAAACAAATATCGTAGTTCAAATCGAGTCTCGCGAGAAAGAACTCACAACTCAGTTTTGTAACATCAAATAATGGTAAAGTGTCTATAACAGAGCGGAACGCTATGACATATACCGTGAAATTGTTATTTATGATCGTATTATAGACTGTTTGAACAGAACACTTTAGATTATATCTAGTTATATTGTATCGCTTTGGATGGTAACACTGCTTTGAGCGCATGTAGTACGAGGTGAAACTTACGAATTTGATGCTTGGATGAACAGTATGTGAAATTAGACGGAATTTACCCTGATTAATTCTGTGATCATACTACATTGACGATCGATAGTCTGAACAAGCAACCAACAATTTGAAAACAAATATTTGAGTATTTGAAAAATTATGTTGAAGAAGTAACCCTAGACACGTCATCGTCAGTACGAAGAATCCAAGTGTAAGGATGTGCAAAACTTGGATGAAAGACAATCTGAGTGAAACCCATAATCTCATTTTCATTTTTATCTTTTACTTATTATTTGTATTTGTATAGAATGTAAGAAGGGATGGAAATAGGCATCCGCTCAACGTAAATAGTGATAACCATAATCAACAACAGCTTTATCATTATGAGTAGAAAGGACCCCGTACACATGTAAAATTGGCTCTCAGTCAAATTGGCTGAAATGTTATTATGTTACAGTGGTACGGGACGGACCGACCGACCGACCGACCGATACGCAAGATATTCCTCTGTAGAAGCATTTTCCAGAAGTGTTTCAACAATTATTCTAAAATATTCTCTATGGCGAATATTTCTCACTTCATTTGGTAAATGATTATGAATCTGACTACTGCTATAAATTCATTAGGACTGTATCGTGAGAGTGGATGTGGGAGTGTGAGTTTTAAATTTTTTTTCTGGCGTGTATATCGATTTGTGCTGGAGTTGATGAATTTTTTACGTGTTATTAAAGAAAATTTCATATATTATCTTAATAGCGAAAATTGGCTGCATGATGATGCCTTATGATGACACATCTTTACTTTGGAAATATTCTCAAAGCCCTTTTCGGGAGAACGAATATACTTTGAAATAAAGCTTTGCTACAATAATCCCAGAATGGAATTCCATACCTAATATTAATAAATGAGTAATATGCCGTTAAGGACAGCAACATTCCTAGTTGGCAGGATATAATATTGACAACGTCGAAATCAGAAGAGAACTTTTTTTAGGGCCATTAGATGTGACTCGAACTTCAGATTACTGTAAATTTGTATGCCAAAAACATTTTGTTTCGGGCTTGCTTTTGATTAGTTGAGAACCTAGCGGTACTTTTTCTAGGTCCATCTTGAAAGTGACCAAATTGGTTTTAGTAACATTCAATGTCAGTATATGTTATCCTCACACCACATTTTCATTTTTTACGTCAATGGTAATAATTTGAAAAGCATTACGATCATTATTGTGGTATCGTCAGCAAACAATGTATGGTGCCAGAAATATCTCGATTTGATGTAAAGCAGGAATAAAATGGGCTCCACATAGAGCCCTGGGGGACACCACGTAAGTTTTTTCTCTGTCACAGCTTTATTGTTCAGCACAATCTCTTGATTTCGATCACTAAGATAAGATCTGATCTAGTCTAGAGATGTACCGCGAAAGCCATGATGTGAAAGCTCATTTAATAATATTTCATGACTCAAGCAGTCAGAGGCCTTACAACGATCAATATATATATTGCTGCTACTGCCTTTTTTTTGTTCAGGCTTATGTACACTCTTTCAAGAAAATTAAAGATTGCAGCATTCGTACTCTTTTTGTTTTGAAAACCAATCCACCAGCCTCCAATATATTATGTCTCAGCATGAAACCCATTATTCTATATAAGTTGATAGTAGTGAGATCGGCCTGAAGTTATTTGGATCATCAGTCGCATCACCTTCGTGCAGGGGTATAACTATTGCAGTCTTCAGACTGGAAGATAAACTACCTGCGGTAAAACACTAATCAGCAAATTAACGTTATCTTCATTCTCTACAGTCAAAATAAAAAATTTCTCCAATCCCGCTGTAACCAACTCAAAATTCATTGATATTATTGTATACCCGTGTCAGATGGAACGCACATATTGATTTCATTCCCAAAGAACTCCGATTCATAATAACTCAAAGATATACTCAATCTCAAACCGAATCGAAGAATTTATTTCAGCTTGGTGAAAGGCTTTTTCGCGTTTGGAATTGGGATGGGAAGGAGTATCTGAAACTTACCTAATACAAAAACGACGATCATTCAACAGTCACCAATTGTATCTCTAGTCACAAATCTTGGATGTCTGAGAGTAATTTCATGAAAATATGAACTTCAGAATAGAGTGTGTTTCACTTCTCATAGAAATATCCTCGTATCTTCTGTGTAATTTTTGCCGAAAAATCATGAAATTTCCAGGATCGGGAGATACACTAGTGATGAACTCTCTTCTCGAAAGGAATCATTCTACGTGATATATACTGTACGCCAGAAGCCACCTATTTTTCCGGAAATTTTGGGCAAAATTGGCCCAAAATTTCTTCAAATTCGTGTTCAGGATCCCCAAATTACTAATAATACACCTGTCTCCTGAAACTGCCTCGTGTATAATAATAATAATACTCCCCCATAAACTCTCATAGAGAGGACGGCTATTATTATTATTTGCCGTGGCTCCAAAAATTTTTCAGGAGACAGGTGTATTAGCAGTAATTTTAGAGGATCCTAACTACAAATCCAAAGGACTTTCGGGACAATTTTGCCCCCTGATATAAGTAACTCTTCGGAAAAATGGGTGGTACCATCGCTGTTGGCGTGCAGTATATGTCTCGTTGGATGACACCTTTTGTACGGTGAGTTCATTTGTGGTTTATCTATCGATTCTGAAAATTTCATAGTTCTACGTTGAAAATTACGGGAGTGTTTCCATGAGAAGTGAAACACACTGTATATTAGTTTTCGTGAGATAGTCCCATGGTTAATAGTTTCAGCTGAACAAAATGAACACATTTCTCTGGATTCCTCTTTCTTTTCTGTTTACATACCGAACAATAAATTCATTTTCCAATCTCAGCGTATTTTCCAAACTGTTATTACCGATGACAATATAACATCTCAGAATACTTTACTCGTTCCTGAAAGCCCAAAAACAAACAGAAAGCAATAAGCCCGTGATACAGTTTATTATGGAAGCATGCGAAGACTTCTTATGAAGACATAATAAGAACAAAACTTATCCACGATATAAAAGAACTTTCGTGACGTTTATCTTCGAAAAATAACAGGATTCCACGGAATAAAGAGTTCCGATTCCAAATGTCGTTCCGAATTGAACATATGCAGGCGATACGCCAATTCAGATATTTCTCTCCATATTATTGGATTTTCATAATAACTAGTTTAGGCGCACTCAACTGGAAAATTGATATCTTTTCAGCTCAGAAATATTCCCCGGAGAGTGTAATCGAATATAGAAAAATGAGATTTGGATGCAATCACATTTTATTCATTCATCGATTGCAGACTTTGAAACTAGAGCAATTGTTTGGCCAGGCCGAATCACGACACTCAGAAAAATAACTGAATGGCCGATAACACTGCACTTTTCTGCTGAACGACTTGTATTGTATGGGTACAAATGCTTTGCATAGAGCAGTAGAGATGGTTCAAATCCTACCTATTAGAACGAACTCAAAAAGTAACACTTCGTGATAACATATCTCATCTTCATACTATTACTTGTGGAGTTCCACAAGGATCGGTTCTTGGCCCGATTCTCTTCTCGTTATACAAAAACGACCTATCCTGCATTGATTTAGCTGCAATACTGAACCAATATGCAGGTGACACTACGATATTTTGGCAAAGGATGAAATACAACGGCATGAATTCATCAACAAGGATATTATAAAAATAAAAGACTGGTGTGATGCCAACCTCTTATCATTCAACATCTCGAAAACTAGCATCATCACCCTCAAGTGCCCCCTACTGGATACATACCTGAATTTTTAGGATTGCAAATAAATAAAAATCATCAAGATGTTTTGCTGTCAGAGTATTAGCAAATAAACTGGGCACTATTGTTGCCAAAGCTGTTTAATTTGCTTTTATTGATTCCCATCTGCGATACGGTATCTATTTTTGGGGAACTTGTATATGTTTATATTTAATACGTATGGAGTTGCGGCTGGCTGAATGACGAAATGTCAAAGCCAATAAAAAAAAAATACGTATGGAGCTGGATTCAAGAATTCCGGTAGGTCTTGCATTCTTATTTTGGAAATGGTATGGGTAATACAAAAAAGATGCAGCAATGAAATTTTCAGCATGCTTCGACAGAATACCGGGAATAAATTTAATATGAGTTTACCGATTCCAATATCTCCTAAAATTGAGAGGTCTTCCGTATATAACGTAATAAGAGGTGAAATATATCTTACTATATTTAGAAAATCTGTGAAAAAGCTTTTGACACCGAAGGCCAATTACCCATTAGACGAATTCTATTCAAATAGAAATTTCGGCAGTTGATTTTCAGTACTTGAATAAAAATAAAAGTGTCAGTATTTGGTATTAAGTGCATAATTGAAATCTGCGTTTGTTTTTTATTCAAAATGGATTCTTTTTGTGTATTTTGGCTATATTACTGTAAAATTCTGTATGTTATATTTGTTGCTTTTGAAACTTGACGCCTAACTGTATATTTTATTTTTATTTTTCACAGTTTAATTTTTTGTTTTGAAATTTTCATGCTTACATATATTTGTTGTATGAGTAATATTTTATTATGTGTAGTATGTAACTTTCCCACTTTGTCAATTGGATTCTATCTCCGACAATAAAGTATATTTCGATTTGAATTGATATTGCTTTGGATCAGTGCTAGGATCATAAATGTCTCAAAACCATATAACACTTCAATTAAATTTGATTCTGTCTGGGGAGAGAGTTATAATTTTACGGTTTGATAATGACCAAAAGTCTCACGCGAATTTGGGAAATTTAAAACTTCATATTCAGCATTCAAGACAACCCATACAAAAAATGAGTTCGTTGAATCATATGCAATCAACAGTATCATTGAATTTTACTAGAAATGGGAATATGACGTCTCCTATAATTTTATAGGCTTGTCGAAAAAACTCTTCCCATTCTGAGATGACGACAAAAAACTGAAAATAGTGCCATATTTTCCCAACATGCCTATCCTATACAGTCGAAGACACTACTTGGAAGCGTAATTGAAAATACGGCATCGTGAAAGTCTCGTACTCTTTCTATATAACCACTGTGATGTCGTTTATGGCCCCTGTTTTTACAACACCTACATCAAGAATACCCAAAATTCCTGCTTTTGACTCATGTGTGGAGTGAAACATCCTTAACGTATCTCTCCTGAATTATTACATCGTATTGTAACCATCCTAGAGTTGGACCTGACCTAGACGCTTTCTCTGTAAACAATGTATAAATTACCGTCCATTTTCGATTCTCCAGAGTTATAAGTGTCCCTTAATTGCTCCATCTAGATGCGAGTAGAACAATGCAGCTTCTAAGCATTCAGAAAGAATAAACGAGAAGTGAAAAAAGGTTGAGTGTTTTTTTGTTACAGAATGCTCTTTGCCCAAAATACTGGTGGACAAAACACATCAGTGCCTGTTCAGGAAAGTAATCTTGAGAATAGAAGTAAATAATGTGAATTTTCTGCAGATAAATGTGACGAAGATACCCAAACATAGGGAAAAAAATTTCAAGCGATTTTTTTCTAGAGCATTGCCATACTTGGCGACGCTCTGGATGTACTGAATTGTTCTTTGAAACCACAGTCAATCAAAATTCGATACAAACTATACGTATTTGTTTAAAATGATCTCTACACGTTTTTAGTAATATTTGAACGGTGGGATAAATTTTATCAAAAACATATTATTTTTCACTCGATCGCAGAGCTGATCTGCATCTTTGACTGATTTTTCTTCTTCGGATGCAAAACAACAATTCACAATCTATCCTCAAGAATAGCTGTTTTCCTGATGAGATGTATAAGACGTATTCTGACAATCGAACAAAAGAAAAATATTTATGAACCCACCGATATTTCCGGAACAAATAAAAAAACCATTATTTCATTTCAATAAAATCATCCTCCATAAAGAATTATCGCCAACGAAGAGCCGCTACAAAAACTTATGCATAAAAGATGAGTTATTTTACGATGGATAAAAACGAAATGAACAATGCATTTTTTGAATATAAAAGTTAATGACAAAAGCTGATCCTCTTCTCTTTTCCGCGAACGTTTTTACTTTGAACGGATTCAAAACTGGTATCTATTATTATTAATCCTACTATCCGTATTGTTTTCGTTCATACAAGTTCATTGGTTCAATTTTATGAATCAGTAGTTATATAACTACTGTAAAAATTTCAAAAGTCCAATCATCTGTAAATTTTGAAAGGATTGACAAATATGTCATTGATGTGGGTATCACACAGAGAAAGAGGAAGTGATGCACATAAATAATTGCTCTTCAGCATGCTCACATCATCAACCTACCGGTTTCAACATATCAGCTCAATATCTATGATTAGAGTGATAATAATAATGAATATCGCATGAGCTTATCATGCATTTGCTCAGATGCTTTATGGTATCTGATCAAATAGTGAGATGCTTTGAACGGCTGATGCCGCTCTGGAGGACTCGCCTCGCCATAACATCTGGTCAAGTCAGAGTCCAAAAAGAGCAGATTATATCCAGAAGGGGCGTCTTTCAGGGAGACTTCCTCAGCCCTCTTCTTGTCTGCATCTCACTATTGCCATTGTCCGTTGCACTATGGAAAACCCGCGAATACAGCTGCAGCACCCCCAGCAACCGGAGGCATAAGGTCACCAATCCGTTTCACATGTATGACCTATGCCTCCGAATAAAAAGATCTTCATTAGTCCTTGAGGGTGGTGCAAGAGTGTACGCATGCTATCGGAATGGAGTCTGGGATCGACAAATGTGTCACGGTTCATCTCAAAAGAGGACGATGATAGGTATACGAAGAGGACATTCAGCTCGTAGACGGAAGCATCCTACGCCACACCCAAGAGTTAACTAGTGTCAAAAACTCTCTCCGCGGCAAGTATCAGCATAAACTCCCACAAATCTGGTCAGCAGCCGATGAACTCGATATCGTAGTCGACACTGAACGAACGAAACCAAACTCTGTCACCGAGTTGGAACCCATCCAACAAAAATCCCACGTCAAAGCTGCGGAAAGTGAGTCTTCTGCAGCTATATAAGGATAAGCCAATGCATTGGGTGTTCTTCAAGAACATTGAAGACCATGGCTTATCCAGGAACCTGACTATTGCATTTCAAGGGATTCATAATGGACTGCCAGGACGGTATCTTCAACACCCTCGTCTATCGTAGTCGTGTGAGTGTACTACCATATAAGACACTAGAATGGTATAGACGAGATATCGGTGTTGCCTTATGCTTCGGTGGATATTGAGTCCGTTGTGGAGAATTAGAAGTGCCGAATCTATTGGAACTACTGATTCCCATTCCTCAGACAAATACAATAAGCCTGATGTAGTTTTCCCCGACTATTTCGTTGTTTCGTCATTGAGTTTTCAGCTCCTGGCGAAACGAGCATCGTCCAAAAAGAGGGGAAAATCTAGTGATAGTGAGAGCAAACTCTTTGTTCCATTGCAGCCCATCTTGTGCGTTTTTCACTTTGTTGGCGGAAATAGGGATATCCTGCTCCGCCTACTTCGCTTACTCTGATTCCTGACTCCCGCATCCTCAAATGAATCAGCTGCGGCAGCCTGAGCAATACCTTCAC
Organism: Chrysolina americana; assembly: GCA_958502065.1. Taxonomy (NCBI): domain Eukaryota; kingdom Metazoa; phylum Arthropoda; class Insecta; order Coleoptera; family Chrysomelidae; genus Chrysolina; species Chrysolina americana. The sequence goes on along the minus strand of OY293411.1, from coordinate 10,485,551 downwards.
CAATCTCTGGCCCATATTGGATCTCTGGTATTACGACAGCCATGGTCAGCTAGCGCGTAATCTCGGGGTTAGTGCACCAAATGCTTTCTTCACCCCAGTTGAAAGATTCGAGTCCAAGACCACCCTCAGGTATTTGACCAGCAGGATTCACTATAGCTCTTGCCAAACATGGTAGGTGGCCTAAACCCACATTTTTGTCTTCGTTTGGTGAACAGGATCATCTCTGTTTTTGTGGGAATTACTGAGAGCCCCCCGTTTCACCGCACAACGTACGACTCCGATAAATCGTCCGCTGACTTGTACTTGTAACTGAATACATTTTTCTATAATTGAACAGATTAGGAGATTCACTTCGGTGGATTGATATTATTCGGTTCTCGTATTAGTAATTCATTCCAAAATATTCCCCAAATGAATAAATGATTGTCTGCGCCAAAGCCAAAGGGGGTAAGTACAAGAAATATATTAAAACTGATATTAGATTTACCGAAACTCTATCAACACGCCATTTGAGTTTCCAATTGCAGAATTATATCATGAAGCTCAGCCCATTTTATGCTCGGGAAGATTGTGAATTCTCAGAGTCGTTCGAACCTCTCTCAATAACTTTCGAAGTAAATAAGTATATTATCCAATGATTTTTGATATTTTCATTGAAGAACTCAAACAAATCGATTTTCTTTCCTCGAATCTTTTATATCCTCCCACGTCCTTTGTAACTCCTAATGAATACGATACGATACATTTTTAAATTACCTTGAATCATGAAAGAAATCTACAGCACAACATCATTATGTCTTCATTGAGCGCTGTTACATCACAACAACATAACTGCAAATCTTTTTGACAGGTTACCGCCACAATGCGTAGCTATAATTATTGATATCTGTTTAATTAATTACGTAAAAAGTGATTTTTTTGAGAATAATTAATTAAAATGGTTCGGCACAAAACGAGAGAATGAGATGACAATTTTTATTATCTTTCCCTGAATCTCCATTATACTCTTTCACGTTCTTTTCAGCATCTAATGAATAACATGCGATAAGTTCCAGCATTATCTCGAATGGAATCAACAGCATAATAGCATTATCTTTCTATTTAACACTGAAAATCTCTCGTTGCATAACATAAAAAAAAAGAAATAATTCATTGTATGCACAAAAACCTAGTTTTCCTAGTGCAAATAATTACAACTTAAAATAATAAACATGAAGTGAGACCAAGAGCTAGCAGAAAAAAGCACGTATGATTAGTTCGAAGCTTAAACTTTTTGAGAAGTAAGCCAATGTTATATATAACAGGGTAGCCTAAGTATGGCGGCGTTGCTCTGTTCAATTTTTTAAATGTTTCAAAAATAATCGATGCCTATGGGTCATGAGCGCAAAGCTAATTCTTGTTTTATATTATACATCAGATTGCCAAACTATGAAGGCGTTGAATGCTATTAGTGTTTCAAACTGTTGAATTGAACGTGTGATTTTTTGATGCTCTCTTGAAATATACCCTTTCTTCATGTTACAAGCGCATGCGCAGCCGCCATATTGAATGAGCGGGAGTTTAAAAGTTTCGTACTGTTTTGTGCAAAATGGCTGGAAAAGCAGAATTATCTTCGCCAAAAAATCGATAACTGGAAAAAATTATTGATGGTGCTTTACTAGTTCACATTCAGTAGCAGCACATAACTGTGAACAAGTAAAAAGGTGGCTAAAGTATCATGGGCGTTCGCAAAAAGGTGAAAAAATTGAGCTGATTGAGAGGTTAGCCATCAGTACAACCCTTCTGAGTAAATAAAAAATTGAATTAATAATAATTGTATAGTATTCCAATTAAGTATGACGATTCATTGTGAGCACTTGCAGAAACATTTGAATTAGCAATATTAATAATATGAACAATTGAAAAATTGAAATAATGTAAATACCTGTTGGCCCAGCTTTTGACAAAAGAAAATGGCTAGACATTTTGGAAGAGAAGAAATGTTATACAAAACATTTCTCAATCTGGAGTAACTGATTGTCCTCAAATTTGGCAACTATTTTCCTAAAAATTTCCAACTATGGATGATCTTATTATTATTCAGTAACATCATCAATCTATTGAAAACCTTTTTCACTTCGGCCACATTTCATCAATTCATCACATCTTCTGCATTTTAATGTGTACTGTGCCTGATGATTTATTTTTTTTACGATATTGAAAGCAAGGTATTGGAAAAGTTATAAAATAATATCTACTGGCTGTAAATGATTTATACCGTATGTCACTCCACACTCCATGACAACACCCTTCTGTTGTTCCTTTTCGTATATTATTATTATTATAATCAATTTCATTTTATTTTTAATCAACTATGACACTAATTATTTTGTTCATTCCTAACTTTTTTCTTAAATAAATGAGTTTCATTTAATATCAGTTAATTTTAATTATTTGTACTCGAATATTTCAACACGTTTGTTTACAAAACAGTCAGAAAAAGATGGCTGACGCTGGCGCATGCGCACAAAAAAAACTGTGATGAAAAGGCCTATAGAAGCTCAAAACAATTTTTTTACCCCGTGATAGGAAACAATGTCAGATCATAGATTATGTCCTTGCTATGTTGAAGGGGCAACTTACAATCACTTTAGTATGTTTAAGCGACCGCACACTTATATTGGAAAAGTTTCGAAAGACCTTCAAGGATGTTGGAAGAGTCAGGAATTTAGGGTGTTTGAGGTCAATAACAATTGATTTTCAGTAATTACTCCTGGTGTATCTTTTAGCGTACCTCATTCCCAAATACCTACGCCTATGAATTGAACTCGGAAATAAAAATATCTTTGAATTATTAAAAACAAATGACTTTCGCTCATCTAAATGACATCATTTTGGGGTTAGTGAAGATTATTAGACTGAAGTTGACGACTATTAAGTAAAACAAAGATATAGAATGACTAACAAAAAGTATACTGAATGTGTCACATGAAATTATTAGAATTCACGCCCCTTATTCAACTTTTTTTTCAGTATTTATAATAAATTCCTTGTGGATCTCCGCCACTGACTAGGCAGACACGTCAAATTGTCAGTCGTTGAATACAGTTCGATTATTTTATCTCTACCCGTGCGTCATCAATGTTATGCATAAGAAATAAGTCGAGACGTTTGTCAAAATAACATCTAAATGCAGAATGCCGTGGCTAATATCGCGATAAAATTACAACGTGTAGGTAATAAGGATAATGAAGTACTAAATTAACTAAATTAACATTTTCAAATTCATGAAAATGGCGAACCACCAGACAATGAGATTTTTTTAATTCCAACAGAATACCGTGAGTCACACTCATGGTTACACCCCCCTTTTTTCCTTTTCTTTTTTCCTTAATTTTCCAAACATGTCAAAAAGTGCCGTCCAGTGAGCATATTCAATGTTCCAAATTTCAAAAATATTGCAAGAGAAACAAAGGCGAAAAGGAATGAATTTGCTCAAAATAGTGTTTTCGGTTAACCAGCTGTCGTCTCCTTACGAACGGCAGCCCTCAGTAGTCGAAACTTGTGCGAGTCAAGGATTAACGAGGTCTTACCTTTTAACGTGCGATTCCTAGCACACAGTGTATTCCAATTATTACGAATCCAGTGACACCAGGTTTGATAGTATAATGAAACATGGAGGCAGAGATATGTTCAAATTTCCTCATTTGCCCAGTGAGTTTACTAGAAACTTTTGACCTCCCTACTGTATTCTAATTTCAGTCACACTCATATAAGGAAGTTGTTTTATCCATACCTCCGCAGCCGTTTGACACAAATCCATCAAATCCCAATTTTATCCACATTCATGCAATTTCTGTAAGTAATAGTTAACAAAAAAAGTTGTTAAAAAAAACAGTTTCCAGTCAAACTAAAACTCAGAAAAGGAACTTTTTCAATTACCAATTCGTGCATGGATGCAAGGACACACTGTATAACGATAAATAAAGGAGTATCTAAGAAGTAAAGTAAGTAAAGTAAAGTAAAAGTAAAGTGAGGAACGTTGCACAAATAGAAGACAGATATAATTCAATATCCGTAGGGGGAAGTAGTTGTTTTCTGTCAGATATTTGCCTTAATATCCACTTTGTGGAATTGTGTGGAGAGACAGGCACTTTTCGGATATTTGTTTCCAAGTAAAATACACCTGTTGAACTGTCACCAATGTTTATAATAATGGGTTTAATAACCATTTCCCAAAGGAGCTTTTCTCGTTCATACCATTTTTCAATGAGTGATTCAGTGTGTGTTGATGGAATGGGTTTATTTTCGTTTATTTTGATGTACACCGTTTTTCGAGATATTTTAAATGCATCTGCAACTCTTTAAAATACAGTAAAGAAAAGTTATGACACTTCGTTTGTGGTTTAAATTGTTACCTCTTGAATAGATGAAAGTGGTAAAAAAGGCCCACCATTCGCTCTTTTCCTTTCAATACAAATTGTTGTGCTTGTGAATTAGTTACAGGCATAATCTAAAAAAGAGTTCAAATATATTGTAAATGTTTTTACCTGTATATATAGATTTAGGTATGATTTTTTCTCTCATTAGGATTTTCACACTATGAATGACTGTTGTGGGAATATTCTGGCAGTACGGGATTGTAGTCACAAATGTCAATTGTGAGGTTAGAAATTTTAAAGAGTATTTGTGAATAAAACACATTGTATTGTACTTACTTTGGAAGTAATGATTCCAAGAGACGTTTAGCTTGAAAAAAATCAGTTTTCATATATTCGACTGCAAAACAACGTAAATCTGACGACAAACAATACCCCAGTGACAGAAAACAATGACGCAATAATTGATGGTTGGCAAGTTTAGTTGAAATGTAAAACACTGTGGGTTTTATCTCTTTTCACTGTTTTGAGTTTTAATCGATCATCACAATACCATAATTCTTAGCTTAGAAGACAAATGTTAACGAAATTTGATTCGCTTATAGCGGTTGTTAGAAAGAGATGTTCAAAGCGGGTGTGTGATTTCTTCGATCATAAATTAATGACGCATGGGTAAAGTTAAAATAATCGAACTGTACGTGCCTTTTCAAGCGGTTCTGTCATAGCTTGTATCGCATATTTGTGACAGAGTTCATCTTCATTTCATTGACAATACAATCTAAGCAATCGTTTAAGAAATATATCAAGCGCTTCATCCCGGAGCAACAGACAACAGAAAGAATAATTCGAGTTCAAAAGTCAATGTAAAGTTCATTACGAGCCTTCATGACAAGAAAAAGTCTTTACTATCCACAAAATTCTGAAGCATCTCAACTACTGTCCTTTGTAAAAAAAGCTCTCTGCCTAAACAGAAAAGACTAACATGATGTTTCACCCACTTCAACTTCCAGTTGGATTCAGCTAGTGAATGAGACGTTCTGAAAAAGTTATTGCATGCGATGAATGCCTTCTTTTATTTGCAACAAACTCTCTGAGTAATAGATGGACTTCAGATACAATTTGGTAAAAGGATTAGACGAGAAACAGAATCTGGAAACGCTATACAAGGATATGAACTCAAAGTCATCTCTAGATGTTTTTCGGGAAGTGCCAGTTTAAATAAATGGATGATTTGAATACAGTGTGTGTCGTATTTACCGGAAGTGAATATTGACTTCGTCATTTGGAATACAATTCTGAGTCTAAATTGATATTTTTCTTGAAATCTTATAGGAGATATGTTTGCCGAATGAAATTATTTTTAATGAATTTTTCCGTAGATATCATGAAAACTGTGTGAATTGTTTGTGCATTCTGAACTTCATTAAGTGGTTGTTTCCTCTCGTACTGAATGTTTTATTGGTCAATTGGAAATATCTGAGGTGAGTGAAGGTCTACAGAGATCGAGTGTAAAACTCTTTGGGCGCAGTTATTTCGAGATGTTTGTTTTTCTGGTCGTGCCTGGACGAATATATGTTCTATAGATTCTTTCAAGTATGATATCATCCTCAGAAGGATAGAGTTGAAAATTATTCCACATTTCCTCAACAGGAAAGTATTGTATCTTCCACTGTAATGATTTCGAAAGAGATTTACAGAATGAATTATCATGTGAGTTACTGAAATCAAATCCTTTCGTTTTTGATAACATCTCTCTTCTAGACCTTCCCTTAAAAAATGTTTTGAAAAAACTGCAGTGCCCACAGTTAACTTGGAGACAAAAATAATATTTAAGAAACAATACAGGAAACGTAGGAACGGCTGGCGTCAATGTTTTAGTTGGTTTCCGGGTTTTGCCGTGGTCTTCTTTGGTTTAAATCTCCAAACGTTTCAACTGCAACTGCGGCAGTCATCTTCAGTGGGATGGTCGAAGTACTCTTCTAGATGTATCAACTGAAACTAAAGTTTTCGAGTTTGGCATGTTTTTCATAGTGATGTTATATGTCTAGCAGATTCCTTCGACAACGCCACTGAAGATGACTGCCGCAGTTGCAGTTGAAACGTTTGGAGATTTAAACCAAAGAAGACCACGGAAAAACCCAGAAACCAACCAAAACAATACAGGAAACGGCTCGTAAAAATTAAAATCAACATCAAGAATCAAGAAATGGTGGAAATATATTTTGAATGAGAAAATCATTGATATTATGCCTTCAAGAGAAAATTCTATTTATCTGTCATTGGTTTTCATTTTGGTAGGACTCAGCAGCTGAGCTTGATTGCCACTAACTAAGTCCATCTTATAAATGATGATACACTACTCGTCATTAATATTTTGATGTTAGTGGTATACAGTTAATGAAGAAACAACCATTTTTAGAATTCAATCTACAGGAAATAGCAAATTAGTTATTTCGCTCTTGAATAATGAGTGGGTACATTGTTCCTAAATGTATAGGGTCATAGGGTCACCCACGTACAAGCCGAAAGACCTAAGTGAGTTCTCCTACTCTATTTCATTTCGCTTTCATTACGAATGAACTTGTAAACTATTATGATATTGTTAACTATTTGTATATGAAATTTTTTCAGAACCATCATTTGAAATGAAATCCTGCGGAGTTCAGAGAGTAGCACTCAATATTGAGTTCGTTTCTTTTTCTCTTTTCGGAAGATGATATTCGTTTCGCCAGGAGCTGCAAACTCACTGACGAAAATCGTCCTACTTTGATGGTCGAGGAGGACAGGCTTATTGGCTGCCTGAGGGTGTTGAATGTGTAGTTTCAACAGATTTGACACTTCTCGAAAATCAAAATGATTATGGTATTGATATTAATGTATATCTATGCGCATTGTTCTGCCATGCTGTAATGTAAACACACTTTTTGAGACACCATTATTGATTTGAATGGAGGGACTCGTGACCAAGAACTTACATATGACCAGTTTATATCTTAAAAAGTTCAATGTCGAATTATAGCACAAAAATCAAATCGATGCTTGATACTCAAAATAGCAAAAAATGAATTTTGGACACCCTGTAGTTCGAAAACCGGTAATCGATCTGTAAATCGGATTACGTAATGAGGATGCCAGGATCTACAGCATGTCGATAACCGAAAGCCACTTTACGTAGTACATGTGCGGGGTCCTCAGTCTTCACATGATTTGAATTTTCCTTCCAAGAATGTCCATAAGCCAACTAACAAAGTTAGCATTCCTGGAGTAAAAGGTTGTGTTGAAAATTTTTAAAACAACTGACTTTTTTGAATCATTGAAATATCTCCAGAAATATGAATAGTCGATTATAAATCCAAAGGGGAAACTAAAAATCTTTCCGCACTGAAGAAGATGAATAAATACCATTGAAATGTACAAAACATTGCACTCAAAAAATGCATAGCCCTCTCTTCCGTAAACATATTTGTCAACCACATATACAAACTGTCTCTGAATTGTAACAAAAGACTTACAGGATATTCAATTCTGAAACAGCGGCTGCGGCTTGTTATCTTTCTAGAGATACTTGAAAAAGAAACATCGAAGAGTAAACTACGAAATCTGAAAGCCATTCACTTCTAGTGGACTGGTAGGCGGAAGCAGAAAAATTTATATTTGACTCGCAAATATGAGTTGAGCGAGTTTTATTTTGTTTTAATGTATTTCCAAGGGGTTGAAAGAGGGTAGTTATTCGAATATAGGAATATTTTGTGAAACTTTATTGTTCGAATTTATTCCGGTAGATTGAAGAGGTATTTGAACTATGACATAGTTCAGATATTATTTTACTGTAATAAACACTGAGAGCTCTAACTGATATAGCAGAGAACGTAATACATTATTATTATAAACTCTGATTGTTTTGAAAAATGAAGGACATGGTCAGTAGCTATTTACTGTAGAAATAAATGAATGAACTATAGAACCAATTTGAAAGACGACAGAGTTACAGAACTAGATACATCCATTGAATACAGAAACTAACATGCAATATGGTGAAGAAAGATTGAACAAAATATGAGATAACATGGTACAATTGATTATCCCAACAGTACAACTAGGATTTGAAACAAGAATCGATTGTAAGTACTACCAGAAAATTTGGCATGCTAGTAGTTGAAAGAATTCTAAACCAAAAAAATAATTATCTGATGAGGAAAGGTGAAAATACAATTCATTTCTGCAGATTTCTACCTCCTAAGGCAAATATAGTTTGTGTACCCGAAATGATTTTCAGTTCAACTTTAACCCTTTTCTGCTGTTTATGAAGGATTCGAAAATCATGGATATTTCGATTGATATGCAGTAATTATACTGAAGCAGAAACGATAACCCAATTTGAGAGAAGCGAGACAGGTCTTACTTATACATTTCCAAAAAACTTGGTTTTTCCCCTACCTCATTTTTCTATTTTCCAATTCTCGCAGAATTTCCTTCACTGAATGATCCATCCAAGACCTCATGTTTTTTTTACAATCAGAAACGAAAGAAACATATAAGTTCAATTTTTTATAGTCAACACATTCCAGGATGATCATACTGTGATATCAAAGGCAACAATGGACCCGTCTTTTGGATACATCTTTGGATAAATGAAAATAATTTTAAATTTTTTCTTCGGAAATCATGACCTCTCAAAATGCTGATAACTTTGAGCTGAGAAATGATATGGTATCGAAATTTGGTTTGTAGTTTGGTGGTACTTGGATGCTTTCCACACTTATTCTCCGTTATTTCAGTACAGGGTGATAAAAAATACAGTATTTTCGTTTGCTTAAAAAAGTTACTAAAAGTTAATTATTTGATATGGAACAACAGGTATAGGTTTTCGGTACTGTAAATTCGGAAAACTGCTGAAATTTGCTTTCTTTCTATGTATATAATAACTATAACCTAACTAGTCAAGTTTCGGACTTATAAGCATTTATTTGTGAAAATGTCCCTTCAGAATGGTATTCCCATCCAGTATTTGGAAAGGAGGCCATGATTACTATTTGACAGTAACGTTGTGACATTGTCCCAATAGGACCGACATTTTCGTCACTTCAGAAGTTGCAAATATTTTCAAAACGATGGAACAAAACTATTCAAATGAAGTTCTTATGAAATTGTTTATTAATTTTGGACAGTGTGATAAAATTATCAGCAGTAGAGCTCAATGAAATGTACCCGAATCTAGAAGTGTGTACCCGAGTTCAGAATAGGAACGTTTGGATAAACTTTGAAAAAGCACCAAGAAACTTGAAAGTGGAAATATTAAAAAAAAAATCGTGTGGAATATTTCAAACTATGTTCGAATGTCTGGCCGTTCACTTCCGAACACTTCAAACTGCGGATGTTGACTGCTTTCGTCGTGGCAGATCTGATTTCAATGGAATCCAATTCTTCAAATGTTTGGGTAATCCTTCCTAACAACTCATCATTTGAACGCGCGGGTGTTTTTTGAACTTGTTCTTCAAATATTCTATACAAACAAAAATCTAATGGATTAAGATCGGGTGATCTAGCTGGCCAAACCCATGGTCCCAAGCGTCTTATTCACCGATCGTCAAAAAGTCTATCCAGTTCAGCACTCTTATGTTGTACAATGTGCAGGAGCTCCGTCTATTTGGTACCAACAGTTTCGATATTCTTCTAGTAGCAGATTATCGACGAAGGTATCTACAGTCTTCTTCAGAATATTCAGTTTATGCTTCTGGATGTTAATGATTTCTTTACACTGCGAAAAAAAGTTAACATTTACGCATCAATAGAGATGCAGAAATGTCAAGTTTTTTGACAGTATTACAAAAAACGTTTTTGCTTAGGCAACTTCAGTTGTCAGGTCTGAGGTGTACGCTCACTATTCCAAAACGGTTCAGTTAATGTTGGATTCGGAGAACATACTTAATGATAATACCCCCAAAGCTACACTCCTGTTTCGTCCAACGCTTGGATTTATCATAATCTGTTTAATCGGTCCTTCTCGTGGATGTAATGCGGTCATGAAGCATTGCAGGTCTCCGATTATGCTATGAGTACAAAGTACACCGAAATTTCTGCTATTTTGGCTAGCAAGAAAGCCTCAATGCATGCATTTGTTTTCACGGGTGGTGCTTTGTGTGTCACATGAACTGCATAAACAGCAAAGGGCATGCATACGGTACATGGGATTATTAGGTTAGGTGAAGTTTTATGGAACCGATGTGTGTTATTTTCCAGATGCTGCCGCCGAAAATTCTATAGGCTTGAAGTGGGTGTCTTCACAGGGTGAGTCAAGGTGTCGCGAACGATTTTTGAAAATTCTTGGTTTCTATTTTTCATGCAGGCTATCTGATAGTGGTATAAATATTCTTTGGATGTGATGCAGAAAAGATTCTTTGAACTAATTCACTCCAAATATTTTAGACAAACTCTTTTATGAGGCAAAAATCCTAGAATTCAGGTATTGGGCAATGCCACTACATTTTGATTTTGTCATGAATGTATAGCTTTTCCAAAAATGAGGGATACGTATTTTTTATTTTATACATTTTTTCATGATCTTGCTGTGTATTTTTATTTATGTTACAAGAAAACACGAATTCTTTTGGACATACTTTATTCAATCAGTTTGACGAAGTAGACAGTTGACTTCTACATGCCACGTCATCCGAAAACGTTCCATGCATAGAACACAAAACACCCTATCGATAGTTACATTAAGGTACGTTCACAACAGATCTGTCTTAAAAAAGCGAAAAATCAAAATATGTCGTCATATGTAGATAAACCACATCACCATCACCATCAGTTTTGACACCATAATTTTTGCTCCGTGATCGCTGACGAGTGACTCCAATACAGGCGTCTGTGTTACTTCACTAAACATTCAACCTTACATTTGACTTGACGAGAGCTGTCATTTTATTTGCCAAAAGAATATTCAGTTGAAAATTTGCACCCCTTCGTAATTTCATGAGGTCCATTCAGTCAATGAATGTCCTTTATTCTTATGAAAATTGATGTTTATAGTTGATTACCAAGTATTTAGATTGGCAAATGAGTGGATAACTCCATGAATCGTCGTCTATAAGGGGAAGTGACCACTTGGAAATATTTTCGTCCAAAAAATTATCTCAAGGTCTCGATTCTTCAATCGTTCGCCTCAAATTTGGGAACAAATAAAAGAGACAAACATACATATTTTATATACATTGCTGTGAAATGTTTTACACAAACTGTGCAAATTTCATTGAAATCGGGCTTATGTCCACATTTGCAACTTTCACCCAGAAACGAATAGAAACTATAAGAAATTCATCACAATTGTGTTTAAATCGCTCTGACAGCTGTCCAAATCAAAAGATTGATTATTCTATGCGCGTACGTACGCGAACGAACTCGAACCGCAAATTCAGTGGGCACCGTTGCCATATTGACTTTGTGAACAAATGACGTCACATGTAGTAGAAATTGTTTATTGTTTACTAACAAAGTATCGACTGAAGAAAATAATTCAGTGGTGTCATTATTTCAAGGCCTTCTTCGGATATTTTGAATTTCCAAAAAACTTTTATCAAACGTGGCATTCCCCATTACACTTTCTCTTCATGTGCATGGAATATTACGACCCACAGCATACCAACCGTTTCCCAACTCATGAATATGATACCAGAAAAAAAAATCGCCATACTCTCCCAATGATTTTCAAAACCAACAAACAAGGGGATGTTTTCAGTTGACACCCAAATTATACAATATGTCCATTTAGTGCGTAATTCTTCAATATTATACGAACGCCATATCCACTAGAGAAAAACTTTAAAGAACAAACTTCTTGAGTTACTGAAGTGGTCCATTTCAAAATATTTTCAACGTTACTGGGAGTTTTATTAAAGCGGAACGACGTGATTTTCTGAATAGAACACCCTGTATTTCTTGACCGGAATCATTTCCAAATTTTACCTTAACACCGCTGTAAAAAAAATTAAATCAGTTGTGGCGTTGCCAGTTATTGTTAAACCTAATTTTTCCACTATTAAAAGGTCATGTTGAATTGTGCATGGTAAGTTCATAAAATCGCAACATGTATCTATACAGTGGGTTTATATTTAGATGTTGAATATTGTTAAATTCAGATGACATTATTCGTAAATTTTTAAATGAAACACCCTATATATGTTATCAGAAATTTATTCCGAAATGTGTCGTCGCTATTCTATCGCTGGGAAGAAAATCAAAATCGGTTACTGCGTTGTCAAATTATGAGTAATTTTCTTATATTTATCACTGTTTGCATGGTTTCTTTATTTTATTCGATTGTGGGAATATTACTTGCCACAGGACAATCAAAGCCATACATAGATCATTCAGGTATTTTTGCAAAAGATGCATTATCCAAATCTGAAATATTCTATATTCTTGTTACCTTTGATATAATGAATCATAAGTGTGTGAAACAAATTAACAGGTCAAAAGTAATGACTGATTCCAGAACAGTGATCTGAATGCCCACTTCAAATTGTTTCTATTTTTAATTACATTATTTAGTTCGGAGCGACAATCTATTATTTCCTTGAATAACCAACTGAACACAACTATACACTGCATAAATATGTAAATGTATGGTGAACTAGACCCGTCATTCGTTAGTTACGCAGAAATTTTCAATATTGTTCCCTGTGAGTACCTCTGCGCGTCATATCTTCTCAGTAGGTCATGAAAAGAAAGAGAATATTTCGTTGACACTTTTATTCAATTCAGTTCCGATATGAAAGGTATTATTTTCAGGAAAAATTGATAAGCATGGTGTATACTATAAGTGAAAGCCATGGTAAATACAATTACCATGGTATCATACAATTTTTGTTTCTTCAAGATACGTGCATCATGAACAGTACGGTTTCATTGTCATCATTGCTGATTTCATCTTTATACCAAAAATTTGTTTGACCCCCCATTTGATGATCATATATTTCTGAAAGACCGAGCACACAGCATTATTTTCACATAGACAATTTGTTGAAACCTTTCGTATCTGGTACAAAAATTTAATAAAACTGAAAAGTATAATGAAAAATTCATCCCGAACTTGTTCACTTTTAGTTTTCCATTGAAATATGCCAACAACATGTTTCCAGTAAAGTTTTCTGTTTATTTTCCGTAACAGAACTCCATTAATTCGTTGAACATTTCAACATAGGTATTTTTATTCTCATTTGGTGCACATCTCTTTTTGCAGCTGTTTCAATTACGTTCGGTGCCTTACTATACATAAATCTTTCTCTTGAATAATTTTTCGTAAATTTATTGAAAAGTGCATAACGTGTTCATATTTATTGATAGCATTTTCAAAATCATTCAAGTCTGCAAAAAATCATAATTTACTTGAATCGGATTGTGTGTGTTCGTTTTGGGTATCATTTGATCACAGCATCTGGAGATAAACATAATAATAACACTCCTTCATAAACATTCAAGAGTATACCCAAAGGCATAGCCTGTACAGGTAATGGATGGCTATAGTCAAAATCGGTCTTAACGTGCGGGTGAGTGAGACTTTACTCGACTGTTTATTCCAATAATATTGCACAAACAATTTCCGTGTTACACACACATGATACCTAGCGTGAAAATATACCTTAATAAATATAAAACATTTTGGTAACCACTAGGTTTTTCGATTTTTCATATACTTGCTGATGAGACCGATTATGACTAAATCATTATAATTTGCCGTGGCAAATCGTATGTCCAGTGGAATGAATACGCTGAACAATTTTTTAAAATGCACATTTTTGAAAAACATGCTGTAACTCAGAAACGATGAAAGATAATATGCGGTTTCCACCATTAGGTTTGTCATAAAATTTGACCCTCAGACACAGCCATCAGTTTTCATTTATCCAGTTTAAAAGTGTCCAATTTGGCCTGCTCTCTTCATGCACGTACAAGCAGATGAGATCAAATCAAATCAAATCAAATCAAATCAAATATGCTTTATTGTCTGAAGAACATAATTCTAATTGACAAAGTCATTCAAAAGTAAAAAATACCTATAGAATATTATATAAAAAGCCGGTACAATATAAATAATGAATAAATTAAAATAAAATAAAATGGAACACAATAGGCACATGTAAATAAAATAGAATTAGTACAACGTTTTCACCGTACTGGTCAACAACACATATGTATAAATATAAAAAATTCAAGTACAATTTAATAAAACATTTTAAAATTGAATATTTGATAACTAGGATAGGATCTCTAAGATGAATTTAACAAAACTAAAAGTTCTCGCGAGAAGTATGAAATAATGGTGGAGGCGCCAGTTCCCAATTATTGAAAATCAATTCATGTTACTCAATCCAGCGCATGCGTACATACCGAACTAAATATTCGATATGCAACCAAAGTCAGTGATTCATGAAGTGCTGAAAAATAATGGTATGTGATATTCACACGGATTGGTGAGGGTGACATAATTGGATATGCAGATTACACAGCCATATTCAATGGAGCAAGCAACTGGTATGCAGATAGGGACTAATTCAAGATTTTCCAAATTATGGTTTGATAACTGCCTTTTGAAGGTGAATAATAGTAACCGACTTTCATTTAGTATAACAAAATCACATAATGGGCGAAGTTTAACTCAAGCTTCTATCACCACTGAACTGAAAAAGTAAGTGTATGATAAGAAGTTTATCTGTCATCAACTGCATATTGCAAAAGCGTCATAGTTATGAATAACTAATAATAAAGGATTATTCGGATTACATTTCGAATTATGTTGTAATTTATTATTGAACGATGGGTTTGAAAATTGCAAGAAATCTTTCATAATCGTATTATGTTAAAATGCAGCTAAGCACATAAATGATCATTCATAGTTCAAATGTAAAAAATTATGTAATATATAACACAGGTATGGATCAACGCAGTTTACGTATTTTGATCACACTTTTCAAAAATATAATACGACAATTTTTGTCACAGACGTATAATGTAAGGAAAAAAACTAGCGATTAATTTGAGATCAGCCTATTCATATCAGCTGAGGTTAGGCTAAGATCTGGAACACATTATTCTTAAAATCGTAGTACCCCAACAGGTGTTCCCCCCTGGGACCCCCTGGGACCTGCTCCCTTTCTTTTATTTTCAAAAGACATATCTGATATTGATCAAAAAAATTGCACTTTGCAATTTGCTGATGACATGCCCGTCATATTTAGCTTTCCCTTTCGTGAAGGGCTGTCGGAGCAGACTGGCATTGCAGTTGCGAATGAGCAGAATTACTGTTCCAGAAATGGCCTTGACGTAAATAGTAACAAAACGAATACCATCGTTTTCTCTATCAGAGAGATGGGCTGCAGTATATTGGTTTGAGCAGATACTAAATTTATTGTACTGAAGAAATTTGATGAATTCCTAGTATTGAAAATTGACTTGCAGTTATCTTAGAATATTCCAGATAACGAAATAATTATTCTGCAATCTATTAAAGACAGAGAGAGACATTGGAGATATTGGTTCTTAATGGTTTGTCCAATGCACAAAATGAATGAAAGAAAATGAATTATCAAGCTTATATCAAATTTTTTATAAGGTATTTGTTACGATTCAGCTATTTCTGATTCAGAAAATGTCAATAAAACTAATTTTTCGTCTCGGATTTTATTTGGCTCTTTTCCGTTTCAATAACTTGACAGACAACAACTTCTTTTTTTTTTCTCTCTAAATATACACAGGGTAACAAAATATTCAATAACGTAAAAATCAAAACAGTAAAAGCTCTAACAGGTTTTTACATCCTCCCCTCTGCTAGAGAAACTATTATTCTTCTAGCTCTAGTCGACAAATTTTCGTCACATGCCGTCGATATTCAGCAGTTGAGGTTTTCACATCCACGACTCGATTCGAGGCATATCTCGGAACGTTGTTTTCTACCAGAATAACTATGTCATTTATTCGAATTGGATTTTGATTATTCGACAATTTGTTTCTTTTTGTTAAAGTAGGTAAATATTCCTTGACCCAACGTTTTCAGAAATTCTCTAACAACATTTGCGATTTTCTCCATTCACGTCGAAGACAAATAGAATCCGGCCCCAGGCGTATACATAAACTTTCACCATATGACGACGATCCCAAAAGAAAATGGTTTGGAGTGATGGCTTCAAGATCGGATGGATCGCTTGATACTCGAGTCAAAGGTCTGGAATTTACTATATTATGTTCTGCTTCAGCAAAGAATGTTTGCAGAGTTTCTTCTCTTAGAGATTGATTGTACAAATCTTTCGACATAATTTTTTTCACAAATTCTATCAGCCCCTCCCATGTTCCACCCATATGAGGCGCTCCTGGTGGATTGAATTTGAAGTCAATGCCTCTCGAAGACATTGCATCCACAACAACTGAATGGTCTAAGTTCTGAAAAGCCCTTTCGATATCTTTCGCAGCAGCAATAAAGTATGTACAATATTTTGGCTGTCCTCTTTTTGCCACCATTCTTAGTATTGCCATAATAGCTACCTCAAGATGAATGGCACTTACAGATAATCAAGTAAGAATCACTTTCCATCTTTTTTCTTCCAATTTTAACGTGGATTGGTCCGAAATAATTCATTCCAACATTTACAAATGGTCTAACTTCTTGCCTGAATCGTTCTTTCGGTAATTGTACCATCAATGGTGGAAGCGGCTCGGCCTTCTCATTTCTGCATTTCTGACATCTGGTAAAGGCTGATTTGACTGCTGCTCTACCATTGATAACCCAGTATTTTTGTCGTATTTCGTTGAGAATCAGTTCTATTCCTCTATGTCCAAATTTTTCATGAAAATGTCTAACGAGTAATTTTGTGTAGTCGTGCTTAAGATCCAGAATAATCGGTTCCCTAGTCTCTCCATCAAGAATTTTTGCTAAATTAGTCCTTCCGTCGAGTACAATAATTGGATTTTTCAATTTAGGATGGAGCTTGAAGATTCTACTGTATTTTTGTATCTGCCTTCCATTTTCCAAAGATTTCATTTCTTCAGGGAAACTATCTAATTGACATTGCCTGATCCACAACCTTTCAACTGCCTCAATTTCCTCCACATTCAGTTCCTGCTGGAACTCTCGAGAGCATTTCTCCACTTTCTGTGGGAACCTGTTACACCATGCCGTACATCTCACCAGTCTTAACCATTTTAAAAAACGCCTTATGTCGGGAAGTAGACTTTTCTTCTCCGGCAGTATTGTGCAAATGTAGATATACTCGGTTTTCATTTCCTTCATATTCTCTGATTCTGGAGCTCCTAGCATTATTTCTTTAGTCCAGTATTCTTAACTCTGCCGCAAGAATTTAGGTCCAAATATCCAAATATCTGAGACAATTTTTGACGAATCATCTTGTCTCCCCATCATCTACTGATTCAAATCAGTAGAAATCCCTCTCCTGTCCTCCACTTTAGTTCTCTCCTGAATTTTCCCTAATCGATGAGAAAGAAACTGTTTGAATTTTCTTCCATCGCTCTTGGCCCAGGAAATCACACATTTGGAGTCTAACAAGAGAGGTACTGTAGTGAAAATACACCTAACTAAAATTCTAGTAGTTTATTTTTATCGGTATCCCTATTTAAAACTGTTTCTTCACTGTTATCTTCACGGTCGCTGTCTATTTTATAGAAGTTTATTTCCCAAGTTTATCGAAGTGTGTTTAAGTTCGTCTTTTAGGGACTTGGTAGTTTCTTCTAGTTTATTCATCATCAATTCCAGAAACTTCTAATAAAAATGTTTCCGGGAATTCTCCATCTTCAGTCAGTTCTGCGAGTCGTTTCTGAAGTAATGCCTTCCTTGTGGTTGTTTCTAACTTTCTTGCTCCAGTTCACTGACCTTCAACTCAACCAAGCAAACTCTCCTCAGAAAGATTTGGTCTTCAACCGAGATATCAGTCTATATATTTCACCCAAAAATGTTTCAGTTCATTATCCGTGAAACTGTCCACTACGCAAACACTTATTTGTTCAACGGGTCAGTAGTCTATTAGGCGAGATAAAGGTCTATCAGTTTTTATTTTAACAAATAATTTAACGTTTCAAAAATTGGTTATTAGTCTTCATTTAGCAGTAATATGTGATCATCGATGCTATGAAATAATAATTTAATGGATTCTCAACCGATGACATCAATAATACTTGAAAGAAACTGAATTATGAATGTGTGGTTCAAACAATTCACCTTTCTGTTCCTAGCAATGGCTAAGTCTATTACACAATGATAATGATCAAATTGAAAATATCAAATATGAACAATTTGGTTCCTCTTCGAATTATAATATTTCTCGACTAAACTTGCCCCCATTTCATCCACACATGACTACACTGAATGGAGCCATTATATCTACAATTGTCTTATCACTGGCTTTTTCATTATTTCGTAGATGAAGTTCAGCAATCTACCGATGTTGTTTTCAAATATCAATCTTTTGTGTCTCATATTTCGAAACAACTTCCTTCCCATATCTCATATCTTGATAACATATTTATGGGCTCCAAAATTCGCTATTTATAATTCCACTTTCCGGAACGAATAAACACTATTCGGAGAACGCTTTGGGTTTTCCAAATAAAAGGAATCGACTAAAAATATACGACTCAAAGCTCTGAACATAAATGGCGGGACAGTGGCGTACGTTGATTCAATCCAGATGAATGTTCCCTCATTGTCTTCGAGTGAAAACGATTTCAACCCCTACTGATAATATTCCAGAAAGTGTATTTGTAAATTCTGTACATTCATAAAAAGTTATGCATGGAATATTTGTACAATTTTGCAGAAAAAACTTTGATATAAGTAAAGATGGCCGCGTTCCACAATTTATCTGAATTTTTGAACATTTTGAACTTCAAATAATAGGAGGAACTAATGGGAATCATCATAAATTACGAATCTATTTTTATCAAATGCTCATATTTTTTAAAAAATTTACAAGATGTTCATTAAATCAGACTTGGAATCATCTGTGGCTGGAAGACAAATTTCAGTCGCATTTTCCATCGTTTATGATGATCTCTTCGAAGGTATTAATGTTAAAAATTGAAGCATCACCAATTAAAAGGTGACATATGTTACATTGGTCGAACAGGCCGCTATATTGGAACTCGTCTTGCTGAATATATTGGACTAGTAGATGCCAACTCCAAAACAGACCAGCATTCTAACTCAGTTTCTTCTAATCATATTATGAATGAGAAACTCAATTTTGTTCCCAACTGTGTCTGAAAAATTTCACATGTTTCTCATGGAAGTAAAAAACTCAATCTTCTTGAAATAAACGTGGCTATTAAAAATTTAGAATTAGGATGTATTAATGAGTAGACTGAGTTTAGCAACCTAAAATTCTTTACTATTTTGATATTTTTCTGGACCAAATTTCTTCACACATCTCTATGCTACACTCGATTGGTTTTCTGTTTTTGCACGGGAATAATTCAATTTTCCTTACGAATTGTCCTTTTTAACTTCCATTATATAGATTACAATAAGTAGTTATTTCGACAGTTATAGTAGATGTTGAACAATATTTCGGTTTCAAATCATTTTTGATATCGTGCATGAAGGTAATTACAATTATTTAATTTATCCATAACCTAGCTAGTTGTTCAATGATGAACGACTTATTCCGTGAAACAGCCACACCTCTGTCTCACGAGGTGTTACTTCTCAACGTGCAATTCCTAGCACTTCCTCAGGGTATCAGCATAATATACTGCTTTGATTTGAACCCACACAACCGGCTCCTGGCCATATTGGTACTTTCTGAATAGTAGACATGTGCATGGTCAAAACTTTGCTTCGAATATTTTTCAAATAAAAATGATGTACTGGTAGTCCGATCAGGGTCCCTAACACAGGTGGACTCCGTACTACTTGCTGACCACTTTTTTCATAGACTTAATTAGAATTAGGACCAGTTTTCACTTCAACCCCATTTTTTCACATTGTTAATAATGTTTTTCCACTACAAACTGGGATGTTATATGTATACTGCCAAGAATGGCGCTAATCCAAAACCTAATTTATTATGTATGGTAACAAGATCCACTGTCATGATTCATATTTCATGATTTGTTGAACTGTTCAATTACTTGAAGTTCAAACATCTGTCATGGTCGAGCTCGGCCTGGTTCGATAGTGAATTCGTGACTTGTTTGATTTGTTAATGGGAAGACAAGAAGAATCCGAGTTTATCCGTTTGTTCTTCCTGACTCCGTCCCAAGCGATAGGGCTCATAGCTCCAGTAAAAGCCCTAGTCGCGACATATGGTGAAGGCGCCTTGCTCGTCCTGGGGAATAATTTTCTTTAATTGACCTAATACAGGTTCTTTTCATTGAGTTCCCTATAGGGACAATAGCTATAACTACCCCATAGAGTGTGGTAGAATCGAGAGTGTTTTCGATTGTTAAGGGATACTTTTTTTCCCTATCTTGAAAATGTTTCGAGCAATATTATTATTGATGTCATATTTGATGAAGGAGAATATTGTATTAACCATAATATTGTCATACTCAAAATGATTTTGAGCGTTTGGACCTACAAAGGTCTAATTTTAGTGTTATGGGATTTTATTTTTTATATTATTTCTGCAATATTCTTAATAATTCTCGCTGTCTAGAGAGTTTTGTTTGAAGTTCAGGATAATGTTCTGAATAATTGGAAGTTACCAAACCGCCCTGATTTTATTGACAGCTATCATTCATATCACGCTGGAGATGGAAGCCACGAGAATGTTCACTTTCACTGCAAAGTTTGAACTTCATGTAGCAGGGACAGTCCACACTGATGAGAAAGAGCCAAAAGGAATATAACAGATTTGGAGTGTAGCAAGTATAAAAATAATAATATGAATGAAACACTATATGGAAGAGATGATTTGCTGAATGATTTGGAAGTATGAAAGAAGTGAGAGAATAATGTCAAAAATACCAGTTTGTTGTGTAAGTAAGGTGTCACTGAGTGCAAAATGTGAGTTTGTGAGAATGTACTTGGAAATAATATAATAGTTTTTGGGTACTGAAGGTTACCTGTATCTTGAGGAAATTATGGAAGAATATCCTAGGAGGAATAAATAATTGCCTTATTTGGGAACAGGAAGATTAAACTGTTTAATCTTCTCTCTTGAAGATGGTCACTTGGTGACTGAAACACGTGTCGATGTGTTGAAAATAGTGGTTTGGTGTTGGGATAAAACTCCAGTATATTCACTAGTACATCAAATTATCAATTTGATAAACCCAGTAGGTACCAAATTCAAATTTTTTCCCTCAGAAGTTTTAAAGAACACAACTTCAATCCTTATGTTTTTCGAACTTTTCACCTCAAAATAAGGTGAGGAATCTAAGAATAAAGTTTGTCGGTTTTATTCTGATTCACCCTGTATACAGAAGCTATCAAGCAGAATACATGAACATCGCGCGTTCCGACAATATGTGTGCTTCAATGACAATTTCTCTCTCAAGATATTGTCAATCGAGTTATCCAGGCCGAATTACAATGAACAATAAATCTCCAGGTCACCCATTTAGGGTTATTTTATTCCTAGTAGCAAGCCACACGAAAGCAAATACTGTTATCGAGTCCTGTGAAGGTGAATATATGGTAGTCGTTAACCTTGTCAACTCTACTCTTGTGTTCGGAAGCGCCATTGGAGATAAATTGTTTGATCCATCTATTTCAATCAAATTGAAACACCCGCATCAGCCAAGACGGAACATTAGAAATTTAATTTGTTTGTATTCCTATTCATGAACTATAGAGGGTCGCTGATATGTATGGAAACGATCGATTATCTCTTAAAGTATGATAATAGGGGTCCTTGGTGAAATGATGGACACGCTGCTCGAATCTAAAAATTATACCGGCATGCCGTGATTCGGCAGAAAACCTAGCCGGAAGAATGCAGAAGGCCGTTATTCTTGGTTCACTCCATTTACTCAGGGCACATGATTCTCGGACCCAGTAATCACTCACCCCACGAACGTGGGGAGTGTTTGCTGGGGTTAATGATACACCAGCGCGCCCTCTGGTAGTATCGGAGCTCTGGGGACAGGGCCTAACTGGTACATTCCTTATGAAAAAAAAAAACCTTCTGGAAGGGTATTTACGAATTTCCGCAACCACTCAACGTAGATACTCCAGCCCTAGCGCAGTTCGAAGCCTTTTGCAGGAGTCAATAGAGAAATAATTTCTTCGTGCATACGAAATGAACAGTCTTATGACGAAGTGTTTTTATTTATTATTTTCTTTTCATTTCAGTCTCCATCTTCATAATAAATTGTAATATAAGTTTTTTATATTAATATATTGATGGATGGTAAGGCGTGATTGATACTATCCATTCCTCAATTTTTGACTTGGATAAATGACGGGAATTGTATTGTTTCATTTCTTGGGGAATCAAGCTGTATAATTTAGGTCCCAAGTAGGCGTAGCTTCTTTGTAAGGTGTTTTTTTCGAGTCTTGGTATAACAGTGAAATTACTCTTATGACGTGTGCTGTAGTTATGATTTATGGCAATCATTGAATTTCTGTTGGCATGTTGTCGCATTACAGCTGATAGGAAATAAAGTTGTCTTACGTCAATTGATGTTAATGATCCACTTTCGAATTTTTTCTAGATTTTTTAAATAATTATTTGTTGCCGCTCCCCAGGCTAAGATTCCATAGTTCAAGTGCGGCTTTACTAGGGCATAAGATAATATTCGAAGCTGGTCAATTTTCAGAATATTTGATAAATATTTGAATTTTGATAAGGAACTTCGTAGTTTTTTTATGACGAAATATTCAATATGTCGGGTCATCGATATCCTTTGGTTGTCATCTATTTCAAGAGTGTTTTATTCTGGTAAGTTCTTCGCATATGGGGTGAAAGGTTTGTACTGAGTTTTGCCGACGTTCATTCTTAGGAGCCGATTTTTGAACCACTCTGTAATTATTTTCAAGTCTTTTTCCTATTGCAATTAAACATGTTCTGGTCATTTCTTCATCCACATCCACAATTTCAACTGAACTGTATTTATCAAAAGAGAAACCGTATCGCCGCAAATACCCTTCCACACTAATTCCTTACGTAAACTACATCCCTTTTAATCAGCCGTCCATACACAACACTTTTGTGTGTCTTATTCCTCCGTTAGATTCAATGAAAACAGCGAAATAGGGTCAATATCCTGCTGGCAATAGCTACTTCCGATGACCATTTGTCTCGGGATAAGAGAATTAATGCAAATAGGTTGTTCGATCCCAGCAACAGACTCGGGAAATTGGGTTCAATGTTAACGATATCGTTATACGAGATTATAAGAGCGTCGCAACGGAAGAGGAAGGAATTCAAAGGAAAAACCAAATCGAATGTAGGAGATATTGAATTTTTCCACTTTCAGGTTCAACTGAAGGTGAAACGATAATGGAAATGTACTAATTCACTTGAAATCAAAAGTATTTTTTGTTATATTCAATACAAATATTCCGAGGACGTATTTCTGGGTCAAAATAGGATTTTTCTTTAAAAGCTTCTTGAAATTTTCCTCCTCCAACCTACAGATATCACAAAACACCTAAAAAAAAAAAATTAAAATTCTCACTTATAGCTACAATAATTGAATAAAGCACTAAGGTAAACGATACCAACATTACCTAGAATTGTTATGTTAAGTAACCTGACCTATCCCAATTCTTATCTTCCTCATTAATGTTATCACAAACAACGAAAACAAGATATGCCTGGGAAACAATCGAAGTTACTAAGAAAAAAGGTTCAACAAAGGAGAATTGTTCAATTTCAATTGGTCATTGAGTAGACAATTAGAATTCTTCAATTTATTTATTTCTAGACATTCTAAATAATTAAGTTTGACACCTTTATTTTCCACATGTAGAATTTCGAAGTTTTCATCAAAGTGATGATCTTCTTCTAAAATATGATTCGCATATGTTGAACTTGTTTTCTTTTTTACATAACTCGTGTGATGTTCACGTAGGCGGTTTTTAAAAGATCTCCCGGTCTGGCCTACATATACTTTAGGGCACGTCCCACAATATAATTTGTAAACTCCTGATTTTTCTAATTTTTGTGTTTTATCTTTGTTATTTTTAATAAACCTTCCCAACGTATTTTCTGTTGAAGATCGACTGTGAGTAGGATAAAATACATTAAAAATGAAGTACAGTGAATGATGACACAAGAATGATGAGAACGTTTATATAAATGTCAGTAACACATGAGTGATTTTCAAAGTAACTCGGAATCATGCATCGTGGACTGGAGAGTATAAACTCTTTCAATGTTTTCTTGAATCTTGTTATATTCATTATACCTTTAATATTATCTGGTATGATATTATATAATTTTGGTGCTGAAGAGGAGTATCATCTTTGTGAAACTGTTTTTAACATCAATGGTGGGACGTAATGATGTGTCTGACGAGTAGCATAATCGTGATGTGGAAAATGTGAATTATTTTTGTTGATGTGGTGTTTTTTGCTGAAGCAGAGAAAATAAAGTTGTCTCAAGTCTAGTATTTGTGATTCCTTGTTGAGGTCGTCTGTTGAGTATTTCGACTCCTTGTTATATATTAGCTTCAGAAATCTCCTTTGTGTAACTTCCAAAGAGTGGAGGAGCGATTTTAAGCTTACCCCCCAGACAACAATGGCAAAACTGAGATGACTTTCAACGAGGGATAATATGTCTTTCAATTTTCTGAATTTAAATAAAATGCTTCCTAATTTATTTGTTACATGGGTTATCTGAAGATTACATTCCAGGTAAGGATCAAATGTAACTCCTAAATATTTAACTTTTTTTGGTGAAATGTATGTGATGTCTGCGTCAATCTTGATTTCGAGTTGGTTAAAGGGAGGAGTGTCAGTTGAGGTACAGCTAAAAGGGACGTTATTTGTTTTATCGAAATTAACTGTCAATATCTTGTAATCTAGATATTTTTTGATATTTGAAAAATATTTTTCTGCTTCAGATTTTGAATACATCCAGCATTCAGCACTATAGAAGATAGCTGTGTCATCAGCAAACCCGGTTATACTGCCTTGAGTTTTTAGTAAAAACAGTTCATTAATATATATGTTGAACAGTGTAGGGCCTAGTATGGAACCTTGCGGAACTCCATATTCAATCGCTTCCACACTACCGCAGACACCATCGATCCTCACATCCTCGAGTCAGGTAACTTTCAAAAAGTTTTAAACAATTTCCTTGAATGCCAATATCCTCGAGAGCTTGCAAGAGTAAACAGTGACTGGCGGTATCAAAGGCTTTCGACAAATCAATAAATATAGTTGAACACGGTTTTCTGTTATTCAATGATCGATTTCCCTTCTCTAAAACCGTATTGTTGATTTGCTGGGATACTATATTTATTCAAATATGACCGTAATCAATTTTTATATAATTTTCTCAAATATTTTTGATAGGTGGATAAGTAATGATATGAACCGGTAGTTGATTGTTTCCGTTATAACGCCTCTTTTAAACAATGGGGTAATTATAGGATATTTGAATGCTGAAGGATACACTGCCTTATCAACACATACAGTGAGGATCAAAAGTCCGTCGCCCCCCCTGTAACTTCTTTATGCTACATATTACAAAAAAATGTTAAATACATAAGTTGTAGGGTTTCATTCGATCTCTCTAATGGTTTAAGTTTCATTTATACAGAGTGTCTCAAAAAAGCACGGTGACTTAGAAGTTAATTTTTTTTAATGGGACACCCTGTATTTCATTGCATTATTACATTCTACGTTGAATTCTGAACAAGTTTGATGAATAGTTTTCTATCAAAAAAGTTAATAGTTTTGGACTTATGAACACTTGTAAATAATTATTTCGACTACTTTTGCACCAGTTCACGAATGAATTAATGAGGTAGGCTATGCACGCTAGGCGCGTTAATTTTTTTTATCCATGACAACGAAAAAAAAAATCCTATCTGTTTTAGCCAAATGTCATTGACATTTTGGAGGTTTTCAAAACTTTGATTCAAACGGTTTTCAATTTCTCTTGTTGATTAATATGGCTCATTCAGTAGCAGACAAAGTTGAAGCCATTATCATATTTGGTGAAGCTAACCGAAATTACCACGCTGCTATTTGCATTTTCACTGAACGGTTTCCAGAACGTCCGATGTGTCGAAAATATCTGCAGAAATTGGTGGCAAAATTTAACCAAACTGACACCGTGAAAGATGCTCCGAGATCTGGGAGGACGAAAATAATTACGGAAGATGTTGAAATTCAAGTACTAGCCGAAATGGTAAATAACCCACAACAATCAACTAAGCAAGTAGCTGAGACATGTGATGTTTCTAAAACATCAGTAAAGAGGGTTTTGAAACAAAATAAATTCCATCCTTACAAAATAAAAATTTTGCACCTATTGGTTGAAGATGATCCAGACCGCCGACTTGAATTTTGCGAGACCATGGCAGAAAGAATTGTTGCAAATCGACTTTATTTGCAACACATCTGCTTTAGTGATGAAAGCACTTTTTACCTAAATGGAAATGTGAATACCCAGAATTGTGGATATTGGAGTGATGAGAATCCCCATGAATTCCGCGAGGGGCATACTCAATTTCCCCAGAAAATTAATGTTTGGGCTGGTATTTTAGGTAACCACATTGTAGGTCCCATATTCTTGGAAGAAAATTTAAATGGTCCCAGATACCTACAAATGCTGCAAGACACAATAAGTCCCAATATCGATGAGATCGTTGCGCAAAACCCACATGAATTTTACTTGGATGTAACATTTCAGCAAGATGGAGCGCCACCACACTATTTTCGGGAGGTGAGAAATTACTTAGATGAAAGGTATCCAGGTAGGTGGATTGGACGTCGAAGTACAACAGAGTGGCCAGCTCGCTC
The DNA here is from genome assembly GCA_958502065.1 of Chrysolina americana. Lineage (NCBI taxonomy): Eukaryota > Metazoa > Arthropoda > Insecta > Coleoptera > Chrysomelidae > Chrysolina > Chrysolina americana. The sequence continues at coordinate 10,458,266 of OY293411.1, read as the reverse complement.
ACCGGACCTCTCACCGCTTGATTTCTTCCTCTGGGGCTATGTGAAATCCGTAGTTTTTAAGACAGTTTGTGGGTCGTTTGATGAACACCTCAAACCTTGATTAATGTTAGGGAAAAATTCACAACCCGACTATTTATGTGTCAAGAAATGCATGGTGGACATGTCGAACATCTTTTGAAATAGATAAAAACTCACCGTTTTTAGTTATAAATTAAAATATCTCTTCAGTTTTTAATGATTCTTGATCTGTATTTATGGACTACCTTATTTGTTAATAAAATGTTTCAACTTCATTTGTACTAGTTTTTCGTGAGATTCAACAACTCTAACAATTGTAAAATGGTACGACGAGGTAAGTTACACATGGTGTCATCAGCAGTTTGCAACATTGGATAGCTTTCAAAATGTTAGGATAGGAAAGCGGAATACATTGTGATCCATTTGTTACGATTTTCTCATTGAACTGGCGCAAAAGTAGTCGAAATAATTATTTACAAGAAAATCAATATTTTTGTCTCCTGTGACAGAACAAGAAATAATCAATCAAATAAAAACCCTAAAGAATAATGCAGCGCCAGGCCCTGACTCCCTTAAAGCAAGTACTATAACACAAATTGCTGTTCAAATTTCAGAACCACTAGCATATATTATAAACCTGTCAATTCAATTAGGACAATTTCCCACATCATTTGAAAAAAGTATTATTTCACTTATATTTAAATCTGGACAAAAATATGATGCTGGGAATTATCGTCCAATATCTGTCCAACAATTTCGCCAAAATTCATGAAAAATGTATAAAAACGAGACTAACAGAATTTTTCAATAAACATAATATTATATCGGAACGTCAGTATGGATTTAGAGAGGGCCTTAGTACAAGTGATGCTATTTTTGAGGTAACGAACACATTGTACAATTCAATTGATAAAAAAAAAGGTGATCGCCGTTTTTTTTAGATTTTTAAAAAGCGTTTGACACGGTCTCCCATGCTCTTTTACTGACAAAATTAGAAGCATACGGTATCAGAGGGAAAGCCGCTGATCATGTCAAATCTTATTTGACAAATCGCACCCAAGCAGTGAAAGTTAACCAAACTATTAGTAATGAAATAATAACTATTTACGGTGTGCCACAAGGGACTGTATTAAGACCGATACTTTTCAATATTTATATCAACGATATCCTGAATCTACAATTAGAATACAAAGATCGTCGCTTATGCCGACGACACTGTCGTCCTGTTCAGCGGTGACTCCTGGGAGACCGTAACGAGACGTGCTGAAATGGGAATCAAAACAATTTATAATCAGATGTACAAGAATTTACTAACTATTAAACTACAGAAAACAAAATTTATTACTTTCTCATTAACGGAAGCAGGATATTTGTGACTGTCAAAATAACATTGAGGAGGTACACGAGATCAAATACTTAGGCGTATTTATCGATCGATTTTTGAAATGCAGCAAACATATTGATCATGTTAAAAACTTAATTCGATGTACTCTACCAAAATTTAGAATATTATCGAATATATTATCACAACAAACTATTTTTATGATCTATAATGCGCTAGTGCAGTCAATTTTAGAATATGGTGTAGTAGCATAGGGGGCAGTTCATTCAACACATATAGAATATTTAAATATTGTGCAGAGACACATACTCAAAATAATTATGAAAAAGAACCGGTGTATCTACAATTAAACAATTATTCCAAATTAATGCACTATCTATAATATATAAACACCCCAAATATTACACAAAATATGAACATAAATATGAAACCAGAAGTCAAACAGAAACTCAATTGCAAATTCCAAGATTACAAAAAACAACGTCCCAAAAACATGCAATCTACATTGGCATACATCTGTACAACAGGCTACCTGATGTAATCAAAAAACTAAATAATCACAAGCAATTCAAAAGGAAAATTTGATAGTATATCATGACAAATGAATCCCCACATTAATAGACTATTTGTCTCTGCCAAGGAAACAATTAAAAATTAGAATTTAATTAAAAGTTTTAGGTTTAGCTACAATTCTTGAATCAATATTATGATTATTATTACTTAATATCCTTACTGTCAAGCACAAACCTTAGGTTTTTTGACGGTATTTACCAATATTTTATAAATATGTACTAGTTATTGAATAAAAAAGAATAGAATTAAAAATTGTTAACCGATTTTAGCAAGCAATTGGTCATCCAGGGTGCAATTTTTGTCAAGTTATCTACGGAATAGACGCTTTTCTGTACACAGTTCAAGTCTTTTTTCGATAATATCAATTAATATATTGATTGTAGTGTCAGGATTATCTGAATTGTACACTGTGAGCCACAAGATTTGTTCAAATACCTTTTTTATTTATATGATGTATTACATTGATTATATGCATCAATCTTTCCACAAATCAGTTTGTATGTGTGAATCCAGGAAAACACGATGTGAGTGGATTGCCATATCATCACAATAATAGTGGTGGTAGCAGCGACGGTCCTGGAAAAACATTTTCAATCAAGTGAATATAGTAAACAAAATTATTCTGTCAATATCATCCACTATACAGTCAATCTATTCAGAAGAAAACCATCAAATATTTGTCAGGGCCGCGGTGGTGTGCGGGCTGAGTTCTCGCCTCATACCCGGTTTTTTGCATCAGCCTTTTCCGGGGTTAGCACGAAACAACCGCCTCTGAACAAAATTAGACGACAAAGCAGTATCTTTATTGAATGCTACCGACCGACGACATGCATAAGCTTTGCAGGAGGCATGTATCATACGTACCACAACCACTATCATTTGGAATACTCGGCCAACCGCTAAGACCAGCGGAGGTGGACACTAGCGCTCCTGACCGGGACCCTATGTGCCCCTTGGCACAAGCGCTCCCTTGCTCTGCAGCCAGCAATGTCTGTGGAGGAAGGGAGGCGGCTCTCAGTGCGTCCTCCCGACCCTTCCTCTCCCCTGGTCCCTCTTGGGCGAAGAATTGAGCTTAGGACGGAGTTCGAAGTATATCAAATGTTGTGTAGAGAAAATGCTGTGTACAATAAACCATATTTATTTATTTATTTATTTATTCTCGCCTCATAAGTGAAAGAGCGTGAGTTCGAATCTCAGCATTGCCACCGGTCGCGTGCATGGCATCACACGTATAAAAGGTAAGGGCTACGTCTTCCCCTAGCTCGCACAAGTCTCTGACTTTTGAGGGTTGCACGTAGGGGTGCAACCGGTTGACGGATATAACAATTTTAACAATTTTTTTTAACAATATTGGAAGTCATAAAAAAAGGAATTTTCAATTTTCAAGAATTAATGTTTGTACGCTCAAGTTCATGAAAATAAATTTCTTTCATTCCAAATGAATTGTGCCATTCTTTTACTAAAACAGAACTGTTCCGTACGGACTGCTTCTTGCAACTTGTTCTAGAATCGTACGAAATAGCCTGCCTATTACATTATACATTTTCAGTCCGTTTTAATGAACTACTTTACACGGTCTTAGCATGTAAAGTATAAATCGATAACAACGACTTAATTTCAGAACTCAATCTGCTCAAATTGACTATAAAGTTGCGACTGTGAAAGTTTGTAATGCCAACATTTAGAAAGGTTCTCCTTTAATTGCACTCTGACGTTCATTATCCTTGTTTACTTGCCAATAAATTCCATCATGATTTAATTGGATTTTTAATTGCTGATTGATATTATTCATTAATCGAATATTGTTGAACTTAGGGGTAGTTCAGCTTGGCTGATTGCAATGCTGCAGGAATGTTATACTGTAAACGTTTAAGATAATGTATAAATACTTCAATGAATAGTTGAAAATAGGTTTGGATTCCGATCTTCTAGTAAGCAAGCACAAAATAAACACATACAGTCTATTACAACCAGAACAATAAGTTCACTAGTGCTTTCCTTCTACAACAGAATCGAACACATTGATCAAAATAGTATATTGAATCAATAAGTGGATAAAAAGTTCATTCACACGGGCAATTTTCGAAATTGAGCAAGATTTTAAATGAGCACCTATCCACGAATACTTCAGGCTATTTTCTTATTGGTGCAATTTGAAATCATGAACACTGGTATTATTACTACAAGAAATTGAAACGAGGACTAATAATGTGAAATGGTTGAATTCGTGACATTAGTATACCTTTCGTTGTCATGAAAATGAATGAAACAGAAATGAATTTGCAATTTGTCAGTCATCAGAGATCAATTATTTTTCTTCTTTAATAAATGAAGTTCAAGTATATGACGAAGGAAAAACAATTAATTCATTCCATTTATAATCAGAACCTATTTTACTAGAAAGTATAGTGGATATTATAATAGAATGCAGCAGTTAGATCAAAAAAGTTACTTCTATTATACACAGTCTACCGTTTCTTGTGCAGTCATGTGAATTCCTGCGCGGTTATATTGATATATTCTGCTTACGAAATAACTTAATCAAATATTTGTATTATTTTTTCTATAATTTCGAGCAGGATATCCAACTGACTAGTGGAAATTAACTCCAAAACGATACTTGCTGAATGTGTTTATATTACAAGTTATTATTCATTTATATAATGCCAAGTAATTACGCTGATTTCACACATTTAAATTACAATATGTTTGTTTGAACCCATAACAAATTCATTAATGGCGATCAATTCCCACAATTACCTGGTTTTGTATTTCCAGTTTGATGAAAACGATGAATAACTACACTTTCACAAAACTCACATGAAATGTGAATCAGTTATAGATGAGATGAGAATCGATTTGTTGAAATGCTGACAACTATCACAGTTGGAAAATCATGACATATTCAGGTTCCTTGTGAAAAGGTGCCCCAAGAACGTCCTAGTTGAAAATGTCTAGTTCTTTTGGGTTCCGCTTGAAAAATTTTCTTTTAGATAATTGTTCAGTATGAAAATTTGCAACTTTGCCCTTCATTTACACACCTCGTATTCCTTATGATAACTGAGATTCGCATGGTCTCATTCTTTCTCTTTTTCTCATGGTTTGAATCTTCTGTCATATGGGCTGCGGTGGTGTTCGGTGGTGTGCGGGTTGAGTCCCCGCCTCATAAGCCAGAGAGCGTGAGTTCGAATCTCTGCATTGCCACCGGTCTCGTGCATGGCATCACACGTATTGGAAGGTAAGGGCTACGTCTTCCCCTAGCTCGCACAAGTCTCTGACTTTTGAGGGTTGCACGTAGGGGTGCAACCGGTTGACGGATATAACAATCTTAACAACAACAATATACTCTTTCCACTGCTTTTGTATCATTCATCCTTTGTAGATGAACCCACCAGCTAAGTTGCCTCTTTTCACCTTGATTGTTGATTCTATGCGAAGGTCTTCTTTTATTTTTGTATTCCTGAGTTCATCTTTCTTTGTGACTTCTTCAGATCGTCTCAGATACTTCAATTCTGCTGCTTGTATTTTTCCCATTTGCCTGCTTGTCAACACCCAAGACTCACATCCAACTGTTGATATTAGTCGATATATTGTTTGAACACATTTATCTTTGTTTTCTTTGGGATTTTTTCTTATTCATAAATACCTAATTCAATGTGTTGTACAAGTTTATTGTGTTTTCAATCTATTAATCTACCTATTTCTTGTTTTCCATTGTCTTCTCTTTCCACCCCAAATATAAATATCTTTAAAATTGCCTAATTTCTACTCCGTTCATTCGTGCATTCATCTCTTTTTGTTTCTTTACTATGACAATGATTTAATTTTTTTATTTCTTTACTTCCAGTCCAAAGTCTACACAAATAAAATTCCAAGTTTTCCTGTAATTCCTTTTCTTTTTCTGCCATGATTATTACATCATCTGCAGAAGCTCCTTTTGATATATCTACAACGTGTAGTTTTGCCATTCTGCTAGAAGACTATTTTATTATTTCATCAATGAAAATTGTAAATATTAATGTACCCCTCCTTGCCTTAATACTTCTTGTGTTTACAAAGTAACTTGATCGTAGATGTTTTTATTCATTCCTATAATTTTGTTATCAACTTCCCTCTCTTCTAGTATTTTCTATAGCTTCTCCTGTCTTACTGTATCGAAAGCCTTTTTAAGGTCTCTGAATCCCATATAAACTTCTATTCCTTGCTGTGAGAACATTTAGATTATTTGGTTCACAGTAAATATATGGTTCTGTATACTTCTGGCTTCTCCAAATCTACTTTTTGACTCTTCAAGAGTATTCCCTTTTGTTTGTCTTATTCAAATGTATTGAATTTTTTTCATATATTCTCATTGCTGTACTGAAGAAACTTATTCCTCTATAGTTATTACGTCTGTTCCCCTTTTTTATATATTGGCACAATTAAGGCTGTTTTTAAATTTTCCGGTATGAGTTCTTTGTTCCACGCTTTATTTATATACAGTCTTGATTTATGTGTTTCCGGTAACTTTCCATTCTTAAATTCCACTATTTTAAAGCAGTTCGTTTATTTTTCTTTCATTACGTCCTATTGTCCTTTTATTTTCGTCTGCTCTTAGTAACAACTGGAGATATGCTCTCCATTCATTCATTATTCCGTATTAATTTGTTATTGTTGGGAATCATTAATATGATCAGCCAAGGAAAAAAGGAAGAAAAAGAGTTGTTAAATATATAAAATTATAAATAAAAAATAACTTGTGACATCTACAGTTACTAGTTTGAAACTTAATTTGGAAGGAGCCATGGAATCCAAATGTAGATGATTATCTACGACTTTGACAGGTAGACAACTATTCGTTGTTCTGACCAAAGCAAGACTCAATAAAGTTTCTCGTGCGTTAAGAGGAACATGAACAGAATCCAAAACAATTCCAAGAGCTCACCATCCGTGGTGTTACCAACTCATCAGCACGGCTTTATGAGGCATCTCGAAATTGAAACTAATGCACTCTCAATTAGTACCATAAAGCAAAGACAGTATAAATCTACAGTCACTAGTTCTAAACTTGATTTAGATATATAATATAATATAATTTTGATGTTTTCGATACATGAAGATAAAAACATTATCCAGGATTCTACTTCCGGCCGTGAAAGCCTTCATTCTATTATCCAGTTGATAAAATAGTTATTTCTCAACGAAGTAAGATTATTTTAAATTGGCGACAAGATAAATAACGAAATGTACAACTTCATATACTAAATCAGTCCGAAACCAGTTTTACAAGTCATTTCAGTACTATAACGAGGAGTACGCGAGTTTTTCCCAGAATCTGATACCTGGGATACCTATCTAAGAAGAACAGCTACAATATCATTCCAAAGCTAACGAAATAAGAGATTTTTCGACTAAATTAGCTATCCTTCTGCCTACCTGAGAAACAAGTTAAAGGTCCAAGAAGTTTGACGATACGAAATGATCAAGGGAACCTAGTAAAAAGAAATATTGATCAAGTTTCAAAGAATGCCAATGTACCACAAATGCAAACCACTGTGGCGGAATCATCTTCACCAGCACATATCATCGAAAAGAATACTCCAAATCATGGAGAAGTACTTCCTTTTTCGACACCTATACGTCAATTGATGAAACACCTTCAACATCTGAAATAGTACCAAACTTGAACGACTGCTGACGATGCTGAGAAAATCCTCAAGAAGAAAGAAGATGCATGCTAGATACTATCAATCTTAAGTATTGAGGGGGAAGAAGTGTTGGGATTCATTAATATGATCAGCCATGGAAAATGAAAAAAAGAAAGGAGTTGTTAAAGATATGATAATATAATTTTGATGTTGTCATTACATGAATGAAAAAAAATTAAATTCAGTTGATAAAATAGTTTCTTATCGAAATAAGAACATTACAGTTATCTTTTCCATTCTTTAATTTTTAAACAACTTTAAAGTTTTGTAAAATAGTTTTTGATTCGATTTGCTATCTTTCACCATTTTTCGCCAAATTCCTTCCATTGACTTCTTTTTGCTGCTGTCACCAACTCTTTTACTGTTTACTTTTCTCCATGTGTATTTCATAATATTGATTTTTACTGTTTAGTTACATCTTTTTGATCTTCTTTCCAGTTTTACTTGTCGTTTTATTTCATCTGTCCACCATGCTGTTTGTTTTCTTGCATCAGTTTTTTTACTAGTGCCACATATTTCTTTGGCTGCCTCTACGAATATTTTTAAAAATTGTTCCACATTTCTCCTATATGACTTTTTTTAGTTAATATCTCTATTATAAGAAAACTTTTCTGTTATCAATATCTGCATCTGCTATTTTTTTATTTTGTAGTTTCGAAACATAATTGCAGTTATATTACTTCTGAAATCTCCATACGGATACTCGGATCAAATCAACCTGTATATCTGATCAAACGAATGAAAGAAGAGAACAATGTCGCAGTTACTAATCAGTTTGCTCCGATAATTACTCCTAACAAGCAATCAAACGGGCTCATATTACCATTCGCATTAACCAATAACGAGAGATGCTTGATTCATCGATTCTGTGGAAGGGCTCAACCTTGCGAAGATATGTTTGCGGAGGTAATGTGATATTTCGGTTAAATGGGATCTGAAGCGCTACGACTTGAAATGATCGGGTCATATCGTTGGAAACAAACTTGTAGTACAAATATTGCTTTTGTCCTCAAGGGGACAGTTACGAAGATAGACATCGAAGGGGCCCAGTTGTTGTTTTATTTTTGTAAGAATGGATCTTTGAATTACTTAGTTTGAAAAACTTTCTGGAGTACACATTCATAGTGTCTGTCTGCTATTGAATGTTTTGTAGACATATAATGAGGTGAAAGCTTATGTTCAAATCGATGAAATTTTCTTCTACGATTGCCACTGATTTTCAAATGTTTATACCTTTTCTCAGTGGAATTATCTGAGGAATACTGGTTATATCGTAGGATTACATTTCTGTATCTACTAATGCAGAGGTTATTCTTTGTGCAATATGCATACAACCGAGACAAATAAAAAAACTGTACGATGACCATCATTGAGTCTTATCTATTGTGCACTCGGCGATCGTAACATGGGACAACACTCCAGGCACGCATGTGTGCGGAAATAAGGCTGTGTTTTATGATTTTATAATTCAGTCTCGCTTCTACGGATGTGGCCTAAAAAATTTTCATTCGTGGTAATAAGGTAGTCACCCTCATTTTGAATTATTGTGATGACCTTACAAGGCTGACATGGGGAACTGAATATGGAACAAAAACACTATCTAATAGCTTTTCAAATGGGACATATACTATTGATGAAACGAAAGATATGAAAATTTTGAATATCATTTGGATTTTAAGTAAGCAATCATGCATTCCTTCTTTAATTGAGATCAACGACTGTTTGCCTGGAAAGATTGAAAATGACTTGAGTATTTTCTTTCTTGAATAAATGTGAGGCAGTAATATTTCGTGGTAATGTGGGAATAGAATTATACAGTTTGTCGATAAAGTAACCCCCCCCCCGATAACCAGTTGGCTGGAAGTAACATAGAAAATATTAATTTTTAACAACACGGAGGACTTCCTCATTATTTCAGGCCAGTGATCAACTTTTTAAATGAACATTTTCCGGAAAGAAGGATCGGTAGGGAGGGTCCTATCGAATGGCCAGCTCGCTCGCCTGATTTCTTCCCTCTGGATTTTTATTGTGGGGATATCTCAAATCTCAAGTGTACAGAATTGCCTCAGAAACGACAAATGAATTGGAGGAACGCATAAGAGACGTATGCAGAAATCTTACACCACAAATGTTTGGAAATGTAAGAAGCGAAATCGTCTCTTCATATGCCAAGAAGTCAATGGCGAACATTTTGAACTTTTCATTTGATTTATTTTCTCAATTACTCAGATATTAATGTCAAAATTAACATTGTTCTTCATTCAAAAACAATTTATAGCTTAAGAGCTTGGTAAATAGTATCTTCCCAAGGGTAATATTTCGGAAAAAAAAACAAATATTCAACAAAAATTCCACAGCTTGTGGATTTCTCAAGGTTGACAGCAGAAAATTGAATAATGGGTGATATCGTTATCTGATCAAATGGTATTAGTCAATGGGTGATAAACATTTTCATAGTATTAATAGCATTTGAATCGGAACTGGTTGGCAGCAGTTTTCGGGAACCTGAATAATGAAGCATGTAATTATTTGATCATATCGTTTAATTCTGATGGAAATAACTTGAAAAATCGAAGAATTTTAAATGGCTGGCAGCAGGTCTTGAGAACGGGAATATTGGGGAATATTATTTGATAATGTAGTATAATGAGATTTCAACAAAAATTTTTACGGTATTGATAGCTTCTGGATTTTGGATGATTGGCAACATATCTTGGTAACCTGAATGATCAATAATATCATTATTTGATCATATGGTATAATGCTGAGGGTGATAAATCTGAGAAACAGAGGAATTTTCAACAAAAATTTTGATGGTTTTAATAGCTTCTGAATTTTGATTGGGTGGCAGCAGTTCTTAGGAACATGAATAAGGAATATAATTTTTTATATAATTCTGGAAATAACACCTTGAAAAAAAACAGAGGAACTTCCAACAGAAATGTTCACGGTATCGATAATTCCAGGATTGTGAATAGTTGGCAGTAGTTTATAAGGAACCAAATATTGAATAATATCGTCATCCCAAAATTCCACAATATCAATATTTTGTGAATTTGAAATGGTTGTCATCAGTTCTTGGAGAAATGAGTAATAGTGACAGTGTCATTTGATGATAAATTATAATTTTTATGGCAAAACGTTGAGAAATGATTAAGAAATTCAACAGTTCCAATATTTTATGGATTTTAAATTGTCGGAGCAGTTTTTGGGAACTGAATAATGAGTAATATCAATATTTGATAATACGGTATAGTTCTTAGGGGACAAACTTGGAAAACCAAAGAGTATCATTCTGATTGAAATACTATGGAAAAACAAAAAAAATCCATGAAAAATTCATAGTAATAATAAATTGTAGAGTTTAAATGGTTGGCAGCATTTTTTGGGGAACTGAATACTGAGTGATATAATAATATAATAATAATAAATTGCTTTTATTGAGAGGACAGGTTACAGAAACTATCAAAAGGCAGAGTTAGCGCTTCACCCGTCTAGGACAGGTTAGTATTCTCATACACCCAACCGTACATAGAAAAGGAAATTAAATTAAACGTATTTAAGACAAAATATCAATGAGGGCTATCCTGGAAATACAAATACAAAAAGTAGTATATTATATTAATATTACGATGCATAACCATCATTAAAAATTGTTGTCACTGATGATGCCAGATATTTTTTATGAAACGCTATAAAAATGTCAAGTGTGATATACTTACCACTGAATTGTGATTTTTCATCGCTTCATCAATATTTGTGATGAAATAGACAGGTCCGTATTTGAAAAAAATAGTTGATAGTGGCCGTGTTGACACGAAACGTTTAATTGAAAATGTATCATTACGTAGTTCTAGTACATTTTGAATACAATAAAACTTTCCTTCTTCATTTTTTTATATTTTCTGAAATAACCATTCTATTTGTAAAAAACCGAAAACAGCATTTTTAGTTTTCCCTGTATAAGTCGGGAAGGGCGAGAGTCCTCGTAGATTTTCTCTGACCAATGTACTGCTCACCACAATAGTTACATTTTTTCCTATTTAATCGTCTTTATATCTATTACGTCTTAGAATATAGCAATGTTACCACATGATAAAAGAAACGCACCGATTTTGAGCTTTCTTGCTACCAAGCAGAATAACTTTGGATTTGGTGGGGTTGACTAAGAGGCAGAATTTGTTTGACACTTCGACCAGAGCATCAAGGTCGGTATTCAGTCGGTTTGTGGCAGTTATAAGATCAGTCTCAGGGAAAGAAATGTATACCTTAGTATCATCTGCGTAAAAATGGCATTCAGTGAAGTGTAAATATTTATGAAATTCATGGGTGTAGATAATAAAAAGTGTGGGCCCTAAGATGGATCCCTGGGGAACTCCATTTTCGGAAGTAATATCGCCCAGAGTCGTGGCCTATAGTCAATTGAGAAGATAAGCTTTCATCAGAGAAATGGATTCTTCTAAAAATCCAATATAATGCAGGATGGCTAGCAGCAAGTCATGCTTGATTGTGTCGAAAGCCTTAGAGTAGTCGAGTGAGACCAGAAGAGTTAGTTGTTTTTTGTCCAAGGCGGAATATATATCGTTGGTTACTTTCAAAAGTGCCGTGGTGCAACTGTAATCAGTTCTGAAGCCAGACTGTTGGGATGGAAGAATGTTCTGAGTTTCTAAGTGAAGCTTCATTTGGGTAGAAATAATTTTTTCAAATGCCTTAGAGAGCGTGCAAAGAATGTGAATGGGGCGAAGAAATTTAATGTCATCAGGATTAGGTACCTTCGGTAGAGGTATAATGAAAGATTGTTTCCAGATCAAAAATATGGGTGATTATGGTAAGCACTTGAAGGCAGCAGTATAATAACATGCTGATGCTGAGTTTGTCGACTCCAACAGCTTTTGATTTTATTGTCAAGAATGTTTTATATATTTCTGATTCACAGATTCAGATAATGATTAAAAGTTTCTATGTCAGGCAAAAGATCGGATTTGGAAGAATCAATAAAAAATTTATTGATTTTTGTGACGTCAGCGAGATGGTCTGGAATTACGTTATGTTTTTTTTTTGAATGAATATTTAGGTTTTTTAACTCTTTCCAAAATTTCTTGTTGTTTTTGCTAGTTCTAAGTTTGTAAGCAAGATAAGCTTTCTTTTCAAGTTCTATTGCGTATTTGGTTTGATTTCTCAGTTCTTTATAGAAATTCCAATGCCTTTCAAGTTTGTTTTTCTTGAATTTGATGAGAGTTTTATCTCTAGTGGATATCATTAATTTTACATTGTACGTTAGCCAAGCTGCTTTGGGACGGCTTATTTTCACAGTTTTAATAGGTGCATGTAGATCGAAGATCTCAATTAGTGACTGATTCAGTGAATTTACTTTATCATCTATATTGTGAAGTTCGAAAATATTGGTGAAATCAATTGCTTCTAAATCACCAATAAAATTATTTTGATAAAAAAATTTATAATCTGCAAAGGTGTATAAAAATGGTTTGGTTGATATAGGTGAAAAATCGAGTACGCATGAAACCAAGCAGTGATCGGAAATACTAGAAGCATCTTCAACTTTCGAACTTTTGACAGGTAACGTTTCAGACAACATTATTATGTTTGATGATATAGTAGCTTTCCAATCCTTCCAATACCTTGGAGAAACGAAAAAACCCGCAACGCAAAATTGCACACTAGTATAATAGCCCAGAGATTTCCTTTGGAACATTTTCCAACGTGATAGATAACCACCCCCCCCCCCACCGACACTATCATTTCCATATTAGATGAATATATTAGATGCGACAGCATTGTCAAGTAAAACGAGCTTAAAAAATCTTTGACACCTGATATAGAATCTCTCGACAAGTAAATTGAAAAATATTATTGAAAAAATGTTTTCTAAATGAAAGTAACCGACATAGTCTTACACATTTTCGGCAAGGGTTGTTTAGGTGGAGCTCCGCCTCTATAATTCAAGATATTCATGTGTATACCGTTCCGTACATTTGTCGCGGAAAATTCGCTGACTTTCCAATTTGGATACGTACACCGTAACTGTAACATATCCAATTCCAAGTCGGCTTCTCGTGAAATAGTCTTCAGACTCCCAATACCCAGCCAGATGAATTACATCTCCGGTGTCTATACACAGACATGACCTGAAAACCAACAAGAAAACTTTTCGCGACACAAATAGGTGCGAAACTTCCAGAACTCGTTGGGAAGCGTCCGAATTCCGCAAGGTATGTCATCTGCACCTCATAACTTCGCATTACGGGGCGGAATCTTCGGAAAGTAGGACATATTAAACGATTTGCGGGGAGTTTCAGGAAAAGTTAGCTCTATGCTCTAAGATAAAGCTACACACTGAAGAGCGGTTTGTCCGCCTTTATGGGTCCATTCAAATCCTAGAGTGGAAGCCTCAGGGCCAGATAAGATACAGACGACCGATATTCGGGGCGGATTGGTGTGGCATCTGTACGTGCGGAAAGTCGTAATGGACAGAGGCCGGGGGAATGATCTGATGCTATTGTGTGGAGTGCTGATGCATCACTTACGGCACTTTATTATGAATACGGATGTGGAGCTTGCGAGTTGATGGCTGACAATTGACTGCTTCCAGATTCAAATGGTTACGAAAAACGGAGGCTCATTTTCATCGATTTATGATTTGAAATCGTACGGCAAAATCGGATAAAAAGTTTGTTCTGGAAACTGATCTAAACAAGCACTCATTTAAATCGGTGATGAGGGAATTAACATACATTTCAGAAAGCAGTATACTTATTTGCTGATGCAGGATCATTTTGAGGTCACTACGCTGCGGCGTTGCCACAACTATCGAAAAATAGCAACAACTTTGATATTCTGAATGAAATACCCTCTATATTATTGCATTTTTCGCTTTGCTATTACTTTTCGATTATTTTTATATGATATTTCCCTATACCTATCTCCAGTGTTTTTCGAGAAATTCATTATTTTCCTTACTTTTTGTACGAAACATAGCATCAATTAAATGTTTATTACTGCATTATTTGACTAAGTAGAAAGCTGAGATTTTGAATGTAGTTTGAGAATGTCCTATCTTTTAGTTATAACCAAGGAAATTCGGACTTCATTATACAGAGTCGTTGAAAATTTGTGATTTTACCGATACATATTTAAGTGGTGAGAAGTGTATTTTTTCAAATAGAACACCCTGTATATTATCAAATATCATGAAAAACAATTGAATTTCCTTTCAATTGATGTATTATGTTCCTATACCTAGAGAGTCAGGTGTCCGAAATAGAAGCAAGTTTTCTATAAAAATTGGATTATTTTGCCATATTTTCTATTGGTTGAATATGAAATGTTATGAAATATGTCATTACGATAATTTCAAAATTAGTACATTAATAATGAAACGTTTGCGCATTCAGTAAAGTAAATTTTATTAGAAAAGAATCAAAGTGGATAAACAAATTAAGGTGAAACTAATCGATAATTCATGTGTTCGAAGTGCTGACCATTTACACGCAAACATTCGTGAATCGAAGTCATTACATGGTTGCTCTTTGAACCTCTTCTGGTCGAATTTCCCCGAAAACACGAATTATCCTCTGTTTCAATTCGTCTCTCGAATTCACTGGTGATTCATATACAATCTGTTTGATTCTTCCCCAGAGGTGGAAATCTAGAGGAGTTAGATCCGGGGATCGCGGTGGCCAAGGCTGTGGACCCAAGCGTCTTATCCAACGATCTTCAAAGGTTGTAGTCAGTTCTCTGCTCACTTCCGGTGTACAGTGAGGGGGGTACCGTTCAACTGATACTAACAACTTCGATATTCATGAAGCGGCAAATTGTCCAAAAAGTCACTAACTATTGTTCTCAATATATTCAAATTTTTCTTGAAATCCCCTTTCTTTTATAAAATGAGGATTTTCTGTATAGCCCAAAATTGATTGCTTTTGCAATTAAATATTCCCTCTCCTGAAAGTTTAGATTCATCTGTCTATATAATTTTCTGAAAGATATTTGGGTTTTCATAAGTACATGTTAAAGACAGGACATTGTCAAACTAAATTCAGAATTCCAGCTTTCTACGTAGTCAAAAAATGCAGTAATAAAAATTTAATTGAAGCTGTTTCGTACAAAAAATAATGAAATTAATGAATTTCTCGAAAACCACTGGATATAGGTATAGAGAACTATTATATGAAAATAATCGAGAAGCAATAGCAAAGCGGAAAATGCAATAATATACAGGGTATTCTATTTGAAATATCAAAGTTGTTGCTACTTTTCGATAGAAGCGGCAACGCCGCAGCGTTGAATATACGTTAGATCGATAGAGCAGAAACCAAATTTTAAAAATAATCCTACTTCCCCTTTTCCAGAAACTTCTAATAGGCCATCGAGTTTGGGACACCCTGTATATATACCAAACAATAAATGAGCAAACAATGGCACCACAAGGAAATTAATCCGCGTGTGGATGTAAATCATAAATAAAACTTCATACACATTTCATACTTAACATTAATACTATGGAATATTTTCAAACATTAAGGGTGTCCCGAAACTATGGTGCTAAATTGAAACAGAAGATTCCACTTGAAAAATAAATAGGACTTTCCTGATATTTCTTTCCCCAAATGTCGTTCGTTGCAAAGATACAGGGTGTTGAATATGAAAAATTGAAAGTAATTTTTATTCATAACTTCCACAGTTCTGAAAATTTCTCAAAAAAAATTTAAAAAGTATTTGTGTTCAATAGATGCTTTATTTCGAGAAAGAAAACACATTTTCAGTTGTTACCAGTGGCGTACAAGAAGGGCATCATGGTCCCTTTTCTCCCCTATTTTTTACGCCACAGGTAAAATCAGGAAAATTATATATTTTTCCCATTTCTCATTCAATTTTCAGTAAAAATGTATACCTGTTTGAATCCGGAAAAACTAACCGTTTTCAAGATAATTGCGCTTTTATGAATGAAAACATACTAATAACGAAAAATTTGTTCGGCAGAAATTTATTTTACAATCCTGATTACTGGTCCAAATAACATCTAACTGATTTCTTTCAAAAATAGAGCACCCACTGAAGGAAGGCATACCTTCAAATTTAGTTGTTTTTTTTTTGTAACTATGAAAGTTGCCTTTTTATTTTCCAGTCTCAACGCCCTGTACCTCTGCAAGAAAAAATGCATGTGGAAATGTCATTGATGATTTTGGTAGAATAACTAGTTGTAAGTTTAACCAGTAATTAATTGGGATTGTAAAATTCACTTCAGCCGAACATTTTTTTCATTACTAGTTA